>PVIW01000235.1:0-660893 GCA_004026585.1 Noctilio leporinus | reverse complement strand
GACCAGGTAGTCTCTAGAAGCTGGGAACGACCAGGTAGTCTCTAGAAGCTGGGAACGACCAGGTAGTCTCTAGAAGCTGGGAGAGACCAGGTAGTCTCTAGAAGCTGGGAGAGACCAGGAAACAGATCCTTCTGGGAACTGCCAGGAAGAACTCAGTCCTGCCAAAGTCATGATTTTAGGACTTCTGACCTTCAGAACTATAAGTTGATAAATGCGTGTTGTGTCAAGCCACTGTGCTTGTGGAGGTTTGTCATGGCAGCAATAGGAAACTAATCCAGTGTTTTGGGGCTATCTGCTAACATGTATGGAGAGGTCGAGGGAGGTGGTGTGACAGTGAGGAGAACGGGGAAGGCAAGTTCAGGTGAGTAGGGTTTGGGGTGCGCAGGAGACGCCCAGGTGGAGCTGCCCAGAGGCTCATCGGTGTGTGGGTCTGCAGCCTGGGGACTGAAGGGGAAACTGACATACTAGTTTATGCGTTTATGCGACCAAAGCCCTGGGAAAGGATGGGTGGTGGGGTCAGGGCTGTGAGGGTGAGAAGCGAGAGAAGTGAGAGCCCACTCGACTCAAGCAGCGTGTAGTTGCAGGTGTCCTTGCAGTGGCCGTTTCATAGCAGGAGCCACCTTGCCGCGGACTGAAGAGTGAGCGAGTGGGAGGGAGGGGAGGGCCCAGCAAGGGTAGCTGGCTTATTTTGTGTCTGGCTGCTCACTGGGCAGTTACGAGGTGATAGGTGTACACCACATTCCTTCTCACCATAGTCCCACAGTTGGAGGTTGCTGCCCCTCTTATTCAGATGAAGGAACCGGGAACTGAAGAGGTTAAGTGGCCCCAGCTTCCATAGCTGGTACGTGGCAGACTTGGGCTCCTTCAGAGGTAGGACCTCTCCATGATGCCTTGGGGCTTTAAGAACCCCTTCGTGAGGAGGCATGGCTGAGGAAGGGGAGCAGGGAACGTGGTTGTGTTCGCCCTCAGACGCAGAGCACTCCCAAGCACTAGGCCCTGAGCCAGGAGCTCTCGGGCTAACGGCAAAGCATGCGGTTTGCTCTCTCTTCTTCTAGAACTTGTGGTCCCGCTGTGGGGAACAGGGGCCGAGGTGAAGGAGTGGGGAGGTGGCTGATTCCCAACCAGGTAATTCGGAGGCAGAGTGTTGTTGGGATCGTAGCGCTGCAGAAGGTGCTAGGGGCGGGGAGAGGGGAGTTGGTTTTGGGGGGCAGATTGGAGATGGGTCTTGCGGGATGGATAGAAGTTCAACAGAGGAGGCTGCTGGCTCCTCAGCCTGCCATCTCCTGGGGGAGAAAATCTCGGGCCATGCCCCAGGCAGGGCTGCTAGGGTCCCTCCTTTCCCACCAGAGTCAGAGTCTGCACCTGGGACAGCCCGGCCAGGCAAGCTGGTGTCTGTGAAGCAGGCAGCTCCCTGAGGCTGCGGGCCTGTGTGCACCTGGGGTCTGGAGAAAAGGCAGACTAGGCCGCCCTGGGCTTCGCAGCCTGGTCAGACACAGGCTCCCAGATCAGGAGTGCAGGGGTGGGGCCAGCGGCCTGCAGGCTGCTTCCCGGCTGGCTCCTTCCTGGGATCCTGTGGGTGGGTCAGGGGAGGGAGTGGCTGGGAGTCCCTTGTGGAGGCTTTGACCTTCATGATCCAGAGAAGTGAGAGACCTTAAAGGTCTGAAGAGAACAGATGTGCAAAATGACTCAAGAAAGCAGGGCCCGTGTGTGTGTGTGTGTGTGTGTGTGTGTGTGTGTGTGTGTGTGTATCTGAGATGGTGGGTTGGATCAGGATCCGGAAGCCCCACATTCTAAATAAGCTGCATCTATTTGTCAAATCCTGTTCCAAAGCCATACTCGATATCCTTTCCCGACCATCTGCATGCCTTTCAAATCTCTGGCCCCCATCCAACGCAACACCTCTCCTTCCTCACCCTCCTCAGCGTGTGCACTCTGCTCAAGTAGAAATGGTGCTGGTGGTGGCAGAGCCGTTCATGTGTATGGCACAGGGAGCCCTTACCCTGTGTCTCAGTTCACCCTTGGCACATGAGCTCATTTGGTCCTAGCAATGCCCCCGTAAAGTGGATATTATTCTATCCCTTGCACGGCTGAGAAAACTGAGTTCTGGAGAGGGCGAGTCATTCCTCACAAAGCTAAACTGCTAGTAAGTCACCGAGCTGGGCTCTATGACTCCAGAACCCACCCTGTCATTCTGCCTCCTGGTCCTCTTCACCTCCCTCCTCACCTCATCTGTTCCCAACTCCTGGCCTTGGCTGACTATTCTGTTCATCTTCCCTGTGCAACAAAAGTACCCACTCTGTCTGCCCTTAACCAATGGCAGAGCTGGTCCCAGTGTGTGCAATGGGGTGTAGGGACGCAGCCTGAGGTGTAGATGGACCAAATGACCATTTGCACTTTGCACCTCTACTTTACGGCCAGGCCTCCTTGGAAGGAGTTTTGGACTTACTTTTGGCTGTTTAGGAAAAAAAAAAAAAAGCCCCTCTTTCTGCTTTTTCATGTCATTGGGAATTATCAACTCTATAGATCATTGCCAAGGTTGTAGGCCGCCCTCAGACCTGGCAGGCCAGAGACAGCGCTGCAGGCGTGAGGTGCCTGATGAGGGCCTGGCAGCCCTATGGTTGGGTGAAGAGGCAGAAGAAAGAGGAGGCCAGCACAGAGTTTCTGTTTGCTTTTCACGTGGACCCAGTCTGGTTCCAGAAGGGATTTAGGGCAGCCTAGCAGGATACGTAAACTATAACCTGATAGTGTATTAAAACTGGGAGAGAAGAAAGAAAAACAAGGGTGGAGGCCCTAAAAGAAGCCAGGAATGAGGCTAATCACATATACTGTGATGACCTGTGCATGTACTTTAAGCTACATGGGAGCCAAGTGTGGCTGTGGCAGCCCCGGGAAAGGCAGGCCTGGGCAGCTACCAGTGTGTACCATCCCTGACGTGGGCAGCCCTGAGGAGCTCCCCAGACCGTCAACCCGGAGGTCCTTCCATGGAGGATGCTGTATGGTGGGTTTGCTTGCCCGCCGTCAGCCAGCCTCTCCCTGCGCCAGACTCTCACTGTCCTGGGGGGATCCTGCCGTGAAACAGTGTGGCAGTGTTTTCCATGTCCGCTTCCATCATAAAATAGGAATTAATTCTAAAACTTGGAATTGGATGAGTGAAATTTTGTGGCAGGCCCTACAGAGCAGAGCCTGAAAACCCCTCCGTAACTGGGATAAATAGATGTGCAGACAGCCACATGTCTGTGTCCTCCTGTGTGAGCAAGTGCTGTGCGTGCCTGTTGGTGAATTTCTCCGGACTCTACTTTGAAAAATTTCCAACCATGTGGACAAGTTATAAGAATAGTATAGTGAATACGCACATACCCTATGTCTTACCCACTGCCAGCACTTTATAACAATTACTTTATTTTTCTGTATTTCCTTCCAGACTGAGATATATCAGGTTTTACAGCGTGTCCAGTCTCTGTCTCCACTACTGAACTCTGCCATTATAGGGCAAAAGCATGCATAAAGGGTACATGAATGAACGAGTGTGCCAATAAAACTTTATTTATGAGTACTTAAAAATTTGAATTTCATATAAATTTGAAAATATTATCAATGAAACTATATACAGTTTTTTCATTTATTGAGAAAACAAAAGCCAAACAAAACCCATCTGCTAACAGATGGGGCTGGGCTTGACCTGTAGGCAGTAGTTTGTGACCCCTGTCCCACGCGGCCATAACATAATTGTTACACTCAGGAAATTTAACCGTGGATACAATATTGTCTCAACTGTGGTCCTTACTCGTATTTTCCTAATTGCCTCCAGTCATGTCCCCCATAGTTCCCAACCCATGCACGCAAGCATCACGCATTGCGTTTGGTTGTCATGTCTCCATAGTCTCATTTATTCTCAAATAGAATAAATTGCGTTGTTTTTCTCGTTCATGATATGGACACTTTGGAAGAGTTGAGGGCAGTGGTCTGCAGAATGTTCCATGGTTCAGGTTGTCTGGTTGCTTCTTCGTGATGGATTCAGATTATAGATTTCTGGCACTGATGTTGTTGTGTCTTCCTCTTGGTAGCCAAGGCACGTGATGCCTTGTCTTTCACTGAATGGTTTTAGCAGCGGTGGATGATTCTTGCTTGTATCAATTATTATTCATGGTTGAAAATGATTTTTAACTATACTTTCTACATTTATTACTTGACATTCTTCTGTTTAAAAATAAATGCTCCAACTTCACCCCCACCCCATCCCTCATTTAAAAATTATTCTTAGTGTAAGTACGGACTCATGAATTCTTTTTCTCTTCAATGTGTTCTAGTCTATTACCGTTATTATTCTTTTTGATGTTTAAATTGCCCTAAACTGACCAGCGGGAGATTGTTCACACTGGCTTCTTGTTCTTATTTTAGCACTTCCTTACTTTCTAGCACAGAAAGGTGTTTTTAGCCATATTTCTTAGGAGCTGTGATTCATTTTAGTGCGAAATGATGTTGAGAAAGCAGAGTCTCTAGGCAATATGTGTGCCTAAGTTACTGGGGTTTCCTTGCTTCTAGTCTTGAACTAGATTTTGAGGGATGAGTTGAAATGAGCTTCCTAAGGACTCAAGAACTGAGGGAACACAAATTGCAAACAGGGGGCAAAGCGTGTACAAAGGCCCGGGGGCACATGTGTAATGTTGAGGTGGGAGATAGTCATAGGGTAAGCAGTAGTAGAGTGTGAGAAAGTGGAAGATGACGCTAGAAATGTCACTTGTTTTCCTAAGATCTGGATCTTAAGACACTCCTGATTCAGTATCAGCTCTTTCCAGGAATAAAAATATTTACCTTGATCCTAATATTCCTCTTAACACCTAAAGCATTTAATGAGCTCAGCTTGTGTAACTATTTTATAAATGCTGGTAGTTGGGTTTTTGGATCATAAACAAAACCAAAGATTTCCTCCCCCCCACCCCCCCAAATATAATATTGTAGTGAATGAGTCCTAGCCAGAACTGAGTCTGGAATTCTCAAAATCTTTATACTGGAACCAAAGTAAAGCATGAAAAACTATTCTGAACCTGCCCAGGATTTCCACAGGGACCAGCTGCTAACCTGACCTTCTTCATTCCTTGTCTCCTGAGCACTTGGACAGCTGTGCTGCTTCTCACTGGTGGTGTGTTCTGTGACCTTCACTATTACTTAAAGAGGTATAAACATAAAGCTAGAGAAAAATACCATTTCTTATAGCTTTTAACCAACTACAAAACCAAGACAGATTTACAAATATAAAATGAGCAAGAACTATACAAACCAACAGAATTCAAATGAACGTAGTCAATTGAACATTTTGGATGATGTTTTATTGCCGCTAACCTGCTGCCTACGAGGTGACTACTGTAGTGATGACTAAGACAGATTCTTTGGCCTTTGGCATGCCTGTGCTTTTGTGTGCCATGTAGTATTTTTCTTTTCTTTTTGCCTATATTTGAAACACTGGGCAACCATTTGTTAGTGCAACTGTCACGATGTTTCTTGGTCTTCCTTTGCCAGAATGCCTCATTTACATATTAAGCTTTTCTCTGCTCTTTCTTCTTGGGCTCCTGTTAAGTGGTAATAACTGGTGTTGTACAGTCAGCTGTTACTGTGTGACAAGCTACCTCCAAATTCATGGGCGTAGAACAGGGTGAGCGAACTTTCTGTGTAAAAGACCAGACAGCAACTATTTGGGGCTTTGTGGACCGGATAGTATTTTGTCACAACTGCGCAATCCTGCCCAGGTAGTGAGAGCAGATATAGGTGTGGCAGGTTCTAGCAAAACTTTATGGATGGGCATTGCAATTTGATTTCCGTATGATTTTCACACAACGAAGTGCTCTTCTTTTGATTTACTTTTAACCATTTGGAAATGTACAAACTATTTTTAGCTGGTGGGCTGTACAAAAACAGGTGGCGGGCTAGATTTAGCCCTCAGGCCATGATTTGCAGACCCCTGGCACGGAACAAGTTATTCTTGCCCACGTAGGTGCTGGTTGACTGTGGTTTGGCCCATTCAGATGGATGTGGCTGGACTGCTCTGCCTCCAGCTTGTGCCCGCGGTGCCTCCCTGAGGAGCCAGGTGTGCTTCCTGCACGTTTGCCCTGCATTCAGACTGCAGGGCCAGGGGCTCGCTGGGAAAACGCTTCTGTTGGCTAAGGCAGAGATCCCAGAGGGCAAGCCTGTGCTCATAAGCAGATTTCAAGCCTTTGCTTGCATCACATGTGTTAACTTCCCATTGATCAAACAAATCACCTGGCTGAACCCAAGGTCAAGGAACAAAGAAGCACCACTACAGGCCACCTGTAAGACAGAGTCTCTTGCAGAGTCATCCAGCCAGGGTGAGAGGGAGGGGCGTGGACTGCGGCCAAGAATTCAGCCTGCCACCGGTGCCAACTCAGTCACAGCACAACACTGGTGTGGGTGGAAATCTTATGGTTGTTTTCTTATGTTGGTTTTTAAACATGAAAACATTGAATTAAAAATTCTTAGAACTTTTGGGTCTTGAGAATATATCCAGAGACCCTAGGTTGAGAAACACAATTTTTTAATCAACTTCCCAGCTTTAATAATAGGGGGCTTGGGAGTTTTTGGCGTTTGAAAATTCCACCAGGGGAGGTCTTGTCTGGTTTACACTCCCGGAGCCTCATCAGCTCCTCTAAACCCAGGTGGGACCCGGTGGTTGCGTGATGACAATGACACAACAGTGGCAGCAATAATCGCTGCTGTTTATTGGGCACTAAAGGACTTGTGTGTCTGAACTCTGCATCCTCACAACCATACTGTGGAATAGGTATTACTATCCCCCTTTTGCAGATTGGGAAACTGGGGCTTAAAGGGCCAGGCTACTGGTCTAGGGCCACACAGCTAATCGTGGGTCCAGGACTTCAAACCAAAACTCAAGCTCCTTATCTTTAGCCCCAGATAGGAATGTCTCAATGAACTTGGTCTTCCCCACTCATGTGAAACTTCCTGTTTCCCTAGAGAATACTTCTCAAGCCAGTGGTATAAGATTGTTTCCTTTTCCTTGTCTGATTGCTGCCAATGAATATTTGGCAGATTTTAGTTACCAGCTTTGTTGAGATATAAATCACATACCACACAGTTAACCTATTTAGTGTGTAATTCAACAGTATTTAGCATACATAGTCACAGATATGTGTTGTGCAACTATCACCATTAATTTTAAAACATTTTCATCACTTTAAGAAGAAATGCTTTCTTTTAGCTGTCACCCCATCCCTTCTTCTCTACTCTCTCCCAACCACTCATCTACTTTCTATCTCTATAGATTTCTTTGTGCTGGACATTTCATATGAACGAGATCATACAGTATGTAGTCTTTTGTGACTGGCTTATGTCACTTAGCTTACTGTTTTCAAGGTTCATCCATGTTGTAGCATGTATCATTTTTTATGACGGAATAATATTCCATTGATTGGATATACCACATTTTATTTATTCATTCATCTGTTGATGGACAGTTGGGTGTTTTCACCCGTTAGCTGTAATGAATAATGCTGCTATAAACCCTGTATACAAGTTTCTGTGAGGGCATATATTTTCATTTCTCTTGGGTGTGTGCCTCCGAGTGGAATTGCTGGGTCACATGGTAACTGTGTCTCATTGCTTGAAGAGCTTCCAGACTGTTTCCCAGAGCAGCTGGACCACGTTACATTCCCTCCCACCAGTAATCAGGGGTCTGATTTCTTCATGTCCTTGCTGACATTTGTGGTTATCTGGCTTTGTAGAGCTTTGGATTTTTTCTCTGCTTTTTTTCTATCTCTTGTTCTTCTCACTGAGGGAGAGAAATGAAGAGCCGTCCATAATTGATGTGCAGGTCATGTAGTGAATAACTCCGTGGGGTACTATCCACATCAGCCCTGTCAACTATTGCCTTTAGCCATGTTAATGTGGAGACTTTCAAATCTGTAGCATGACATTGAAATTTTATTTCCAGCTAACTTCTCTCCAGCCAGAGGTGTATTTGAATTTGCATTTTTGCTGCCTCCCAGATGGGTAGAATCTTCTAGATCTCTTCCCCAACCTTGCCCCTAGACCCTTCATGTAAAGGCATGACTGGGAGAGAGTTTGCTCTGGCCCCAGGGCCCATTTCACCAGCTTCATCAGCAGCCAGATTGACTACAAAGAAGAGTGAAGCCAAGTGTGTTCTGAGACTGGTTGATCCTGAGGCTGGTTCCTAGGCTGGGTGCCTCCTATAAGCTGAGCACAGGGATTTGGGGAGGGAGGAGCTCTGTGAGTTGGTCACGGGGCTGTGGACTCAGACACGCCAACCACTTGGGGAAGTGTGTCTTTGAGCAAGTCCCTTGTTCTCTCTGAGCTCTAGTTTTTACCTCCATAAAATGGGGCTGCACAATCTAATAGAACAGAGAGAGTTGTGAGTATTGGTGATTGCTGCAGGCCTGGTCGGTCAATAGCAGGTGCTAAGCAGATCATAGCCTGTTTTATTATCTTCAGTTAGCTTCCCATGGGTTTCAAGAAAGGCTGGGGTTATGAAGGAAATTACAGAATTCCGAGGAAGCCTTGGAATTTGGGGTTGCAGATACACATGCCTCATTTACCAGGTACTTTGTTGGAATTTGATAAAACATAGTGTCAGGATGATGAAAAGAAATCGTTTCAGAACGAACAATAAAGGAAAGTACTAATTGCATTATCAGTTAAATGGAGGAGGAAAGGGTTAGATCATGGTTTTGGAGCATTGCTGAGTCATGTAGGAGGTTATACCTCAATATTTATAAAATACAATGCACACTTTAAGGGACCCCCATCTCTTGCCAAAGCCAGGCCATGAGCACCAGGTTAGCGGTCCTGGCCTGAATCGCCTCAGAGGCTCCCTCTAGCTCAAGTGTCCTTCACTCTTGTTTCTGGTTGTATCTGAGGCCCGAGTTCAAGTTCAGATTCAGGCCAGCCTCTTAATGTCTCTGCCTTTCTGTTTGCTGGACCGGGAAATAGCTGGAGAACAGAGGTGAGGTTCTCCTGGGGTTCTGGGAGGAGCGTCTGAGACATGATTGCGCGGCGGGTGCACTTTGCCAACTGTGGATGGCTCCGCAAATCATTGTTGCAAGCGCGCTGCTCTAAGATGAGGTGTAGGGCTGAAAATCCAAATGTTTCATGGATTTGATGGATTCCTGGAAAGTTGAAAGCAAATCAGGCTTTTGAAAACCCAATCTTAGCAGCATCTGGTTATGTCATTGTGGACGGGAGCCCAACGATGAGTCCTTGACTGTGGCAGACATTCTGTGGCAAAGTATTTGTCCCTGTTAAATGCATGCTCACATAGTACCTTTTCTCAAACCAGAGGAAAAGGTGGGCATTCATGGAGGATCCCTGGACGTTTCTGGTGGGTTCTGACAAGGACCTCAAGGGGAGCTAATGGGTACAGACCCTTATGCTGCAAAGTGCTTAAGAGCATGCGCTTGAGACCTGAGTTTGAACTCCAGCTTCCCCATGTTTTTCCTTTGTGGCCTCAGGCAAGTTACCTAATGCTTCTGAACCTCAGTTTCCTAATCTGTAAAATGGGGATGATAATAGTAGCTATTTCATGGAGTTATAAAAACTCTCAAGACAGAGTACTTGGCACTGTAAAATTGCTCCATGAAAGGCAGCTGTTGATATTTTATTATCGATGTCTTTATTAATGATTAGCATGGTCAGAAATGGCATTCTGATCCACATGGACCATTTTGACCCAGGATGCCAAAACTTATGCTTTCATATTTTCTGAGGATCTGTTCATGTACAGTGTTGGTTTCAGACAAACTTTTAGAGGTCATTTAAGACAGATTTGCATTCTTTCTTAAGCCCGCCTGACAGAGGGTCCTCCAGCCTATTGCTTGAATTCTCCTAGTAACGGGAAGCTCACCACCTCACTGGTGTCTGCCTCTTCTAAGTGCGTGCTAGTCTTGGTCCTGCCTCCCCGATGCTGCAGTCCTTCCTACGTTTGGTGATGGCGTGTTTTCTCTGGGCTCTTCTTCTCCAGGCTAAGGAGTCCCATCACCATGCTGAGCATGCTTCTCTGATCAGGTGCAGTTTATCAAAGTTCTTTGATAACGTCACAGTGCTCAGAGCTTGGGCTGGTTCCAGAAATACCAGGCTCAGTGGGGCCAAGGAGTTGACTTCAAGGGATAATACAAGGGATGACTGGGAAACCAGCTTCTAGGGGCTTGGTTCCAAGCATCTTCCCCTGGATGGCCTTGACCATCTCAGTCCTAGGCCTGGAGCCCACATCCCCATCTCTACTTAGGGTAGCCTGGGCTCATTGCTGACATGTGACATGGTCTACATGGCCTGTGTGATCTTGCCAGTGGCTGCTCCCTTTGCCTAGGATACCCTCACCCTCCTCTTCTTCAAGACCCCAGCTTAGATGCCACACCCTCCAGGAAGTTCCTGGACTGACTCCCAGGTACAGGGCTACAGCTTAGAGTTCGCACAGAATTCCCCACCGCGGCATTGACCATTGGCTAGCATAGTGGCCTCCCTTTGGTAGCACCCTGGCCTGTGAGTTTTGTGAGAGCAAAGACATTCTTTACCTGGATCACTGCTCCCTCAGTGAGATTTGTTGAATGAATGAATGCTTAATTTTAGAAAATCCTGATTGGTGGGAAAGATAGCCAAGGAACATCCCTCGGTTAATGCCTGGATCTGAAGTCTTCTGTCAGCGACGGAAGTCTTAGGCAGCTCCCACGTCCCTCCCAGCTCACTCACAGGCCTCCCTGCCTAACTGAAGCTGCAGACAAGGCCGATCACAACAACCCACTGTTGACCCACTGACCTCCAGTTGCTTAGAATGAGTCATAACTGACGTTTGCTCCCTCCATTAATAATCACAACCATGGTAGCAATGCTAATAGCAATCATTTGTTGAGTGCCTTCCACATCAGTGATTATAGCAGTGCTGTGAAGTTGGTTTTGACCCCATTTTATAGATGAGAAAACTGAGGCATGGCCAGTAAAGTCACCTGCCCCAGGCCACTCACTTATAAATGGTGAAGCTGAAATTCTAGCTGTTTCCTCTGGCTCCAATGCTCTTGCCACCCATTAGGTGCTGCTGCTGTTGGCTGCCAGGTCTACAGATGCTTCTCTTTTGCCCGTAGAAGAGAGAGGGGTGATCAGAAAATGATAATGTTGGGTGATTAGGATTATGACTGAGGACAGGTTCTGTGAGATTCCAGGGGTGGGTCCTTGAAGGCTGGGGCATCATCTGGGGAGCCTGCCAGGGAGAAGCCCGAGCTGCAGGTTTTCTATTTTTGCCTGAGAGTTTTAAACCACAAGGCAGTAGTCTCAAAAATAGACTAATAAAGCAAAAGCCTCATCCCCACCCCCCAGACTTTCTATGCACATTTAAACATAGGCATAGCCCTGACCAGCGCATCTCAGGTGGTTGAGCATCTTCTCACAAGGCGAAAGGTTAGGGGTTGATTCCTGGTCAGGGCACATGCCTGGGTCGCAGATTCTGTCCCTGGGTAAATACGAGAGGCAATCCATCAATGTTTCTTGCTCACATCGATGTTTCTTTTCCTCTCTTTCTCTTTCCTTTCCCCCTTCTCTAGAAATAGCTAAAATCTTAAAAAAAAAAAGAAAAAGAAAAACATAGGTATGGTGGGCTGCGTAATAACCTACTGGTATACTGTCGGGTGGTGGGTTATATGTGCCCGTTTCCTGGGTGTCAGTGCTCCCACCGTGGCTGATTTCAAGTTCCCAACATAAAGGCACAGAACGAGCAGTTGGGAAGGGAACTACGCTAGCAACTATGACAAAGTGTTTCTCCTGTATAGGTGCAATAGATACCGATACCTTTGAAAACATAGCTAGTAGTAAAATGTAGGAAAATTAGTAGGAAGCAGCAAGTTTTGAGTATTTATCACCTTTTAAAAAATATGACTTATGCATTATAAGTTTATGTAACTTAATTTTTAATCATGACTAAGTTTGAACAACTGCTTCACGAAATTTTGGAAACTTGTTACAGTTGTGTCTCGTTAGCCAGTACAAGGCCAGCTCCAACACATGGCTCATTTCTTTTTTCCTAAAATAGTAAGAGCCCCTGAATTTTTCCTTAACTTGCTTTTTACTTAAAAGATTCTTTACCCATTCATTCATTCACGCAACCAGTATTGCACCACGTGCCACGTGCTGTGTTAGGAATGGTGGACTTTGCCTTAGCTACCTTATGACCTAGTGAGGCAGACTGTCAGTCACCAAATCCACAAGTGTCTAAGCACCATTAATAACAAAAATGTACCTTGTAAGTAGGTCTCTAAAGAGATGTAACAGGATGATGTCATAGAGGAAATGCTAAGTGGAGGTAGGTGTGTGGAGGTCAAAGTGAAGTTCAGGTCAGGAGGAGCTTCTTCTGAGGATGCGACAGTGACTAAGACCCTAAAAATAAGAAGGGACCAGCCGTGCAAAGTTTAGTGGAAAAGTGTGCAAAAGGATATGTTCACTTGGGTGCCGTTTCTGTGAACTTGACAGACATGCAAAAGCAATTCTGTACATTGTTTTTGGAACAATCCTTGTAAAATAAAAGTGGGCAGGCTTCCTATCAGCTTTGGGATGGTGGTCACCCTCAGAGGGAGGGAAAGGAGGAGAGTGAGTTGGAGGCAGCAGTGGTCTTCAACTACATCTTGGTATTTTGTTAAAGCAAGAGAAAGGAGAGATCTAGGACAAATATTGCTGGTAGTGCTTCTTATTGGCTCTAGCTGATAGGTACCAGGCTATCACATGCATTATTCTTTATAATTTCTGGATGCTTGACATAGTTCATGATGATGATGATGATTTTAAGAATAGGGGAGAAGAGGTTGTAGGCAGTAGACCCAACCAGTGTAGACATTTACTCTCAGATCACTGTGTCTGTAGGGAAATGAAGGGAGAGAGAGGCCCCAGAGAAGCTGGGCAAGTAGCCAGGGACCAGGTCATCCCGAAGGCTGCAACCCTAATTACAAGTTTGCCTGTAAGTGCAATGGATGCCATCTTGCACTGGCGAGTGAGTGATCTGATGGGTTTACACTGATAAGAGATTCCTCTGGTTGCTTTAAGGGGAATTGGTGGAGAGTTAGGAATTGTGTCAAGGAGGTTAGTTCAGATCTCTTGTAGTTGCCTAGATGAGAGCTGATGATGGGCTTAGACCAGGGTGGAAGCAGGAAGCATTGGAGAGGAATGTTTTCGAAATCTGATTTGAAGGACTTGCTGAGGGATTGGATATTGGTGGTGGGGATTGAGAGAGGAAGAAATGAAGGGTGACCTTTTTTTAAACAAGTTTTATTGAGGTGTATTCCATATACCATACAGTTCATCCATTTAAAGTATATTACTGAGTGGTGTTTGGTAGGGATGACTTTCTTTTTAAAACCTGAGTAGATGGTTTCTCATTCTGTGATGGGGAAAATGAGAGATATAAAGGCCTAAAGGTGAGATTGAGATGCCCGTGAAACATCCAAGGGGGGATGTCATGTGGGAAATTAGATATTCCCATCTGGAGCTTGAAATAAACAATTATGAGCAATGAGCACATTGGGACTGTGGGACTGGATGTGAGTGTCCATAGAAAGAGTGTAGATAAGAAGGCGTGTGGGGCAGCAAGGGGGCCTGCAATACAGGTGGGTTGAGAGTTCATGCCGTGAGCCCCAGCCCACCCTGCCAACCACATTGCAGGGAGAGACCCAAAGAGAAAGACAGAGAAACGCAAAGTGATCACAGAGCTGAAAACAGGCCTACAGGGCTCCAGCCTAGAGCAGGCAGAGGTGACAGTGAGTTTTTGCTTCTCTTTTCAGTAGGAAATACAAGTGCCCCATGTAAGGTGGAGAGTGGAGATGGATTGGCTGTCTAAAATAAAAGAGAGAGAGAGATGGGCAGACAGATTCCTACTCAAAATAAGCCTCCAGATTGAATGAGTCTCCAAAACTAATGAAGAAAATTGATGTAAAAAAGATAGTCTTAAAAAATTAATAACAGACCCTGGCTGGTGGCTCAGTGGATTGGCATCAGTCTGCAAACCCAAAGGTCGCTGGTTTGATTCCCAGCCAGGGCACATAACAAGGTTGCAAGCCAGGTCTCCAGCCAGGTCTGTAGCTGGAGGCAGGTGAAAGGCAACCATATACATTGATGTCTCTCTTCCTTTCTTCCTCTCTCCCTGCCCTTCTCTCTAAAAATAATAAATAAAATCTTTTTAAAAAATCAATGACAGATGAAATCACTCCAATTACAATAAAATTAGTAGAGAATTCTAAACATGAATTTGAAATAACTGTTTAGGGTCCTTATCAGTAGATTGGACTGTGAGCAACTGAGTCCTCAGGGAACAAAGGTTGCTGTAGCTCATCATGATCTCAATGCTTGGGTTATCCTCATAGTCCAAGGTGGTACTAGCCCTCCAGCTGTCATATCTGCATTCCATGCAGCAGGAGGGTAGAAGGCATGCATCAGTTGTCTTTTGAAGTTTTTAGGAAGCTGACACATGACACTTTCACCTACATCCTATTGGCCAGAACTTAGCTAGGGGAGAAGCCAAAAAAATGTGCTCTGTTATTATAGGTAGCCAGGTGCCCAGTTATAATTTAGGGGTTTTGGGACAGTGGATGCAGTAGATAGTAGATAAGGAGGGATAATTAGCAGTTACAGCCTGAGGATCCTCAAAGAAATAAAGGAAGGAGAACATCCATTAAAAACTGCAAGGCAGGGGTTTGTTGTCTATTTGAATTGAAAACCTCTATTCTTATAACGACATTTTTAAGAGAATGAATAAATAAGACACAGACTAGGAGAAAATTTTTGTAAATTGTATATCTGATAAAGGAATTGATCCCCAAAATTGACAGTTTTAAAAATTCTCAAAACTCAATAAGAAGAAACCCACAATTTAAAAAATGAGCAAAAGATTTGAATAGACACATCACCAAAAAAGATATGCAACTGACAAGAGATTACAGGGGGCACAAGGAAACTCTTGGGGGTGATGAGTGTGTTTACTTAATTGTCATAACAGATGTATACATTTGTCAGAGCTTATCAAATGATGCATTATATGTCAATTACACTTCAATAAAGCTGTTAGGAAAGGAAAAAGAATGAACATGACATGAAACCAAAAGAGGCAAACTAAGAAAAGATGAATATGAAAAATACCCAATTAAAAATTCTAGGAATGAAAAATACTCATTGGATGAAAAGTGCTTCGTACAAAGGGAAGGAATGAAAGGAAAAAACTATGTAGCAGGACAAACTCTGGATTGGATACAAAGAGAGAACTAGTGAATTGGAAGAGAGTTCTGAAAAATTTTCCCAGAGCACTGCCCAGAAAGAGAAAGAGAGAAAAATATGAAAGGGTAACTTAAAAGATATGGGGAATAGATTGAGCTACTCCCAAATACATTTAATAGAAAATTTTCAAGAAGAGACTGGAGAAAATGACCGAGAAACTACATTCAAAAGTATCATAGTTGAGAATTTTTCAAAATTGAAGAAGAAATATAAGTCCTCATCCAATAATGTGTTCATCAAGTAATGTGGAAATATTTAAAAAGTAAATCTCTATTTTAAACACACGTAGTGAAAGTACAGAACATCAAGAATAAAGAGAAAGTCTTAAAATTTACTATGGACAAATTATCCATAAAAGAAAAACATTAGACTAATAGTGAGTTTAAAAGCACTGAAAGAAAACAAAAATCTGCCTAAAATTCCATATCCAGTTGAACTCTAATTCAAGAGTAACGATGAGACTTCTGGCCAAGATGGAGGCATGTAGATAGACATGCTGGGTCTTCCTCCACTACCGGAAGGGATACATCTACCTTAAGACTGGAGACAACCATCGATTCCCCAGCCAGGGCACATAATCAGGTTGGAAGCCAAGTTGGAAGCCAGGTCCGTAGCTGGAGGCAGGTAAAAGGCAACCACACATTGGTGTTTCTCTCCCTCTCGGCCTCTCTCCCTTCCTCTCTCTCTGGAAATAGTAAATAAAATCTTAAAAAACAAAACAAAACAAAACAAAAAACTGGAGACAACCAGAAGTTCCAGAAAATCGAGCTGTATAGAAATCCAACAAGCAAAGACATAAAGAAGAAATACTCATCCAGACAGGTAAGAGGGGCAGAGCCAGGGCAGAGAGGACTTGGTGTGGTAGTGGTGACAGTGGCTGTGGCCAGCTGAGGGAAGGTATAGTCACACATTAAAAAAAAGTTGCGAGGGACACCTGGGGAGCCTTCTAAATACCATATTGGACCATGCAGCTCATGGTTCCAGCGCTGGGGAGAAATAAAGCCTCATTGCTTCTGACTCTGAAAACCAGCGGGGGTTGGAACAGATGAAGAAACTGCCAGACTCTCAGCAGAGTTTGTTTGCTTAGAGATTCCCAGGGTCCGAGAACGTCTGCAGACCCACCCTGGGAATCACGGCCAGGGCAACAGCTGGAGAAGCACCAGTCCCATATGAGAAGTGGGAGAAGTGCCTGGAAAAGGGAGCAAGAGCTGAGCAAGTGGTATTGTTCCCTCTCAGACCCCTATCCCATATAAAGTGTCACAATGTGGTGAAACAGGTCACCCTACACTGACGACGATACCTAAGGCTCCACCCCTCTACCAAAGACACAGAGGCAAACACAGGAGCCTGTCAAATTGAGGAGACAGAAAAATATGGCCCCCCAAAAGGAAGCAGATCAAGGTCCCAGTGAGAGAACTAAGCGATGAGCAGATAGCCAGCCTAACTGATGCAGAGCTCAAAACACTGGTGATAAAGATGCTGACAGACTTGACAGATATGCTTGAGTACGGCAAACGCAGAAGGAAAGAAATAAAGGCTATGCTAAATGAAACAAAGGAAAATCCACACAAAACCAAGGGAGAAGGGAAGGAAATCAGGGTTCAAATCAATGATTTGGAACATGAGGAAGAAATGAGCAGTCAACCACTATATAATGAAGAAATAATAATTTTAAAATATGAAGAGAGGCTTAGGAACCTCTGGGACAACTTTAAACATGCCAACATCCAAATCATAGGAGTACCAGAAGGAAAAGAGGAAGAGCAAGAAATTGAAAACGTACGTGAAAAATTATTGAAGGGAAACTTCCCATATTTGGTGAAGGAAATAGACATGCAGGTCCAGGAAACACAGAGTCCCAAATAAGCTAAACCCAAGGAGGACCACACCAAGACACATCATAATTAAAATGCCAAAGGTTAAAGATAATGAGATAACTTTATAAGCAGCAAGAGAAAAGAAGAGAGTTACCTACAAAGGGGTTCCTATGAGACTGTCAGTTGATTTCTCAAAAGAAACTTAACAGGCAAGAAGGAACTGGCAAGAAGTAATCAAAGTGATGAAAAGCAAGGACCTACAATCAAGACAACTCTATCCAGCAAAGCTGTCATTTAGAATGGAGGAGCAGATGAAGTGCTTCCCAGATAGGGTAAAGCTAAAGGAATTCATCATCACCAAGCCCTTATTATATGAAATGTTAAAGGGACTTATTTAACAAAGAGAGAATCAAAACTATGAACATTAAAATGACAAAATAACTCACAACTATCAATAACAGAACCTAAAAACAAAACCAAAAACAAACTAAGCAAACAACCAGAATGGGAACAGAATTGCAGGTATGGGGATCATTTGGAGGGGGAAGGGGGAGAAAGGGGGAAATGGTGCAGGGATTAAGAAGTAATTGGTAGCTACAAAGTAGACAGGGGGATGTTGAGAATAGTATAGGAAAGGGTAAAGCCAAAAGACTTACATGCAGGACCCATGGATGTGAACTAAGGGGGGTGGGATTGCTGGAGGGAAGGCGGGTACTGGGTGGAGGGGAACAAAGGGAAAAGAAATTGGGACAACTGTAAGAGCATAATCAAGACAATATACTTAAGAAAAAATGGTGGTTCTTTTGGATGCTAGCCTGTCATCTTGGCTTGCTGGCTTTCTGAATAAAGTCTCTTTCCTTGCCCTCTCCAAAAGAGTAATGATGAAATGATGTCAGTTTTACAGAAGATAAAGGCCCAGCCCAAACCCTGAGGGTGCTGAACATTCAGATTTGGGAGAGGAGGAGCCCTCTCAAACCACATATGTCTGTATGTCTAGCCATCCAGTGCTGACCTCTGTCTCCCTCAGAAATAAGAGGAGAGAGAAGGAAGGGGGAAGAGAGGAAGGAAGGAAGGAAGGAAGGGAGGGAGGGAGGGGAGGGAGGGAAGGAGGAAGAAAAGAAGGAAGGAAAGAGGCTGGATTTTACTGTTGCTGGCCCGAGCTCGGGTTTCAGCCCTGCAGCAGCGCTGGTGGTGTAGCTGAGGGCAAAAGGAACTTTCTGTGCAAAAGGAAGTTTCTGTGGGTAGCAGATGGGGCCAGGCTCTGGGCCCTGGTTTGGGGAGGAACCCAAGAATATGAGAGCCCTGTCTAGAATGGCCCACTCTAGACCCTCCCTCTGTCTTCCAGATTGTGGACAAAAACAACCGCTACAAGTCCATAGACGGGTCAGACGAGACTAAAGCCAACTGGATGAGGTGAGTTCTGCTCTCTGCTAGTTTCCTGGGAACCTTGCCCGAACTCTGGAAAGACCAAGGGAGCCTGCTGGGCCTACGCGGTCTCCAGTGGTGGAGGCCCCTGAAGGCCCCAGGACTGCTCATTGCAGGGTTCGGAGTGTGTCTAGCTCTAGGCCACCTTCTAGGTCCCCTAGGCTTCCATTAGGGGGCTCTATAGGAGGCCTGTGACCAGGCGGGTGGGTTCCAGGGACACCTAGAGACTGCATACTTCTCAGGCATGTGGAGAACCCAGGCCCTGGCCCCTGACAGCATTCCCACAGCGGCAGGGGCCCGTCCCTCCCCGCAGAGCTGTGGCACTGCTCACAGGGCAGGGCGGACTCTGCTGGGGGAGCGCGGGAGTTGGCCCAGGCCAGCCACAGCCATTGAAGTGGCCCCCAGGGAGCAGGAGGCTTCCAGCCTGTTTTAGCCCAGTTTTCAATGGTGCCTGCAGCCCAGGCATGAGTACTTTTCAGAGAGGTTTTACTATGGTCCAGTGTCTGGGACAGAAGTTTGCGCCAGAAGGATCCTTCATAGCCAGCCAGGGATAGCAGGTCGCCCAGAGGCTGAGCTGAGCTTGGAACTCCGCAGGCTTCCCTCTTGGTTCTGTGCCGCTGGGCTGTGCCGCATGCTGGGGTCCTGCCAGTGGCATCTGTGGGTGGTGTGGGAGGTCAGGCTTGCCTTGTTGCCTTTTTCATGGCCTTTTTCTGGGACTCGGGGGTGGTGACAGGGGTTTGGATCTGGGCTGGGAGGGAAGACAGGCCTTGGATGGCTGGACCCAGGGGCACAGCCACACTGTGGCTTGGGCCCTCCTTTGGCATCTGTGCAGTTCTGTGACTTGTGGAGACTGGGGGCTGAGAGACGGCCCTTGGAGGGAGGGCAGTGAGGGACCTGCTAGGTTTAAGCCATGAGACTTTCCAAGCAAATGAGGAGAAGATTGGTTTGAGGTGGAGAGGCGGTGACATTGTCTCCTGTCCCCTTCTCTGGCTTCACTGCCCTGTTGTGCTCCTCCACCTGTGAGCCGCAGCCATGCCCTGAATGTGGCTCCGGGAGGACGGTCCACACTCCTAACTGCCTTCTCCCTGACCCCTGGCCGCAGGTCCCTGCAGCCGATGCAATTCACCACCCGTTACTGGCACCTAGTGGGAGTCAGAGCCGACATGGGGCACCTGGCCCTCCCAGGACTCGCTCCTTCCGCATGGAAAGTGCTTTTCCTGAAACAGTTGTTGAGTAGAGGCGCAGGCCGTGTGCTGCAAGGGCCCGGGTGAGAGCGGGGCGGGGGTCTTTGAACCAGGCTTTCAAAGGGGCCAGGATATTCTTCCAAGGCACAGTGAGCAAAGACTCAGAAGTGGGGACCAGGTGTCCGGGGGGCTATCAGATGGCTGCCCGGCCGTGGCCCCTGGCCTGCGCTCCCATTCCGTTGCTGCGGTCCGGCCGTCGACAAGTGGAGAGTGTCTGAGAGCTGCCTGATGCCAGGCCGTCCTGAACTGTCACTTTCAGAAACTGGTCCATAGAGCTGATTCTGTTCCACTTTCCCACCCATCTCTGGTCTTTCAGCTTGGGAACAAGGCTTGACTACAGTTCCAAAGAAGGGGATTCACCATCTGAGCTAAGTGAGCAATCATCTGGCACCCCAGACGTTCTGTTTCACTTGGGCTGGAATGGAGCCCAGGGCATTGGTGTTTTTAAAGATCTCCATAGTAACTCTGATGCACCAGGAGTGCTGAGGTCCACTGCGCTATGCTGATGTACGTGCTCTGGGGTAAACTGAGGCCCAGAGCAAGCCAGGTCATGCGGTCATTGACAGGACCTGGATTTCCCGGCTAGTGTTCTTTCTACTGGTGCACAGGAGCAGGGCTTCCTGAGCCATGTGTGGGGTGGGTTCTGCCACTGCTACCTTGTCTGTGTGGGACCCCTCCTGTTCCTGCTCCAGGCTATTCTGGTTCAAAACGACACCAGAGTAGTCACAGCTATGGAGCTCTCATCTCATTAAAGACTCAAGGAGTGGGTGGGGCTGGGTGTGTGTTTTGTTGCCATGGAGATGCCCCCCTAATAGTAGTTGGAGGGGAAATCCTCCTCCCTTAGTGGTTCAACGGCCATTTGTACAGCTCTTTGTCATTTGCAGACACTGTCACTTGCCCTGTCACAGCTGAGGGTTGGCAGAGGATCGAATGGAATCAGTTTCTTCAAATAATAAGTAGGGGCCTGGAAGAAAATGGCCACCCACATAATGAGCATTAACTCAGTGGCAGCCCCATGCTGGGTGCTCTGCATTCATGAAATCAGATGATCCACGGCCAGGGGCTGTTTTGCCCCCTGCGGGTATTTAGCAGTCCCTTCAGGCATGTTTGGCAGTCACATCTCATGGGTGGGTCCTACTGGACAGAAGCCAAAGATGCTCATAAACCTGCTATATACTGCCCAGGGCCTGACCCCACTAAAAAAGAATTTTTTAGCCCAAAATGGCAACAATGGTGAGGTTGAGACACCCTGCATGCAGTCCTCCTGGTGGCCCTGAAAGGTGGCCTTGGAGTCACCACCCTGTTTACAGAAACGTGTTTGCAGGGGAGACTCGGCCTGTAGCCCCAGCCTGCCAGGAACAAGGCCTGGGACAAGGCCCAGGCCTCGGCCTCCTCCTCTGCCTCCTTGGCAGTGGTGTCCGGGCGGGGTGTGCGGAGGGGCAAGAGGTGAATGGTCTTTGTGCTCTTAGCTGCTCTCTGCAGTTTCGGCAGCAGTCAGAGAAGTCAGTCAGGTCCCAGGTCTCCCTCTACACGCCGGGTCCCTGTGTTGGGTGGACCTTTGGCACTGTAGGGCAGACAGACCGCACTGCAGACTAGTCCCAGAGCCAGAGCAGGCGTCAGGGCAGAAGCGGGGAAGGGCCACTCGGCCCCCTGGCCCAGGCGCCTGGCTGCTCTGCGCAGATGGAAGCCAGGTCACTCCTGGTCTCCTTCGAAGTGGAACTTGCCTTCCAATGGGCACTCATGGGCTCCTCACATTCTACACATGAGCTGCCAAAAGCCATAAGCCTACTCCTGAAAGAAGCAGCTGCCAGCCAGCGCTCTAGCAGGGGTGGGGGGACTGTGCACACCCGGAGGTAGGACTTGCTGGAGACTCGGGGGCAGGGGATGAAGAAGAGAGCCACTGGGCAGAATAAGCTCTCTGTGACCATACCCCCCAACTCTGGGCAGCACCAGCGAGGCCACACACCATGGAAGGCCAACATGAATAGTCTGCCTGTTTAATTATTCTCCCTCCAAGCCATTTATAGAGGCAATGGCCTAATCCTAACCTCACTAGGCCCCCTTTGTTCCTGCTCTGGGCTTTAAGGCTCTTTTACATCTGTGCGCCTCCCCAGTCCCTCCCTAGTCAGACTCCCCGAGATTGGTGTGGTGGTTATTCCCCTTCTGGATGGAGAAAGTGCTCTGGGAGAGGCTGAGTGAGCTGTCCTGGCCAGCATAGCTAGTCAGAGGGCCTGGGACCGGAGGTGGGGTCTCAGTCCAGTGTTCCCACCTGCGTGCATGCGCCGTGTGGCTTCCTGCCTTCTCGGGAGTAGTGGAAAGACCTCTCAGTAGGAGGAGGGTGCGGTGGTGATGAGCTGGTGAGGGTGCCCAGGTGCCTCCTGGCTCCTCAGCTGGGGGCCAACATTAGGAAGGAGGAGGACCACCCACGTTGATGGTCATTTACCCAATTGTGCTTTGTGGGATATTCAACCCAAGGAATGTGGCACCCCTGGTCGAGCGTAAGCGGAAGCCCAAGTTCTCCAAGGAGGAGCTGGACATTCTGGTCACCGAGGTGACCCACCACGAAGCTGTTCTCTTTGGGAGGGAGACCATGCGGCTGTCCCATGCTGACAGGGACAAGATTTGGGAAGGCATAGCTCGGAAAATCACCTCTGTGAGCCAGGTCCCCCGCTCCGTCAAGGACATTAAGCACAGATGGGATGACATGAAACGGAGGACCAAGGACAAGCTGGCCTTCATGCAGAAGTCCCTGTCAGGCCCTGGGGCCGGGGGCCGGGCCCCCACCATCATGCTCACCGCCCACGAGAGGGCCATCCAGTCAGCGCTGCTGTCAGCCCGTTCCGGGCGCAGCTTCCCCAGGGCAGAGCTGGACGGCACCGACAGCCCTTCGACTAGCTGTGAGTACCACCGTCTCCCTCCCGGGCTCCTCCTGATGGCCGCTAGCCTCTGCCCTGGCAGCTTCCCGTCCACTTGCCTTCTCCTCTCTTCCGTCCCTGTCTGTTTTGTCCATCTCTCCATTCTTCCCTCCTTGTTCCACTCTGTCTCCTCCCCTTTCCGTTCATTCATTCTAGAATATTTCCTGAGCACTGCGCCAGGACTGTGTATAAATTCTGCACCAGCCCTGCTCCTGGGGAGTTCCTAGACTCGTGGGAATAGACAAGCTTTAAGTAAATAATTGCCCAAGGAAACATGTAACGAGGGACAGAGGGACCAGCGCCGGAAGTCCTGAGAGATGACTTCATGGTCGTGCGGTGCAGCCTGCGCCGGCACTCGGGCCCTGGGCTCCAAGCTGTTCCCTTCCGAGCTCTCAGGATTCTGAGTATTCTTCCTGAACAAGGCAGCCTGCATTGTCATGTTGCCTTTGGCCCTGCAGATGATGTAGTGGCCTGAGAACAAAGCGGTGGTGGGGCAGGCTCTCCACCAGGGGCTGGGGAAGGCCCCGGGGATAGACAGTTGAACTGAGAGGCAAAGGGTGAGTAAGAGTTAACCCAGCGGTGACTGTGTGGGGTGCAGAGCAGGGGAGGGGAGCGGAGCGCTGCGCAGGCAGAGAACAGCATGTACAAGGCCCCGCATCAGGAAGGCGCTTGGCACGTTCCAGGAACAGAGAGGAGCCAGGGAAGCCCAATGGAGCAGGCGAGGGGGTGGGGGGCCTGAGGGGAAGCCAGCCAAGCCTTCAGGGCCCAAACTGCGGAAAGATCTGTTCTTGATCCCTCTGTCTCTCTCCCTCTGTTCCTAACATCTTTATTTCTGTGTTTTCTTCTGCACATCTGTGCCATGCTGCCTCTTCCCACCTCTCTCTGCACTCTGCCTCGCTGCCGGCCTCGAGGCTCCGCCTGTGCGCCTTGGGTCCCCTCCCTGCACATGCCACCCTCACATTCCCCTCTTCTTCCTCAGCACTTGTTTCCCTTGCTCCCCTCTACTTCCTGCACCTCAGGACAGACTTAGACTCCAGGGGCTGGGATACCAGGTCACCTGGCCCAGTCCTGTGTGTTTCTGGGTGGGGCTCACCAGAAGGGGAGCGGTGGAGGCCCTTCTGTGCTGGAGCGGCACCCACTTGGGTTCGCTGCTGCTGCACCACCGCCACTCCTCCCTCAGCCCAGGGTCTCAACTGGAGGCCATCTGGCCTCTGAGAGGCAGAGCAGGGCCCGAGAGCTCCAGAGGATCGGCCACTGGCCAACTTATGGGAGGGTGGTTCACAAAGACCCAGCCTTCCCTTCCCAGGCCCCTTGCTGTTGGGATCTGCTAATTTCCTGCTTGGCTGGGGCTCTTGACAGGTGGCCATTCAGACTCAGATTTTCAGGACTGGGGTGGAATTTGGAGACCATCTAGTCTAACTACCTCTCCACCCAGATGAGGAGGCTTCTAAGCTCCAGAAGCAGAGGTGTCCCCAGAACAAGGGCCACACCCTGCTCTGCCTGCACCCTGTGTATCACTGTTCTGCTGAGTCTCAGGATAACCCACCCAATGGTGAGAAAAAGAAGGGGCTCAGCACCCAGTGAAGCTCGTTCCCTAAATCCTGCCCCGTTCACCCCTCATGCCAGAACAAAGGTAATGAGATTACCACATGGGCCCTGGGCTGGGCAAGGGGCCCGGGACCCTCCGCTGCAGGCTGGGCCAGCCCTCCCTCTCCTTCCCTGTTAGTCGACCAGCTGTTACAGCACTTGGCCAGGGCTTGGTGGCCAAGTGAGGCCCTGGAAGGGGGGCAGCAGCATCACCTCATCCCTTCCCTCTCCTTCCAACCCTGTCTCAACAGAACGGGTGGCCCCAGTTTCAGGGGGATGGCTGTTGTCTCGCCAAGAGAGGTGGGGAGGCATCAGGCTCTTCCTGTGCTGGCCCAAGAGAGGCCCCAGAGCCCTTGGGAGGCATTCAGCTGGGGGCTAGATGATCTGTCTGTCCTCCCACCACTGCCCCTGGGGCCGGTCTGAGTTCACCCCCTCAGGTACAGGTGTTCCTGTCAGTAGGGTCAGCTTGTATGGTTTTTAGTCCTTCCCTGGGAATCAGCTTATAACCTGATCACAAGAAAGCTGAGACCTGCATGTGCAGGGGCTGGGCCTCTCCATGTGACTGTCCGTCTGTCTGTCTGTGTGTCATCAGACAGTCCTGGGTAAGAGAGATATGTCGGTCCAGGTAACCTGCCTTGAGGGGCCGGTGTCCTCTGGGCCATCCGTTGGCACCCTTCTCCAGTTTGTCAACATTCACACCCCCATCCCTTCCCCTGCGTGACTTAAAGTTGCAGGTTGCAACCAGGCCACAAGGTGGCCCCAAGCAACTCAGAAATGGCCTCAAGGAGGCTGGAACTTAGAGCAGCACCCTAGTACCTTTAGGCAAGTGTCCCTCTGTCACCTTTGTCTGTTCTCTGTGTAGTCTTCTAACAACCCTGCTGGGTGGACAAGGAGTTTGGGAGGTAAAAAGAGTGATTATCTTTGCTTTGCAGACACTGAGTCACAGAGAGAAGAGAGCGATCGGGTTGACATGCTGTCACTGGCACTGGGGTCTCCACGGCCCCTGCCCTGGACGCTCTCACACTAGACTGTCACTGTCCCTGAGAGAGGAAGGGGATATGGGCACTGCTGCTACTCAGACCGCTCCTTAGGGGTGTCCAGCCTGCACCTCTTGGGCTTTGGGGAGCAGATGTTTCTCCATGGGTGGGTGGGTGGCGGGCATGTGCCAAGCTAGGCTGAGTGGTGGCAGGGGATGGGATGGCAGGGTAGTTTTGGGGGTTAGATCCAAGCCCAGAGCTGCCCCCTTCCTCCCTCTTGTAATCGTTCGCCCTTCTTTGTTTCTGTTCCCTAAGATGATGAAGATGAGGAGGTACCCGGGCCCTCGAGACAGGCGATGCGGGTCTCCCTGCAGCGGTCCCTGGAAGAAGAGGCCTGCCTGGCCAGGCCCACTCTGCTCCGCTCCTCCTCGTCCTCAGACCAATCTGAGACAGTGGGCCCCAAGTCGGAGACCCTGCCCCGGCCCTCGGCCCAGGCCCAGGCCCCCTGCAGGACCCCACGGCCGCACCCCAGCCCGCCAGGCACGAGCCTTGACTGGCAGCTCCTCCATGTCCATTCCCAGCAGACCGAGATGTTTCAGCGCTTCTGCCAGGACCTGGTGGCTGTGCACAGGGACATGGCAGACAGCATGCACGTCATCGGCCAGGCCATGGCTGAGCTGACCCGCCACGTCAGTCAGATGTGCCAGACGCTGACAGAGATCCGGGACGGGGTTCAGGAACCTCGGCGGGGGCCAGGCAGGGCAGCCCCCACCGGCTGTACACGCCAGGCAGAGGCTCCCCCGCCGGAGCCCCCAGCACCAGCGCCCGTCCCAGCCCCTGCACGGACTACCAGGGCTCGGAAGAGAAAGCACAACTTCTAGCCCCACCAGTCTGCACGGAGAGGACGAGATACGGAGGAGGGCTGCCCGGCCTGGAGACAGGGCCAGTCTCTTATGCCCAGGTCTGATGACCCTTGTAGGATCTGGGGGGACTGTCGTTCCTCACCGAGTGCAGGTCGGCCCGTGCTGTGACGGAGCATGTGTTCGGCTCTACTGGCCCATCTTTGGCAGATGCTCAAGATGCCGGAATCGCTGCCTGCTTGATGCTCGCTTGGCCCGGAGGGTCAGCCTCCTCTTGGTCTGCACCCATGGCACCAGGCCTGGCAAGGAAGGGGGGAGCAAGTGTGGGAGCACCTGAATGGAACCCTGCTTCTCGTCCTCAGGGCTGCTGTGTCAGCCTCCCAGGCCCTGATTCTGCTGCTTTGGAGGGGGCGAGGCCTGCGGATGGGCGGGTGGGAGGAGCCCAGCCCCTCCTGGAGGAGTCTGTCCTCTCCGCCCCCAAGGGTCGCCCCTGGCAGGTGGTGCCCCTGCCCTGGCCTCTGCTTGCCCTCCTGTGTGCGTGTGCTCAGCTGCTGTGCTTGCCTTTTGTGGAGAGGGGAGAAGAAGGGGGTGACGTTGGAGGAGAGGACGACCTGGCGCTCCTAGGGAGCGCACTGAGTGCTTTGCCTGCACCTGCAGGGTGTGCGATCTCGTTGGGTTCTCAGGACGGCGAGAGGCAGCCGAGTTGGGTACTGGTATCCTCATGATTGCCATCACCATCTGCATTTCAGAGATGACAAATGACACAGCACTTGTGGTGGGGCCAGGTCTGTGGCTTTCTCCAGCTCCTCTGTTAGAGGCCGGATTTGGTGTGGGGAGGGTGTTGCTTCTTGCCTGCCCCTGCCTCAGCCCCTCTGCGGGTGAGTGGGAGGCAGCGGCAGCCTCGAGGAGGTGAGCCCCACCCCCTACCCTGGCATGAAGCCCAGTGGCTCGGGGGAAGCAAGGCCCAAGTCTTAGGATCCAGAAGGAAACCCCTCCTCTGGCTTCTAAAGGAACCCAAAGCCCAGAACTCCTGTTTGTTCCAGGTTCCAGCATGCCTTGCTCCGCTTGCTTGGGCTGCATACGCATTAGCTCCACGTACCCGTAGCTCCACGTTTTGTTTTGGAGTGTGGGGCAAGTGTCGGGGTCTCAGCGTTACGGAGGGACGTGAGGGGTGGCGATGCAAGCTTAGCTCTGACGTGGGTGCAGCTCAGCTCTGTGTCCTCTTTGCTCCCTGGCCTAAGACTGACCCTGGCAGAAGTTCTCATACCCCAGCCCTTCACCTTCTCACGCCTGCCCCCTTGAGCCCTAGCGGTGCTGGGAGAACTGCTCTCCCCGGCGCCTGCCTGGCCATTCCTGGAGTGCTGCTTCTAAACCCAGACCAAGCTCTGTCCTTTGTAGGGAGACTGGAGGGCAACTGCACTCTCCCCATGGCCTGACTCCACCCCCCTGTTATTCTGTGGTTCTTCGGGGGTTCCTGCTCCCCCAAGCAGAACACTCCCCTGTCCGATAGCCTGATGGCTTGATGATTGCCTGGCATTGCCCTGCCCTCCAATGCTGGAATCAAAGATTGCCTTCCCGAGTATTTTTGTTAAGATGGCAATAAAAAGAAATTGATCTCACACTTGGAACACACCCAGTCTCCAGGATCTTTCTTTGGTGTGTATTCTTTTTCTTGGCTTCCTGTGAAAACCTCCAGGCCCCCAAAGCCGGGGTTAGATGACCGAGGGAAAGCACGCTGGCGAGGGGATCAAGTGCCCCTGGCATTTTCCAGATCCCATTGCTCTCAGATGCCCTGTGTTCCCAGCCCCATGAGGCCCTGGGAGGGAAGGAAAGGAACTCAAGGGCTGAAGGCAAAGCATCCACGTATGAAACCATTCAGCTATATTTAATGTGCATCGAAAGTGAGATGTTTGCAAAATGAATTTTACTGTTTGTTTCCAAAGAGTAAGTTCTAGGGGGAAAAATCAACCATTTCCGGTGGGAAACTCCAGAAGGGTCAGGGGCTGTCCATTTGCCACATACCCCAGACACAACCCCGAGGCATGGGCTTTTTATTTTTTTATTTTTTGGCTACCTCCCCACTGATCCAGGTGTCTGTCTATCACAGGCAAGGAAGGCCCTGCCCACCTCGATCTGAGGTTTCTCAAAGGAGCTGAAGTGGCTTCCTCCGGTTCCTCTGGTTCCTCTGGAGGGGGGAGGGGGGTGTCTCCTCAGCAGGGAGGGGCCTCCCAACAGATGCATTGCCTTGGCTTAGCGCCAGTCACACAGAGAGAGTCTCCCAAGCAGGAAACCCCCAGGTCCTGGCCAAAGATACTTCCCCTTTCTGGAAGGTTCCATTAGCATCTCGGTCATCCTTTGCTGTTCTCGGCCAGCAAGCATGGCCATGAAATCACGCTTATACAATTTCCAGGAGATGCAAAACTGGGGTGAAACTGGGCCTGGGGTTTTCCCCACCATTGTCAAGGTACTAAACAGTAATCAACTGGCCCCCTAGTTCTGAAAGAGGGAAAGGGTCAAGTTGGAAGCAAAGGGGACAGAGAGATGACAAGACCGGTCAACTTTGGATAGAAAAGTGTTAGTTTCTTTTTCTGGGCTTCAGCGGGGGTTGCGGGGGGGCTAGCAGGTCAAACAGGAAGGTGAAATGGGCCAGTGGATGGAAATGAATGGGCAGCCAATTTCAGCTTGAGATAGAAAGGCCTTCCTGAGAGTGAGGCTTCCAGTTATGCCAGGGGTCAGTTGGGTGATATTTTGTCAGAGGCCAAGTGGCTGTCTGGTGGGTGGATGCAGGATTCAAAGACCCTCCTAACTCAGAGACCTAAATGTGTGTGGGAACATAGAGTCCACTCCCTCCTTGGTCAGTCTGCTTCCATTTCTGCCTCTGTGACCAATGTAGCTTCCTTGCCTTCAGAGACAGAGCCACTGAGCAGGAGTGTCTGAACCTGGCTTTCACCTGTCCTTTCCAACACAGTGGATGCCCCGTGGGTTATTTTCTCTCTGGAGTTAGATCCAGCAGTCATTTCCTGACCCAGCTAGAAAATAGGGTGTACTTGATAAGACACGGTGGCTGAGGTCTAAGAAGTATGGTCTGTACCCACAGTCAATGAGGAGGTCAGAATAAAAACAGTCCATTCTCATCATAAAAGGTTCAGTCCAGAACACACCCTACCACTGCCACCCATACCCTTGATTGCTTCTAAGGTCCCCAATTTGGTGGCTTTGTTTGAAATGCTATCAGATGAGCATTGACATTTGCTGAGCAGTCTGTGCTGGGCACTTTCCACTCCCCTTCTGACATGCTGTGTGCCTTCTCTCTGGCAAGGTAATGACCTATTCCAGGGATGGCTCTTGCTCACCTGCGGCCACGGAGTAGGACGGGGATTGTTGCATGGGGACAGGAGGGTCCTGAGAGTGGATCAGCCATTGGGTGATACTGTGAAATATGTGTAAGGGCAAGACCTGATTAAGGGACAGTAATTGATGTTTAAGACTTAGATGGCTTCACTTAGCTTGACCTCAGAAATCATATACCATAGTCATCTTCTCAGGGGAATGGGGTGGTTGTGATTCACTAAGAGTTGTCATGTGTCTCACATTTCCAATGGCAAGTTTCAAACCAGCCAAAGACAACCAGATGCTGAACAAATTCTTATCTGTCTTTGAAGCTACATTGTGATTGATACAAAGATTTTGGGTTCTCTTCCTAAATAGTGATTCTTGTTGGGTAGGAAAACACCAAGAGGTGAAGAGGGAAATGGACTTGAATCGTTCTAAATGTTCTGGCTTTAGAAGTCACTCTTGAAAATAAATCTCGGATAGTTATGTGTTTGTTCCTCATTTCTTTTTCTCTGAAAGTTGAGGGCCAGGGAAGAATGATTCACCTTGAGAGCTTGATGGCTATTTAGAAACTGAAAAAAGAGAAGACTGTGTTCTTGCAAGTGATTCCTGTGAAGAAAAAGATGAATGGACGGTTTGCCTTCTGTACCTGGGAGTAGGAAATTTTGGCTTTACTTCTGTTTCGTTCTATGCTAACGGCAAGGTTGATTAACTTTGGGTGTCAAGTCTAAGACTCATGTTCAATTGGGGACTAGAAAATATTTTGCACACTCAGAAGACATCTCAGATATGGAAAAGAGGCAGACTCCGGCCATTAGAGAGTTGAGATTGAGAAGTATTCATTTGGCCAGGGGGTCCTCTGCTTCTTTTCACTGAATTCTTTGTTAATAACCCAGAGGTCACTGTATTATTATCTTCAGAGTTCAGGGAGAACCATGCTAGTGTTGAATGTTGATGAGAATACAGATGCATTAAGGCTAAGATCCTGGACAAAAGTAAGGTCAAAGGATCTAAGTGCCATGAATCTTGCAGGCTCCCCACCCTCCTGGTGGAGCTCAGGACTCACTTCCCTCCAGTGGGTGGAGCAGCCAAAACCTCTTTCCCATCCTCTTGGGTCCTGTGCTACCTCCCGTTGCCACCATGGATTGGTCCCTGGGCATGAGTGGTTCTCCTCATCGCAGTGTCCTGAAGGGCTGAGCATGGGGGACTGTCCCAATGAGAAAGGGCAGGATGTACTTGAAGGGGGCTATGCCTGGGACACCTCAAATTTAGATCGCAATGCTGCTGGCCGCCATGAAGGCCACCACCGCCACACTGCACTGGAATTGGCATCCATGTACATTGTTTCTTCTTTTCTAGGGAGTGGGAGTGGAAGTAATAATAATTGCTTCCGAAGGAAAACTTGGAAAGTACAGAAAATTAAAGTAGACTCACCTATAAGGGATAATCACAGTTAAAACTTGGGTATATTTCTTTCAGGCAGTTTACTGAGGCTTGTTTTATAAGACATGATGGGACCATGGAACAGATAGCTTTCAGACCTCTTCACTGTGCATTATATCCAGACCATTTTCCTGTGTCATGAAAGGTCCTTTGAAAACATTTTTCTCTACATGAGTAACCTTTTGTTATGTGAGTACACCGTGGTTTGTTAAATTATTTCTCTAGTATTAGACATTTAGATGGTTTTGCTTTTGCACTACCATAAATGATATTTAGGCAGTGTAGTAGTATATTTGGTCTGCATATTATTATTTTTTAAAATTTTTTCCAAAATGTGGCAAAATACACATAACAGAAAGTTAACCATTTAAACCATTTTAAGTGCACAGCTCAGTGGCACTGAGCGCATTCACACTGTGGTGCAGCCATCACCAGCGTCAGTCTCCAGAGCTCCTATCATCTACCCCATTAAATATCAAGTCCCCATCACTGCCCCCGACCCCATCATGCTACTTCCTGTCTGTGCATTTGACTGCTCATATAAGTACTTCATGTGAATGGAATCCTACAGTATCTGCCATTTTGTGGCTGGCTCATTTCAATTAGCATATGTCATCAAGGTTCACTCATTAGCATATGTCAGAATTACCTTCCTTTTTATGGCTGAATAATAGTCATTGAGTGTATAGCACATTTTGTTCAGTTCACCCATTGATGGACACTGGGGTTGCTCCCACTTTTGGCTATTGAGAGTGATGCTGCTGTGATCATGGAGGTACAAATACTCCTCTGAGTCTCTATTGCCAACTGTTTCCCAAAGGGTTGCTCCAGCTTATTCGCCATCATTAGTGTAGAGACCCTTTTCTTACCACCTTTACCAACATAGATGTTATCGTTAAAAAAAAAAAAATCTGTGCCAGTGAGAACATGTACTACTTTGCATTTCTTGTTACTGATGCTGACTATCTTTCATTATCCATTTGGACTTTTTTTCTGTGAATTATTGTTTTCCCGATGGCTCCACATATAATTCTTTGGACTGTGCCAGTTGGACAGACTTTGGTTTCTTCCCTGGCTTTTGAGGCTCATCATCATAGCATAAGGGGGAAAATATTTATTTTTAATGACAAATTTCCTAGACACTGGGTGTAGCCCAGACCCCTAAAACTTCAAATGACATCCTCTCGCCCTTTAATCTGTATGCCTCCCCCTCTTTGCAGATGTGGTGTCATCTCACCTTTTCAAGGTGAGTGAGGTAGCAGGTTGACAGAACTGTCATTTTAGGCAGACTGGGTGAGGGCCACATTCGGAGGGTCTCACAGAACTTTAAAGGTCATCTGGGCATTGCTGAGAGGATGCTTTAGGTGCCCACACAGGATCCATGAGCTCCCGTGGGAGAAGTGTTGACTCCCAGCTCTGTCTTCCAGTGTTGAGCTGTGTGACTGTAGTCAAGTCACTTAGCTTCTCTGAGCCTCAGCCTCCTAACCTTAAAATAACTTAGGTTAACTAGCAAGTTGCCAACTTTTCCTTCTCTCCCCATTGGACCCCCTATTTTTAAAGATTTTTATCTTTAGCATATATTAATTGATCTCTTGTCACATGGGTCATTTCTGCTAGGTTTTGTGAAATACTGAAAACCACTCAAAGACCCCACCCTACCACCATCAGAGGACTGCAGGTGTTGGAGGACCCCTGTGATTAAGAGTTAGTGGAGAGTATATGATTTGTCAATTTTCCAATCACCTTTCTGTCTGGTGTTGAGTCTTATGCTTAGCAGAACCTGGGAGGTAGGCAGGGCAGGTGTCATTTCCAGCCTCAGGAAACAGATTCATAAAGGTTCCGAGACTTGCTCAAGGTCACACAAACTAGTGATGTTGAGACAAAGGACCAACCCTAGCAGGTGGTCCTTTCCTCAGTAGGGCAGCTGCCCTGTATACTTTTGCACAAGTCCACATGCTGGTGGACTTCGACCAACTGTCACTGGGCCAACACGGTGCCCAACAGCAGCAGGCATTCACCAAGAAGTGACCCATACATTCTCACCTGTCCCCCTGCCCCCAGGTACGTGGTCATCTCCCGGGAGGAGAGGGAGCAGAACCTGCTGGCGTTCCAGCACAGCGAGCACATCTACTTCCGGGCGTGCCGGGACATCCGGCCTGGAGAGCGGCTGCGGGTCTGGTACAGCACGGACTACATGAAGCGCCTGCACAGCATGTCCCAGGAAACCATCCATCGCAATCTGGCCAGAGGTGAGTGCCCAGCCTCCAGGTGAGGGCTGTACCCAAAGCCACAGGGCCCCAAGGGAGGCCAGGAATACTTCTCTAGAAAGCATCCTGAGATAGCAGATGGGAAATACCGTACGCCAGCCATGGGGAGACCCAGGGGGGTGAGCAGGTGGTCCAGGTCTGAGCAGCAGATCTAGCAGGGCCTTGGTCACCACTTATCCCCCATGAGAAACCGACTCAGAAACCCTATTACATATAAATGTATTATATAGCTCAGAGTACTGGGGAGAGAGGTAAGTCCCCAAAGCTGTGTACATCAATTTAATGAAACTTGATCCTATTTCCTTCTCAAACTGATGGAAAGACATTATAAACTGCCACTGCTGCAGTAATTGGTAACATTCACTGAGGATTTAATCTGTATTAAGCAGGTAGTCTGTGGGGTCCCATGAAATCATGACAACAGGAGCACATCCCCTGCACCTGTGCTGAGAGAATTAGCTGGATAGTACACGTATAGAATAATGTCTACCTTGACCATTGTAAGCCCTCAATTGTAGACTGTTCATACAAATGATTCATGTAGATCAGTAGCCCCATTTTACAGATGAGCATCAGATAAATACAGCGACTCACCTAGGGTCATATGGGAAGCAGGGAAAAGCTGGATTCAATGGGATCTGCCTTACACTGAAACCATGTATCTGAAGACCCAGAGTCTGTTTGGTCCCAGAAAGTAAGGCTGTCCCCAGGCCCTGCTCTGTCACATCCCCAACCAACCTACTTCTTGGAAATAGGGCTTCATTTGGAACATGAGTGGAGAGGATGGGGGGGGGAGGCAGTGGCACACTGAAATTAAGCTATCTTTAAAAACAAATAACAAAGCAGATCTTGGGCATTGAGTGCACAGCGGCTGCCTGACTTGGTAAAAGGTATCTGGTGATTGGATGGGCAGTGAGAGGAGAGCCAATAGACACGCTCGTCTCTTGTCTTCTTTGGATCTTGGGGTTGGGCACATGCTGATTTCACCTGGGATGGCATGTTTCATGATAAGATTGCCATGGTTTCCATTCAACTTCTGGAGATGCCTCGTGTTAGAGCATCTGACACGTAGTAGGTGCTCAATCTTTGTTGACTGGATAAAAGAAGAAATGAATGAAGACAGTCAAGAAGTCTCCGAAAGAATCATATCACCAGAAGAAAAGGAAACCAAGAGAAGGCATATCTGAGGACATGGGTCCCCTCCTTTGGCCATAATCTTCTTGAGTTCTTCTGGATCTGTAATGGCCTTTTCTCCCCAGAGTCTTCTTCAAAGCACTTCAAGCTTCACCATCCTCAGAGAGCCCTGTGACCCAGGGGAAATGCTCAGAGGAGGGAGTGAGCGCTCAGGGGTGGCTCAAGGGAGCATGGCAGACGGACTTGGCATGAGATACATTAGACATGTGAAAATACAGGAGGAAGGAGTCTCAATTCCTGGCCAGGCTGAGAAGTAGGAAACTGAAGCCACCATGAGGCAGGGCTAGAGTGAAGGGGTAGGTTTGGTCCTAAAGTCCTTGGGAGCAGTCGTGGAGCTCAGTGACCTTTAGTCATAGCATCTCTGTAGCCTGGAAGCGGGCTGTGGTATCTTAGATCTGCATCCCAGGCCTGTTCTGGAAGGGGGATCCCTGTGCTTAGCCTTACGTGGAAGGAGGCTTCTTCATAATTGGAGGCTGGATCCCTGATACAGTGCATGAATCATTAGTCCTGCTTCCTGAAGAGAATATAAGTTATTTCTTTGTGGTTATCTATTAATAAAAGGATGCAACTAATGCATGTATTCAAAGAATATATGTTATTTGATTTACTTTGAGTTGGTGATGTACTTTGTGTTGTTTTTCTCATGTTTTATAGAGGCTTTAAAATCAATTTCATATGGCTTCAGGGTCTTTTTTGACCCATAGATTATTCTAGAGGTCTTGAGTCCAAAGAGGTCTCCTTGTCTCTAAGCAGAGTAGCATGAGGAACCCCTGGTGATGGTTACTGTTTTTTGTTTTTTTCTTTTAAGATTTCATTCATTATTTTTAGAGAGAAGGGCAGGGAGGGAGGAAGAAAGGGAGAGAAACATCAACGTATGGTTGCCTTTCACCTGCCTCCAGCTGGGGACCTGGCTGGAGACCTGACTTGCAACCTGGTTATGTGCTCCGACTGGAGAATCGAACCAGAGACCTTTGGGTTCACAGGCTGGTACCTATCCGCTGAGCCACCAGCCAGGGCTGATGGGTACTCTTGACCTCCAGGCAGCCTCAGGTGCCTGCTGCCTGATTCGTCCATGAGAAAGTGAAAGGGTGGCCCTTTAGAGATTCTGAACAGGCAAGTGTCATATCTAATCTGTACAAACATGTTGCATTTTTAAAAAGTTCTATTCATCTCCACCCTTCCTGCCTCTCCGCTGTTAATAGAAATGCAGGCTGTGGGGAGCCACCTGAGTTTCGGGAGGCTTGCAGATAATATTGTGCCCTACGCTCTCCTGTGAAGACAGAAAAGGGGGATCCCAAATAGGTCACTTGCCTTTGTGCATGGGCCAGCACACAGCACATGCCAGCTGTGATAAGCCAAGGCTTGGTCACAGCCTGGATCACCTGGTTTGCTCATGGAGACCCCTGGGCCTCCCTTAGAGGCCTTTAGCAACTGCAGTTTTCAGAAGCCTAATTATAGTATATGAATAGGTTAAGTCTTGGCCCAGAGTCACATCTGCCAGGGCCTGCCCCTGCCCTGGGAAGCCTTTAAAATTTCCTAGCTACATAGGCTGCAATCAGGACCTTTCCGAGGTTCCCCCTTTATACCTTCCCCGCTGGGCAGCATTCACACTTCTTTAACGATGTATGGAACCGTGTCAGCCATTTCAAAGATTCTGGGCAAAATAATCTGTTGGGGAGCTCATGGAGGTATTTTGCGTCTCTTACATAATGGAAAGAAGTAGAAGAGGAAACATTGTTTGCATTGTAGTTTGGCAACGCTCTGGGCGCATGTGATCGCGTCATCCCCGCTTTGCTGGAGGTGGCCATCTTGGAGCTCCAGCGTGTATCATGTCCCTGTCTTGCGTGTCCTCCTGCCTTAGTTGGCATGCTTTCTCGAGGGCTCCCGTTTTCTGATTATTGGGAGAATTGGAAAGGACAGTTGCTGTAGGTGGGTGTTGCCCTAAGTGGGCTGTCTCCCAAGCACGGGGGAGGAGCCAGGAGCAGACTCGGTATTTCGTGCTCTTACCTTTTACCAAGTCGAAGCAGCCACCTTCCAATTGCTAAGATGGAACAAGAAGCCTGGCAGGGTGGGGAATCCATCGCACTGAGCTCCAGGGAGTGTCACCACCCGCCCATCCGATTGAGAAAAGTGTTATCTTCTAGGGTGATAGGATGGCAACAACCTTGGCAAGAACTCCCACTACCCCCGACCACATAGCATTATCTCAACTTAGAAATGCAGAGCATGTATACATTCGGCTCCATGGAAACGGTCTCTTTAAAAAGAGTTCTTCCTGCTTTCAGGGGGTCTATGACCCCATGATCTCCTGAGTGATCTGCCTCTCCTTTTTGTCACACATGCCCCCGGAGGCCAGCCCCAGAGGGATGTGTCAGGCGACTTCCTCCGTGGAGGCCTGCTTTGTTCTCTGCCTGTTTCTCCACTTGGGGCTCTTCCCCATGTCCTCACACCCTGGTTTTCCTTCCTAGGAGAGAAGCGGTTGCAGAGGGAGAAGGCTGAGCAGGCTCTGGATGACCCAGGGGACCTGAGGGCTCCCATTCACCTCCCCGTGTTGAGACAGGGCAAAAGTCCCTACAAGCGTGGCTTTGACGAGGGGGACGTGCACCCCCAGACCAAGAAGAAGAAAATTGACCTCATTTTCAAGGATGTGTTGGAGGCCTCGCTGGAATCTGCCAAGGTGGAAGCCCACCAGCTGGCACTGAGCACCTCGCTGGTCATCAGGAAGGTCCCCAAGTACCAGGGCGATACCTACGGCCGGTGCCCAATGACCATGTCTCATGGCGTGCAGAATGTGAGCCGGACCCAGGGGGAAGGGGACTGGAAGACCCCCCAGGGAGCTGTGTCTACAGAGCCAGGCCATTTGGAGGATGAAGAGGAGGAGCCTTCGTCATTCAAGGCCGACAGTCCTGCCGAGGCCTCCCTTGCGTCTGACCCTCACGAGCTTCCCACCACCTCCTTTTGCCCTAACTGTATTCGCCTAAAGAAGAAGGTTCGGGAACTGCAGGCAGAGCTAGACATGCTTAAGTCTGGGAAGCTCCCTGAGCCCCCCGTGTTGCCAGCACAGGTACTGGAGCTCCCAGAGTTCTCAGACCCCACAGGTAAGTCCGTGTGGATGAGGTGCTGTCAGAGGGAAGAGCACGAGGTGGGCAGTGAGGGTGGCCTGGTGCTCTCTGCTGAAGCCACCTCCGGGGAAGCCTGAGGCGTGTGACAGGGAGGTGAGCTGTGGCCATCACCCGCAGTGCCTGCCTCCGATTGGTCACTGTGCAGCTCCGGTGGGTACCTCATGTCTTCCCCTGTATTCTCCTCGTCAATAAAGGACATTCCACTGCAGAAGGGGTGTGTGCTGTGTTCTTGACCCGTTGCCTTTCTCTGGTGGTCCTAGTGGTGTCTGACCCTAAAACCCAAATTCGGAAGCCAGTCTTTCTCCATGGCCAGTCCCAAGCAGGCTGTCCTGCCAGGGAGCGAGCCCAGCCTTCCCCAGCTCAGCCCAGGAACCCAGCCTCATTCTTCTCTTCATGACTTGCTATTTTGCCACACGGTCCTAGCTCCTTGCCTGGGGTCTTTGAGGGACCTGGATCCTATGCATTCAGCTGTGCTTCTGACTCTTTCTGTGGCTGCCTGGAAGTCTTAGAGCTGGCTGACAGCATGGAAGGTTTTCCAGGACACATCTGCAGCTGACTTAGAGTATTTACGTAGCACGTCCTATTTTAACCACCTCCCTTAGCTCAGAATGAGGTTTTGCGGATGTTCAAAGCATGCATCTGAATTCAACTACGTCCTGATCCTGAAATAACTGGGGCCATGCCAAAGCTGCCTCTACTTGAGGGTAGCACATCACCCCTGACCATGCTGGTGGTGGGACAAGTGAGTCCCATGTCCTCACCCTCTGACTTGGGGGTGCTTGACATGCTTCTGTCTCCTGATGGAGCTGGTCAGTCAATACCGAACATTGAAGTTCTTTGAGCGCCCACTAGTGGAGGGTGAGAGCCTGGTGGCCACCATGGAAAATCCGCAAAGAGGGAAAGTCACATGCGGACAGCAAGAGTGCTTATAAATAAAGTCTAGGCCAGTCCATTGCAGGAGCTGGCTTACATTTCACAGTGTGGCACCTACCTTTGGGGCAGTGTTTCCTGTGCATTTGAGAAAAGTCTATGTTTCTTTCCCATTTGTCTTCCAGCCTCAGAGAGCATGGTCTCTGGTCCGGCCATCATGGAGGACGATGACCAGGAGGTTGATTCAGCAGATGAATCCGTCTCCAACGATATGATGACTGCCACCGACGAGCCCTCCAAGATGTCGTCTGCCGCCGGGCGCCGAATCCGGCGCTTTAAGCAGGAGTGGCTGAAGAAGTTCTGGTTCCTGCGCTACTCCCCAACGCTGAACGAGATGTGGTGCCACGTCTGCCGCCAGTACACGGTGCAGTCCTCGCGCACCTCGGCGTTCATCATCGGCTCCAAGCAGTTCAAGATCCACACCATCAAACTGCACAGCCAGAGCAACCTGCACAAGAAGTGCCTGCAGCTGTACAAGCTCCGCATGCACCCCGAGAAGACGGAGGAGATGTGTCGCAACATGACCCTGCTCTTCAACACCGCCTACCACTTGGCCCTCGAGGGCAGGCCCTACCTGGACTTCCGGCCCCTGGCCGAGCTTCTGAGGAAGTGCGAGCTCAAGGTGGTGGACCAGTACATGAACGAGGGAGACTGCCAGATCCTCATTCATCACATCGCTCGGGCCCTGCGGGAAGACCTGGTGGAGCGCATCCGCCAGTCGCCTTGCCTCAGCATCATCCTAGACGGGCAGAGTGATGACTTGCTGGCCGACACGGTGGCTGTCTATGTCCAATATACCAGCAGCGATGGGCCCCCAGCCACAGAGTTCCTGTCCCTGCAGGAACTGGGGTTCTCTAGCACAGAGAGCTACCTCCAGGCGCTTGATCGAGCCTTTTCTGCCTTGGGCATCCGGCTGCAGGATGAGAAGCCAACGGTTGGTTTGGGCATAGACGGAGCCAATGTCACAGCCAGTCTGCGTGCCAGCATGTTCATGACGATCCGCAAGACACTGCCCTGGCTGCTGTGCCTGCCCTTCATGGTGCACCGGCCCCACCTGGAAATCCTAGATGCCATCAGCGGGAAGGAGCTCCCCTGCCTGGAGGAGCTGGAGAACAACCTGAAGCAGTTGCTTAGTTTCTACCGGTACTCGCCACGGCTCATGTGTGAACTGCGGTCCACGGCCTCCACCCTCTGTGAGGAGACGGAGTTCCTGGGGGACATCCGTGCCGTGAGGTGGATCATTGGGGAGCAGAACGTCCTCAACGCCCTCATCAAGGACTACCTGGAGGTAGTGGCCCACCTCAAGGACGTCAGCAGCCAGACCCAGCGGGCGGACGCCTCGGCCATCGCGCTGGCCCTGCTGCAGTTCCTCATGGACTACCAGTCCATCAAGCTCATCTACTTCCTCCTGGACGTGATCGCTGTGCTCTCGCGCCTGGCCTACGTCTTCCAGGGCCAGTACCTCCTGGTGTCGCAGGTGGATGACAAGATCGAAGAGGCCATCCAGGAGATCAGCCGGCTGGCAGACTGCCCAGGGGAATACCTGCAGGAGTTCGAGGAGAATTTCCGGGAGAGCTTCAATGGGATCGCGATGAAGAACCTCAGGGTGGCTGAAGCCAAGTTCCAGTCCATCAGGGAGAAGATCTGCCAGAAGACCCAACTGATCCTGGCTCAGAGGTTCGATTCCCGAAGCCGGATCTTTGTGAAGGCCTGCCAGGTGTTCGACCTGGCCTCCTGGCCCAGGAACAGTGAGGAGCTCATGAGCTATGGCAAGGAGGATATGGTTCAGATATTTGACCACCTGGAAGCCATCCCGACCTTTTCCCGGGATGTGTGTAGGGAGGGGCTGGATCCCAGGGGGAGCCTGTTAATGGAGTGGCGAGAACTGAAGGCTGATTACTATAGCAAAAATGGCTTCAAAGACCTGATCGGCCACGTTTGCAAATACAAACAGAGGTTTCCGCTCTTGAACAAGATCATCCAGGTCCTCAAGGTCCTCCCCACTTCCACCGCTTGCTGCGAGAAAGGCCGAAATGCCCTGCAGCGAGTTCGCAAAAACCACCGCTCCCGCCTGACCCTGGAGCAGCTCAGCGACCTGCTGACAATCGCGGTCAACGGCCCGCCCATCGCCAACTTCGACGCCAAGCGCGCCCTGGACAGCTGGTTCGAGGAGAAGTCGGGCAACAGCTACTCTCTGTCTGCGGAGGTCCTCAGCAGGATGTCTGCGCTGGAGCAGAAGCCGGTGCTGCAGGCCATGGACCACGGGTCAGAGTTCTACCCAGACATTTAGGGAGTCTGCGTTGCAGAGGTTGCTAAGCTGTCGAATATTTTTTTAACCTATACTCATAAGCTTTGATATATTATATAAATATATATTATATTATATATATATATATATATATAAAAAAACCCACACTGAAAATTTTTTTTAAAACCGAGGTGACGCATATACCAGAAGCTACTGGGAGCTTTCAGAAAGGAAAAATGTCAGAAACGGACTCTTGTCTACAAAATTTGGCAGCTGCAACGTCCGTGGCAACTCATTTCCACTCACAGAAGCATGTGCTGAGGCCGCACGTGTTCCCACCTAACGGTCCACCTACCGCATAAGCTAAAACAACGGGTCCCTGTCATCACCTTTAGGTAGCTCGTTCTGTTCATGTTTCCGTTTGGGGTGGGGGAGGGGTTTGGGTTGGGGCTTCCGTCCCTGCCTTTCCTTTTCTTGTTTGCTGTCTTGTGTGATGGGTGTTTCCCAGCCTCATCATTGACATGCGGTCCAGCTGCCCGCCATCTCCGGGTTTGCCTAAGGTAGGTCATATGTCTGGATGGACTGTTTTGACTTTCCCTCCCACTTGACTTCAGCTTGAAAGATTTTTATTCATTTCCCAATGAGCGTTTCTTCACTGTCTTAGAAACATGTGTTGGTCAAACTGTGACTCCCCACCTCTGTCGCCAGCCCCATCCCTGGGTTGTCATTTCCCTCCTTCTAGCCCCCACCCCAACCTGGATCCTAAAGATATTACCTGAAATACTGAAGGCAGAACTGCCTGACAACCAAGCTTGAAATCCCAGGGAAGGGAGAGGGGGTGAACATTTTGCATTCCTGTTTGTACACAGTGTGGGATAAAATAATCGAATTCCACTCAGATCCAGGGCTGTTGGAGGAATGAAGAGCCAAGAAATCCAGACCCCAAAGGGCAGCGATTTATTGGCTAAAAACAAGTAAAATGAAACATACGTATTCGATTTACATAAATTATTCATGCTCTGTCTTTATAATTGCATTATATGTTGGGAGTATTTTGTTTTCCTTTAATAATCAAGAAATGCCTGCTAGAGCTCAGTAGCAGGAGTTGTCAATGCAAGTTGTGCCCTGGATTATGCAAATGAGAGTCTCTAGAGATTCAGTCCTTTTTTCTGCAACAGGCTGATAACCAGGCCTGCAGCCTGGCAGGAAGGTAGTGCGGAACTGCATGGTGCATCTATGCCTATGAACGCTTCCTTTTTTGAACAGGGTAGAGATGTCCTAAAAGAAAGGAATAAGCAAGGGGTAAAAGAGGACTCTCAAGGCATCAGCCTACACACACACACATACACACACACACACAAACACACACACAACCACAGTATAAGCTTTAGAAATAGCCACTTGCCTACTCCCTGGGGCAAGTAGTGGTTTAAGCTAGAGGAGTCAGATCAATCCTCTTTCATTCATTTAACTACCAGTATACCTCGCAAGGGAGTTTTTTAAAAAAAATATGTGCATGAGCTGTTAACTTCTGTTCATGTTTCCACACCCGGTTTATGCATACTTGATATGCAGAGGTCCTGTATCATGGGTGCAGGTCATATCTGGGGACGGGAGGAAGACCTGCATTGTCTGTGGTTGGTTAGAGAGCCACCCCCCTCAGTTGGCAGAGGGTGGGCACAGGATGTTATGATCTGGCCATAGGCAAGGCCCCAGCGTCCCCAACCTGCTTGGCTCAGACATGATAAAACTGTGGTGGCTTCCTTCCTTCTTGGTCCACTTTGTCTCTGAGGCCTCACTCATGCCACCGTAGAGAACCATAGTGGAAATGTCATCAACACTGAACATGTCACTCCCCATTCCTGTCCTGCCAGTCCCCTCACCCCCAACCAGTCCTTTCTCCCCACCCCCATGGTCTTGGTGCTAAGATAACTTTAGAATCATTGCTGCTAGTCGATAGCTTTTCATTATATAAATATATTATATATATTATATATTATTTTTGAAACTTTTTGTTTGTTTGTTTCAACAGTGATGTAGCATGTTAAAAAAATACAAAAAAAACACAAAACCTGGTTTTTCTCTGACTGTCCCACTGCCAGGCCTCATATGCTGCCTTCTTCAACAAATCAATGCACCCCTGCCTGGTGACATTCAACCCCTCCCCACCTCCCCCAGTCGCACGCACTTCCCCACCCTCCTCTGAAGGAGAGAAGGAACTAGCAAGGAAAGACCTAAGGCTCTTTCTGATGCTTTGAAATCCCCAGCCTCATTCCACTTTCCCCCTTTAAGCTGAGGTCTCCTCCCCCAACCCCACTTTCCCATTAGGGCCATGGTGGTTAAGTGGGGTGCTATTGTAAAGCACAAAGTTGCACCTTTCCCTCCCCAGCTTCCCCTCCACCGCACACACAGGCTACGATGGGTTGAAGGCAGAGGTGGTTGGCAAGGTGGGCCTCCGCGGAGGGCAGGAACAGTAGGCTGGGATCCTTCTAGCCAACAGATGCCTTACACCTTCCCTTTCCCACCACACTTCTCCCCCCCACGGGGCCCGTCTGTGGGGAGTCACCCCCTAAACCACTCATTTACAAACCAGGAAGAGAGTATCTGCGTGAGCATCTAGTCAGGGCTGCGAACGCGTCCTCTGAAGAGAGAGAGTGGGGTCAAACTTAGTTCAATTTTGAGGCAAGGGGAGAGTCCTAGGGCCAGTGCCAGTGTGAGCCCTGTGCCTGCGGAGAGATGAACTAGAGCAAAGGATGAACTCGCTGGAGGGTCTTGAAGTCTGGCAAGTCTGCCTCTCAAACTCCGGGTGCCAGGCTGTGTCAGACACTCCGAAGGCCACTTTGCCTTGGGGCAGGAAATGCCCAGGGAGTAATTGGGGTGACAGACTACTGCAACTTACAAAGGGGCTTTTCTCAGCCTGGACATTCCCAGGAGGCGCAGCACTGTTGTCCTGTGAATGGTGCCTGCGATTCCGTGGTTTCTACCACAGGCATTTCCCACTCTGCTTCCTGAGGCCTCTTGAGTTGAGGGGACCCTTGGGGTCTAGTCCAGGGAAGCACACGGCTAGCCTAACTTCCCTTAAGTGGGTATAGAAAACAGGTTGGGCGGTTCTTTCATCCCAAATGTGGTGGCTTCGGAAGAGACAGAGCCCTTGAACTCAGCCCTGGGCTTAGGAGTGACAACCACTGGCTTAGGACAAAATGTTTGTGTCTCAGGTTGAGAACTGTCCTCACTGGGCTGGCTGACCAGTGGCTTTCTTTGGCTTCTGGAGGACGTGGGAAATGAGGCCTAGTTTACGTGCAACTATGCCAAGCAGATACGTTGCAGAGCGTGGGAACCAGAGGCTCCTGTGATTAGAACAGTGCGGGTCTCCTCAGCGGAGAGAAAGGGCCGTTGCCAGTCACAGGATCTGTGAAACCTGAGGACACTCGAACACCGTCTACAGCTCTTGCTGTCAGAATCCCCAAGTTTTGACTTCCTGGTTGAATAGGGAGTCCAGGCATCTGACTGAAACACCAGTTTCTTTTTTAATGTTGGCACCATCATGTAGTGGTGGGCCGATCCTTGTTTCCTCATCCTCACTTGAGAATGAAAACAGGCTCCAGCCCTAGGGCCCCTTGGTAGCTGGGTTCGGAGCTGGACCATGAATCCAGGGCAGCTGGGGGTCTTGGCTGAAGCCCCTCCTACATGTTTCCATGTCGAGTCACCTTGCCGAGTCAAGCCTCTCTCTTTGACTTGTTTCTGTTGACCCTTTGAGAGGAAGGACCTTATGATTATTTAAGGTAAGGTTTTAGTACTTTCTATGTGCTCGGATGTGATACCAGGAAGGGAAAAACAGGGAAATGCATGCAGGATGCTGAAAACAAGCATGGAGAGACTGAAACAGACGACAGACTGGGCCCGGCCTGGGCTGTGGGGCTAGAGTCCTTTATTGGGGCTGGTCACCTGGAGCCTCAAGGAGTCCAGGAGATGGCATGGAGGTTGACATCGATATTTTCTTCTAGATTCCTCCCACTTCATTGGTCCTCCCGGCCACTCTAGGAACAGAAATTCTGTATCTAGAGCTGGTTTGGGTTTATGGTCTGGGTTGATTTCTGAGTAGAATTTGTGTTTTCTCTTGGTCCTAACATTCAGTTTAGGCAGAAGGCTCACACCGCTTCGCTTCTTCATGAGGCAGGCCCAGCCAGGGAGGCCAGGCCTGCTGAAACGAGACAGGTGTGTTCGGAAGGCAAGTGAGCTTGGGACAGTCCCATTCCAGATACCGGCCTCCTGGAGGTTGTGCTGGGTTTTGGTTCTAGTCTAATCGTGAGGAGGGAAGATCACACCAAGAGACGTGCAGGGCCCTTTCCCTGCTCGGAGGAAGGCTTCTCTGCTCTCTGTTCTGGGTGCTTTCGCCGAGTGAAGGGAGCTGTGATGTTTTATGGAGCCTTTGAGGTGATCTTTGTGTGTTATCCAGAGGGAGAAAAAGTACCCTTTGGGGAGGAAAATGGTACAGCCCCCCTCTTCCATCTGGCTCTCCCCCAGTCCCAACCCCTGCAAGTGGTATCACCCTAGAAGTACCTATGCAACCCAGCCTCCCTAGGAGAGTGCATAGAGGTAGGGAATGTGCAGTGTATAGTGCAAGTGCCGCAGTGCATATGTTGTATATATGGACATACACAGTACGTATACACAGAGTAAGAGATTGAATCACGTCTATATATCTATAAATAATATCCTATATATTTATACATTTCTATGTTCTAAATAGATATAAAAATAGAGTCTATAGAGAGCTGGGAGAGCAACGGGAAAGCCTGTGTTGTGCGAGGAGTGGGGAGGCAGAGCCTTCGCAGGGGGAGAAGGGAGCTAAGTAGGCAGGGTTTGCTGGGGATGGGGGCCTCCCCCCCGGAGTGGGGGAGAGGAGAGTAACTGGGTCCCGGCCCTCTCCGTGCACTTTCTCTCCTTCCCCACAGGCTCGGTCTGAGGTTGGAAGGAGAATCTCACCCCCTGAGCTGCAGCTCGTGTGCCCTACACCCCCCTGCAAGCCTGTGGTTGGTGGTCGCTGCTGCTTGGCGGTAGGCCATGGTCACTGACCCACAGCGTAGGGACCACTGCACAATGTCCCCCAAGTACCCTCCCCGCAGAAATGAGCAGCGTTGAAGGCCATAGGAAAGATGCAAATTGGACCAAGAGTGGTCCGAGAAAGATGCTGCCCCTCCCCCTTCATGTGCTTCTACTGCCCCCTAGAGGCCAAACCTCTGAAGTGCAGTGCCCTGGAGGCCTCCACCCTCTCCATCCCTGTCTGCCAGGGCGCCGGAGAAGTGAACCGGGCAGTGTGAGCATTGCCAGCCTACACTGCCTGCCATCCCGAGGCTGTCTGGCCAGGGCAGGGGGCATCAGCTAACCAGGAAGGGTGGGAGAGATATATCCTCACACTCATAAATTCAGTAGCAATTCAAGTTCAGAAGCAGGGCTTTGGCCCAGCCCACTTTGCACAGCTGCTGCTGCTGGCTGTACTCAGGACAACGCTCCTCCCTCTCCCACACGGAGGCCCACGGACCCCTCACCTCACCGCCACCCTAACAGGCAGGTTTAGTTCACGTACACTGTTCTGATTCTGTGACTCGAGGCAGAGGCCGAGCCGGATGCCCCTTGACGGAGGGCTGGTTGCAGCCCTGACGGGATCAGAAGCCCATTTTGCTCCCAGGTTTCTGTCTGGAGTTGCTTTTCCCCGGAGGTGGGGGAGGAGGGGCTGATGGGGCTGCAGATGAGGGGAGACAGAGGGCAGACCAGCCTCTGCCTTTCGGCATCTCCAAGCCCCCTCTGAGCCCCTGTCCTGCTCCTCCCACCATCCTATCAACAGACCTCAGTTTCCAGCAGACCCACCTCTGTACCCACAGTCGGGGTGGGTCTGTTCTGCCAATGCCCATCTCCTTTCCCTCCAAGTCTGCCTGGGTCTCTTTGAGCCACAGCAAGTTGCCAACCGGGTCTTGGAAACACCCTCCAGGGCCTGGGTCAAGAGAGGCCAGGCCCGGCCCAAGCCTTCCTCCTGCTGAGGTGGACCAGATCCATGGCCAGGGGATGGGCACCCCCAGGTAGCAATCCCACAATGCACTGTACCTCAGAGAGAGCAGCTACGGGGCATCAAGGGCACCAGGCCCTCCGTCCAAGGACAGCCAGTTACCGTACTACTCGTTAAGACAAGGCCAGGCTGCCCTTGGCAGGCCTGTCTCGCGTTGTCTCTCGGGAAGAGCCAGCAGTCTGATTCAGTCTTTTTCTGCCCCTGTCTCTCTCCTCCTCTCCACCCCCACACTGCTGAACCATTTCATTTCAGTCATAAAGGAGAACTACAGTGGGGGTGGGGCGGAACACCTAGGAGTCTCTTATCACATACATATTAATATGTTAATACTTTCTTTCTTAAAAAAAGAAAAAAATCTCGATGTTATTATTTTGCAGACTACGCTTTATAGTACCTGTGTGACGGGACCTAGAACACTGGATACAAATAGAGCTATGTTGGTTTATCATAATATGTATGCAGAAACTTTGCTTTTGTCATATTATCCTCGTAATGTAAGAAGATTGTTAATAAAAGCATTTAAATTTATTCACCAAGGTCGAATCTCTCTGTCTCCTTGCCTCTATTCCAGGCCTATGCTCAGGGTGATTCAGAATAGGTCGCATCTCAAATAGGAGTCTAGCTGCTACCAAGTTAGAAGGATCTAGAAAAGGCCTTGAGCTATTATTTACTTCCTGCTCCTCACACTCTTCCTTCATTCAAGTCCACTTCCAGCAGAACTCACATGTCTGTTGGTCAGGCCAAAAGGAAGTGTCCCTGAAACCATCAAAAGTAAACCTACCTGCCCCCAAATGCGTTTATCCCACAAAAATCTCTTTGAGGAAACAGATCTATTTGCAGGTAAAAGGTTGTGCTGATTCTCCCTCCACAGCCTCCCATGACCGACTCTCCACTTACTGGCCTGGCCCCTGGGGAGGGGTCTTTTCCCAGTAGTTTGCCAATGGTGCTGGTAGGGGGTGGATGATAAGTAATGTTTTACCCAAATTATTTTATTTTATTTATTAAAAAATTTTTTACTTATTATTTTTAGAGAGAAGGGAAGGGAGAGAGGGAGAGAGACATCAATATATGGTTGCCTTTCATCTGCCTCCAGCCACAGACCTGGCTTGCAACCTGGCTTGCAACCTGGTTATGTACCCTGGCTGGGGAATCAAACCAGCGACCTTTGCATTTGCAGGCCGGTGCCTTATCCACTGTGCCACCAGCCAGGGCTACCTAAATTATTTTGGAAAGAAGATGGCCATAAATTTAATAAAGACACAGATAAGCTTTTTTTTTTTTTTTTTTTTTTTTAAAGATCTTATTTATTATTTTTAAAGAGATGGGAAAGGAAGGAGAAAGAAAGGGAAAGAAACATCAATGAAAGGTTGCCTTTCACCTGCCTCCAGCTACAGACCTGGCTGGAGACCTGGCTTGCAACCTGGTTATGTGCCCTGGCTGGGAATCAAACCAGTGACTTTTGGGTTCGCAGGCCAGCGCCTTATCCACTGTTCCACCAGCCAGGGCTTAAGTATCATTTTAACTTGCATTTTCTGAGGCTGAAGTTTTCTTCATATACTGAGCCACCAGCCAGGGCCCACAGATATTTTTACTTTTTCCTCCCAGATGTGCTCCACCCGCCCCCACCTCTTCCAGCTTCCTTTCACTGGCCTTCCCTGGTCCCTTTCCTTAACCTCTGCCTTCTTAGTACCTGCCATCTCCCTCCCAGACGTGTCCCTTGCATCCCCTGGGGGCCCCATGGTTGGTCTCTCAGAGACATCCTGTTGTGAAAGCCACCCCTTTGTCTGCATGGAACGTTCTGGTTTTCTGCTTCTCCCAGAGGAGCAGGGCAGGAAGGAGCAAAGCAGCACCGCTGAGGGTGCCTGACCAGAGCAGGTGATCCAGGGAGCCCCACCCCGCCCCGCTGCCGGCCTTCTGGAATTGACTCCTGTTTGCAGCCATAGCTGGAACATGCTAATGATTTCATCACCAGGAAGCAAGGAAGGAAGACTCTTCCATCTGTAGCTGGGAGGTTGGTCTTCCCAAAGCAGGGCTTGAAGGGTGTGATACGGGTGAGGCCCAGTCCCTGCCCTTCCCTCCCCCTGCTCTCCAGCTGCTCCCTGCCCCCCCTCTTTAAGATTCAAAGAGCTGGTTGAGTTCACCTTGGAGAGACTCAGGAGAGGGGCTGGCTGCCTGTGCACGCGAGGGCTGTCGGGTGATGATTTCTACAGTGGACCAGGTAGCATTTTGAAGCTATGCCTTTGCATCTGTTACCTTTCTAAGGAAGACCCGTGGCCATGGTTATATGTCAGAGCCTAGACTTCAGGGTTACAGCTGTGCCCGATTCAAATCCCCCCTCTGCCTCTTGCAGGTGGTGAGATCTTGGGTCCGTCACTTACCGGAATCTGAGTTTTCTGTGCTGAGCACAGAGCGGTGGGCAATACTTGCTGACTCTCATTAGCATTGTTATTGTTACCTCCAATTGGGATGAAGTAAGTGTGAGAAATGGTTTCCTTCTCTTACCCAGAATCCCCGGGGGCTACCCTGAGTGAGGGCTGCCTGTGCCTTTTAATACAAAGCCACCGACACTGATTCTGACAGCCAACATGGACACCTCTGCCTGAAGGGAGATCACCTCTTCCTTCTCAGCCTAAAAGGAGACCCTCGGGAACCTTTTTCTGCCTCAACCGCTCCTCTCACAGGCTCTGGAAGGAAAAGGGACTGCACAGAGATTTGGTTGGTTGATTGGTTGGTTGGTTTTTGGTTGGAAAAATAGATCTCTACTTCCTTGTCCCAGGTTTGTATTCCTGGGTTTCTGAACTGAGGTATCTGCCATTCCTCACTTGTCAATGGGAAATTGGGACAGGAAACCACGCTCTAGCCTGGGCTGCATTGAGAGGAGGACACGCCTGGCCAAGGAAGAGCCACCCCGAGGCCCTGATCACACGGTGACCACCACTAGACCTGTTTCCATGGCAATGTCTTCCAGCCTGCAAGACTGGCTTCCTTCCACCTCCTCCCAGGTAGGCACCTGCCTCCATCTCTGGCTTGGGGAAGCTGCTGATGGTCCCATCCCAAACCATCTGTGCTGGCTCACCTGTGGGAGAGGAAGGAGGGGAGCACAGGGGCCGATCCCCAGCACTCACACCAACAACATGTCCAACTCTCCAAATCCAGCCACAGCCACACCCTGCGGCCCTCTCCTTGACAGGCATCTGCCCTGGGAGGGCGATGGATAGATGCTAGGGATTTGAGCTCCTGAGATGCTGCTGCTTCCAACTGGCTCTAGAAAAACAGAAATTCCTGGGTGGAAAATTACCACCAGCTCCACGAGATTAAGAAAATGGGAAGAGACTGACTCAGAGCCTCAGGTGACACAGCGCGGTCGCCTGGAGACGTGGGTGGCTATCGGCAAGGACTGTCAGAAGATGATGTAGTAATATTGCCACCAGGGGGCAGGGAAGGCAGGTGCATGTGTATGTGGGTTTAGCATGAGATTGGAGGCCAAAATATGTGTGAAAAGCACAGTGTTGACCATCGAGATCCCAGAATCACGAAAATCATCTTAAATCTAGAAGGAGTCTTAGTGATGATTTGGTCCAAATTCATCTTACAGGTGTGGCAACTGAGGTCCAGAGGCAGGTGACTTGCCCAGGGCCCTGGAGTGGTTTGCGACACAGCCGAGCTGGGTTCCAGCTTCTGAGCTCCTGCACGTGGCGCTCTGGATGTGGCTTATGTACAAGAACAGTTTACTTAAGGCAACTCAGTGAAAGGCCTCCTATAAAGTAATTAATGAACCCTGCTTCCCTCTCCCATTTCTCTTTTAAATCCAGACTCTAAAATACTCGTTTTGGGCTCCGAGGGGCCATATGCATAGTTACCTCCGAAACATAGTTTATGTAATATTTGGCTCTGCAGGAGAAAACCCACATCTTCTATTTGATTATGAAAATAAAAACTCTAAATTTTAAAATTCAGTCTCTGCCCCTGGCTTAAGGCCACGAGCCACTTCCCCCAGACGCCAGGGCTGTAGCAGCCACCAGGAGAGCCTAGGTGACAGGACTCCAGGACTCCACTTCTCTCTACCACCATCCGGATGGAGTGTGGGGTTACACTTGGTGGCAGCACTGACTCTTCCGGGTTTTTCGTTGCGGGAATATTAGAGAAAGAGAAGTCTGTGGTTTCCACCTGGTGCTGATTTTTCTTCTCAGCCAAGGTTCTAAAGCCTTGAGCTCTCTCGTTACTACTTGCATGTAGCCCCTTCGGTTCACAGCACGAGTGAGACCATCAAGGCGCACGCGTGCACGGGGAGGCGCACACGCACAGCGCAGTCTCTGATTCAGCAGGTAGTTATTGCTGACACGCTTGCACGTGTGCGCAAGAATGTTCATGGAAGCCCTGTAACAGTGAGGGGGCGGGGGGACATCCAAATGTTCACCAACAACAGAATGGGATTGCGGTACATCCACACAATGGAATATTATAAAGGAACAAAAATTAAACGAACTAGAGCTACATGTCTGCCACGGATAAAGCTCAGATTTTTAATGTGGAGCAAAAATAGTGCGATGAAATTCAACTAAAGTTTAAAATGCACAAAAATACCCTATGGTAGCCAGGGTTTACATATACATGCAGTGAAAGGATGAAGGAATGCCTGGGGTGAGAAATCTCAAAATCAGGAAGGCAGCCACAGTAAAGGGCTTGAGGGAACTTCAACTGCATATGTCAAGTTCTGTGAAGCTTGGCAGTTGGTTCAGGGGTGTTTTTCAAATGAGTGTTTCTGCATTTTGCATGTCTAAACTAGGAAGCAAAGAGGAGAAAACGCCAGGCGGCTCACCCAGTTGGAAATTATTTATTTACCACTGACGGTTTTTGCTCCAAAGTGGGACACCAGACATACGACTACAACATCTCATGCTTCTTTTTGTGCTTCGGTTCATAATGGCAAACAAACACACGTAGCATTGACAACAGGAAACACAGGTGGCAGAAACAAACCACAAGGGCTGGATCTCTCTGTCTGTGGTCGTCACCTCAGTTGAGCGAGAGCCACCTGCCACCCAGGACTCCGCCCGTCCCCAAGGAACTGCCCCTGAAGAACTGTTCTTCCATCTTGCTCTCTACATGGTGTTGTTTGGGGGTGATTTGCCCCTCAACCCACACCAAGAGTCATACCTCAAATGGAAATGGACAGACACATGCAAGGTCTTGATCAACAGGCAGTCAACACGTAGATGCTGATTTGATGTAAGGAGTAGAGCCAGAGTGATGCAAGTGGACTCTCAATTCTCTACCCCTATCGCCATACCTACGAAAGGGCCAGATCAGCTTGTGGGCAACAGTCTGAGATGGCTTCTTACTTTATCTTCATCTCTGCTTCATGCCTGTCTTAGAAAATAATCCCTGGCAAAGTACAGGTGTTCCTTTCCAAAAAAGATCAGATACCCTCATGAAGAGCCAGTTACTCTGTAAATTGCCAATGGTTCTGGTACAAGGTAAGCTGATGCAAGGCTCACTGACGTTGTTTGACTTGTCAGTCTGCTGTCTCTGGGTAATATAAGATTCACCAAGACAAAGTTTGGGTGAAAAAGCACAGCGACTATATTCTCTTCTATCATTGATGACATTTCCGTGGAGAACTACAAATTGTCATTAGGTGAACAGTGATACTCAATGTCATGAATTTCTAGGCCAAGTATTTCTGATGCCTTTACCAGTGAGAAATCAGCTAGGGCTCTGATTTTTATGCCACTTGCAGTGTCCTTTTCTGTCTACTCCCCATCCATTCTTTATTCATTAATTTATTCAACAAATACTTTATTGAGGGCCCATGTGCCAGTTTTATGCTAGGCACTTGGAACACACCAGTGAACACAACAGACAAAACCCCCTGTAAAACCTGTCTTATTTGTGTACACGCCTGCTAAGCGAGGTGACAGGTGACACCTATGATGTTCTGTGGTGCCAGCTGACTCTTATCAGGGGCAACCTTTAATTTACAGATTCTGGGAAACTAAACCTCTGAGATCCAAAGAAATGAATGCTTCACGGTGGAATGGCCATGGGTGGAGATGATATTTCTGGGATTAGAGACCCTACCCAACCCACCTCAAACATCCTTTGGTGCGACAGTAAGGCAGGTACATAGATTCACAAGGAAGTGGAACTCTATTTCCTGATTTTAAGCCTAGAACTCAGACTTTTCTAGATTGGAGTAGCAGATGCTACCAAGAAGAGAGTATCGGTCAACTTACATAGGGAGCATTTTGTATTTTTTTAGCCATGCCAACCAAAAAAAGGGGGGTGGGGCAGAGTGATTGTCTCAAAAACATGATAAAGGAAATCACTACCAAATGCTTTGCCTGAAAAGAGCTTGGCAGGAGGTCATCTACCTTAGTGATTGCGATTTCCAATGATCTGTAAGATTTTCCATTAAAGAGGGATTAGATTTTTTTTGGTTTCTTTAGAGGGTGGGTAGAAGTTGTTTCTAATGCTTTTCTACTTCTGTACAGAAAGAAAAAGTAATAACTAAGGGTGATAAGCCCCTGCTCAGAGTCTCAGGGAGAGGTCGAAAATGACTAACGTTGAAGGTTGAAGGATAGCCCTTACCCGTCTAGGAATTCTCCTTTAGATCAGTACTTGGTGGCATGGGAAGGCCTGGAGTTTGGACCTCAATATTAAGGGGTCCAAATGCTTATCGTTCTGGAAATGCCTGGGATGGTTCTGCACTTGCCAGGCATGGTGAGTTGCCAACTTAAAGCTTGAAGATGATCTGCTGGTGGCCTGAGAGTTGGATTTTAGCCAGGGAGCACCTACAGCTTTGAGTACTCTTTCATTTACCACATGGTTCAAAGCAGACAGAGCTGCCATTCACTAGTCCTGCTCATCAGATGGCGGACCGCGGACCCCAGGAGCCCCGGTTCATGGGCAAGTATTATAGCCACTCCACAAGGCTCATAACCTAATTAACACTGTGGACAGCTATTTGGAATAATAAGGTAGGAATCTGAATCAGTTGATTACTGATCTTAAAGTGATAGGCCCTGAAAACAGAAGTGGGAAGTACATTTGTGGAAGTCTTTGTTTTCTATTTAAAGTTCTCCTCCTTCTCCACCTCCACATAGCCAAATGTAATAGACTAAAGTAACATGCCCCCACCCCCCAACTAAATTCTTCCTGACGCGGCTGGACTGCTAGAAGGGATGGGTCTGTCTCAGAGGGTCACTTTGGTGATGCTGGTGGATGTGACAACTAGCGCCCAATGACTAATAGGGGGGATCCCACCTGTATGCTGTCCAGGAAGGTCTCCCCAAATACCACATGAACTGATTTTGAGATAAAACAAGAAAGTGTTCAATAGAAAGTACAAATTCAATCCAAGAGCATGATCTGAAAAGCACAGATGAAAACGTTAAGAATGAAGATCGTTAACACAGAGGCTTCCAAATTTCACACTGATGGCTGAGCTGTCCAGCGTTGGAGTTGGCTGCCCCAGGGTCCTGGGCCCCACCGAGGACCGTGGAGGCCTGTCGGAAATGTTGCAGAAGGGGTTTCTGCAAGCGCAGTGCTCCAACCTCTGCACCCAAACCTGATGTGCTTGTTAAAAAGGCAGGTCCCTGGGTCCCGGCCAGGAAGGCTGCGTGGGGGTGTCTGCAGGTGGGCCTGGGCTCTGCTGGTGGTTTCTTCCCACGCTAAGGTCTGACAGCTGCTGGGTTACTTACTACTGGCGCAGCTCAGGAGCATGACTTCCTGCTGGCTGAGACCTCAGCCCACCCTCACCATCTCTAATTCTGTGAGCTGGTCCAGAATACTTTTCTTTATCATTTATGAAATGCTCATCTTTAAAAAAAAAAACAAAACACACATCCTCTGCACCATTACTCCCCCAATTCAGCTTTCTCTGCATCTGGGCTGGCCTCTTCCCACCCCCCACCGCAAAACCTGCCCACGGGCTGCATTTGGTGTCTCATCAGTGATGGGTGAGCACAACGCATTCCTCAGCGTGACCCAAATGTCCACACCCTGCCCGCCCTGCCATGTTGTGCTCATGTTTTAGAAAAAGGAGTGTGATGAGAGAGGATTAGGGCCCTGGCCTTTGCAAACACGGCTGTCCTCCGGCTGTCGGAATGAGGATGTGGCACGAAGAGGAGGTTGCAGAGGGGAGCGGGGACCGAAGGGGCAGGGCTGTGACCAACAAGGGAGGTGGCCCAGGAAGCTGACTACAGGTGCAGCTGGTGCCACATGGCGATCTGCCGGCGTGGGTTTTTGAGCATCTCTTCCCAGTGGCTGCGCTCGGAGCCGGAGGTGTGCAACCCCAGGCTGCAACGGCCCAGCGGGCAGCTCTGCCCCTCCTCCTCCTGGCCCAGCACCTCCAGCTCCACGCTGGAGGCCTGCAGCAGGTCATCGGGCAGCTCAAACATGATCATCTCATTCCACACGGGATTGATCTTGTGCTTGGCTCGTTTTGTCTGCTTCTTCTTCAGTTTCCTCGCTTGGTGCTTCAAAGTCACCTTGACAGAGACATCTGGGGAGGGACAGAGGGGGAAGAGAGACAGAAGAAGGGTCAAGAGGGAGCTTCTGGGCCTGGGGAGGCCCAGGGCAATGCTCTCTCTCAGGGATGGAGGGAAAGGGCCTCTGGCTCAAGGTCTGCAATGAAACTCCTTCTCCATGAGCCCTGCCCCCGCCTACCCTGCCATGGGTCAGGCATTAATTCAACAATTATAAAATGCCCACCAGATAGCAGATACTAGGCTAGACATGGGAATACAGCAAAAGTTCCTGCCTAGCAGAATGAATACTTCAGTATGGAAAACAGACAACAGCATTAAGGTTGGCCATTGGGTAGCCCATGACTATGTCATGGCCTGGGGACAGCCAGGGAACCACCCTTTGCCATTAGGCTCCCCAAGTGGCTTTATGTCCCACATCAAGCCAGCTTGATTGCTGAGTTGATTGATTTGCAGCTTGATTGCAAACTCATTCTGGAAGACGAAGCCATCTGATATCTTTACGCCCTTGGTTCTCTATCCAAGCATTTTTGTTTATTATTGAGATAGCAGGTCACCTGCTGGTTGGACAAGTTCTTCCCTGTTCTTTTGTAAGTTTTACTTGAGGACCTCAACTTCATGCGGAGGGTGAGGGCAGGCTACCTGGGCCTCCAGGGACACTGAACTGAAAGAGTTGTCCCCCGGCCCAGGGAATCTGTCCCCCACCCTCAGGGGAACAGGTCACCAGATGAGCCTTCATGTGATCAGGCTCAGGACCCAGGTTACAGTTTCATTAGTGAAAGTTCCCAAAGCTATAATAATTGTGACGCTGCATTTATTGCTATCATTCTCAGCACCCGGGGGAGGGGGGTCAGTTTGTTATTTCAGCAGCTACAATTACAGTGTTGTGCTGTAATTGTCCTGACGTGAGTTATGAAAAGAAGAGTGGGAGGCAAAGAACTGTCTGGAGGGGAGGAGGAGAAAGCACTGGATCCTGACTTTTGGCTCAGGAATCTGTCGGCCAGGCCAGTGCTTCTGTTCATTCACCACAAGGTTTTTTTCAAAGATTCCGAACACAGGGCTAGTTCTTTATTTGCATCCTGCTATAAATATCTATTTATTTATATCCTGCTGGGAGCACTTGGCTCTGGGTCCAGGTCCCACGTGACAGGATGCTTTCCTGCACCGGCAGGAAAACCTGTTTGGTCCCCTGATGTGGGGCCTGGGCTGAGGTATCCAGAAGAAGAAACCAAGGATTCCAGAAAGTAGAAGAGATGTTTATTTGGGTATATGGGGCACAGACACCCTAAGCTTCAGGCCGCCTCAGCCCAGGAACCCACACACCTTCTGCCATCACCCACGCTCAGCTGGTGCGGGGTGCCAGGTTAGCAAAGGCTGAGAAATGAGAAGAGACTGGGGTGGGTGTGGGGAGTACGGGGATAGCTTGGCTGAGACAGGAGAAGGGGAACCTGGGCTTCTAGACACCAGCCCGTAAGGTCTACGTGACAAGGTCAAGGCCAAGTTTGCTCTACAGCCCAGATACTCCGCTCCAAGGCTGTAGCCTGACCTTCAGCTTCCTACGACCCATAGGTAAAACCCGCTCTTCTCACGGTGGATCTCCAAGGCTGGGAGTCCCCATTAGGTATGAGCTCCTACCTGGGCCCTGACAGGTGGGGCTGGCCAAGGAGAACAAGGATATGAGCTCAGAGAAGTGAGTATGCTCTTTAAAAATTAATTTGTGAGCGCGGGACAGAGGACACAGCTGAGGCCGACTCCACAAATGAACTCATGCCCCCCTCCCTGCCCACCTGCCCTCTCTCCTTTCACACCTCACTCACCCTTCCCCAGGAGCTCCTTGGACTGGCTTGAGTGGAGGTTCTTGGCCTTAATCAGCACGACCAGGAGGCGGTTGGCAGCCGGGAGGTAGCTGATGGAGAGAAGCACTTCTCCGGCGCCGGCAGAGGGCTCCTGAAACGGATGGCAGGGTGTGAGAGGCAGCTGCGTTGGGGGGGCCTCTGTCCCCGCGGCCAAGGCTGAGACCAAGGCTACGGTCTCACTGCCCGTATCCAGGAGGCATCCCATAAACCATTTGCCCAGCAACGCTGGTTTCTCCACCCTCGCAGCAGGGAGGAGGGCACAAAAATTACAGGTGACATCTACTTCAATGACAGTTGGTTTTGTTTGCCACAAAATGGGATTTTCCAAATGCCTTAAATGCAAACCCAACCTATAAAACAGATCAAACAGATGCCACTCAGGGATGTGGCGGCAGCAGAGGGCCAAGACTCCCTCTCACCCTTCACCTGCCTCTGCCCCAGGCTCCTAGGGCATCTTTATTGAATACTCAGGTTCTGGGGAACACAGCTGGAGAACCACCACTTTGACCCGTCAGGCTCCTGGGCCAGTGGGGAACTGTGATTCATTATTCTGAAAAGATCATTTCTTCCAGCCCCTGCAACGCTGAGAGTCAATAATGTCCTGGACTAAGGCTGAGCAGGGCCTTGCTTAGTCAACAGAATGGCCAGCTATGTCAACAAAAAGCCAGGCTCATGAGGTTAGGTAAATGCACCCGCGATGGCAGGCAATCGCTGTGCCCTGCAGGAGGTGTGGGGCCTCCAAGAAGCATCCACCATGCCTATCCCCACCTGCAGATTCACAGAGTGTCTCCACTGACATTCCTACAAGGGTTTGTTGGCCATTTCAACAAAGCCACCGAGGAGCAAAAATGACCGAAAGGGCCACCACAGAAGACGGATGTCTGCCACAGTCCAAAGGTCATGTTAGGAGTAGAAACTCCAGAACCAGAATCCCTGGTTCTGAGTTCCAAGCCTACCGTTTGCTAACTATGTGACCCTGGGCAAGTTACTTAATTTTCCCAAGCTTTTATTTCCTCATCTGTAAAAGGAGAATAATAACATCAACCAATGGGGTTAGAGAAGTTATGACAATACTGAACGGCTCAGAACAGTGCCTGACGTACGAAGGCACAGTTTGCTTTAGCACCATTATCTATGAAGGAAGGACGATCACTACTTCTTGAGATTAAGTGGGAAAATAGTTTCTGGGTGAATGAGGGCCAGCCTGGGCTTTGGGAGTGAGGCTGGCCAGGAAAATGTCTCCAACATGACCCCAGCAATTCAACCAGCCGTAAGTGACTAGTCATATGATGAAGTGATTTGGAAGCTGCCAGAAACCTTGGCAATGACATGACTAATAGCAGCTAACGTTAATTAAACATGTATTATGTGCCGGTGTAATTACATTATCTATCCCCCTGGGCTGCAAATGCCACAAAGCCATCCCCAGCAGCCAGCACACAGTTGACACACAGTGAATATTTATGAGAAAGAAGGGAGAGACGTCCCATTTAATTTTGGCAACAACCCTAAGAGCAATGCTGATTTTATTCCCATTTGAAGCATAAGACACCAGTGTTCAGAAAGGGCATGTCACTGCTTGAGGCCATGCAGCCACACATAGCAAAACTGAGCCTTGGATGGAGGTCTGCTCTGACAGCCAAGTCCTCACTCCAGTGAGACATCCCTGGAGTGTGCTCCAGGCTCTCATTTCACAGCGAGGAAACTGAGGCCTAGGGACTTGTCCAGGCACCCAGAGGGGTGGCAGCAGAGCTACATGGGCACAAGCCTCCTGATTCAAGGGCACTTTTTGGAGGCCACAGGATGACCAGATTTCAACGTTCTGCTCCTCCGTACACCAGGCAAAAGGAGCCTGGGCCTGTCAGCACGTTAAGGGCTTGTCACCCTTGTGTAGGGTGCCAGGAGTCCCAGACAAGCCCCTCTGGCTGCACCACGGCCAGAGGGTCTGAGAACATCTGCCCCTTGGCTCCGCTGCTTTAAGTGTCTGCCGGCACACACCACAGGAGACACGGGGGGTTCGATCCCAGATTGGCACAATGAAATGTGTGTCGCAATAAAGGGAGTCGTTTTTCTGCAGGTGGAGGGTCTTGTCTTCAATTTGTAACATGCAGTTTCAGTGGAGTCCAATAAAACAAAGCATGCCTATGACCCTTTCTCTCTCCACCCTCACCTTAGCTTATCCTGCCCCCACCGCAGTCCTTCTCTGAAGCTCTCAATGAATCACGCAAGCTGCCCTGGGAGTGGGTCGCTCTATGGTCCCTGGTGACGCACATGCTACTTTTGACTGTCTTCTAGTGAAAACTGGGGCACTGCCGGCGCCTTTTGTTAACCCGCCACAGGCTGCAGAGACCCTCCTGTTCACATGGGCCTGCCTCCTCCAGCTGGGACCAGGGGCTCCTGCCACGTGCACTGGGTGCCACTTCCTGCCGCTGAATCCAGGTTGCCCTCTGAGGTCACCCACACTTGTGGGAAACAGGGCAGCGGTCCAAGTGGATGTGAGTATATTTATGCAACAGTGACAATGACAGTGTGTGTGATGATTATCAGAGTGGATGATCCATAAAGGCAGGGCTTTGTCTTACCTACCTACTACTGTGTCCCTAGCTCCTGGCATGGTGCCTGGCGCAGGGCAGAAATCTGGTGAGGAATGAATGAATAATTTTTAGCCTTCTAGGGGGAAGGATAGGAGGAGCTTGGGTGTCTGACACCTCTCCCTAGATAAGCTGAAATTCAGTCTTTTAGACAGTCTTTTAGAGGTGTCGCCAAAGTCTTGAGAGCCCCGGGGGGACCCCTTCCCCACTGGAGAAAGCTGATTTACCAGATGAGCTAACCAAAGTGTTAGTTTGTCTTCCCAGGGTTCCCAGCCGTGATGCCACACCAATCCCAAACCACACGTTAATTAGAGAGTGTGCTTTGGAACAGCCTGGCTCCAGCTGAGAGCGGCTGTCAAGGTCTATCTATTTTCCAGGCTTTGGAAAAAGAGAAAAACAAAACAAGAAAGAGATTATAGCAAAAAGGGGAGCAGGGGGGAGTGAAAGTGTCCTTCCCGCCTCTGCAGGATCCATCAGGAGAGGCGCCCGCTGCTGGAGCCTCGCACAGTCAGGCATTTAGGTGGCATGGTGGCGAGGGGATGGCATGAGATTTGCAGCGAGGCCAACATGGCCTCTGGGCAGAGCTTGCCGTGCCCCAGATGGGTCACCCTGCACGGGCGACTGAACTACTCTAAGCCTCGATACCCCAGTCTGTAAATGCGGAGACTCAGCACCAGCTGGTGCTCATCTCCCCTGCAGTGTCTGGCACACAGTAGGTGCATAGAAATGAGAAATGAATTTACATGAGGATAAGGCTGCCAACACACTTCAAACATGGTAGCAGGGGAGGTCCTCATATGGCAAACTAGAAGCAAAACTAGATGCCAGGAATTCCAAATCCTGGGATACGGGTCCACTCCAGCCCTCTGCCCTGTGAAGACTCTAGCCTTCCTTATGTGCCTGTGTGTACGTGTGTGTGTGAGCACTCACACACACACACGCACGCATACACACACTCACCCATGCAGAGGCACCTGAGCTGGAGGATTCTCTAAAGCTTGTTCCCATGAGCACAGGCCCCGGGCGCCGCCCCATGCTCCATCCACTACCAGGTTCTCCCTTTCCTGGGGGGAGGTAGCCCTACCTTACTTGAAGTCTTCAGCTCCCCCCACTGGGCAGTTCCCAGAGGTACAGACACCCCATCCAGGCCCAGGCGAAGCTCCCCAGCCACACTGTGGCGGGAGAAGCGGTCGCAGGTCCTCAGGGTCAGCGTCAGGGTGGCTGTGGGGAGCTCCTCCTCCGCCAGGGGGAGCACCAGGCCTTCCTCCCAGGTGGTGTGCAGCTCCCGCTTCTTCAGGGCTGTCTGGGCCTCCACGGAGCCCGTCCTGTTGGACACGCTGCCTTGGACATAGCAGTCACAGCCTCCGTCATGGTCATTGGTCACAGCTGCAGCCAGGGACAGAGCAACACCGACACGGAACTTCTTGAGAACCCAGGGAGGGGAGAAGCATGGCCCTGCTTTGAGCTGCAGAGGCTTGAAGGTCATGACCGTGGGTCTGTGGGAAACCCTGGGGCTGCCCACCTTGGCTCTTGAGAAAGACAGTGACAGATGGATCTCTTATCTGAGGGGCCAGTGCAGCTCATGCTGGCCCACCTTGTGACTCAGATTTCCTCAAGGTGCCAGAGCCCAGACACTGCTGATGGCATATGTTTATGTTGCTGGTGACACCGCAATTCATTTGTTCTGTACGTTAGATATTTACCGCACAACCACTTGTGACGTGAGTCACTGGGCCGCTACAGAGCATGAATGTTGCTTTACACTCTGAACCTTGGCATTTCCAGTGCTTCACAATGTGACAATTTGCCCCTATGGTGCTTTTAGGACTCGTCCCTGAAAGATAATCTGAGTTTTGGTAGCTGATGCTCCCAGGAAGAGAAGAACCAAGGCTCCAGAGAAAGAAGCTTCAAGGAAATTGGGTGTAGGCCTGGCTCTGGGAGCAATGAGTTGGAGTGACCTTAGACAAGTCACCTGAGGTTGCTAGGCCTCAGCCCACTTTTTCCTCATCTGCAAAATGGGACCATTGTCAAGACCAAATATAAGCAAGTGTATGAAAATGCTAAATACATCTTTTAAAAAATTTTTAAAAAAGATACTACCTCGAAACAACCTAACTATGAAAACCCGTTTTATCCTGCCCACAACCTTCAGCTTTCAGGAGCCTCGGGGCCCCTTGTTAGCGCTGATTTCTGAGCTTTGTTTGCTGATGGTGTGTGAATTGTCAGGGTGGAGGCCAGCGCCAACCTGACCTCTTCGGAAAGGTTACCTAGGAATGCTGACCGTGCAGAATCTGCTCTGCATGCCCCGTACAGTGTCAAAGGCAGCTAGCTATAGCTGAGATGGCTAGCTGTTCACTGAAACCCCATATCCCCTTTCTACTGGGTACCCGCTGGGCTGCATTTCTCAGGCTCCTTTGCAGTCAGCAGCCATGGGGCTGAGTTCCAGCCCACGGGATAAGAGCGATGCGTACCACACACAAATAGTTTATAAGGAATGGTTGTGTCCTGTCCTCATCCCCACCCTCCACCTGCTAGATACAGATGACAAGGAGGCCTGAGAGGATTTTGAAGCCACAGATGGAAGGATCCTGGTCCCTGGCTTACCAGTTGGAGGCAAGATGTCTGCCTACCAGGGATCTCCACTCAGTTATATGAGAGAGAGAAAAAACCCTTTGTGTCTGAGCATCACGCATCTGCTTGTTACAGAGTGTGATCTAGCACCAGCCCCCCAACTGTGGATGTTCCCATCACTCCTACACAGCTCCTCCAGGGGAGATGCACTCATGGAAGCCCCTGAAAGTCAACTGCGAGCATACCTTCCAAGCGAGTCACAAACAGCTCTGCTTTCTGCCGGTCGTACTCCAGGCAGTAGTGGACTCTGGGGGCCTGGTTCCAGCTGGCAGCCTTCTCTGGGTTCCAGGTTTCCATGACACAGACATCCTCCACCACACCTGTTAAGACGGTAAAGCCATATCACTGCCACCGGCACTGGGGTCCTGCATTCCAGAGCACCCCTTTTCCATCTCTGCCATCTATGCCACCAACCGAAACCCCAAAGCTTCCTAGGCAGGTGCAAAAATCATAATGGAAACACCTGTGGTTCTGGGCCTTGAATTTTAAGAGACCATCATAGCCCAGTGGTGGTCAAAACAGGGGCTTTGGCGCCAGACATGAACTGTTATAATAGTTACGTGGCCTTGAAAACGTTACTTGATGCCTTCAAGTCTCAGTTCCCTTATCTGTACAATGGGAGTGACAGGAGCCCTTTCTTCCCAGAGTTAATATGAGTATTAAATAAAATAGAGTGGGGAAAGTACTTAGCCCAAGGCCTGGCCTATGGTGGGCTTTTAGTAAGAAAAACTGTCATCGTCCGTGTTGTTCTGGTCACCCTGTTTCAGACAAACCATCCCCAACCCATCTCGAGCTCCACCTCTCCCACAGAGTCCAGTCTGCTCCCCAGCAGTTCATGGCCACATATAAATTGTCAAAGAATGAGTCAGGAGATGCTGGGGTCAAGGTCAGGGATAATGGATTTGATTTGTTGTTCATGTTCAATAAATACTTGCTGGATGAACAGACCTTGTCTTTAATTCAGAAGTTTCTAAAACCAGAAATAATTCTCCCTCTGCCCCTGCCTTGAGCAGGAACCAAACATCTGGAAGACTCTCATTATTTAAATATAATACAAGAATTAAAGGCTCGAGCAGCTGTCACAGACTTCACTTCAAGCAAACTGGAATTTAAAAAATTTTGATTTTCAAACTAATTTAGCAAGCAGAAATATAAAGGAGTATTTCATTTCCAAAAATGGTTCATTACTGAGTTCCTGCAAGCAGTGAAAAATATCCCTGGTACCTCTCAACAAGGTACAGATTGGCCAGCATGCGAGCCATGTATGAAGTGAGACGCACATGCACGGAGGACCCTTGTGGTTTCCAATAGCACCACAGGGACCACTGCAGCCAGGTCAGCGTCAGAAGGGGCTTGATGGGAACTGGGCGCTCTCAGCCTTCAAAATCAGCACCAAACCAAAACCAAACCGATATCAGCAATGCTTACGGAAGCAGGCGTGGATTCGGCTTTAAGAATTGGAAATTGGAGCTGTACCCCTGACACCTATACAAAATAAAATTGAAAAAGGAAAGTGGGACTTGGAGTCTACAGAGGAGAGGACAAGGAGGGTCACTTGTTGGGGGACAGCGCATCAGCGCCTCCCGGCCCAGGGTCTGATGGGTCCGGCTTTCCCTTCCCCTGTGCTCCCCTACCTCTCGCCAATGCCTGCTGACCCAATCAACTCTGAGTAGACTTCTATGGAGAAAGGACTTTGTTGTTGCCTTATCTGATGCAGACAGGAATGAGGAAACATGAAAAGGAGAAGACAAACTCATGTGTTCTGAATTTCTCTAGGTTCCAGACTGACTTGCTCTCCTAGGTATAAAGAGTGTCCAATCCTGGCTTCATCCGAGCCTTGAAAACCTGGGTCTCGCAAGAAAAGGGAGTCTTTTGTGATTATAATTTTGTAAAAAATCCTCACTCAAAGACCTTTGTTCCTTACTTTTAGAGAGAAAGGAAGGGGCAGAAGAAGGGAAAGAGAGAAACATCGATGCAAGGGAGAAGCAGCGATTAGTTGCCTCTCCAATGCAATACCCACAGCCTACGTGTGAGCCCTGACTAGGAATCGAGCCCACAACCCTTTGGTTCCGAGACAGTACTCTAACCAACTGAGCCCTACCAGCCAAGGCCATGATTATTTTAATTAGCGCCCCCAAGGGTCCTCGAACAAATCGTTTTGCAAGTTTCCCGTGGGTGTAGTTCAAACCTATTTAAAATGTGGGCTGGCAAACCTAGAAGCCAACCAGGATTCATGCATGCTGTAGGCACGGTGTGGATTTGTTCCTGCAGAAAGTTCTGAGCCGCGTGGGAGGGGCAATTGTTTGCTGGCCAGGATGGGGCACAGTTGGACCCAGTCCAGGGCAAGTGTTGGAGCGGGGTCAACGTCAAACTGGTCATGCTGCTTCTGCTTTCACTGTCTCCATCTCTTGGCTCCAACCAAACGGAACAAAATCCCAAATGAGACAATCCATTCTCCCAGTTGTCATTTTTTCACCTCCTGCTGACGACCACCCCCTCCCCCAGTGCTGCTCATGGAAGAGTGAGGGGCAGGAGCCCCTACCATTCTGAGGAAGGATGAACAGCTCCTCTGTGACCTGCCTCTTGAGGCGGCTGTCATTCGGGGCCTGCGGGCTGGCAGACACAGCAGGCTCCTCAGTGCTCCTTAGGGCGTAGTCCGCGTAGTTGATGACCTCTGGCGCTGTCACAGCCGGCCTGGGTCCATAGACATCCGGGAATTTGAGGAGGGCTCGGGGCTGGACTGGCTCCGTGGATTTTTTAACGTTGAACTGAAAACAAATTACTCCGGTTAGTCTTCCTGAGGATCTCCTGCCTGTTTTCCACCCACAGAAGGGAGAAGGGATGGCTGACCCTTCCTAGGGGCGAGGAGCCGAGGGATAGCTGGGGTTCCCTCCAGCTTTGAGGAGGAGTGTGACCTGGGGAGGCGAACAATCATCCCAAACCCACCTGAATCCATGGCATCATGACTCCTGCTAGGGCCTGCGGAGATGGTGACCCTGTTCATCCATCACCCTTCCTCCATCTGGCCTATAGCTGAGACCTCACGTGTTCTCCGGGCCTATCGCAGGTGGTCCTTCCTTCTGCTGCTCTGTCTGTGCCACTTGCCTCTGTTTTCTCTCCCCCTAGTCCTGTTATCTTATTTTGTCTCCATCTCTGCGTCTCCACCTAATGGCTCAGAAATGCTAGTGGTCCCAGAACCTTAGAACAAACCCCTGAGACTTTTGGTCAAGGTGGAAGCCTATGGAGACACGCTTTGCCCCTCCCACAACCATAGAAAGAATTACAACCTGATCTCAAAACTAATGACACCCAGAACCATCAGAAAATCAAGCTGCATGGAAGTCCGACAACCAAGGATTTAAAGAAGCCACATTCATCCAAACAGGTAGAGGGGGTGGAGCCATGGAGCCAGGCAGAGAGGTGGTGTGGCATCAAGAGACAGCAGCAGTGGAACAGACGGCCCCACACTCACATACAGTAGATAAAAATCAGGTGCGATACCTTGGGGGCGAGCAATCCCAGCCCCAGACCAGACCGCACAGCCCAGGGTTCCAGCACCAGAAGATACATCCCGTTACCGCTGGCTGTAAAAACCAGTGGGGGTTGGGGCAGTGGAAGAAACTGCCAGATTTTTGCTGCTTAAAGGGCCCACACAGACCCTTCAAGCAAACCCACTCACTCTGGGTTTCACCACTAGGGCAGCAGCTGGAAGGGTGTCAGCTGCATATGGGAAGTGGGTGGGTGAAGTTACTGGAAATGGGATGAGTGCTTGGCAAACCTCCAGAAGCCAGGCGGCAACATTGTCCTCTCTCCGAGTCCTCCCCACACACAGAGTCACAAAGTGGTGAACTGGGTTGCCTCACCCTGGCAATTGCCTAGGGCTCTGCCCCACACAATTTACAGGTGCCTTTTGTACATAGGCCATGCTACCAACCAGGGAGTCAAAGCAGCCCTGCCTAATACACAGAAACAAACACAGGGAGGCTGCCAAATTGAGGAGGCAAAGAAATATGGCCCAAACAAAAAAAGCAGAACAACAACAACAAAAGAACTAAATGAAATGGAGATAGCCAATCTATCAGAGACAGAGTTCAAAATAGTGCAGATTAGGATGCTCAAAGAAATCACGGAGTACGGCAACAACATAAAGGAAGAAATAAAAGTTACACTGAGTGAAATAAATAAAAATCTACAGGGAGCCATCAATGGAAGAGAGGAAGCTGGGATTCATATAACTAATTTGGAACATAAGGAAGAAATAAACATTCAACCAGAACAGAAAGGAGAAACAAGAATTCAAAAAATCAGGAAAGGCTTAGGAACTTCTGGGACATCTCCAAATGTGCCAACATCACAACCATGGGGGGTGCCAGAAGGAGAAGAGGAAGAGCAAGAAATTGCAAACTTGTGTGAAAAGGTAATGAAAGCAAACTTCCCTAATTTGATGAAGGAAATAGGCATACAAGCTCAGGAAGCACAAAGAGTCCCAAACAAGCTGGACCCAAAGAGGACCACACCAAGACACATCATAACTGAAATGCCAAAGGCTAAAGATAAAGAAAGAATCTTAAAAGCAGGAAGAGAAAAGCAGAGAGTTATTTACAAAGGAATTCCCTAAGATTATCAGCTGACTTCTCAAAAAACAAAACAAAACAAAAAAACTTTGCAGGCAAGAAGGGATAAGTATTCAAAGTGATGAAGTGAAGACATTACTCTACCCAGCAAAGCTATCATTTAGAACGGAAGGGCAGATAAAATGCTTCCCAGACAAGCTAAAGCTAAAGGAGTTCACCATCACCAAGCCATCTTTATTACACAGAATGTTAGAGGAACTTACTTTAAAAAAAAAAAGATCAAAACCAAGAACTTTACAAAGGAAACAAATTCACAGCTATCAAGCACTATCTAAAAAACAGAAACAAAAACAAACTAAGCAAACAAGCAGAACAGGAAAACAGAATCATAGATGTGGAGACCATTTGGAGCATAATCAGCTGCGATTGGGGGGAGGGAGGGAGGGGGAAACGGTGCAGGGATTAAGAAGCATATTTGGTAGGAAGAAAATAGGGAATGTTAAGAATAGCATAGAAAATGGAGAAGCTAAAGAAATTACATGCACGATCCATAGATTTGAACTGAGTAGGGGATTGCTGGAGGGAAGAGGGGGTACAGGGTGAAGTGGGGCGAAGCGGGAAAATTGGGACAACTGTAATAGCATAGTCAATAAAATACACTTAAAAATAAAAAATAAAAGCCTATAAAATAAAAGGAGCAAACTACTTACAATGACCTCTAAGCCTTTGCCCACTTCTCTGACCCGCCCCTCAACATCCCCCCATCTTTGCCCCCTTCCAGCTCCTGAGCTCCCTGCTTCCCAAATAGGCTGAACTCCTCCTGGCACTGGCTTTCCCCGAACCTCCCACCCTCACCTTCACCTGCTCTAAATGAAGTCCTTCCCCCACGTCCATCTCTCCCTATTACCACATCCTTTTTGCTTTACAGCATCGACCTCGCCCTTCACTGTTTCATCACAGGTTGGCTGGTTTGTGGACCGTCCCTCTGGCTAGTGTAGGAGCCCTGAGCATGCGGACTGCGGCTGGGGTTGGGGTGAATGCAGCCCTGGGGATGGGGGCATGGTGCTTAGATTTACAACACACGTTTACAGTGTTTATACCTTCCGCAAGGATAACTCCTAGACATGCTGCCCTGGTTGGCACTCTGCCTCCAGCCATTCCTGAGGGAGGCTGGGCTTTGGTGACAGGGGCAGTCCCAATTATCCTCCTGGACTGGACTGTGAATGGGGAGTGCACAAGGCGCAGAGGGGCCGGAAGTGGGAGAGGCGGGAGGCAGCCTCTCCCGCTGGTCACCGCGTGGGCTGCTGTCCCTGCATTACTTCTGTATCCTTCAGAACTCCACAGGGGCTCAGAGGGAAGAACACACTTCATCCTTCTCTCGGAAACACTGCCCAGAAGACTGTAACGCACCCAGCCAGGGCCACATCCTGATCTCTGCTGAGTGTGCCTGGTATGTGAGGACACCTTAAATGGAGTGAGGTTGTGAGGGGTCAGGGGAGGTGTTGCTGGGATTAAACCTAGATCAGCCCAGTTCCAAAGCCAGTGGTTCCCAACCTTTCTTCAAGCCTTGACCAGGCACAGCACCCGCCCACCAGAATCACTTGTCCTTACAACACAGTCGCTAGTCTCCTCGGGAGGGACCTGTATAATTTGCCAAATCAGGTCTCCTTTGCACTTCCACTCCATTAAGGGTGTCACTGGGCATCAAGGGGCCTGCTTCTACTACTGACCCAACCACCAGAGCAGGTAACTTTTCGGCAGGTCATTTCACCTCTCTGAGCTGTCACCTAGGGTGATAAGTGACGTCAAGGCTTGTTCCACTCCCCACATTCTATGGAGCTCCTTTAAAGCAGAAAGAGGTGAGAGACACAGTTCTTTATTTGCAGTGCAGATGCAGGTGAGTTGAGGAGAAAATCACAAACAAGAGAGTAAGAAACAGGTGCATCTGGCAGTTCAAGACCGAAGTAGAGAAGCAGGCAAAGGGCGGTCCGTGTGACTGACTGATGGGGGAGCAGACAACACACGGGGGGTGGGGGAGCAGAGGGTCTAGGAGGCCAGAAAGGCTTCAGGGAGGATGCAGAGCCTGAGCTAGACCTTGAAGGAGCGGGGTGCAAGGTAGAGAGAATGGTAGAGAGGAAGTCTGCGCGCCTGACATTCAGAGCCAAGAGCCCTGGAGGGAGACACGCAGAATAATGGCTGATGTCCTCCTCATGTCTTTTTATCCTCCAATATTTCATCTAAGCCAGAGTTACATGTATTATACTATTTCACAATGAGGACATAGAGGCTCAAGGAAGTCCAAGGTCACACCACTGGCGAGTGGTGGATAATTGAGCCTCCAGGAATTCATTGTGACTTCAGCTTTGTGTCATTTCCACTGCCTTGCAGCTGCTTCTCCAAAAAAAAAAAAAAGTGACAACCCTCTTCATCTTGGATGCTGGGTTTTAAGTGGCATCACAGCATCCTGGGCTTGGGCCCGCTGCTCCCTTGTTCATCGACACAAACGTGCCCTGCTTTTCACACAGCCCCTTCTCGGAGTCACCCTGCTCTGTCCCTTGCAAGGGCCGGAACTAAGGCTGTTTGTTTGGAGGACCATTTCGGGTTTACGTTTGGCTTTCCCCTACGTCCGAAAAAAGCTATATTGATCCCCAGTTTGATAAAAGTTGGCCAATTTTGCATTTTTAACGGGAAACTAATTATCGGGCTCAGTTCTGACTGGGGCCCACTCCGTGTTGCTGCAAGTCTCTGCAGAACCTGGGTCCCCAGTGCCTCCCTGCTCAGCGGGCTCCCTCTCTGTGCCCCACAGAAGCTCCTGAGCAGAACAGAAGGCTGGGATTTCCTTCGGTGTCTGCCAATACCCATCCCTTCTCCCCTCCTCCAGGTTTTCCGGGTTCCTCTCCAGCCCCAGTTCCTGGGCAAGTAAAGGTTCCATTTACTCTGATCCTACCAGCTACTGGCATCTCCTGGGAACTGCCTCTGGCCCAGGGGTCGGCACCTGTCCTGGGGAAAGCAACCCAGACAGAACCAAAGGACTCACATTCCATGGTGGTGGAAGTGATTTCCCCCCTACCCATCAGGAAGCATGTGGCCCCGTCTATGACTGCAATGCGAGCTGACAAAGCTGTGGGTGGAGGGACAGAAGGAAGCTGTGTGTCTGATGACAGTGTCATTAAGCCATTGACTCAATCACACCTGAAGTCTGTCCTACCTCTACTCTTCAAGTTGCGAGAGCAATATTACTTTTATTGCTTAAGCTGGGTTGAATTGGGCTTTTGGGGCCTAGCAGCCAAGAGCACCCCAAACTGATGCCCGGCATTTTTAACAAGCATCACAGGACATCAGGACCCTCGTGTAGAGAAATTCTGCCTAAGGTCAGATACCACCCACCTCTCCCAACCCCGAACCTCTGCCTCCAGCCAAAGGCACCCTCATTTGCTGGTTGTCCTTCCCTTGGTAAGACCCTGTGCGGCAATGACAGCCTTTAGTGGAGGGTGACTGATAGCCGCTGACCTGCTGAGAGCAGTCTGATTACCGCTCTGTGAGCCTTTTCAGGTAGTAAGAGCAGTAGCCGATTACGAGTCTCATTCTCTTGTACAGTTTTATTTATTGCCTTTCAGAACCCTGCTTCTCCCACATAATTCAAGTGCATCTATGTTTCCAATTAAACTGCTCAAACTTCAGTACCCAAGAAGCAGAAAAAAGGTTTGGGAGTGGAGGGAGGGAGCCTGGGAAGGGGTAGAGGTGGGGAGCAAGAGCTCCTGAGGGGTCCGGCCTGGGAGCCAGCTGCCGGGGGAGGAAGCCAGGGCCGGTGCTCAGGCCTACGTCGGGGCACAGTGGTGGCAGGATTTGGAAATGGGGATTCTCTCTCTGAATGTCCCATGAGCCCGGGGCAGAGGGCCTGGAAACCTCAATGCAGGCTGGATCAGGGAAGGTGTCCAGGCATTTAAAAATTAGGCGCGGCGTTGCAGGTGCAAAGACAGGGGAAACACTCAGGTGGTGCATCGGATCCTCCAACGTGTCTCCTTGGAGTCACCCCGTCTCACCTGTCTCAAGGGCCTTGGACCTCTTCTTCCTCCCCACCAAGGCCAGCTCTGCATGGACTCCCGCCAGCTTCAAGAGAGCACCGCCTCAGTGTCCGGCCCATGCCCCCATCCCAGGGCTTTGCAGTGGCTGCGGAGGCATGAGGCATGCGCCCCAGGGCCACCCAGCTATGTTAAAAGTTGAAACTTCATGTCATTGGGGGTTGACTTGACCACTTCAAGCTGGAAGCCAACACTGAACTCTTTCCCCGTCCTCCTCACCACCCCTTCCAAGAGTGTCTTCAGTGGACTGTTGGAAGAGGACAGTCGTTGCCCTTGACACCAGCTGGTGGCAGCTCAGTAACGTGCCCTGGGACTCCGTGTGTGCCCTCTCCCCTCCCTGGGGGAGCTCTGCTTCATGCAGAGCAGCCCCCAGGCCTCTGGCAGGCCCTACTCCCGTACTCCAGGCTAGGACACGTGGCACTGGGGTGGGGGAGGAAGAATTGCATTTAATGAACAAATACTCATTGAGCCGTCCTGCAGGCCAGGCCCAGTGCTAAGTGTTAGGGACACAGAAGTGACCAGGCAGATGCTGTCTTTTCCTACGAGGCTTATGTGAGGGGAGAAAGACATTAATTACGTAATTAATGATCTGTAAAAAAATACTTGACCTTACCAGGGATGTTGGATGAGCCCTTTTGTGACGTGATTAATTTTTTCACTGAAGGATCATTTACTGATTTGGGTTTTCACCCTGGGGCCTCCATGTTCACACTTCACAGCACCCAGGAAGTTACAGGAAGGGAAGGCAGACTTGTCTCGAAAAGGGGACAGATGGCTTTGCCGCTAATACTTGAACTTTGAAGAAGGAGAGGGCAGACACAGACTCACTCCAGAGCCCTCCGCTGATGCCCTCTGCTGTGTCCCCAGCCCCTTCGCTCACCTCCTCACACTTCCAGCCACTCTTAACTGCTCACACACACCTTTGTGCCACTTGCATGGTTGCCTGGGCCGCCACCTGGCCCATCACCCCTCACCTTGCCCTTTAGATAGGGGAACAGGCTTGGAAGCACTGGCTCCCACATTTGATGTCATAAGTTTCACCCAGGGAAGTGTACAGTTCAGATCCACAGAGCAACCCCTCAAGGGGTTTGGCTCAGGGGACTTAGGTGGAGCCAGAGGAATCGCATGTCTAAGAGGAACCCACACGGTTAAGAGGCTAATGTGGGAATGCCTGGTGTGGGGAGGTCCCACCACCCAGGTAGGGTGATAGAGAAATGTCCTCTTGCACGGTGAGCTGCTCACACGCACACCCTCCCCACCTCTCAGCCCAAGTCCTCTCAGGCCCCACACACATCTGCCTGGTAGATAGGCTCCTGGCAAGCTGCCGGGACCACGGTCTCTACTTCTGAGCTGCTTATCGGCTGATCCGCAGGGTCAGGTCCCAGGGGGAGGGCATATTTCAAGATGCAAAGGTGCAGCTCGCTTTGAAGAAGCAGCTTATCTTCTGGTCCAGGCGCCAGCAGTGTTTCCATGGCAACCCAGCCACCGCACCATCTTTTGTTATCCCTTCCAACACCTCCTCTCCTGGTTATTACAAATCCATGTCACAATCCCTTCTCAAGTCCCCTTCCCTGGGAACTCACCTCCTGCTAGTCTCTTTCCCTTCCGTGGTTATTTTAAAATCTAAAAGTCCTAGTTTCTGGTTAACCCACCCCACTCCTGCCTCTCCCAGTTGGAACCTGTTGGTGGGTCAGCCCTGCTGTCAGTCAGGTAAATGCAGGTCTCCTAGCCAGGCAGGAATGAGACAGCTGGGAACCACAGCCGGGCCCAGAACAAACGCTTTCTCTGTTGGTAGTCATTCATCCAATCTTTTGCTCAGCATTTCTTAAATCTCTAAGATGCTGGTCACCCACAGAAACAACGCTGTCCAGTCATTTTCCTCGAGGAGTGAGCATGGCCAGAAAGGTAGGGTGCAAAAAACCAGTAGATCCAAAAAGGTAATTTCAGATCAAGCACTATTAAGACAGAGATGGATGGGAATAAGGAGTGGGGGGTGGGGGGGGCTGGAACAGTTGTGTCCATGAAGAATTTGAGGGCCAGGAAAGGCTTTTTAAGCTAAAATTTGCATGAAAAATTCTATCTAGCATTAATCATGTGTCAGATAGAGTAGTAACGCTCTCACCCGTACAGCTCCATTTAAACCTCACAACCTCCTGAGGGAGAGGCTACTGTTACCCACATTATAGAGGAGAACACTGGGCACACAGGAGGTAAGGCTGTTTTTTGTTTTTGTTTTTTCTGTTTGAAGACGTAAGTCTGAGGTCACCAGCTAACTGGACCCAGAGCTGGGATTTGAACCCAGGCACGTGGCTGTACAGCCTACAGGTTTTCTGGCTTGTCCATGCACTTCCCTGCCTGTGTGAGACCAAGGAACCAAAACTTCGATGATCTGTTATCTGTTATCTAGATTTAAGGAAGAGCCTGCCAGCACTTGGAGAAGATGTCCCACCCCCACCCTCCTCCCACCAGCCATCATTTGACACTGAGAGCTTGTGTGGGATGGAGGCCACGAAAGACACTGGCCGATGGCCTCCCGCACTATGTGGATGGGGGGGAGTGGGCAGTGGGGGGACTGGCCTAATAACCGCTATGAGGGAGACCAGCAAAATATAAGACAGAGTATGAGGCCCTGGCTGGTGGCACAGTGGATAAGTCGTCGGTCTGCGACCCCAAAGGTCGCAAGTTCATTCCCCAGCCAGGGCACCTAACCAGGTTGCAACTAGGTCTCTAGTCAGATCTGTGGCTGGAGGCAGGTGAAAGGCAACCATACGTTGATGTCTCTCTCCCTCTCTGCCTCTCTCCCTTCCCCTCCTTCTAAAAATAATGAAATAAATCTTTAAAAAAAAAAAAAAAAGACAGAGTATGTAGGAGCAGATTGAACTTTGCCTGGGTGCAGGGCGAGGTGCATGTTGGGAAAGCAGGTTTGAAGGAAGATTCAGAAGCTCTGATTTTTGGTAGGGGATACCCTAAATAAATAAATAAAAATAACCTAATTGTTTTCTTTCCAGGGGGGACCTGAAAGCCCAGAAAATTTGAAACTCGTCCAAGATCTCGCAATTAATACATGACAACTCTAGGCTCGGAACCCAAGTTCACTCCCAAAGACAGCGCTGCGAACCACACGCTACATCACTTGGTTCCCCGGGGACTATGTCTCTGGATACCAGCTACGCACAGGTAAAAATGGAAATGTCCAGATCGTTGTATTTTGATTGGCTGGCAGGGGCCACATCATTAGATTGATGACCCCATTTGTACCCTATCTGGCTGTCTGGGTATTTTTTAATGAACTGCCCGGATGCGCGGGCATCAGCTTGTTACCGCTCTGTTCTGAACCTGGACTTGACGTGTTTCCTCTGTGACATGAAACCTCATTGTTTTGTAACCTCATTAACGCTGGTCAGGAGCACTGTTTAGAAGCTGGAATTTTTTACAAGTCCCAGAAAAGCCCTTTGATCAGTAACCTGGGGCTCAAACACAGCCTGCCCATAACGCATTCTTATCCTCCCATCTCCAGCCACCTTGCAGGGCTGTTGGCAATGGATTTGACTCCAAGCAAAGCCTCCCAGGAAGACTTTGACTCACAAATTTTCCACTTGCTCCCCCACAACCTCACTCTATTGGTTTACTAGGGCCTTACATATCTTTCTGTTAAATGGATCTATACATATATTTGAGGGACATCTCAGCCCAGCATCTTCAATTACTATCAGGTGGGAACACACACGTTTAATATTGACCTCTGTCGTAACCAACAGTGTCCATTTGAATACTTGAAACATTTTTTTCTAAGTTTCTCACTTGTGGTGGCTATGTTTATGATGCAGTAATGTCATTTTGGTACTAAAGGCTGAAATACCTGGTTACATGCCAGTTTCCTTCACATCAACTTCAGGATCTCCATCTAGAGCAGCTATAGAATTGTTTGATTCTGTGATGCTTGGCTAATTGATGAAACCACTAACAAAGGCAACACCCCCTAATGTGCAGACATTTGGAAAGCATATCCATTTCTAACCTGGAAGTTTAGAAAAACAGCCATGCTATCAAGTGTGACTTAGAAACAAGACAATGACTGTTTTATTGGATTATTCTTATATTTTGGTTTTAACCCAAAATCTTCCAATTAAGCAACCCGGAGGTAGAAAGTGCTGATAAAGCCCTGGCCGGTGGCACAGTGGATAAGATGCTGGCCTGCGAACCCAAAGGTCGCTGGTTCGATTCCCAGCCAGGGCACATAACCAGGTTGCAAGCCAGGTCTCCAGCCAGCTCTGTAGCTGGAGGCAGGTAAAAGGCAACCATATGTTGATGTTTCTCTCCCTCTCTGCCTCTCTCTCTTACCCTCCCTCTAAAAGTGATGAATGAACTCTTAAAAAAAAAAAAGAAAGAAAGAAAGAAAGAAAGTGCTTATACTACAACTCTCCTATCCTGTGTCCATGGCAGACACGTGCTCAGATAGAGCCTATCCAGCTTAGGGCTCCAGGAAGCTACTACCAATTAATAAGAATTAATAAGCAAGATAAAAGTTAGATGCTCTTCCTGCTGCATACTTATAAAAAAATAAATGAGCACAGAAGGTAGCCATAAAAAGCCAAATGTCTGGTCTGTGCACTATGGAAGACAAAGAAGGAGCTCCTCACTGTCAGTGAGATCAGAGAAGGCTTCCTGGAGGAGGGAGCTCAGCCCAACATGCAAAGGCAACTATGGGTAGGAGAGGAGGAGGTACCTTGAATGGAGAGAAAGACAGCAGCATGGATACAGGGGGCACACATCATGAATCTGGCAAACCAGTCAAAGAGAAAGGTTAAAGAAGTTGGAGAAATGAATTTGCAAAGGAATGGCGAGACCAGGCCATGAACAGCCTCAAACACCCAGCAAACAATTTTGAATTCCATCTTACAAAAAGAAGAGATCGTTCATGAATAGGAGCATGACATGAGCAAATCCGTGTTTTTGGTCATTCAACCTAGCAGGTACAGGCAGGACTGCCATGGTGAAAAGTGGAGGTGAGCAAATACCATTAACTGTAGGCCACAGAGCTGTGCAAGGCAGTCCCCTTGGGGTATGGGAAGAAAGCAACAGAATTTTATTTTATACGTTTTATCATATTGGTTTCAGAAAGTCCATTTTGTGAATGTTTTATTATGTACACAATATATTTGTAGAGTAATATATATATGCATACTTGTATATGTACGTAATGAAAAATTAACTCTGCATGTATAGTGGGTACATGCTCACAACTTTTTTGCTGAGAGGAGTCTGCAAAAATGTTGAAGATCAGAGAGTTAGGCCATTATTTTTGGGAGGCTCATTGACCTCCCTTACACCCCTAACATAGTTGTAGATTTCTATTCATTTGTATGATTGAACGAGAACATCTCTACCCCTACAACCTAGGCTGCAGCAGGCCAAGGATGCTGTCCGTCTGGTCACTGCAATGACCAACTCAGGGCCTTGCACGTAGTAGGTCATCAACAAGTAAGTTTTGCTTGAATGAGTATTCAAGAAGTGGAATGCTTGTGCTCCTCTTCCCATACTAACAGAGGTCTTTCCTTTTTTCATGTCTGGGCCACTTCTAATGGACTCTCTTTTTCCAACACACTGAGGAGAGAGTCCAGTCATTGCTTTGGCAAAGAGTAAACAAGAAAATGATTCAGAGGTACCTAAAATATACTCTGATTAGTAATCAGGAGCTCAGTGTGCCGGGTGCTTTCAAAATTACAGTCTTTAACATTACGTTAACATTACGTTAGAAAACCTCATGATGATCATCTCTGTTTCATTGAGAAATGTGGAGTTCACAATGGTCAAGGTCACTCAGCTAGAAAGTGGGGGAGGCTGATTTCAAATTCAGGTTTGGGGTCTCAGTCTAATTTGCTTCCTGCTATACCTCAGTAGCTTGATCACACAATGAACATTTTTATTTTAAGAGGCAATTTCCTCTTTCAAGTGGTCTCAGAAAAGCGAGATTGTTATTACCTAGAACTAATTCTGGTAGGTATCCTAAACCAAATTCAAGTCTACCGTGCTGTGGTTACGAATCTCCTGTTCGATCCTTTCCTTTTCGGTGTTGTCTCTGTGTATTTTGTTTTGAGGCCGTTGTGCACAGGGCAACAGTCACGTTGCCACTTAAAGGATCCATTCCACCTGCAAGAGGTGGGCTCATCAGATGATGCTTTTGCAAGGAATGCACCATAAAGCCTCCCAGACCATGCTGATATTTCCCTATAGAGTTTCATCTCCTGCCATCCTGTCACTGTCTCTCTGATAGGCTTACCCTTCCTTCCACATGGGGTGCGAGGTGAGAAAGGAGGAGGTCTGATACTGAATGAGCTTTGGGCTAACTGAAGTTATTCTACATACGCAGCTCTTTTTTCCAACTCCTCCAGTTGCCTGACCAAATGGCTTTCCCCAGCCTTACTTTCATCTTCACATGCCATCCTCTCCAAATCATTATTCTTCTTTGGTTTGAAAAGTCTTCCCTATCCTGCCTCAATAGCCTACCTCTGCCTCATTATGCCATTCTTAGCCACAGGTCCCACACTGTGCGGTTCATGATGCTTTTCCAAGTCACACGTGGTCTTTGGGTAACACCTCACTGGCCTGACAGCTGAAGAGTTTCTACGCTGTCTCCAGTGTTAGCCACTGGATGGGAGATTCAAAAGGAAAGAAAGCAATAGAAAGGGAAGCTGCCACACCCTGCAGGCTGCTCTTGGTTCTTGCTGTCACTAGAGGAAGGCGCAGAGATTCCTCAGTGAGTGAGCCCGGCACCTTCCCCTGAGTTCCCGTCCTTGTGATTTTTATTCTGGCTGCAAGCAAAGGCGGGGGCCTCACGAATGCCCTCCTCCCCATTCATCCACCCATTCCATTCACCGACTCTTGCAGTCATTCAACACTTCTCCTCCTCTGGCTGTCTGCCAAGCTCAGTTTTCTTATAGAGAAAAAGTATGCCTTGGACTTAATAAGGGGAGGGCAGGGGAGTCAATGAAATATGTCAAAATACCCCAGGGTCTGTGCCAGATGCACTAAAACTCAATTTCTCAGAATTCCCATAGGACGCCTCTCCCCTTTCCTTATTCATATTCATTTATACAGCTACCCCTCATTATTTGACCCTCATCTGTTCATAGAAATGTACTGGCTGGTGAATTTCCGGCAGCAGTCACTTGTATTCTAGTATTTTAAACAGGAAAGCATATAATGCACTCCAAGTCCACCCCAAAACCCCAATCAGCTTCCCAAAGTATCACTATGTATCACTGTAACACCCTGGAATGCCATGTAAATGTTTCCCAGGAATGTTTAATAGTCTAAATAAATCAAAACACATTTCACTCAATGAGCACTTAGGGAAGTTTTGAGTGTGTGCGCTGAGAACAGACATGGTTGGGGGTCAAGGCTCCTCCCAGCCTGGTGCTGACCTGGTAGAGCCGGTCAGTGAGAAAATGATACTGAAGGGATAGTAGATATCACCTTGCTCGCATCCGGGTTCGGAAGGCCCCAGGTATCTGGGTGAGGCAGACTGGGACTCATGAGGAGCGAAGCTTAGGGAGGAAACAGTGGGGAAGGTGACTGGTGACCAGCAACATATGTACAGAGTGGAGCAGCAGGCGGAGATTTGCTGGGAGAACAGGGGATCCTGGGCTGCCACACACCCCTCTCCGCTTCTGAGACTCGGGGACAATGGGGTAGCCCCCTGGGCTCATCGTAATGGGTGTTCAACAGAGAGCGAATGCTTGTTAAAAAGCTGCCAGAGATCAATAAATATTTTAAAATGAGAGTTAGGGATTTTTTTTTTTTTTTTTTTTTAACTAGAAGCTTAGAAAATACCACAATGAGATACCATTTCACATCCACCAGGGTGGCTGTAACAAAAAAATAAAATAAAAATAACCACTACTGGGAAGGGTGTGAAGAAACTGAACCCTCCTACACTGCTGGTGGGAACAGTCTGGCAGTTCCTCAAGGAATTAAATGTAGACTTGCCGCATAGCCCAGCAATTTCACTCCTAGGTGTACCTTGAAAGAACTAAAAACAGCCAAACAAATATTTGAATAGGAATATACACAGCAGCACTAGCCACGATAACCGAAAGGTAGCGTCAACCCAAGTGTTCATCAACGGATGAATGGATAAACAAAATGAAGTGGACACATACAATGGGATATCATTCAGCTACGAAAGGGAAGTGGTCATACCTACTACAACATGAATAAACCTTGAAAGCATTATGCTAAGTGAAAAAGGCAGATTCAGAAAGCTATATATTTGATAGCGGCAGTGATATGTCCAGAAAGGGCAAATCCAAAGGACTGAAAGCAGATTGGTGGGTGCTGGGGCCCGGGCAGGAGGGGTTGCGTGTCTGCCTGGTGGGTACAGAGGTGTTGTCAGGGGTGATAAAAATGTTTTAGATCCATATAGAGGTGGTGATTGCGCAACAGTATGGAAGCACTAAGTGTTACTGATTGGTACACTTTAAAGTAATTTTATGTGTTTTACCTTAATTTTTAAAAAAGCTTTGAAAATAGCGGCAACTTTAATTTTATTAGCACGTAGGTTAGTGCCCCTCATACAAGTGCATGTTATGTGCCATTGAGTTGGCTCTGACTCCTGGTGACCCTATGAATGAGTGACAACCACACTGTCCTGTCCATAGCAGCCCTGCTCAGCTCCTACAGACTTGTGTCTATGGTTTCTTTCCTGGAGTCAATCTATCTCATATTTGGTCTTCCATTTTCCCTCCTGCCTTCTATTTAGTCTAACATTATTGTTTTTCCTTGAGAATCCAGCCTTCTTGTGATGCGCCTGAAGTATTAATACCTCTCACATAAATGTTTGATACACGAACTTGTCCATGTTCTACAATGTCCTGCTTGCCCAGGCCCCTGCCCACCTCCTCGGCCTCATCATAAACCAGACTTCTCCCTGCTCTCTGCCCTTCAGGCACAGCGCACCGGCCTTTCCCTAGACACTCCTAAGTGCTAGGCCTTGTTCTGCCATAGGACCTTCACACAGGCTCATTCCTCTCTCTGGAGTTCCTCATACTCCATCCCACTGAACTTCCTCTCCAACTCCAACTGTCACCTTGGCCATCAGTTTCTCCAGGAAGGCCCTCCCTGACCTCCTCCTTGACTGGGTCAGTTTCATCTTTTGTTTGTTTTGTTTTGTTAAAGATTTAAAAAATTTATTTTTAGAGAAGGGGAAAAAGAGGAAGAAAGAGAGGAAGAGACAGAGAGGAACATCGATGTGTGAGAGGTACATTGACTGGTTGCCTCTTACATGCTCCCAACTGGGGACCTGGCCCACAACCCAGGAATGTGCCCTGACTGGGAATCGAACCAGCAACCATTCGGTTCACTGACCAGTACTCAATCCACTGAGCCACATCAGTTCGTGTAGCAAACATTTATGAAAGCCACATCAGCCAGGGTGTCCGTCTTATTCCCATAGCACCAAATTTCTCCCATCAGCTCACTTTCCACCATCGCACGGTTTCATTTTCTGTGCTCTTCCATTAACTCTGGTCACCCCACTACACCATAGGTTTCATGAGGACTGTGCAAGGGTCACGGTGTCATTGAGGAGGGGCAGTTACTACTGTATTCCCCACCCCCAGGCACAGTATCTGACGCATTGTATATGCTCAATAACCATAACTGAGGGTAAAAGGGGAAGGGAGAAGTATATCGACCTTTTTCATCTGTTTTCCTTTAGATATCTATAAAGATTATTATTATTTTTAATCTTCACCCAAAGGCATGCTTATCGATCTTAGAGAAAGGAAGGGAGGGAGAGAAACACTGATGTAAGAAAGAAGCATGGATCTGTTGTCTCTTATACATGCCCTGACTGGGGACTGAACCCGCAACCTAGGTATGTGCCCTGATGGGGAATCAAGCCCATGACCTTTTGGGTCTTTGGACAACATTCCAATCAACTAAGCCACCCCAGCCATTTCTTACAGAATTAGTTATGGGGGCCCTTTGTATGAACATGCATGTTGATTGTGACATGAACATGGGAATCCCTTTGTTCTTTAAACCTGTCTCTATGGAGCTATTCTATTGTCCATCCTTCAAGCAGAGTTTCCCAAAATTTGTTAGCAAAAAAAAAAAAAAAAGCTTTGGAGGTAGCAAATACAGTAATATTAAGACAGAAATGGGAGATAAACCCTTAACTGGTTATTGGGAGATGGTTGGTAAAATAGGGTGAACAGTATGGGGATCGTCTGTTTCCCATGATTTTTCCTGCTGGTCTCGGCATCTGGATGGTCAGCTGCTCTGTATTTGTCTCCTTTGTCTTCTGGGACTGCTGCTTCCTCTCCCTCCTGGTGTTACCTTAACCCCTCTGATCTCTCTCTCAGGGGTTCTTCCACCATGGCCCAATGGCCCCTCTATGCCTTCCTGCACCGCACAGGCACTTGATGGTAACTGGGTCAGAATCTGAAAATCTGGACCTTTCCAAGAATGAATGCAGCGATGTTTTCTGCTGGAGTTAATAAAAAGCGCCAGTGAACCATCAGCCCCATGAAGAGAAGAGCCACGCACCTGAATTAACCACATGCAGTGCCAGGCGAGAGACTTGGGAGGGAGGGAGGTATGACAGGTCCAGGTCCTGCCACCGGAGAGAGACTGATGGACACAGACGTAGAGGATTCCTTGTGAGTGTTTCTAAGAGCCTAGGGTTTCCAGGGAATGTGTGCTCATCTCCCTGAAATAATCTATGCTAATTTCTTCATGAAAAATTCATACTGTCTTCCATGTTGCCAAGCAACCAGCCCAAACACGTCTACTATGGAAATCTCTCTGGGGGGTCCTGGGTTACACCCAGTGCCTGCTACCTGGTGCACAGAAGAGGCAGCAAACCAACTCAATGCTTTGGGAAAGGTTCCTGAAGCTCATAAGGATAAAATGAATAATTTAGTTAAAGTGATTAGAACAGTGCCTGGCACATCTAACAAACTCAATAAATGTTAGCTATCCTATCAGTATTATTTATTACTCTATGGAAATGGAATCCATCTTTTGTTTGTGTATTTATACAAACAGGAAACTACCAGCCAGGAAATCAGGTGAGAAATGAATGCTTTTAAAGGGTAAGAATCCATGAAGGTCAAACCCTTCAACAGCCCAGAGTCCAATCAGTTCCGGGAGTGGCGTTAGCAATTCATGGGGCCCCCTGTGATAATCCAGGTACAAGGGAGACCTCAGCAGAGCTGCCAGCCAGAACTGGAGCAAGTTCTACTTTGGGCTGAAGGTGGGATGCCCGCCCTAAGAGTCCCTCCCCCGTACCGCTCCCCATCCTGGTAGCCCTGTGACACGGTTCCCGGCAGTTGCTGGCTTCATTGTCTGTCTCCCCACTTACCAGAAAGAACATATGTCTGTCTTTTCATGACTGTATCCAGGTGCCTAGCATCAGCTTTTAATGCTTATTAACCTTTAATGAATGAAATCGTTAGCTAATGAAATGCAGCATCTGGGCTCTGATCCATCCTCATTCTGACGAGTATGAATTCAGACAAGGGACCCGAATGTTGTTCCAGTTGTCTAAGGAAGAAGAGAATAGGCGGGAGGTGTGACAGGGCCACACTGATGGTCCTGAGGCCCTAGTCCAAGGAGGAAGTGGCCACAGGAGCAGCAGACTGCAGGCCAGACCAGGGAAGCTGGTGTAACTCACCACAAAAGGAGGGTCACATCCCCTGATTATGACCCAAAAGTCCTCCTGGTAATAAAAATACTGGCTAATACTAAATTAATGTTCACAAATATTGTGTCACAATATGATACATTTTAACAACATTTTTACTGAAGTACAACTCCCGATAGAAAAGTACACAAGTCATAAATGTAGAGCTGGATGGATTTTTGTTCACAACATGAGCATATCTGTGTAACTCAGAGGCTGAGTTTATAAACAAAAGCCCAGGACCCCTTTCCCCTTTTCCCCTAAGTCATTACCTGCCCCCTACAATAGCACCATAAATAAACTGGGCTTGAGTTCAAATCTTATGGAAATGGGAACTTAACCATATGCACTCTTTTGTGTCTTCCTTCATATTTGGTGGGCATCACAATAATGATGATGATTTGATTCAAATACATTGAAGGGTTACCATGTGCCCAGCATTGCACTAGGTATTGTCAGGGATACAAAAACAATGAAAGATACGCTCTTCAATTGGGGATAGGGGTGGGGGTGGTTCCACTATACCTAGTATATTGTTTGACACAAATTCAGCACTTATTTATATTGTTTCACAAAACCCTAGAATCAATCTATTATTGTTTGCTACAGTCTGAATGTTTGTGTCTCTGTAAAACTCATTTGTTGAAACCTACTCTCCAGTGTGATGGTATTAGGAGGTAGGGCCTTAATTAGGTCATGAGGGTGGAGCCCTCATAAGTGGGATTAGTGCCCTCCTGAAAACAGCCCAAGAGAGCTCCTTGTCCCTCCCACCATGTGAGGTTACATTGTAAAGTCCAGAAAGGATCTCACCAGATACTAAAGCTATAGGAACTTTGATCTTGGGCCTACCTCCTGGCCTCCAGAACTGTGAGAAACTGATTTCTGTCACTTATAAGCCACACAATCAGTGTTCTTTTGTTACAACAGCCCAAACAGACTAGAACAGTATTCCTTCAGAAGCTGAAGGAATACTTCTCTTCTCTGCTGGAAGGAGGGTAGGATTTTAGTCTGGTAGTAAGTGGCAGTGGAGGATGGTGGGGGTTGATAGGAGAGTCCTGGGGCCACTGCTAAGGGCCACACAAACTGAATAAAGCCTTTGACCACATAACAGCACCAGAGTCACCCTGGGGACCTCTGAGACACATTTGAGAAGATTCACTGAAGTGTACAACAAGGTTAAGTATTCAGAGAAACATCAGACACTGAAACTAAAGCTTTCTGAAAACAGGACCAAAACTCCTGCAAAGTGATGGGTGTCCGGGTTAATGAGCCGTGGGAAAAGGGCAGTTCTCCCTGCTCACTCTTGAGTGATTTAGGTTAGCCAAAAACACAGCTTCCTCGGAAGGAACCCAGAAATGCGGTGAGTGCAGACAAGCATGGAGAGGGAATTCAGCAAGAGGGAACCAATGAGCCTGGCATCTGGCTGCCTCTTACTCACAGATTCGGAAGGGAAGATGCATGGTGCTCTGTCTCCTTGTTAGGGCTGGCCCATCACATCACTGTGTAATAACCACACTTCAAAAGCTAGGCCGTCAACAGTGAGCGAGTTCCCAGGTAACCCTGCCAGACCATGAGTGGGTGTCCTAGTGAGACTGAATTCCTTGCGTCCCCAACAGACTGCATGTGGGTGGGGGTGAAGGATTGTCTAAGGAGGCAGAACAAAGGGTCTAGAATGTGTATTTCAGAAAAGCAAAGAACCGCTGAAGCTGGCTGGAGGCATGAAAGGCAGTGCATGAATGAGGACTTCCAGTGTCTCCTATCTCCCACTTGACAGAGAATTCTGGACCTTTTTTGTTCCATGGGTTCCATTAGCTGTCTGGAGAAGCCTGGCACTTCCTCTGAATGTCTGAAAAAGCTGAAAATAAAAGGCATGAGACTGCAGAGGAACACCTAAAAACATCCATTTGTGAAATAGCTGCGCATAGGCCTCCTTATTCATTCATTAAATAAGGATCTAGCAGGAGATTTAATAAGGCCCATGATTTAGAATACGAGATGAGCGTAAATGATACTGTGAAGTATCTTTAACAACTGCAATGTGTTCTGGAAACTGTCTGTGATCTCCCCTCGGGAACAAAGTCACTCATATTGTTAATACTCCTGTGATCTATTGTTGATACCCTACTTCCAGGAAGTGCTAACTTTCAGTTAGAGGCTAGTGAAAACAACAATGAAGTTTTTCTCTCCAAGACCATGAGCTCTTTGAATTTCATCTGCAGACCCTTTGGAGGGAGGAAGGTCTATGGACCTCAGGCTAAGAAAACCTGGGAAAACCCCCAAATTCTTTTCAATATCACCACAAACTTCAACTTCATCCAGCCATTCAGGGACAGAAATCAGATTCCCAGGCAGGGACCACAAATCCTAGGAAATTTTCCAGCAGCCCCAGTCACTGACTTCTAGAGACATGGGCAGTTACTCCACACCCCATAGCGACACCCCAATTCTCGGTGACATCAAGAATTTAGAACCATCCTCCTAGCCCCTGTGCCTTCTCTTCAAAAAACATCTTCAGAGGGCCTTCCCCAGCTCGTCCCCGCCTGTTAACATGTGCCATGTCCAGTGCCCTGCTGCTATCTGCTACCCCTAACACCACCTCCTTTAATTTCTTTGTAAGGTCAGTTGTGTTGTCTTTTCTCTGTTTATTCAGGTCATGGCTGAATTGATCTGAGCATAACAGCAGGCAAACCAACACTGAAATCTCAGCTTCACCACCTTCACACCTGACGATTCAGCCCAGATTGCCCAAATCCTTGCCACTGGGGGACCCAGGTGAGGGAATGTAGGTGGATGGGTCTCATGTGTCCACAAGTGTTAACTGTGCCTCTGCTGAGCTGGCACTGGGTGGCAAAGGCCTGGTGCATGCATGTACACATGATGCCATTACTCAGACACGGGGCTGCCCACTGCGATGCCTTTATTTGTCAACAACTTTCTATCAGGCACCCAGTGGGTTCCAGGGACCGGATGGGGGCTGGAAATAAATATCCAAGTAAGCAGATATGAAAGAGCACATCCAGTGGGCACAAGGGCTACTAAAGAATGTGGAAGGGACATGTGGAATAGAGTCATGGGGGATGGGGTCCTTTGTTACATGTGGCAGTAGACATCTTCCTTGAGAAAGTGAAATTTAAATGGAAAGAGACCTGAAAGATAAGAATAAGGAGCCATCTGTGAGAAAATCCAAAGGAAAATGGAAGGGGTTGGTGTCTTTAAGAGGGATCAAAAATCCTGGGGAGTGGACACTGCCAATGAAAGGAGGAACTGGCATGAGTTCGGCTGGAGAGGTGGCTGCCAGGCCAAGCTGAGGGACTGGAATGGAATGCTAACAGCACAGAATCTGGAACCAGGCCAACTAGGCTAGAGTCCAGCTCTGAGGCTTCTCTAGCTGTGTGACCTTGGGGAAGTCGCTTACCCTCTCTGAGCCTCAGCTTCCTCATCTATAAGTTGGGATCAACATATATGATCTTCATTGAGTTGTTAAATGTATTAAGAGTAAAGCTCTTAGAACAGAGCCTGGTGCGCACAGTAGGCACCCTATAAGGATTTTCTAGGACTTGTTCCACATTCAAGGGAGGGCTTTAAACTTGGAGAGGAGCAATCTGTCTTGAACAGATCATGGGCCATTGTGTGGGTCATCAGTAAGACAAAGAGTTGGAGAGGATCCAGGGGGTCATTCACACCAACACCTTCCCCACTGGTTCTCTCTGGGAAGGGGAGGGGGCAGTGCCTGAAAAGTCATCACTTGTAAAGGCTGAAGAACAGCTGTCCCTTAAACGCAATGGGCTGGCCGGATGGTAGAGAAGCAGCTAGCCACAACTCCTGGAGGTCACATCAACCACCAGCCCCGTCCCCAGCCCCAGTAGGGAGCCCACTACTCCCAGTTCCAGGTCCTGCCTCCCCCTGCCCAGCTGGCTTCTATTCCTGCCAGTGTCAATGTCACTTTCCTTGGAGTGTAAATGCCTCAAGGGCAGCAGCCATTTCCTTCTACTCACACCGCACAATGACTGACAGGCCCTACACAACTGGGTCTCAGAGCTTGTGAATAATTGATCGAGAAAAGAAGGTGGAATTGCAGCACTTCAGTGCCATTCCTGAGACTCTAAGCTCCTTCCGAATCCAGAGGGTCCTGGGAAGTCTTTAAATCATGGTGCTGGCGGCCAGCCTTCCTCAGATACTCCAGCCAGCCTCTTCTCTGGTGCTCCAGAGGACAGGTGGCTCTCCCCACCCTGAAAATAAACCCTGGAGCTCACAGCCTCTGCAGGGAGCGCCTTCCAACGTCTTCCTAGAGCCCTTTAGGGGCACTGCTCAGTGGGGACACCACCCATTTCCTGCCCAAACGGGCTCTGGAGACAGACAAGCCCATGCATAGGATAAAAGCCCTCCTGTCTCCAGAGGCATCTTCAGAGACACGCTGGGGGAGGCCACACAGCGAGCCCCCCTGGCTGGCTGGAGCTGAGGGCGGCTGGGAGGGCGACAGGCTCAATCCGCGCCATGTTCACCTGCCTCTCCAGGCGCCAGACCCCGAGGTCCAGCAGCCCCTCCCCTCGGGTTTGGGTGGACGCCCCCTTCTCAGCTTTGCAGTGCTTTCCTACCCCAGCCCATGACCCCTCCTCCCGCCACCTTCCTTCCCTTGCACTGCCCCCTTCCTCCTCCTCCCAATTCTGCAAGCCGCTTCTTCTCCGCCTTCCCCCCCAGTCTCCGCTGGTCCTCACAGCCCTCTCCCGTATTCCCCCCGAACGCCCGACTCACATTCTGCCCCGCACCCCAGCTCTCCCTCTCTTCATTCCTCCCAGCCCAAATTCCTATCCAATCCCCCTTTCCCATTTTCTCCCAGGCCGCCCCCTTGAGCCCTCGCTGTGCCCACTCCTCTCGTGTCCCCAAAGTCTCCCATCGCCTCGTTACAGCCCCTCCCAACCCAACCCAACCCCGTTTCCCCGGGCCCCTCCGCGAGGTCCTGGGCCGCCGCCGTCCCCCCTCCCTGCCTTGCGGAACCACGACGGCTTCCCCACCCCTTGTTCCCCCGCCGCTGCGGCCGCCGGGGAGACCCCACCTCTCCCGCGGGGCCCAGGCGCCGCCCCGCTCACCTGTTGGGCCGGCTGGAGTACGCCGGGTCTCGCCTTCTCCGGGTCGGGCTCTCGGTCTCGCTGCAGCAGCCCCTTCTTGGGGTGCATGTGCCGACACAGGCAGGTGACCCCGCACAGCGCGAGGATGCTGGTGGCCGTGCCCAGCGTGGCCCCCAGCGCGATCACTGGCACCGACAGCACCATGGTGCCCGCAGCCGGCGCGGGGCTCGGTCCCGCCGCGGAGCACCTACGCTGGCCCGGCCGGTCGCCCGCCGCCGCCTCGCAGCTCCGGCTCGGCGCGCGCCAGCAGCTCTCCCGCCGCGGGAGGGGGGGGGGGAGGGAGGGCGGCTGCGAAGACGTCAGCGGAGGGGGTGGACTCCGCCGGCTGGTGGCCCGCACTCCGTACGGTCTCAACGACCACCCGGCCCCTACAGCACGTGACCGGACCCCCCACCCCAACAGGCGCGGGAGGCTTTCAAGGGGCAGGAGCCGTAGGATCGATTGTCTCGGGCCTTTCCTCAGGCTTTATGTACGCGGGCACGTGTGCCCAAGAAGGGACCGAGGTCACACCGTTGTAGGGGGAAAACCAGGGCGCCTCGAACCCGAACCCAAGTCGTGGGCTCCTTCCGGGTAGCTAGGTGGTCACTTTATCCGACTACTAACCCTTTGTTCGCATTCTCTGACTGAGCTGGGTGTAATATTTGTCCCTCCAGGAGCTTTTCAAACACAAGCACCCAGAGCTGGAGTTTCCCCATCTCCCCTCCTTGTACTTGAACTTGTACTTGAACTTGCCAAGTTCCCTCCAGGCCGAGAGGGGCAGGCAGCAGGGTGGAGGGAACTGGCCCCTGTGCAGGGTGGAGGCTGTACCCTTGTCTTGGTGAAGATAATGGCGATGGTTGTATTTACACCTGCATCTCCTTAGTGCTGACCCATTAATTCCCCTTTATTACCTATTTTGATCTGCGGATATTCTCACATTTATTCACTGATGAGGAAGCTGAGGCTCCGAGGGGATGTGGGGCCGCTAGAAAAACCCAGTCATCCTGAGCCCAAATTCATGTTTGCGGGTTCAAGTCCGCACTTCACACTCAGAGAAAGGACTTGTCTTAGGACAAATAGCATCGAATGCAGCAGCCAGGAGCCCACACTTGATTGCGGGAGGTGGAGGCAATAGAAGAGAGAAGCTCGGGAGAGGGGAAAGGGGAAATTAGAATTCTGGAGGTGAGGAAGGCTGTCTCATCAACCATGTTGGGTGTTTTTCAATACGTGGTGCGTTTAATTCAGCAAGCATTTGCAGAGAGTAGGCTGTACTCTAGGTGTGCAGGCACATGCAAGAAGGCAACTGCATCCATAACAGAGCTTTCAATTCCGCATGAAGCTGATTTCCCAAATCCGACAGCTCCAGCCAGACCTTTTCTTTTGAGCTGCAGAAATACTGGTACCTCCCAGTATTTCAGTTACGTACCCCTACCTAATAAGCCACGGCCAGGTTAGGGGTGCCCACTCGTGCACAGTTAAAAATCCTTGTATTAACTTCTGACTCCCTCCAAATGTAACCTACTGATGGCCTATTGTTGATCAAAAGCTTTATCATTCACAAAAATCAATCAATTAACATGTAGTTTGTATGTTATTGGGTTGACCGAAAAATCTGGTTTTTTTTTCCTCATAAAAGAAAAGACACACCTTTCATTTTTACCAATAACTTTATTGATTTGGATATTTTGAGTGTGTTGGCTATTGGCTTCTAGTGGGTAGAGGCCAGGGGTGATGCTAAACATCTTCCAACACATAAGACAGCCCCACAGCACAGAATTATCTAGCCAAAATGTCAAGAAACTTTTGATATGTTCAATCAGTTACAGCACCTTCTCCTCCATACACTGCATAAATCTCTTCTTGTGTTTCAGTTGCATTTTTTCCTTTCTTGAAGTCATAAAGCATAATATACCAAAAGAGTTGTGTATTTTCTTTCATCTTCAATATTAAAATGCACAAAAATTCACCAATTGTGATGTTTTCTTAAACGCACGCTGATATGACAGCTGTCACAATACAATCTAACAAAATTATTTTGAATGAGGTTAAAGACAACTGAGCTCTACTCCAGCCATCATATGGGGGGAAAAAACCAAATGAGCTCTTTGGCCAACCCAATGCATGTATTATGCACCACATGTTTACAATAAAGTAAACTAGAGGGAATAAAATGTTTTGAAAAAACTTACAAAAAAGAGAGAATCCATTTATTGAAAAAACACACATATAAGTGGACCCTCGCAGTTTAAGCGTCCACTGTGTTTTGCTTCTTGTGGTTCTGAAGGCTGACTGGGCTCAGCCGGGTGGTTTTCCTGCTCAACATGAGACTGTGGTGCCCTGGGCTGGAATGGCCCAGATGGCGTCCCACATGGTGAGCAGGGGGTGCTGACCGCCCGTGGAGTGCAAGTGGGCTGTCATCGGTGCACTTTGGTTCTCCCCTGTGGATCTGCTCACAGCATGGCAGCCGGGTTCCAAGTGGAAGAAAGCAGGCCTCTGTTCATAAGTTGTAGAACATTGTTTTTTTGGTCATAGCAATAATCGTTCTCTAACCCTTCCCCTAAAGGACACCTGAAAAATGATGTTTCTGACATGCAAAGGTGATGCTGTCAATCGAATGCATAAAAGCCTTCAGAGATTCTCTAGGAGGAAACAGAAGAGCCTCCAGTTCAATCCAACGCCCTTTGTGATGTAGTCTCTGTCAGTCTCTTCAGACTCCCTGCTTCAGGCTTCCTAACATGCCCTTGAGCCCCAGCCACTCCCAGGGACTGGGGTTCCATTCAGTAAGTATCTTTAGAGCCACCCATGGGTGCATACAGCAGGCACCCAATAACTGCTAAAAGGGTGAATGACTCACAAGATCATCTCATGAAAGACTTCCAATGACTTGAAAGGAGTCCCATTGGCTAAATAGCTCCATTTGATTAAATTGGCTCTTCCAAGTATTTATTTAGTGTCTGGTGTATGACAGGCACATTTTTCTACTGAGCTCCACTTGCTGCCGATTGTGGAGCCAAAGCCCCGCAGTCCCTGGTGGTAGACTTATCTTTCTCTCTCATAGAGCTTCCCTGGGAGATTTTCTTGGCTCCAGGCCTGGAAATGCAAAATGTTCTGGGAGAATGAGAGGTTTAATTAATACTAGTATTCCAGCTTTCCCATGCCTGAGCTGCTCCCCTGGGAGACCTCAATGCCATGTACAAGGATCCAGGGTGGGGGTGAGGGGAAGGACAAAGAACACTTAATAGCAGACATTTTCTGATGGGGATCAGAAACCTGTCATGTGGTCCATTGTTACTATGGTTACTGGGATGACAGCGACTGCAGTGCCCTTCAACTGTAACAGGAAGAGGGACCCCAGCCCAAGAAGAAGAGCTTGCCTTTTGCCTTTTTCACACGCAGTGAACCCTTGGCAGGGCTAGGGTAGACCTCAGGAGATTTGAAACCCATCAGTGTCCCCAGGCCTCTAAGTCACTTTGGCTGCATCTCATCAAAGATGTGACTTTCACTTCTTAGTTATTGACATCCAGTAGACTTTAATGAGAGCTCTCTAAGAAAAGCCATTAGGGGATTCCTTTGAAAAATGAGATTGTCTTTGTTGAGAAAGGCCGTTGACAGAGTCAGCCGAGTGGAACAGTTGAGACAGCCTAAGGATGAGGCCTGAAAATAATTGGAAATGCTGAGGCTGCCAGATAGCCAAGGGCAGACCGGGCAGAGAGCTTGGGAGAACTTACAGGATGCTGAAGATCGCTGAAGGCTCCCTGACCTCTTGATGCAATTTCATCATTGTTATTTTGATTGATATTTTACTTATTGGATGATTAAATAATTTGAGCAACCACTCTGAATTTCTAAGGTATTAAAATGCTTTTATCTGGAGAAAGTGTTTCAAATGTAGAAGGTTCTTGTATTTAGCGAACATTTATGGTATTTGCATATTATGCAAGGCAGGAAGGAGGAAAATACATAGGCAGAATTCAATTTTAACGTTGGGAGGATTTCAGAGATCATTTTGCGGAATCCTTTTATTTTAACAATAGGGAAACTGAGGTCCAGAGGGACTGCGGCTTGTCAAAGGGTAGAAGGAGTGAATGGTAGAGGGGAGAGGTCTCGTAGGTCAGGGTAGATTACATTCTGCTGCAGTAACAACCTCCAAATCTCGGCTTAACTCAACAAAGTACGTCTTGTTCCTACAGTTTAAGAAGCGTCAGGTGACTCACATGGGCATCGCATCTCCAATCAGTGACCCAGGGATCTGGGCTTTTTCTGTCTTGTGTCCTCTCTGCTTCCTGCCATGCTCCACAGAGAAGAGAGAGCGCACCGAAGACCACCTGTGATATTTTAGGGGTCATGCTGGAAACAGAGTACATAGTTTTCACCCCTTGGCATTGGTCAAAATTCGGTAACATAACAAAACAAGAAAGACTGGAAAACACAGAGGGGAAGCGTGGGCAAAAGCAGTCTCTGCCACATAAGCCAAAGCTTGGGATGTCTCGCCTCGTGCATGTTTCTCTAACTCATTCGTCCATTCAACACATTCTTTGAGTTTCTACTGTGTACAAGGCACTGTGCTGAGCGAGGAAGCAACGCTGTTGAGCAAAACCATTTGTCATGCAGTTTACATTCCCATGGAGAAGATGGGCCATAATCAGGCATCGCACCAACACATGCGAAATTAATGACAGCTGTGATACAAGCCAAGAAGAACAGGGTCAGGACTGGGATTTGACTTGTCTTAATACTAAGGAAGCAGTTGGACTGAGGTCTAGAAGAGTAATGTTAACTCAGCCAAGAAGGAAGAAAGAGTGTTCCAGGCCAAGAAACAGTACGTGCAAGGACCCTGCCGTAGAACTTGCACCGTGGGCATGGCCCGCAGTGTGCTGGTCAGCCAGCTCTCTGGGGAAGGGGGTGGACCGTAATTTTCAGCATTTGTTAATTTCTCAGGTGAAAATAAATGGACACCATGGTCAGTTTCCAGCTACCCATTCCTGAATATCTACCGATGGCTCTGAGAGCTGGTAGGAGCCGGCTCCAGCACACAACTAGGAGAAAGTGTGTGAGAGGAGCCTGAAGGGAGATGCGAGCCAGACAAAGGGCCAGTGGCCATCATGGGAGGCCACTGGGTGTTCTTAGAGAGGGGTGCATGATGTGATCAGACTTGTGTTTTGAAAAGGCCCCCTGGGCTGCAGTATTGAGAACAGATTGGACAAAGTGGACGCTGGTGAGCTGGAGAGGAGGTCAGAGTGGGCATCCAAGGAGAGGGACGCCAGGCTTCCTCAAGACGCGTATAGCCATCTGAGGAGCTGGAATTGTTGATGGTGTGAGGAGAGGCCACGGGTGGTGCGCAGGTCAGGTTCTTTCTCTGCTGGCCTCCACTCTTCAGCTCTGTGCTCTTATTCTCGCATTTGATGACTGTGGTTCTACAGTCCAGACATGGCTAACTGGAGGTTTCCCAGGTCCTGGGTCTTGTCGGGGGCAGGATGTGCAGAAGGAAGCTGCCCAGGATAAGGCAAAGGGCTGCAGACCCAGGAGAACTGAGACACGGCTGCCGGGTGGGTTCAGAGGAGGCTCAGGAGTGAGGATGCTTCCAAGATCCCCGCCAATGGCTCTGGGGCCACATCTCAAGGCAGAAAGGAGAAAGGGAACGGGTCCAGAGCATCTGACACAGAAATTCAAGTCTGTAAAAGGTAGAGAAATATTCTGGAACCGGAGCAAACTGTAGATAGACTCCACCTGCCCTAGCAGGTCATTTTCAACAACCCAGTAATAGTTTTCTTTTTTTATTTTATTTTAATTTTTTTAAATACTGTATTCATGATTATTAGAAATAGAGGAAGGGAGGGAGGAAGAAAGGGAGAGAAACATCACTGTATGGTTGCCTTTCACCTGCCTCCAGCCACGGACCTGGCTGGAGACCTGGTTTGCAACCTGTGTATGTGCCCTGACTGGGAATTGAACCAGCGACACTTAGGTTCACAGTGGATCAGGTGCTCAATCCATTGAGCCACACCAGCCAGGGCCCAACAACCCAGTAATCTTTCAAATCCCTGATTCCAGCACAAGATGAGGTGTCACATTCTGATTCTCAGGGGCGCAGCCCCTCAACCCCATCCATTTCTCTTAGAGCTAAAGGCTCCCTTTATCCCTAGGTTTCTGGAGCAGATGAAGATGATGGAACTTGGTGGGGTTTGTCTGCCAGGTTGGAAAGAAGATGTGCACTTGTGCAGAAGTGACGCTTAACTTTCTCTGTGTGTGTGTGTATGTGTGGTGGGGGGCGGGGGCAGAAGGACATAGATCCCTATGAAAAGCTAACAAAAGCGATTGCCTTTTTCAGAAAAGAGTTAAAAAACAATACATATTTATCCAAGAACCATGTGATGACTTTTAGAAGTTCATGGACCACAGATGAGGAGTCTTTAGCATGACGGGAAGGCTCGTAAACTTTATATGCTTAAGACTCCACGATCCACTGACAGGTAATCTGAACTTTTCTGAGCCTTAATTTCCTTATCTATAAAATGGGGATAATCGTCTCCACTTTATGGAGATGCTATGAAGATGACTTAAAGCATAGTGCTGTATAAATAATTCAGGATGCTCAACTAACATCAATTTAAGAATAGTAATAATCCATTTGCACTAGACTCTTTGATATTTTAACACAGCACCTTCGTCTAGTGAATAGAGTGAGTATCAAAGTCCCACAGGTATGTGCGGTTCTAGCTCTTGTACCTATTAGACAAGAGAATCAAGATACATTCATTAGCTTCACCTGTTTGGGCTTTGGTTTCTTCATTTGTAAAAAAAGGCTGTGTTGTATTGTTTGCAAAGATGGCTGCAATTATCTCCTGTTTGTGTCCTTATCCTTTGCAATGCTATGACTTAACAAAAAAGTGGGGGTCTATTGCTTTATTCCTTAATCAGGAATGGCCCTGTGGCTCCATTTGGCTAGTGGACTGAGGTGAAAGTGACGTTGTGCCAACTCTTAGCCTAGGAGACCTTAGATGCTCCCACTATGTCATGGAACCCTGCGCCACTACTGGGTGCAGAGGGCCAGGCCAGCCTGCGAGGGGATGAGAGATCACGTGGCCCACGTCTCCATCACCCCAGCCCTCAGCTACCCAGTGCCGCACAGCTGATGGGCAGCACATCACAGGCACTGACTGAGCCCAGATGAAAGTAGAGCCACCCAACTGAGCCCCCCAAAGGGCCAAGCACAGATTTAGGAACTAAATTAAAATCATGAGTAATTTTAAGCCACTACATTTTGAAATGTTTGTTACATATTGAGAGCTAACTGACTGATGGATTTAAATGGTAAGTGAGACCTGGCCGAGTGGCTCAGTTCGTTGGAGTGTTGTTCTGTGGGCCAAGAAGCTGCAGGTTCGATTCCGGGTCAGAGCACATACCTGCGTTGTGGGTGTGATCCTGGTTGAGGAGTTTGAGGAGGCAACCGATAAATGTTCTTTCTAATATCAGCCCTTCTCTCTCTCTCTCTCTCTCTCTCTCTCTCAACCAATAATAAAAAAATTAAAAATTAAATGGTAAGCCCTTGCTGGTGGCTCAGTGGAAAGGCACCGGCCCGCAAACCCAAAGGTCACTGTTTCGATTCCCAGCCAGGCCACATAACCAGGTTGCAAACCAGGGCACATAACCAGGTCCGTAGTTGGAAGGCAGGTACAAAGGCAACCATACATTGATGTTTCTCTCCCTCTCTGACTCTCTCCCTTCTCCTCTCTGTAAAAATAATAAATAAAATATTTTTAAAATATTAAATGGTAATATTTACCACTTAATAAATGGTAAACTTACCAGTGTCTGTCACAAGGCTACTGCAAGTGTATGTAAGGCACCTAGCATTGGACCTGGTATACAAAAATTGTACAATAATTTTATTGTACAATACAATATTTGTATTATTCTGAGTCCCAAAGGCAGCCTTGCCAAGTATTTCCAGTAATGGCTGATGGGTACACCAGCCCATTAGTTACTGTGCAAGAATCCATCTTGGGGACCTCAGCACTTGTGAAGAATACAGCAGTTGCTCTCTGACACAGCCTCCACTGAACCCACCTTTCCAGACTGGCCCACACTTTCCTTCCAGAGAGCTTATGGCCACAGCCTGATGTAACCCCATGGCCAACAGGACTCTCCCTATTCACCCTCACTCAGCCTTTCTCCACTTCCAGTTAAGCTGTGCACCCACTTAAGGCTAGTTGTATTTGCCTCCCAATGCTTTTATACCAGGAAATCTCATTACTGAATTATATATTTTAATTAGTTAGTGAAAAAGGAGTACCAAGGGGAGTTAGTTCTATGAAAACGAAGGTGAGCACTTGGACCCACAAAGGTAAGTTGCTATTAGAATATCTGTTAAAATAGGTCTGAGCATGTTACGTGTGACAGGTTGGGAAGAATCATAAAATCCTAGGATTCTGACATCAGGTTGCTTGCTAGGCAAGTGTCTCCAAGTTCTGCCTCCACTGTAAAGAAAGCGAGGCTGTTGTCACAAGTGATGCATTGTGGTGCATACGGAAGGAAAAACACTTATGACATGCTTCCTACAGGTTCAGAGCATTTTGCCTGTGCTGATGTGTTCAACAGACTTCAAGAAAGATGGGAAAGAGCTCTTACAGCAAGAGGTGGGAAAATCGTGACAAATCTGATTTAGACAGAAAGAAAAGTCTTAAGGTGTGTGTGTGTGTGTGTGTGTGTGTGTGTGTGATTTTACACTTTTCATTGAAGTCTGGCATACAGATGAAAAGGGCACAGATTGTCACCATAGCTGGCAGTGAACACAATTATCTATCCAGCACCCAGATGAAGAGACAGAACAATACTCACATCCCAGAAATTCTCCATGCATGGCTTTCCAGGAGCCCCCATTTAAACCAGAATTTTCACACGGGCTGTGGAGCCCAGGTTCCCATAGCATCAGACTTAAGCAAGCTTCTCTGGGGGTGCTCCTCCAGGGCTGGGAAGGGGATCCTACGGGTGCCCTGCGAAGGGCGGAATACTGCCACCTAGAGGATATGGAGGGAAGTGGGCCCTCCTTTCCCGCTCCTTCCTTCGGGCTTCACCTTTCTCTCTGAGGCCTTCTCTGCTCACCTTAAACCTAAAATGACCGGATTTCGGCTCTATCATTCCGTTTCCCTTTCTTCCCTTACTTTTAAAATGACTTTATTGGGGTAACACTGGTGGACAAAAGTACACAGGTTTCAGGTGCACAATTCCACCAGCGCTAGGCAAGTCTCCGTCCATCACCGTTTATCCACCCCTTCCAGCCGGAACCTGTGTCAGCGATTCCGAGTTGCCCGGTGGGGGCTGGGGTTAGGGTTGCTTTGCAAAGCACTCAGGGCAAACCCGCTGCAGTCTGCTGATTCCAGCAATAGTACTTCGGTTCTTTATATTTAAAAAAGAAAAAAAAGAAAAAAAAAAAAAAAAGATCATTTTCTGCCCTGCAATTTTGAGAGGAAGAGAATCCACATCAGCAAATTTCAGCAACTCCTTAAATCTGCCCCAGCATCTCTTTCATGGAACCACCAAGCCCGCAGAGGGTCTCTGTCCTCCCGAACCCAAAGTCTCCTTTTCCTAACTGCCTGCTGCAGCCGCATCACAGCGGCTGGTGGGGGCCCCACGAGTGGTGGCCAGCGCATTGTCCACCCAGGTAACGCCTGGGGGATTTTCATGCTGACAGTGGGGTCTCACTTGAGTTCTTCCAGGGGTACAGGTCTGAGCTGGTACCTCCAGGCTTTGGAAAGTGCAAGAGGTCAAGATATGCATGCATTTGGAAAATGTTTAAAGTACATTTAATTTGACTTGAATTTAACAGAAGAAAAAAAAAATTGAGGCCATGCTCAGTGATTTGCCAGACTTCATAGAAATGCTCTTCTCTAAAAGATACTCATTTAAAAGAATTTTTGAGCTGAAAAATGAGTGTGGAAAAATTAGAGTCATTATAGGGTTTTTTGTTTTTTGTTTTAATGGCATGTTTTAATTTGAAGCAGGATAAATTAACGCCCTTCTAGGAGAGAGGAGGAAATTAGCACCATTAATAATGTCTCCACCTTCCTTCCCCCACCTCTGAATATTATTTATTTATTTATTTATTTAGCCCAAATCTATATAAAAGATTGACATTCTGTTCTGATGCCATAAAACCTCTGGTGATCATGGTTCACCCAGCGCACAGCTGGACTGCACTCCCAGACTCCTTTGCAATCGGAGGGACCTGTGCTCTGGATGATGGCCCTGAGCAGATGTGCTGGGTGGCACTTGCTGGCCTGGCCTGTGAAAACCACAGTAAGTGGTATTCCCTCTTGTTGCCATCTCACTGACTGGATGCACGAGAGCCCTGCACCCCTGGGTGCCCATGCTGAACACTGGGGGACCCCAAGATGGTAGATCCTTGGAGCCTTGAGTCACTAATGAGAGGAGCGATGCTACCAATCAGGAAACAACTGTTTGGAATTAATTGATCCAGAAATAAACTTTTATCATGTTTGATCCCTTGTATATCGTGGATGCATTTGTTAAGGTAGTTAATGTGGCCTTAACCAGTACCTTTGTTCTATAATTAAATGGACATAATAAGCCCTGGCTGGTGGCACAGTGGATAAGGGCCGGCCTGTGAACCCAAAGGTCTCTGGTTCGATTCCCTAGTCAGGGCATGTAACCAGGTTGCAAGCCAGGTCTCCAGCCAGGTCCATAGCTGGAGGCAGGTGAAAGGCAACCATACACTGATGTTTCTCTCCCTCTCTGCCTCCCTCCCTTCCCCTCTTTCTAAAAATAATAAATAAAATCTTTCAAAAAGATGGACAGAATAATCACTCCAGTTTTCCCACTTGAGAGTTTTGTTTTTTGTTTTTTAATTTTGATTGGTCGGTTTTATACACAAGTACATTCTTTCAGAAAATCCCATAATAATGAGAATAATGAATGGCTAAATTTTCTGGGCTCTTACTATCTAGCAGACACTGTGTAAAATACCTATATTAATTCATGCAATGCCTACAACAACCCAATTAATGCCGTGCCTGTCATATAGATGAGTGAACTGTGTCGCAGAGAGGTGGTGAACAATCACACAGCCCATAAGTTCCAGAGCTGGATTTCACGAGTTCAGGCAGTCTGGCTCTGAGCTCACTTTTTCCCTCTATATTAAACCTTTCAGAGGTTTTATGTTCCTTAAGTTCTTGTATAGTTCATTGCTTTACTTTTACCATGCACTTGTTACTTATAATACCATTTTACGTGGTGTCAAATTCTCTGAATATGTAAAATCTCTATTTTTCTAGGCCTACTCTTGTATCGGGTCAGCCAAAAGTTCGTTCAGTTCTTTTCCATAAAATGAAAGACACAAATGAAGAACGTTTTCACTTTTGCTAATCACTTTATTGATTTGGATATTTTGAGTATGTCAGCTGTCTCCCACCATTGGCTTTTAGTAGGTAGAGGCTGGGAGTTGGGGGTGGGGTTTCTCAACATCTTCCAAAGAATAACCAGCCCCACAGCAAAGAATGATTTGGCCAAAATGTCAATAATACCAAAACACTTCTCAAACCACTTTTGACACATTTGATCAGTCATAGCATCTTCTCCATACACTGCACAAATCTCTCTCTCTCTCTCTCTCTCTCTCTCTCTCTCTCTCTCTTTTTGGCTTTTCAGTTGTTTTTACCTTTCTTGAAATAATAAATCATAATACACCAAAAATTTTCTTCCATCTTCAATATTAAAATAGTTGCACAAAACTTCACCACTTTTGATGTTTTATTAAATGCATGCTGATAGGACAGCCGTCACAATACAATCAAACAGAATTGTTTTGAATGAAGTTAAAGGCAACTGAGCGCTCCTAGACCATCATAGGAAAAATAATAAAGAAACTTTTTGGCCAACCCAATAGCTGGGATCCTGGAAGTTCCCTTAATCCCCTCTCAGAGGTTGTGAGCCACATTTTTCCTTTTCTTCGGTTAGCTGGAGGAAAAGAACTTGATCTGATGGAGCACATCTTTAAGTAACTTCCTCAGATGCGTGGGGGAGACAAATGTCCTAAGTCCTGGTAAACCTGGAAATGCCTTTTTTTTCCAAATCTGAAAATGTCTTTTATTCTTCCTTTCAGACTCTATCAAATTGTATTGACCAGTTAGACATAGAACTTTAGATTAAAAATAACTTTCTCTCCTAGCTTTCAAGACTTTGCTCCATTTTTCCCTCCTGTCCAGTGTTTCTGATACTAGTCTGAGTTTTATTCTTTTGATAGCAACATTTTTTGTTGTTTGTTTGTTTCTTTCTGGAAGTTTTCAAAATCTACTCCTTGTACTAGGTGCGTGGAAATTTCACGACAGTGTGTGGGGGCATTTTTTCCATTCATTATGCTGGGCATTGTGTGGACCCCTTTGATCTAAATGCTCGTGTCTTCAGTCCCAGGGAAGGTGTTTGTTCTCTTTACCTTCTGGATTCTCTTTCTGAAACTCTTGCTACTCAGATTATTGTGCCTCCTGGATCAATCTTTCATGCCTCTTGTTTTGTTCATATTTTCTGTCTTTTTGTCTTTTTGCTCTACTTTCTGCTTCTTGGCTTCATATTTCAACCTTTTGATTAAATTTTGTTTTTTGGCCTTGATTCTTTCCATCTTCAAGAGCGCTTTGTTGTTCTATCTTCATAGCGACTCTCCATTTATTTGGCCACAACGTTTCAAAGCTTCAGCAGACATTCTGAAAACTACTGTCTATTACCTGAGCTAATTCTATTTCCTTCAGAGTCAGTTTTAATGTTTATTTATCTTAGGCTTTCTCTTCCATGTTGTAAGGTTTTTTTCCTCTCTTTCTTTCTCCCCATAAGGCTCCCTTATTTCGCAGGATAAAGCAATGAAAAACTTATGGAAGTCATAGATGTAACCCATTGACTAGTGGACCTGGTGTCATTGTCATGGGACAAAGAGCTAGTCATCACGGGAGACTCCAAAATGCCAGGCTGCAGAGCCTAGCAACCCTGTGAGTGGCCCCAGCCAGGTATGGGCAGTCAGCATAGTCCATCCCACTGGCCACAGTTGGCATTTGGTCCAACAAGACTCAGTGCTGTGACTTCCATTGGGACCAAAGGGGAAAAGAACCTTTTTCTACTGGGATTCATGGCTGTAAGAATTATTGACATCTGTACTGACTAGAGGCCATTATGAGGAGGGGGTCCACCTGGGGCATGAGCCCACAGAGGAAAGCAGGCCCCCAGGATTCAGCTGTGCGGGCAGTGAGCCCAGTCTTCGGTGGCAGGAGCCACTACATTTTCTTTCCTTTGTCTTATCCAGTTAGAAAAATATCTCGAGTATTTGCCACCAAGAAGCCCTAATGACATAACCAACTGGCTGCCTACAGACTTTGGCAAGCCCGGCCCCCTTGGGAGCCCAGTTTCCCATCTGTAGGAGGGTGATGATTTCTGTCCCCCTCCAGGATGGTGACCAAAGAAAGTCAAGTGAGAAGCTGAGTGTGACCACCCTCAGTAAGGACTATAAACTCGATGGACTGTAAGCAGATAACATTGTAGTGAACCATCCTTTGGTTGAGCAGGGTAAGTTTTCTTTTTACTTTTTTCTAGGTGACAGATAGATAGATGATAGATAGATATTGCTAATTCTTTGTTTCTTTGGGAAGAAAACCTAATTAAGTAGCTGCCTCAGGCCCCCTGTCCCCACTGGGAAGAAGAGGCTCAGGTTCCAGGAGGGTGGGAACCGCTGACTTTCTTACTTAACATTTGCTCAGCTCTTTGGGCCTGTGGAGGGCCATGGCGTCTCTAGCTGAATGTAGTTGTTATTGATGTTTAGTGAGCCATAAAACCCTGATTTCCTGCCTGCACCCCCAGCCATAAAGGAACAGTTGACTGCAGGCTGTAAACACCTCTTGGCCACCAGCCCCACTCCCTTCTGGTACCTGTGGGGCTAGTGAATGAGCATAAATCAAAGGCCCCACTGTCCCCCACCCTCGTTCCTCTGACTTGCTCCCCACTTGTGGCCTTAACAGGCCTGGCTTTTCCACTGAGCAGTGGCCAGAGTGGCAGCCTTGCCCCAAGGCCAGCCCTGGGCTCTGTGCTGGGAGCCGGTGGTCTCAAGGGCTCAGTGTGTCTGAACACCAACCCCTACTTCTTTCGACACATAGCTCAAGTGGGCCCATCTCCCGGCAAGGGGACAACAGGAGCCACTGGTTTCAATAAAGCTGATGACTTCACTTGCTCAGCGGCAGCTCTTGGCTTCACTCTGGGAAGGCCCATTGGGGTGAAAGATCTTGGAAGCGTAGCCTGCACTTTGATGCTCTCTCTCAGGGCCCCTGCCTCCTGTGCCAGACCCCGGGGTTCCACCCTCTCTGCACTCCCTCCCTCTACCCTGCAGCTTCTGTGGCCTTCAGTGGAGTTAACCCAGTCTTGGACTCTCCCACCAGGTGGGACGCTAGCCAGCCACCTGAAGCAAGGAGGCTGGCTTAGGTGCTCTTGATGGCTTACCTGTCTTCTGCTGAGTCTAGCACACCTTCAAGGGACCCATCCTGTCTCCCTTATCCCTACACCTGCAGGCACAAACACAGCGCCAGACCGGGTTGTAGTGCTCAGCGCCTTTCTGAGAAAGAAAGATGGAGAAATAAACAGACAAAGGACGAGTAGAAATAAGGACCAGCCTGAGCCACATTGAACAACCAACCGGGTTTCTAAGACAGGCAGATGTCCTGAATATTGTTCATTTCCTGGAATATGTTTTCTGGAGCTACAATAAAGAGAAAGTTTGGTGTGCGGTGCATGGCCCATGGTTTAGGTGGTCGGGAGTCTCCCTGTGACTCGTGTGACCTCAGTCAAACCTTCTTTCTTTACAGCCTAGTTTAATTCCTGTCAAGGAGGAAGTTGGTGAGTTTCTCTCTAGAGTGTTTTTTGGGGGTCCAGCATTCTGAGAATGAATAAAAGGTGGTCAATGAGGCTAATCTTTGCTTAAGTTTTGAGATTTATGGTACTTTTGGTACATAAACATTTTTTAATGTTAAGATAGTCAAATGCATTCTTTTTTCTTTCATGGTTTGCATTTTGTGTGTGTGTGTGTGTGTTTCTAAGAAAACCTTTTCTACTCTGAAGTAATAAAGATATTCTCCTAGCCCTGGCCAGGTGGCTCAGTACATAAGAGCATTGTCCTGTATATCAGAAGGTTGCTGTTCTACCCCTGGTCAGGGCACATACCTAGGTCGCAGGTTTCATCCTGGTTGGGTCTCATACGGGTGGCAACTAATTGATGTTTTGTTCTCACTTGGATGATTCTCTCTCTGTGTCTGTCTGTCTGTCTGTCTCTCTCTCTCTTTCTCTCTGTCTGTCTCTCTCAAATGAATAAACATATCCTCAGATGAGGATTAAAAAAGAAAGATATTCTCCTATATTTTATTCTATAAATTCTAAACATAAAAAAATATTAATTCAGCTGGGATTAATGTGTGTGTTTGGTGGAGGTGGGGATCTAATTTTATTTTTTTAATGAAAAGAATTGATTAATGGACTAGCCCAACCTTTTCCCATTGATTTATAATGCCACCTCTGACAAACTGCCACATGCATGTGGGAATATACATAAGGCCTCCATATGTTTCTGGGTTTGTTACTCTGTCTCTTGCCCCGACATACTATCTCAATTACATTGACTTTGTATGAAGTCTTGAAATCTGCCAGGACAAACGCCACTAACCTCAACATTGTCTTGGGTATTCTTGCTCTTCTGTATATGTTTTTAGAATCCATTTTTCAAATATAATGAAAAACCATTCAGAGATTATGATTGAAATGGAATTGAATTTAGAAATTAATATGGAGTCAACTGACATATTTATGATGTCCAAGCTAAGCAGCAAGGAGCATAGCTTATCTCTCCATTATTGTGGACTTCTTTAATGGTTTTTAATAAAGTCTCGCTGGTTGCTACATAAAGCAACTTGTAAATCTTTTGCTGACTTTATTATTATTATTATGTTTTGCTTACTTGTTTTTGTTGCTGTTATAAATGGAGTCTTTTTTAAATTACTTTTTCTAGCTCTGTGGTGCTAAGAGATAGAAACACATTTTATTTCACTTATTGATCTTATATGCTGCAACTGTGGCTAAACTCTCTTAGTCTAATAATTTGTCTGTGGATTCTCTTGGGAGTTCTTTGCAGGTAATTTTGTTTCTTTCTGTTAGATCTTTATTTTATTATTTTTTCCTTTCATTACAGCATGACTAGAACCTCCAATTCAATATTAAATAAAGACAGAGATAATAGATATTCTGCTCTACTGATGGAATTTATGTTTAGGTTATAACCTTCAAGAGTCTATTTGGATTCTTCCACTCCTTTTTCTTTCTTTATGTTTCATTTTATACATTTTCTGTAATTGGCAGGCACTACATTTATTTTCTCTTTTATTTTCTTTAGAAAAAAAGCTAAGCTCTTAGGAAAGTTAAAGAAAAATAATTCAACGAGTGCCCATGATTCCTGGATATTTGAGGTTCTGTGGTGTTACTTACTGTAATAGGCTCCACTTTAGAATTTTTGTTTTCTATGTGTTGTTGCTGGCACAGAGAGATACAGTTGAGTTTTTATGTTGGTTTTGAATCCAGTGAGTTTTTTTTAAAAAAGATTTTATTTATTATTTTCAGAGAGAGGGAAAGGGAGGGAGGCAGAGAGGGAGACAGACGTCAATGTATGGTTGCCTTTCACCTGCCTCCACCTACAGACAGACCTGGCTGGAGACCTGGCTTGCAACCTGGTTACGTGCCCTGGCTGGGGATCAAACCAGCGATCTTTGTTTGGATTTGCAGGCCAGCACCTTATCCACTGTGCCACCACCCAGGGCTTAAATCCAGAGAGTTTTTAATGAATCTATCAGGGTAGTCATATGACCTTGTCCCCATTGATCTATCACTGTGGTGAATTACAATGATCAATTTTTAGGTATTAAAGAAATCTTGCCTACCTGGAACCAACCGCTCTTATCTATGATGTGTTTTCCTTTTTATAGATTGCTGTATCTAACTTTTTACTGTTTTAAGATGTTTGTGTCTATATTTATGAAAAATAAGGACCTAGAGTTGATTTTTTCCCCCTGTAACATCCTTTTTAGGTTTTGATATCCAAGCTTTTCTGGTATCATAAAATGAGTTGGGAAGTATCCCTGCTCTTTGATTCTCTAGAAGAATGTACGTAATAAGATATAGATGTTCTTGAGCCAAGAAAGGGGGAGATTTTTATTACAGATTCAATTTGGTCATTTGGCAAGTTTATCGTTGTTTTAAAAAGAACCTTATCCAATTCACCATTTTTTAATGGATGCAAATAAAATTATTTATAATGTCTTTATATATTTTTCATATTTGTGAAATCTGTAATGATGTCTGGCTTTTTAGTGTGTTATGTTATTAGACACTTGCGTTTCCTCTTTGTTCTTGCTCGGGTTTGCTAGAGGTTTATACATTTTATTAATATTTTCAAACAAACAAGGTTAGGTTTATTTGTTCCTATAGCGTGTTTGCTTTCTACCACTTTGATTTTTAATTTTGGCTTTGTTATTTTTTCCCTATTTTCATTGGGTTTAATTAGCTATTTTTTCTGTTAGGAGCTTCAACCATAAATCTTATTCTTATTTTAATATATGTTTTGAAGGCTATCAATTTTTCTGTACGAATTTCTTTGGCTGTAGCTCACATATTTCATATGCCTTATCTTTATTGCCTTGGTATTAGGGTTCTCCAGAGAAACAGACCCAGTACTGTGTGTGTGTGTGTGTGTGTGTGTGTGTGTGTGTGATTTGTTGTAAGGAATTGGCTCACATGATTATGAAGACCTAGAAAAGAGCTGATGTTGCAGTTCAAGTTGGAAGACCATCTACCAGCAGAAATCCTTCTTGCTTGGGGACGTCCATCTTTTTTCTATTCAGGCCTTCGGCTGATTAAATGAGGCCCACCCACCAATTCAAATAAAAATTTCACCTAAAGAACACCTTCACAAACACATCGAGAATGTTTGACCAAATACCTGAGCACCATGGCCCTGGGTGATGGGCTGTACCTCCTGTTTTTAGGGATCTGTGGATATAAAACATTCTTCCCCATATTAGTCATTTCTGTGCCTGGGTGTCTTACCATACCTGAGTAAAACAAGCCCTGCATACGTTTAAAAATACTCTTGTTAGTCTTCTCCTGGTGGCATGCACCTGCTAAACATGTACCTCATGTCCTGCCAGCATGCCTCTCTCTGTCCATGAAAAGTCTTCTTCTGAGAACAACTCTGCACAGCTCAGTTCCAATGTCCAGAAACTCCTGAATATGCATCATAAAGGGAATAGATTTCTTGATTTGGGGGAAGAAGGGGGAAAAAAAGAATAGGACTATGTCTCAAAGCACTGAGGTCAGATTACAGACTGATTTCTGGGAAGACCTTTGGGTCACTTGCTGATGCACAGGACCACAAAGTCCCCCTGGAGGAACAGGGACAAACCGGAGACACTCCATGTCCTCAATAGCTTCAAACCCCAAGACCTTGGGGGACTGTTTGCAGCAGAAATGGATCTGCTCACTGGGGACTCCTCTTTCTGCACACTGAGTCCCTGGTGGCTACTGTCCTGACTTTTGGTAGCAGTGTCCTACTAGAGTCTTTCTTGATAATTCAAGGTCTAATTTCATGCTAAATATCTTCAACCCCAGCCCTGCCCCAGTACTGCCAGGCCCTGCCTGGAGCCTTGTGCCAACTGCAGCTCAACTTTAGGCCCAGACCCATCTTCTCCTTGCCCAGGTTAAGGGCAGAGGGCCAGCCTTTCCTGAGAGCCCAGAACAAAGGGCTCTTACCTCAACCAAAATTCACCACCTGCAATGGCACTGGCTGGAAAAGTAGCTGGGAAATTTGTAGGGTTCATCCTCTGTGGTCACAAGAGCTCAGCAAACCCTTAGCCCTCAGGCTCCTGACCTTCACCAGGGCAGCCTGGCCTCTCTGTCTTTGAAAGTGTGTTCTTCCCATTCATCCAGAGTGCTCTCCTCCACCCGCAATGGGGGAAAAGTTTCCAGTGTCAATTCACTTAGAGACGATCTATTAGTCTCATCCTCTGAGGAAGGCAGTCTTTCTTTCTCAGAATGGAAGATATATAGTTAGGAGAATGGCATCTTCTATCTCTATCTCTATCTCTGCCCTGTTTGGGATATAGGCTTATGGTATCTCAGGAATTTGGGCTTAGAGAACTAGCTTCAGACCTTAACAGGGCCAGCTCTGGCTTCTGAAAATGGCCAAGGTCATGGAAGGAGCTGGCCCCGGGTTCCTCCATTTGCACCTGATCATATGTCCTATTGTTAAAATACTTAATTTTCATAACACGGTCATTGAAGAAAGAACTAAAGGAAAACTAATATAAAAACACCCGTAGGCTTGTCAAAATGAGAAAATCAAGTAGAGCCAACCTAAGACTGGCTCAGCCAGCCTGTCCTCTGAAACTCGGTACAGCTGAAGGAGTGAGTAGAGTTGCACAAGAAAAACATGAAGAATGCTGTGTTGATAATGATACATTTAGAGTAGGCAATACTTCTTGGAATTTAATGTCAATCATACCGAATTGACACCAGAGTTAGCGAATATATTTAACTTGGGCGTAGTTTTGAAACCAATATGCATTTGTTTCAAAGTCAATATCGTTCCTCTGACAGTCATGAACCAGTTGCCAATGTGGCTACATAAATTAAAGGAAAATATTTTTAAAGACTTACTTCAGTTATTAGAAAACATCTTTGATGCTAAAGTAAATATATAATGAAAGTCACCATTTTAACCATTCAGCGGCATTAAGTACATTCACAATGTTGGGCCACCATGGCAGCTACTTAGTTTCAGAACTTTTTTTCCCCTAAAAAGAAATTTTCTTTTCCCTAAAAGGTACCCATTAAAAATCATTCCCAATTCCTTCTACCTCTTCCACAGCACCTGATACCCATTAATCTGCCTCCTGTCTCTATGGAGTTTCCTATGTGGATCTTTTGTATGAATGGAATTATACAATATGTGATCTTTGGTGTTTGGCTTCTTCCACTTAGAGTAATGTTTTTGAGGTTTATTTATATTGTAGCTTGTATCAGTACTTTATTCCTTTTATGTCTTTTCCATTTATTTAAATCTATTTTAATATCTTTCAACAATGTTCTTATTTTTATTTTCTGTGTACAACTCTTCCCCCCAAAAAATTAAAGAGGAGGGGATCTTTTTCATTTTAATTACATGGGTCAACATTATCAGTGCCTCCTATGAATATAGATGCAAAAAGTAGCAAACTGAATCTAACGGCATATTAAAAGTCTAATACACCATAACTGAAGTGGATTTACCTCAGCAATTCAAGGACGATGAAACATATGACAATCAATTAATGTAATACACCACATTATGAGATCATGTGGAAACCCACAACTAATATCACACTCAATAAAAAGCCCACTGAGTTTTTAATTTATGGAAAACCCACAGCTAACATCATGCTCCACAGGGGGAGACTAAAGGCTTTCCCTACAAGATCAGCTACAAGACAAGGGTGCCCTCTTTTACCACCGCTATTCAATATTGTACTGGAAATACTAGCCAGAGTGATTTAGCAAGATAAAGAAATAAAAAAGCATCCAAATTAAATCAGCTCTCTTCTTTTGGTAAAGAAGGAAGTATGTTAGTAGCAAGTGTTCTTTAAGGGTTTTTTTTTTGTAAGATTGTAGTCATTATTTTTAGAGAGAGGGGAAGTTGGGGAGGAAGAAAGGGAGAGAAACATCAATGTATGGTTGCCTTTCACCTGCCTCAGCTGGTGATCAGGCTGGAGACCTGGCTTGCAACCTGGGCATGTGCCCTGACTGGGAATTGAACAAGCAACATTTGGGTTTGCAGGTGGGTGCTCAATCCACTGAGCCACACCAGCCAGGGCTGGGTTTTGTTTTTGACAGATTATTTCAGTGGTTCTAGGACTCTAGGTTGACAGTTATTTTCTCTTAGCACTTTCAAGATACTAGTCTATAGTCTTCTACTTCCATTAGGGCTATGGAAAGGTTAAATGTCAGTGTAAGGGCCTTCATGTGTAACAATTTTCTTTTCTCCCAGTTGCTTTAAAATGGTCTATTGGCATTTGGTGTTCTGCAGTTTCATTGCCATGGATCGAAGAGGTGGCTGTGAGGGTGATCTGTGCTTCTCAACTGTAAAAGAGAATAATCACACTGGGGCAAATGGGCAGTTTTCCCAAAGAGGTAACTACCATGGCTATTCTGAACCCATGGAGCAAAAGAGAATTATTAAAACGATACTTGCTTCTTAACTCAGGGTTCTCTATTCAGCCAGGGGAGCAAATAGCTTCCTCTAAAATAAAGCCCAGACCTGTTGAGGCTGGTCTCAAGGGGTTGATGGTCCAGGAAGCTAGTACAGTAAGGGGAGGGGTGTGGGCTTTCCTCTCTGTTGTGCAGTTTTGTGCAGCGCTGGGGGATACTGTGTAAATATTCTTAATCACATGGTGGCCCCTCAGCTCCATCAGCCCAGGGACAATGACATCAAATAGTGATGCCACTACTTGAATGGCACTTCTGGCAAGGACCTCAACCATTAGTTATTTGGGGGAGTTTCTAGGGGTACAAATAAGGTCTCACAACAGTCATGAAATATTAGTCCTCTGATGTTACCTCCAGTCCTCACGTTGGTGCTGGGACAGAAGGGGCTTTTATAGTTTCAAGAACTAACCCTCTCACCCAGGATAGGCGCCTCCCCTACGCGTCCTTCATCCTGTGAGGTGCCTCTTCTGCTTCATTTCCATCCCAGACACAGGCCAGTCCAACTCAGAGCCAAGGTACTTCTATTGTCCTTCAACTGAACCATCCACCCTTAAATTATGTCCATCCCCCAATCATTCTTCATTTTGGTAGTGGTGGGAGTAAAAATAGGCACCCTTTAGTACCCCCTGGGTATCTTGCACAGCACTGAGCCCCTAAGGAGTATTTCCTGCTATTATTCCCATTCGACAGCTGAGAACACTGAGGCTCTCAGTGGTCACATGGCCCATCAAGGTTGGAACCATTGTAGCCTTTCTCTTTCCACCACACAGCAGTGGAGTCAGGGTCCCAGACTCACCTCTGTGGGCCTCCCCACCCTCCTCAGGCCCTGGCCACTCTTCTTTGTCCTGTTCTTCCTTCAATCACATACACCCCTGGCACTTATACACACTGACTGAGCCATAGGGCTGACTTAGTGAACCTAGTCTCCTTTCTTTTCAGTGTGAGATGACCTTGACCTTTAAACCTGATGCCTGGCATTGCCTGATGAAGCCAAGATAATCCTGAAACCAAACAAGACGATGGCCCATCAAGGCTGTTTGCTGCTGCCCTTTCTCCTCCTCATGCCAGGTGAGCTGTTTTGTAACTTGCTCTGCTCAGTCTTCAGACCAAGGGTCACCTCGAACCTAATTACAGCAAAGTGAAACGCAGACTTTGCCATAATTGGTATTTTCTGCAAAAAGCCTGTTTAGAACAGAGAGAACTGGGGGAAATCTTGAAGTTGGAACAAGTCTGGTCATGCTGGGAAGTGCAGCATGCAAGCTGGGCCGCCAGCCCAGAGGCCCAAGGGAAGGGACAGCCCATCTTCTTACACTGGTTCCTGCTCTTGTGTTGAGCAAGTCTCCCCAGTTTAACCTCTAACACAACCTCTACACGCACGACAGTAACAGCACCTATCAACTGAGTACTTGTGACATTCCATAGTGACCCCAAAAGACATGCCCAAGTCCTAATCCCTGGAGATGAATTGTGAATATGATTTATTTTGGAAAAAAAAAATGTCTGCAAACGTAATTAAATTAAGGATCTCAAGAGCACCCTGGATTATCCAGACAGGCCTTATATCTGATGCCAAGAGCCCTTAGAAAGTACAGCCAGGGGAGGGACATGTGACAAAGCCCATGTGAAGATAAGGTGGAGATTGGAGCGGTGATGCAGCCACAAGCCCAGGAATACCTGGAACTACCAGGGGCTGGAAAAGCAAGGAAGGATTCTCTTCCAGAGTTTTCCGAAGGCCCTCAGCCCGGCTGGTACCTCGGTTCTGAACTTCTGGCCTCCAGAACTGTGAGAGAGTCCACTTCTGTCGTGAGCCACCCAGGTCATGGTAGCTTGTTACAGCAGGCCTAGGAAACGAACGGGTCCCTCAGCCTCCTGGGAAATGGACACCATTATCACCTCCCTTCCATAGCTGAGAAACTGAGGCACAGAGCTCAGATGACTTGTGCAGGGCTTCCAAGGCAGGAGAAGGCAGTGCCGAGATGAAAACAAGCTCTTAGCCACAGCTGGCACTGCCACTGCTTGTGAGGTGGCTAGAATGGGAACTGGGTGGACATTCCTACCCCCACGCTGCAGACAAGGGACATGAGGCAACTGTGGAGGGGCCGTTGGGGGAAAACCCTCGGCTGGCACATTTTGATTTACAAGCAGCTCCTGTGCACGTTATTTTTCATCGTGCTCACAGATAGCTGAGGGCCACCTCTGAAATGGTAGCTCTTGGAGGGAAGGGCCTGTTCACCACCGCCACCCTGAGCTGGCCCTGGGCCTGGCCGGAACAGCTCCGAGAGGTGTGGTGATGTGCCCAAGGTGGGGACCAGGGACTCAAGCCCAGGTTTCCTAAGTCCCAGTGCCGTGTTTTCGTCCTGTTGAACAAATGCTAAGCTCTGTCGTGCAGATTATGAGAATGAGAGGGGGCAGGAAACACAGTGAACTCTGGAGAAGGTGTCAGTGGCAGCTCTGGGGCGATGCAGCTGCGCCTTGAGGCTGGGAAGAGTTTAGACAAGTGGAGAGGAGGCAGAGAGATGAACTGGCTGGCACCTGTGCGCTGTTTCTGGGTCCTGGGAGCTGCAAGGAGTCTGGGAGCCAAGCAGGAAGGAGACCCAGATCTGCTCAGTAGCCTCCCTCCTCTGAAGCCCACCCTTCAACTGACAACACCACAGGCCTGGGTCGTCAAGGACATGCCCCGCTGCCATTTCCTTCATTCATCAAAAGTCAGAGGATAGCTCTATAAGGTAGATCTATTTATTATCAGGTGGGTTATGACAGTGCCCAGGATTTCACACATTGGCCCTGGAATGCCAGTGTAGCTTGAAGAGCCTGCCACTGGACTCCCCGGGGCTCTAGAATTCATGAGCGAGCGTAAGCTGAACTTCCTGGTTCCCAGGGGGGTGTTTTCATGGCCAGAGAGCTATGTGTTCTCATGAGCGCTGTTTTTGAAAGGGGACCATTGTGGATGGGAGTTTTGGGGATCATCTTCCTGGCCTTTGATAATCTCTCTCCGGAAATCTTTTCCTTTCTATTGTTTTACCTCTGCCTTCACCCTGCCCCGTCCTGTCCCGGAGCTGACAGTTGAAAGAATGCTTTCCGGTGAGACAAGGGGATAAGAAGGTGTGGAGAGTCCTGGCCAGGAGATGGGACCTCAAAATTCCAGCCTTTGTTCTGCCTTTGCTTGGGAGAGTGAGGGGCGGTGTGGGTGCTAGAGTCAGACAGATCCTGGTTCAAATCCAAGCTACGCCCCCTTCCAGGCTTTGTGGCCTTGGCCAAGTGTCTTAACACCTTCTGAGGCTGTAAAATGGGGGTAGTAACAGTATGCAGGCCATAGACTTATGGTGGCAGTGAGATAAGGCACCCAGCACAGTGCTTGGTACCTAGTGAATGTCCAGCGTGTGGTCATTATTGTATCATTGAGCCGCCAATTCCCCTTCCTTCCTGGGCTTGAAGCAGCCACACTGCTGGTCTACCTACCAGGTTTTAGCACCTCAAGCCCTCTGCCTCTTGCTGTTCTTTATTCCTGGAATTCTCCTTCCTCGGCACCTTGAAATCTTGGCTGCTTTTCATCTTTAATTGGGGTGTAAATGCCGCATCCACGCAGCCTTTATTCCTGACCTCCACTCTCTCCTTCCCTACAATCTCTGACAATTGACTTGATTCCATTGCTTCTCATTGTCTACGTGTCCCACCGGACTGCAAGCTCCTCGCAGTCAGGGACCACCTCCTCCCTGCCCACTGCCTCCCCCACCTATGCACAAATATTGTGTGGGTGACCTAATGAATATTCAAGAAGTACTTGCGGACTCAATGATTCCTGATGTCTGACCCTAGGGAAGCAACCTGAACCTTATGTGATTCTGACTTTTTCCATCAGAAAAGTGAAAATGTTGGAATAAAAAGCCAAAACATATTCTTCTCCAACTTTTCTATAAACTTGTGAACGAATTCAATGGAACCAGGGAGAGACCATGCGTTGCTTCGTAAAATGGCTTGTTGCTGCCCTCCAGTGGCCAAGACTATGAATGGCACGTTGTCAATCCCCCTCGTCACTCAGAACCTGTAAAAGTAGCTCACTTGAGCAGAACAGAACTTCAGAAAGGAAAAGAATGTCTTTGTGCTCTCTTCCAGGGTTTCCTTGCATGTATTCAGTGGCCAAAGGAAAGGGGCACGTCTTCTTCATTGGGGCACCCCCAGCACTGAGCCTTGGAGCTTGGGAGGGTGAGATGTGGCAGGAAGGGCCGGGTGGCACTTGTGGCCCTCTAGTCCCAAGTGCACTCGGGCATGGTGCAGCCTCCTGAGAACCTCCACTTCCTCTCTGTGAAAGGGACATGCTAATATCGACCTCACACTTGCAGGATTAAATAAAGTACCTGTCCTCTGGTAGGCCTTCAATAAAGGTTAGAACAGTGCCCTCTTGGCTCTAGAAATATTTTATGTGAATGAAATGCAATCGCATACATGAAGTAATGTGTCATATAGCCTAAAAGAATCATGAGTGGTGTGTCAGTGAGCAGGAAACAGTGCTTTATCTTGGGGCAAAGTCCTGGCCTTGGAGTCAAGAGCTTCGGGATCTAGATTTATTAGCCCTGACACACATTGGCTGTGTGCCCCCAACCTGGACATTAGCTTTGCCACCTGAGAAATGGCAGGTTGGCTAACAAAATGATCTAGAGGGCACCCAGCTTCCGTTAAAAGAAAACCCAATGAAAGCGATGGCCCAGCAGCCAAATTCAGCTTGTCACCTATTTTTGTACAGCCAAGAATAATGTATATAAATTAAACAGCTGGGGAAAAAAAATCAGAAGAATTTCATTTCTTACTAATACTCTCTGACACTAGGCAATTATATGAAACTCAAATTTCTGTGTCTATAACAAGTTCTCCTGGAACCCACACTCATTCATTTAGATATCATGCACAATTGCTTTCACGCTGTGAATGCAGAGGTGAGCAGTTGGGCTCGGAAAGCTAAAAATTTATACATCCGACTTTTTGCAGAAAATGTTTGCCAACCCTGGACTTACCCAACGAAGATCTTTATCTCACCTGGGAAGCTCAAAATGACAGGACTCTGGGACTGCATCCCCCGCTGCAGTTCTCTTGGCCTGCCCGCCCGGTCATGTGATGGCAGCCGCAGTTCCAGGAGTCACATTCAAGACAGGAAGCAGGGAGCAGGGAGTGAAGAAGACTTTCTCCTGCCAGGCAAGTGCTTTTATCCAGGTAGAAACTATTTCCCAGAGGCCCTACGGGAGGTCTCCCCTATCCGTTGGCCAGAGCTAGGTCACATGGAAACCCCAGGACCAATTACTGGGCTGGAATGAAACTGGTATGAGCCCAGTGGGGCCGCTATGGGCCCACCTTTCCTGAGATGAAGGGATCTGGATCATTTATACAAACAAAACCAGGGATCTGTTAGCAGGAAAACAGAAGGCACAGGGCATGTGTCCACCCAGATCACTAAAGCCTCTTGCGCAAGTAGCATCTCTAGTTTCCGGTTGCACCATCCATCTTAGAACTTCCATTTAAATGCTCTTTGTTGACTTGAATCTACTCTCCGGAACTCAGGGTGTATTTGTGAGTGATTTCCTTCACTGAGGATTTTTTAATCTTCTGTACGGCAAGTTTCACCTGATTTGAAGTGCTGCTGTTAACCATGTGTCTCAATGTCAGTCCTTACATTAGGCCCCACCTCTGCCTCTGTGTATGGGAAAGATGAGGAGTAGGCAGAAGACAGGCAGAATTTCCCATGAACCTGCTCATGGCTGAACTGAGACAGATTAAAAGCCCACCTGGATGGTCAGACTGAAGCTGTACTTGGCCTCTGAGAGAAGGGGTCATTCTTGAATTGTTCTTGTAAAAATCATCCCACAATATAGCCATAGCTCTTTAGAGTTAGATGAAGAGGAAGCATGAGTTCAAGGATCAAATGGGAACAATTTTGTAAGTGAATCGAGAAGCAATTTCAAAGGACTTCAATCTGAAATCATAGCCTCCTTGTTGCTAGAAAGATTGGAAGTTGCAGTTACAGACACAAAGGAAAACATCATAACAAAGGAAGGGAAGCCAAAAGAACTCACACAGCAAATAATGAATAAGTCAGAGGTCCGAAGAGAGAAGTGAAGTCTTAATGTATATCCTCTCTCCGGGAAGCAGATGGTGAGTTAAAGAGAAATTGCAGAAAAGAGATGGCAGGCTACAGAGTGTGCTCCTGAGATCGAGAAAGGTCCTTGACCTCTTCTTGACCCAAGGGTGAGCTTCCTGATGGAGGATGCTTCTTGAACATTGTGTACCTGGGTCTTTTTTATACTAAGGGGAAACAGGAAAACAAACCCAAGAGAATCAAAACATGCCATTCCTCCGCACCTCACCTGAAAAGTGGACATTCTAGTGTCCATGCTGCTGACTCAACACCTATGCCGACCCCCTTCCTGACTGCCTGCCTGTACTGCCCCAGCTGGAAAGCTGGAGACCTGGTTTTCCCGGCTCCTTTGCAGCTAGGGTGCAGGCATGTGACCTGGTTTCCATGGATCTGTAGCCCTCACTCAGCACTCAGCTGGAGAAACAGGGCAAACGGTGGCCCCAGGCTGGGAGGTTGGAGAGCACAGAGGCAGAGGTGTTGGACCTTTGGGCAAAGAGGGGAGGGATTTTGCACGTTCAGTCCCAAACATTATAGGTGGCGGCCTGGCAAGTGTTGGCAGTGGAGCCTTCTGTTAGAAGGTCTCATTCTGAATTGGGGCATTTTTAGGGCTCTCTTGACCCCAGGGTGGCCCAGTGCTATTATGAATCTAAGTAACATTCAAGTTTGATTCTTTGGTTCTGTTAGAGAGTTCATAATGTACCTAATAAATCACTTTGGTATCATTTGGCGTGAACATGCTAATGTGGATTCTGTTGTCTGCCACTAAGGGCCTTGGCCTAAACCACACATAAAATGTCAAATCAGTGCCTGGCATGTGGCAAGTCCTCTCCATACCTTAGCTTACATTCTGGGTGACTGGAATATTCTAAGAAGAGAATTCTGTGCTTTCTCTTGTTTAGCAAGCATACATTTTAGATGCCATTGATTTCTCTCCAAAGAAACTGAACTCTCAGCGAATCTCCCCTGGGAGTAGGAACTTAATCTTGCTAATAGAGGCAAACAATCAAGGTCAGGTTTTCTCAAGTCCAGTCAATCAGGGCTTCTTTCCTCCCCACTCTGACATGTCCCCTAGCATCGGTGGCTGGGGAAGGGGCACCCATTTCTCCTCATTTGTTTTCATCTGATTTGAGAGTCTAGACTCATCAGCTTCTTAACTCCAACTATGATAAGAGAAGGCAGGTAGAGAGCCTCTAGCTTGCCTTCTTCCGCCCCCTTCCTTCTCCCTCCTTCTCCACCTTTTCTTTCTCCTCCTCCTCCTCCTCCTCCTCCTCCTCTTCCTCTTCTCCTCCTCCTCCTTCTTCTTTTTTTTGTTAAATTATTTTTTAGAGAGAGGAGAGGAAGGGGAAGAGAAAGAGATGGAGAGAAACATGTGCAAGACCGATCAGTTGCTTCTCACACACCCCCATCTGGGGACTGGCCTGTGACCCAGGCATGTACCCTAACCAGGAATCAAACCTGCAACCTTCCAGTATGCAGGCCAGGGCTCAATCCACTGAGCTACCCCAGTTAGGGTTTGCCTTCTTTTCATGCCCCTGGCCCACAGTAAGCACTCAATAAATAATAATAATATTTTTATGGATACCCAGGAACCAGGAAGGCCATGGCCTGGCTAAGTACTTCTGCTCTGCGGAAGGCAGAAGACGCAAGTTGGGAAAGAATTGATTGACATCAGCTGCCAAGCTGTGACAAATAACTGGCAGGAGAGGAGAGGCCAGAGTGTGTAAGTCCCTGTTTCTCTTCACTTGTCGCACCATTAGAGTGAAAACTGAGCAAGGAAAAGAGCACGCGTCTGTCAATGCCTTTTCTAGATTTACATTCTTTTCACTTATTGGAAAAAAAAAATAGGACCAACAGTTAAATGCACACATGAAATGAAAAGAAAAATATGGGGGTGGGGGGGAGTTGGACTAGCAACTATGTGGAAATTGGAAAATGCAAATGACGCCATTGCCCATGACAATTATGTGTCCCTACCCCCAACCCGTGTTCCATGCTGGATGGAATTGGTTACTGCTGTTGGAAGGAGAAACATGGGATGAGAAAGAGCTGCAGTGTGAGATCCTCAAAACTGGGAAGCAAAATTCAATCCCGAGCACAAAGTGAGCCTGTGGGGAGGGCTGGGAAGTGGAGAATGTGGGAACATGCCCTTGGCGGGAAAGGCTGTCAAGTGCTCACTCCTGTAGGGTTGATGTCCTTGTAATAGCAAGGAATCACCTCGAGGGGGCATCAACTCCCTGCATCAGGAAGACAGGGCTGCACCCAGTGACTGTGAAAATCACAGGGCCTCTACCAGGTGTCCCCACTCTTTTTGGCACCAGGAACTGGAGGGGAGCTTAGGTGAGTTTTGCTCTCTCACTTGGTCGCCTGCTATGGATGGCTGGGCCAGGGCAACAGGAGGTGGAACTTGGGCAGACACGGCTCGAGGCGTGGTTCCTAGCAGGCTGTGCCACAGCCTGGGGGTTGGCGACCCCTGGCCTATGCAGTTGCAGTGTCTCCAGCCCCTAGGCCCTGGCACACTGTTGCTTCTCAAATGTTTCTGGAAGGAAAGGAGAAAGGAAGAGGAGAGGAAATGGTATGTCAGCTATTACTACAGCAGTGCTGCTTAATAACCACCCCAAAACTCAGTGGCTTAAAATGAAAATTCTTTATTCTCATACTAATGATCCATGGGTCATCTGCAACTTGGCTGGACACCTGGCTCTGGACTCCAGTGCGTCCAGGTTGCAGGTTGGGTTCTAATCTGCTCCATTTTCCTTGGGCCAGTGGCTACTTGGTACAGGTGGTCTATACCACGTGTCTCACCTTGGTGACTACATGAATGGGAGGTGGCTAGTTGGGGGCATGTCATCTCTCTGCAATCACTGGAGCTTAAGAACTCAGGCCCAATGCACAAGCACAGTTCAAGGGTGCGATCATGTCATGCCCACAAATTAGTGTCATGTCATCATATCCATTAACAGAAGCAAGTCAAGTGTCCCGGCCCCAAATCACATAACCCTGTAGGTGATAGGGAGACATGATCCTATATTCCAGAGTTGTCTGTATTTCTTTCGAGCTCCAAGCTGTGAAGGTTCAGGGACGCTCTTCCACCTTGGATCCTGCCTGGTGGAGGTTTGCTAAGGCCAGGTCCAGGAGGCCAGAGTCGGACACCATAGTGCTCGCTTTCTGGTGGCAGGAGGGAAAGCAAACTCAGGGTTATCTGACGAGTGTTGAGCTGCCTGTTCTGTCATTTGCACTGAGCAGGAAGGAAGGTATAGCTGTTCGGAGTGGGAAAATAAGGCCATGGGAAGGGCCAGGTGAGAGAGGACAGAGGGTCAAAGCAACTGGAATGGCTCCGTGATCACCTAACGTCCCCAAGAGTGTGTCCCTCCTGCATAGCCTGCTCCCTGTAACAGCCTGAGACAGGTTCTAATTTATTTTTCATTAAAAATAACTTTTACAGAATGTTTTGAGTTTAGAGGCAACACTTAGTCTCTGGAGAAAAGTTAGAAAATACAGGTAAGTGAAGCAAAGAAAATAAAGTAAAAATATACCTCATGATAACCACTCTTTACAATTGCCAAGCAATCATCTGGCCTTTTTCCAACAGGTGCCCTATGGCCATCTATTCATTTGCAAAAGTTGAATTATACACCGCATCCCCATTATAAGCTCCCCCTTCACATGGCGATACATAACCAATGTCCTTCCATGTCAATAATCTACTGTCTCATTCTTAATGTCTGTAGCGTATCCCACTCTATGGGCATACAGAGAGCTTAATTTATCTACTCCTTACTATTGGGCCTTGCGGCTGTATCCCAATTTTCATTCCTAAGCAACTGTAATGAACATCCTTTCCAGCTCAAATATTTACCCACACCCTCATTTAGTTATCTAAGCTACTTTTCTAAAGGTGGAATTGCCTAATCAGAAGATGTGCACAATTTTAAGACTTTGATGTACATTACTTAACTAACAGCAGGAAGGTAGTATCGAATTATTCCTCAGGGACGGATCCCCGGGGGAAATGTGCTAATCTTTATACACAGGTCTAGAACAAAGCTTTGCACCTAGCAGGAAGCTTAATGAATGTGCATGGATTGTAATTTGAGCATCATAAATCCAGGCCTTGCGCACGCTCTCTGCAGTTTGGCTGCTGTCTTCTTTCAGCTCTCAGAAGCAGGGCAAAGAATTGCTCATAAAAATGAGGGAAAGGCGAGAGATCATGAGAAGGAAGAGGAACAATATCTCAGGGGAGTGTGCCATTTAATAACACCCTAGGTCATTACACAGCCCTTTCGATGAAATACAGCCGTTAATGGTCCAGTTATGAACATAACTATTCCAATATAAATTAGAGTCTACATTATTCAAAACAGCCCAATGGAACTATGCCGGGCAAAAATCATGTACATAGAAGTACCAAGGCTCAGAGGTTAAAGAGCCTGTGGTAAAGAACTACTGCTGAGTACAACCTTGGAATAGACAGGGTAGAATTACCCATTCAAGAAAACGCACTTTCACTTCCACACCCAGTGCAATCAGCTTACAGGAGGTGATTCACAGCAGGTGCAAATGCAAAGACAAAGGAACCCTTAGATATCATCTGAGCTCATCCCCTGAGCTTTGATTTCTATTTTTTAGACTCTCTCTCTCTCTCTCTCTTTTTTTTTTTTTACAAATGCTTGGACCAGAGGGCTTGGTTCATTTTGAAAGAAAAATAGATAATAACTGAAAAATAGGAGGTTTGGTTTAGCCTCGCAATTTCTGTGTTAAGCCGTACAAATGAAAGTCACATTAAACTGGATTTACACAGCCCTGAACATCAAAGAAAGGAGAATGAAGAAGAAAAATGTATTAAAGCATACAAAAATAATCTTTCTATAAAACCTGACATTTATGAACATAACTCAAAGAAATACCTTAAAATTAATCTCTGGATTACAGCAATTTGAAATGTATAGAAAAATACATGAATGAAGAGGTGGGGGAATAAACAAAATGAAATGTATTGACATTCTGAAGCCCCTTTTCATTTAAAAGCAAATATTTTCAAAGAACACACGGCTCTCAGTTATTAACAATTCATTTTTTTTTTACAAGCTACATTCAATTTTGATCATACGCAATAATATGAAAAATCCTCCTTAGGATTACTGGCACAAAATTGCAAAGGAAAAAACATTATAAGATTATATGACAGTCTCCAAACTGAATTACTAACATGCGCACCCAGCAGCAGATAAAAATGAGAAAGAAGGGATGATTAAGTTTTCAATTTCCCCACAAGGGCTTGATGTTAATTTCAATTCACTTACATGCTGCTTTATAAAGCATTATTAAAGAAAACCAATAACCTGATGGTTTGATAATAGGGAGGAAAGGAAAAATTATTTTCTTGATTGTCATTTAGAAACTGGGTGGGTTTTTTTCCAAGTCACTCAGACCTCAGCATGAACTGGGCCATGACAGTGACACCTCCCCGGTAGGAATAGTGTGAGGATTTTACTGGATGGTGGAATTTGAGTGCTGGGCACATGATATAGGTCTTTAAAAACATCAGAAAGCAATTTTTATTGACATGGGCATGGCAAAAATTTATTCCCAAAGCATCCGGTAAAGATCATCCATAAGTCTACTATAACACACTTTTCTAAACTTGGTCCTTCCTTTTAGTGCTTTGATGTCTACAGTGCAATTGGCAATAAGTTCTGCTCAGGATGTTTTAAGATGGAAGGCATCAATAAGTAACCATTTCCATTGAGCACTTACCATGGGCCAGATGCATTATATCATCTTGAACATTCTTCGCAACAACCTAATTGGGTAGGTACTATTACTTATCTTAGTTTACCAATGAGGAAACTGAAACCTAGAGAAGTTAAGCAGTTTTTCCAAACAGCTGGGAGTAGCAAAGGGGTTGAGAACATGGCCTCTAGGGCAAGGATGCCTCAGTTTCCCCACGGAGGGGAATTAGGACGGGTGGTATATTAGGGCTGTCCAAAGAAACAGAACCAATAGAATATGTACCTTATATGTATATATATATAGTGTGTGTGTGTGTGTGTGTGTATACGACATCTGTCCTGAACGTATCGGCTGCGCACTTTTAATCATATTGACATTGGCTCAATACTTTCAGGACAGAAAGAGATATTTTAATTTAAGAAATTGGCTCTCGCCCTGGCTGGTAGCACAGTGGTTAAGGCGCCGACCTGAGAACCCAAAGGTCGCAGGTTCGATTCCCCAGCCAGGGGACGTAACAAGGTTGCAAACCAGGTCTCCTGTCAGGTCTGTGGCTGGAGGCAGGTGAAATGCAACTATACATTGATGTCTCTCTCCGTCTCTACCTCTCTCCCTTCCCCTCTTTCTAAAAAATAATGAAATAAAATATTGAAGAAAAAAAAAAGAAAGAAAAGAAATTGGCTCTTGTGATTATGGGGACTGGAAAAGGCAAAACTTAAAGAAATTCCAGCAGGAGTGGCTATTTCTGTCTTGTGTCGAAAGGCAGTCTGGAGACAGAATTCCTTCCGCTTTGAAAAGATCTCATTTCTATTGATAACAATAGGAACTGATTTTATTACTGTTGGGCTGTTGGCCTTTTCTCTTAAGACCTTCCTCTGATTAGATTAAGACCACCCACATTATGGAGAGTAGTAACCTGTTTTCATCAGTCTACTGATTTTAACGTTAACCATGCCTAAAAAGTACCTTCACAGCAACACCTGTGCTGGTATTTGACCAAGCAACTGGACCTTACAGCCCAGACAAGTCATGTATAAAATGAAGCACCACACATGGTAAAAATATTATCTTTATAAGGATTGGAAAGGATTAAATGAGATAATCTATATACAGTACCTGGTTTGCCTTAAGTTCTTACAGGTAGAGCCTGACATGGAAGAAGCGGTCAGTCCATAGACATTAGCGCTTGCATTACATGATGGATTCATTGGGACCCAGGTCATTTGCCTCCAGAGCTCACTGTACTGTCCACCATGACATTCACCAGACAGATATGGCTGTTGAGCTCTTGTCATGTGGCTAGGGTGACTAAAATTTAAATTGGAAAACTAAAACAAGGAAAATTAAAAAAAAAAATTCTATTTACTATTTCCAGAGAGAGGGGAAAGGAAAGAATCAGAGAGGGAGAGAAACATCAGTGTATAGTTGCCTTTCACCTTCCTCCGGCTACAGACCTGGCTAGAGACCTGGCTTGCAACCTGGTTATGTGCCCAGGCTGGGGATCGAACCAGCAACCTTTGGGTTTGCAGGCCAACGCCTTATCCCCTGTGCCACCAGCCAGGGCCCAAATTCCTTATTGAAAAACCTTAATGACAGCAACAACCACAAAGAAAAAAAAATTAGACCATTATTTAAATTAAGATATTTGTTCATTAAAAGACACTGTGAAGAGTATGAAAGGCAAACCACAGATTTGGAAGCAATATTGGCAAATTATATATACCTGACAAAGAAATAATGTTTTATAGTCAGGATTTATAACCAATTGCTGCAAATCAATATGAAATAGGGATACAGCTCAATTTTTTAAAATGCTAAAGATTTGAACAGGCATTTTAAAAAGATGTCCAACGGACTAATAAACCCATATAATGCAAATTTAATAACTGACTAAGATGAAAGTGATGAAATGTCAAATGCTGACAAAGACGTGGAACTGAAGTTTCACGTGCTGCTGCCTATGGGGTACAATTTGGCACAACCACATTGGCGGATGCTTTTTCTTATCCTTATCTTCCCATTTTCCTACCAAGAGTGGGAAAACATTTGGTGCTTCCCTCTCTCACCAAAAAAGCAATAAAATTGATCTTTAGCTTAAAAAGCCAGCATCCAAAATGTATAAAATAACAAGGCAGAAAGGAGAGGGCCTGGAGCCCTGCCGCACTGGAAGGAATTGTTGGCGGTTAATTGAGCCGCAGGGAGGCGGAGAGCAGGACCGCAGACATGGTGAGCTTCACAAATGACAAAACACAGTGGCAATCTGTTGAAAGCAGACCCCGCAGTCCCTGGGGAAACTGCAGGGTATTCTTAGAGGCGGGGAACCAGAGGAGCCCTGCCAGACTTCGGGGAGTCTGCCGGGGGCTTCCTTTCACATTAAGCTGTAAAATAATTTTCTTTGGGGGAAAAAGTCAGTAACAAATGCCCCACAGAATTAGACTAGATCACTGACAATTGGAAATTTGCAAAGCTCCGCTCAGGCCTTTGATAGCGTGCTCTGCCCTAAATCTCAGAGTTAAGAGTTATTCTTGTCAGGCAGGCATCTGGTTTTGAAGTTCCTCGGGACGTTGAGCTGTGCACGAGGTCCTGCTGTAGCTCTTGATCAGGGAAATGAAAACATGATTATCTTGAACATAAAACTCGAGGCCCTGGGATCAGCTTCCTGCCTGCCTGCAAAACTGGCTGCTTCTAAGCTCCTCCGCTTCACAGTTCCGTCCTCCTGTGAGAGGCAAATCCGAAGACTGTCATCCTGGGGTCCACAGGCCTCTATGGGTTCATGTTGGGGAGACAGGGGGTCTGTGGATTTGGATGGAGAATAATATATTTAGGCTTGTTCCCTCACTTCTTAACTGAAATTTAGTTTCCCAGTTTGGAAAGTAGCAACCAACCACAGGAATAATATCGGCTCCTACTTTCATCAATATAAATAGCATCTTTTCATACCCTATGGTAGTTGTTGATATGTAGAAATAAAGTCTGTGCTCATACTCCTTCAAAATTAGTTATTAAGTCCATTGCTAGAGCTTCTATGTCAGGCCATAATAAAGCATACATATTACTCTCACAATTTAAACAATGATTTTGATAATAGTATTTCAATGTAACTGTAATCTTATGTTTCAAAAGCAGTTAAAAATATTATTCTAAGTTGCCTGGAGGCTTTACCAGACTGCCTGAGGTTTCCTGGATCAAGAGGGGTGAAGAATCCCTGTCAGAACAAGGAGAGGCAGGGTTGGTGAGGGTGGGGAGAACCACCTGGAAGGGGCAGGGCAGGGTGCGGCTGAGGCTTCGATTCTGGCGCAGGGTTGGCAAGGAGGGGCCTGGCCCAGCCTGAGGGCCAGACAACCTCCGAAGGGCGCCCCGGAGGGAAAGCTCCCTGCGGTCACTTTTTGAACCTCTGACTTTGACTTAAGTCACACCGGGTTTGAGGCTGGCTTTGTCACTTGTTCTCGGGCTATTTACCTCATCATGCTGAACCTCAGTTTCTCCATCCGTAAAAAGGCAAGAATACTTGCCCCAACATTTTGCTAAGGGCTAAAGCATGGATTCATACATATAATGGTTGAACAAAGAAAGCAAATTACAGAAGGCTACACACCACGTATGAAAGATGTGAAGGGATTGCAAAACAAGGTTGCATGATTTTTATAAAGACCTACATAGTAAAATAGAAAATCATGCATGAGAATGATGAACATCAACTTCAATCTCCTTGTACAGTCATGACCCACTTTCTGTCCTGAGGGATGGGTAATCTCATCTTTGTATGAACACCGCAGAGCGCACTTACACAAACCTAGATGGTGTAGCCTGCTGCATGCTCAGGCTAGATGAGAGACCACCACGGTATGGTGGTCTGTCTTTGACCAACATGTTGGGAAACAGAGGCAAATACATTTGGCAGACACACAGGTAAGGGGGAAAGTGCAAGAAATACATCTGTCAAAGGTTAAGAGAGGATAAAGCTCGGCAGTGGGTTCTTTTCCAAGCTCTATTTAGGTGGCCTGTAATAAACTGAACATTTAGAAATGTACAACTTGGTAAGTTTTGACATAGGCATGCCCTAATGAAATCATCACCACCATCAAGATGATGAATGAATATATTCACCACCCCCCAAAGAGTCCTCACACCCCTTTATAATCTCTCCATCCTGCCTTTCCACCTCCGATATCCAGGTGATCACCGATATGGTATTTGTTGCTACTGATGGGAGTTTTCTAGAATTTATATGATGGAAATCCTATAGTAGTATGTACTTCTTTTTTTGAGGGGTCTGTATTCCTTGCATTTTTGGGTCACCAGCTTTGTCACCTCCAAGTCTGGATTACATGATTAAAAAGAAAATTCAGGTGACCTGCTACCCTGCTGCTCATAATGTCCCAACATTCCTATTCATTGTGCCTTCTCTCGACCTTTCAGCCTTCTTATGTCTGTTTCGGTTGTAATGTCCAGGCAAAAAAAGAAGCAAATACATCTATTCCATCCTCCTAGAAGCAGAATGCCTGATGCATTTTTAAAAGCCGGCTTCTGGACTTTCACACACAAACACACACACACACACACACACACACACACACACACACTTCCCTGTGAAATAAGGGCAGCATCCCAGTGTCCTTCAAAAGACAGGTTTGCACTGGGAGGCAGGGTGATCAGTAAGCTTTAAATGTCCCAGACTGCCTGCCAAGACATTACACCAGAGGCAAAAATTAAAAAAAAAGAAAAAACTACCTGTTTGCTAGAAATGCCTCCATAAAATGAGATAATGTCAACATTGGTGACTTCATCCACTTCCCATACAGACCTTACTTGTCTGGGATCTACATGGCTGAAGCCTGCTTGTTCCTCTCCGCCATTTCCCCAGCACTGCAGCAACACACACCTCCTCCTTTGCCTGAAAGCCCCTCAGAGACTCCAATCCTTTCCTTCAACAAACTGACCTCCTTTTTCCAGGCTGAGTACCTCAACTCCAGCACCCACATCCATCTACTTGTCAGTGCTGGGGCCACTTTGCGTGAGCTGGAAACAAGTACTCTTCCCTCAAGGCTCTTTACTGCTGTATTTCAGGAAATAGTCATGATTATTGTTCAAAATAGGCTGATACTGCCGTCCGTTGAACCCTTTGGATTTGGGAAATAATACAACCTGCTCAATAGCACAGATGCTGCAGATCTACCTGCCTCCATCCTTTCTTCCTTCCCCAGGTTACAGCCTGGGGTTACAGGTTACATGGAGGTCAGCTGCTCCATGGTGCTGTGTACCCTCTCTCCTGTACCGTCTTCTTCTTCTTCTTCTTTTTTTAAGAATAATATATTTTATTTATTATTTTTAGACAGAGGGGAAGGGAGAGAGTCAGAGAGGGAGAGAGACATCAATGTATGGTTGCCTTTCACCTGCCTCCAGCTACGGACCTGGCTGGAGACCTGGCTTGCAACCTGGTTATGTGCCTTGGCTGGGAATCGAACCAGTGACCTTTGGGTTCGCAGTCCAGTGCCTTAACCACTGTGCTACCAGCCAGGGCTGTACCATCTTCTTAAGACTTGTTCTTACAAACCCTCTTGGGCATGGGCCAATTTGGTCATGGGTTGATGAACATCCCAATTCCCTGGCTCCTTTTCATCGATATTTAAACAAGCTTATGTCTCTCCATTTAAAAAAAAAAAAAAAGATTTTATTATTTTTAGAGAGAGGAGAAGGGAGAAAGACAGAGAGGGAGAGAGACATCAATGTATGGTTGCCTTTCACCTGCCTCCAGCTACAGACCTGGCTGGAGACCTGGCTTGCAACCTGGTTATGTGCCCTGACTGGGAATTAAACCAGCAACCTTCGGGTTCGCAGGCTGGGGCCTATCCACTGTGCCACCAGCCAGGGCCTGTCTCTCCAGTCTTAAAAAATAATAATAATCAAGAAATATTACCAACCTCCTTCCAGTATCCTTCTCAGTTCTTCATAGGCAACCCCTTGGAAGTCCAGTCTATGCTCATTAGTCTCCGTTTTCTCACCGTCAGCCTCTTACTGTCTTATATCAGTTCTAGCTGGCCTTCCCCCATCTGCTCTAGCTAGTGGCAATGTCTGTTTAGTCATGCCATTCCTCTGTCTTCCTCTCACTAATTTCTCAGGAAAGTTGGCCCAGTTGATTTGCCTTCCTTAAAGCACTTCTCTGTTTCCTTCTGAAATACTGTGTTCTCCTGGTTTTCCTCCTAAGGCTACCTGCTCCTCTTGCTCTCCTTAAGTAGAGAGGCGCTTGCGGCCATCCTGAGCCTCTTTTCCATGCTCCTGCTCTATTCCCTTCCTCATGCACAAATCTGCTATTTTTCATTTAACATTCTTGCTAAACATTAACATGCAGCACAGTGTTTTGCAGATGCAGCTGTAAACAGGATGAACTGATAGGAGCTCAACCTGGATAAACGTAGTCAACTGCAAAGGAGAAATCAACATGTCTCCTTGACTCGCTGCAAGTACATAAAATGACCTTATGACAACTGTGTCTCCATCTTAAGTAAAGCACCCCGAGTGGCAAGCCCCTTGAGTTTGGTGACAAATCTAAGACAGGCACCTCCAGCTTACCTAAGAGACCCAAATAGGCACGTCCTTGCTGAGCTGCTTCTCTAGAGCATCCCATAGGCCCAACATGCCTAAACATACAAACTTCTACAAGTCTGTTCCTGCTCCTGTGTTCCCTTCCAGCATGTGCTACGCTAACATTCCCCCTATCAGTCTAGACCCGTCGGTCACAAATTCTGCACATTCCATACCGTCCATCCACCACTGCCTACCTCCCAACTACCCCTGCCATTCACCGTGCCGCCCCCTAGCCCAAATAAGCAAAGTCAATGAGCTTCGGCAGATGCCCCCAAACCAACTGGGCCTACTTGGCCCTTGAAACCACAGCCGGCAGCGCACGGTTAGCTCTTCAGGGTCCACAATAAGAGCTTTGAGTGTCAGGCGGGAAAGTGCCCTGTGGGGCCTGTTCAGTGGGTCCCGGTGCGCAGCAAAGCGCCAGACAACTCCTGAGGTCAGTACCTACCTGTTAGGACCACAGAATGAGAGGATACAGAGACCCCCGCCCTCTCGGTGTCGTGTCTGGAGCTCAACCTCAAGGTCGCAATCCCTTCTAGCCACACACACCAGGACGGCGACCTGATCGCCTGCCTGACTTGTTTCCAGGACAAAGTTGGGTCACTTCCTCTCCGGTTGCCCTGGAGCTCCCTGGAAGCTAAGAATTTGAGGTGTGTTCTGCTCCTTTTCTTTTCCCTCTGCTCCAGGGCAGCCTGACCGAGCAGCTTGGGGCCTCTACCTGCGGCAGCTTGTCAGTGAGAGGGGCTCAAGGGGAAGAGTCTTCCCGGTGTGGGGGTGTCTGAGGGAGGGGTGATGTGGGGAGGCGGCCGGGAGGCAGGCCAGATCCATTTGTGCTGCAAACCCACCCCACAACTGGTTCTCGTTGGGCTGTTGGAAGTAGCAGATGCAATGTGTGGGCAGGGACAATGATCTTAGTAGCCAGAACTGCATGGCCGGGAAATTGTGTGCCTAGTCTCCTCAGCCTGATAAACCAGCTTCTCTTCAGGGCTGATTCGTTAAATGTGCCTGGCCATGACCTAGGTGGGCCCTTTGGTAGACTTTCTCCGGACTCCGAGGCCTGTCCAGCATGAGAGGGGCCTTTATTGGTTTTCCCTTCTTCACTCTTCTCCTTGTATTGAAATAGCGGTGAAACCCCACCTGGAGACAGTTCTGTTAAAGGGGCTGACAGGCTGCAGGAGTCCAGACCGGTTGACTTTTGTTTTTTAAATGAAGGTCTCTGTTATTTGAAGGAACTTTAGGATTTGGGCATCCTAAGAGGTGCTGTGGGACTTGAAAGCAGGAGAAATTTTGCCACAGTTAAGAAAGTCACCAAATGAATGTCCCCTGACTCACTGACTGTCAGGTTGTTGTCGGGGGCGGGGGTGGGGGGGTGTTGGCCTGCTGTGCCTCTCTGTCTGACCCCTCTGCTGGAGTCTGTCAACTAGCTAGACTTGAAGCTAATCTTATCCTAGAGCCCTGGAACACGGAGCCCAGGGGTAACCAACATAGTGGCTCTGAACTAGCAGGCGTCTGTCGCCTTTGGGTATACTGCCTCTTTGTTCTAGGTACATACAGCCTCCTTTGTTCCAATGGTTAGATAAACCTGCCCCTGCTGTAAGATGCGTTCCAGGGTGGGAAACCATGCATGGCCCACCGACAGCACAGCCACCCCCCAAGGAGGCCTGGCCTTTCGGACGTTAGCCTTTTGTCGCTTGCAATAAAGTACGCCACATCTCCAGAAGGCTCCTCGCAGGTTTTTCTTTGCCATCAGACCAGAGACAGTCTCCCCCAAATCAGGACCTTCAGTCTGGTCTCCGACACGGCCAGACCTAACACCAACCACATTGGCCTGAGAGCAGCCTGACAGTTTGCTCTTCCTCAAACCAATCTTCACATCCCCACATTCCGTTTTGCTTAGTTGTTTTAAAAATCTGGCTTTGTTAATTTGGCAGAGGGTATGGGGGCAGGGTAAGCAGAGGCCTCCAGGTAGCGAAGAAGTTTATAGACTCTTTATCAATTCAGTTTTCACTATTGCTTGTGCTATAGTACCAGGCAAGGATGAGCAGACACTTCTTTTCTTTCTTTCTTTCTTTTTTTTCAGTTCAATTAAAAACATTTTTAAAAATATTTTATTCAATATTTTTAAAGAGAAGAGTAGGGAGAGAGGAAGAGAGGGAGAGAAGCATCAACGTATGGTTGCCTTTCACCTGCCTCTGGCTATCAACCTGGCTTGCAACCTGGTCACATGCCCTGACTGGGAATCGAACCAGCGACCTTTGGGTTAGCAGGCCAGCACCTATCCACTGCACCACCAGCCAGGGAATGGGCAGACATTTCTCAAAGGCCTTGTTTACCTACACAGCACACTGCACCTTAACTTTTGAAAGTTAAAGGAAATAGGCTTGAAGAAATGGTGAGTGTAATTTTGGACGGAAATTTTGTTGGTTAACAGAAACGTGGCTTTTGTGCTAATAAAATATTTTTTAAATTTAGTGTGTGGATTTTAGTAATTAGCATATAATTTTAGTTATCAATTGGTTCAGAGCAAACAGACTAATTAGGTACCCGACTCAGGCCATTTATCTAAATGAAAAGTTCTGCTAAATTGTATTTGTGGGCATTGATTAAAGCTAATGGAGAAAAGAGATTAAGATGAAAATCACGGGATTAAAATTTGAATTAGTTTGCACCCTGAACAATTGCTTGGTGTGACATGGTGATTGAGGGGCTACTTACACCTGACCAGGAAGGTGGGCTCAACTATGAAACCTCTGAAGTGTTTTAGAAAAGACTGAGTATTTTGTTCCATTATCTTTCTCTTTATTCTTGCTTAACAAGGAATTGAAAAAGAAGGCAATGTCTGGAACCTCATAGGCCTTTGTCTGGTGACTCACATAAAGTATGAGACAGGGGCTTCCGTCAGTTCTTTAATAAATATCTCATACTTAACATGTCTAAACTAAAAGTCCATTTCCTGCCCCAACTTCTTCCTCTCCTAGGGTTCCTTATTTCAATGAGTAGTAACATCACACATGAGTGTGTGTGTTCAGGGTAGAAACCCAGAGCGACCTTTATGCCCCACAGCTTGTCCATCCACAGCTCTATTAGTTTTTCTCCCAAAATCCACTTAATGTTCTCATCTCTGTTACCCTAACCCAGGTACCATCGTTTTGTTTTTTTTTTTAACCTGGTTAATTGCAACCTCCCTTAATCTGGTCTCCCTGCTTCTCATGTTATGACCCATTTCCACCACCCCTAGTCCATTCTCCACACAACAGCCAAAATACTTGTTTAAAATATAAGTCAGATTTTGTAACTCCTCTATCTAGAACCACTGACTGTCTTTCTACACCATTTAGACCTATGAGGCCCAGCATGATACGGGTTTATCTAGGACCACTCTGTGCCCTTCCACTTACTGTGATTTGCCCACACTGTTTTCAATCTGCCAAGATTGACCCCCCTGCTTAGGGGTCCTGACTCTGGTTGTTCCCTTGGCCTGGACCCCTGTTCCCCAAGGCATTTGCAGAGCTGGGCCTCTCCTCTTTAGGCCTAAACTTAAATGTTACTTCCCTAAATAAGCCCTTCCTTTCCTACCCAAACTGAAGTAGCCTAGCCTCCTGCTGCTTCCAGTCACACTATCCTGATTCGGTCTTGTCACAACACTCCCCGTTATTGTTGTCTCCTTATGTCTTCCTTGCTTTGTTTATTGACTATCTCCCCCTACTCATATGCAATCTCCATAAAAGTAAAGCTCTTGTCTTTCCTGTGAGGTTACTATATCCCCAGGGCCTAGATTGTCTCCGATGCAGAATGGATAAATACATAAATGAATGGATTTCTTTGACACTGAGGCTAGTACTACCATGGTATCTCATGGACAAGGAAACAGGAAGGCTGGGAAAGACCTGGGAACTAAATACTGCATAGGGTAAGCCCTCAAACATGAGACCTGGACAAGGACACTATGGGGAGGTGGCCAAGGCAACAGTGAAGGAAATGGAAATGAGATAACACAACTCTATAAGATTCTAGAAATCCTAAAACTTGCACAAGTGTGGGCCTGCACACACACCCTCAGTCTAGCCTGAAGCATAGCGGATCGCAACATTGGTTCTGTATCCGCGTCTTACAGAATACTTTTCTGGTAGAGATGCTTAGGCCTTGGTGTCAAAAGAATCTGACTCAGAGGTCGAGGTGGGACTCCTGTATTTACTGCTTGTAATACTTGTTAGCTGGTCTCTTCTCGGCCAGGACAATAGGCTGCAGTAAATACTAGCAACTTGGAGAAGACAGCGTGGCATCCTTTAGAGGTTCTGTAAAACTGCCCTCCATGGGCCCCAGCTTTCCTTAACTAGAAAGGGAAAGCCTTACGTGGACTGCTGTGTAATTTCAAATGCAAACTTCGCTGAAATTGGGTATGTGGGGTCTACTCCTCTCTAAGGAGCAGGGTGCTTACTTTTTGGAATACCTTGACTCCAAGGCTAATCCCAACTTGGCACTCATTTGACATAGATTGTCTAAAAAAGTAGTCTACCATATTATGCCATCCAATCCTTCCATTCATGACTGACGAAAATGTCAGGGGCCAAGTTAGGCTGCTGTGACACAGTGCGTAGGTTTAAAAGAAAGGAAGCTTAGACGGCAATGCTTTCCTAAATCTTTCTGATCTCCAGCGTGGTCCATCGAATTCCTAGGATTAGCCTTCTGGCTTCCAGGAGCCCCTCATTGAGACCGTTCATCAATCCCTATCCCCTTTGAGGCTGCCATTGATATTGGAAAAATGGCACTTTGTTCAGATCCAGTTCAGGGCCCTGCATTGCATTTAGTTTTCCTGTCTCTCTAGAGTCTGGGAATCTGAGCCGGTTCCTCGCTATCTCTTTGTTTCTCACAGGCTGGACCTGTGAAGAGTACAGCTCAGTTATTTTGTAGACTCTCCCTCGATGTGGATTTGCCAGATGTTTTCTCAAGATTAGACTGGGGTTTTGAAGTTTCCGCAAAATGTCACGGAAGTGATCGTGGCCTCCTCAGGGTACCGTAGTAGGGAGTCCATCATTCCACTGGTGATGTTGACCTTGATCATTTGGTGAAGGTGATGTCTGCCAGGGTTTTTACTGTAAAGTAGGGAATTCCGTTGGGAATTAATCTAAATTTGGGGGTGGAGCTGAGCTACTCTGTCCACATTATTTGTATCCAGGTTTCCCTTCTCGGTGTATGTTGGGGTGGCAGTGGGGGTGGGCAGTGTATTTTTTCTGTGTACGTACATCCCAAGAGCAGATCAGAGCTTGCACAAAGTCAGAGCTGGAAGAAACCTTTGCCACTATAACAAAGAACGGTGGCTACATCTTGATATCCATAAAGGAAAATGTGATGGGGCAAGTTTACATCATGGAGGGGAGTGTGTACATTGTTCATTGAACGGAGTTCTTTTTATCTGTGGGTTCCTTTAGCAAATATTTCTCAGTAAGGGCTAACATTGTCTCAGGGTCTAGAACTTCCCAGGCACTGTATTAGGCTTTCCATCTATTATCTCAGTTCAGACACAGGAAACTTTAAAGAAGGTATTCTTGCCCATTTTAGAGATAAAGATTGTGGGGATTAAGGAAGCGAGTTGGCCGAAGGCAAGCGGCAGACCTGGGACTTGAACTCAGGTCTGCCCAACTCAGAAGTGCATGATTCGTACAGCACCACGTTTGCTCCCTTCCTACGTGTCAAGCGCTTTGATTGGTGCTGACAATACAGAAGAGTAAGACAGGTTGAAAAGAAATACTGCAGCACAGGAGGCCTTTGGAAGAGACACAGACTGCCCGAGGAAGAACTCAGGGGTCCCGACCTTGAGAATCACTGAGCTGGTTTCTCTCACGTCTTCACTGAGTCAGGTTGGATTTGCCAGGCTGCCTTCAGCTCTCCTCAACCTGGGGTGAGGACTAATGCTGATGGCAAGCTTGGTCCACTTGTTGCTGCTCATTGTCCACGTCAGACACCCTATGAAGTGGGAATGTTCTCTCCACTCAGCTCATGAGGAGACCAAGGCTCAAACAGGCTAAGTGACACACCCAAAGTCCCTAGCTAATAAATGGCTAATCTGGAGCTGGATCTCAGATCTGAACCAGTGCCAGTTTTCAGTACCTCTTGATATACCAGAATTACAGATTCAGCATCCTCACCGTCGACAGGGCTGTGCACTGTTATCTTCCCGCTTGTAGAAGGGCTGGTAGTGTTTACATCGTGCCCGATGGACAATGACAGCAGCTCATTGGTGGCAAGCCCTTGTTTGCTCAACTCAGAGGATCCTTGTGCAGCTGTTGCTGCCATTAACCACCTCCCCCAACACAGCCAGTCCATGTCAACAGAAGGAAAGTGGAAAGGGATGCTTCTGAATCATTCGTGACATAGAAAGTGCCGCTGAATAAACAGGCGTGCTTTCCTCGGCGATTCCACATACAGCAAGTCAGGTCTCTCTGCCCCCTGGCTTTTGATGAGAGAGTTTAGTTCCTCCTAGAACCAGTGCTTAATAAATAACATTTGATGCTGCTGCTAATAGGCCGTGGCCTTCATGTCGCAGGGCATTTGCTGAGCTGTTCACTGATGGAAGGAGCAGAAAAGATTCGTCATCTTTCGGCCTCTTCCATTTTGACATCTCCCTGGGTGCTCACAGATCATTGTTCTTTCCATTCTGTGTCGGGTTTGAAAATGTGACAGCAAGATGGGACAGCTGCACGGAGTGGTTGGAAAAGGCAGACTCATTATTAGCAGGCCCAGGGATCAGGATGGGGACATCAGAAGGCAATCTGGTTTATTAAAACTATTCCATGTTGTCCATACCATGTATGACTGAGGTTCAGTGATGAGCCCGACTCTGCTACTATTGTCCCGGTGGGGGAAGTGAGGAAGAATAACCAGGTGAGATTAGCAGAGTGAAGAAGAATGGGGTGCGAGGACCTGAAAGATATCACTGGTTTCCCCATCTTAGTTTGGACTCCCTCAGGTAAGACCCAGAGTCAAGGATTCAAGTGCGGGTAATGTACCTGGAAGGTGCAGGCACCAGTCATGGGAAACTGGGAGCATAGCTACAAAAGGGGAAAAGGCCGTTAAGGATGTGCCATCTAACTGGCTGCTACTGTGGGGCTGGAGTTTAATCCCAGTGGAAAACGCCGAGGGGCAGTGGCATAGAGCCCATAGGTCAGAATTATCCAGCCTGCCCCCATCCCACCCAGGGGAGGTAGCTGGGGCATTGATACACCAACTTCTGAGTGTTGGTGATTGAGATTTGCTTCCCCAAGATGGGCTGGGCACACACAGTGGTTTCTGAAGCTTGGGAGAAAGATCTCAGGCAAAGAGATGCCCATGTTGACAAGCGGAGCTAACCAGTGTACACTGATGTGGTAACGCATGAGGACTGTGGGCCGGGACCAACAGCATCTACTATGTTCCCTTAAAACAAAACAAAATACTTACTCCTTCCCCAGTGGTCCCCATGTCATTAAGTAGCACCCCCATTTGCTCAGATTCTCCACCCAAAGACCTTGGAGTTTTCCTTGACACTTTTTTTTTTTTTTTGCTCTGGCTTCACATTTAGTCTGTCCTCAAATCCTGTGACCTCTGTCTTCAAAATATGCCTTGAATCCTGCTACTTCTCCCCATGCCCACTGTCACCTTATGCTGGGCTTCTGCAGCTGTTTTGTGGTCCAAATTCTCATTTATACTCTTACCCCCACCCCACCACCACCACATGGTACCTACAGTAATCTTTTTAGGTTATGTTACTCCCCATCTTGAAATCAGGGGCCTCTTATTATAATTAATATAAAACTTGAAGCCTTTACCATGTCTTAAAAGGCCCTGCATGATCTATAAAAGCTTCCGGCTCTACCCCTGACTTTAATTTCCACACAGTTTCCTTCCTCACAGAGCTTCTTGCTGCATTACTGCCTCAGGGCCTTTGCACTTATTCTTTCAACAAAGAACACTACTGTAGATATTTATGTCATGCAGTCAAGGAGCAGTACTCAGTGTTCATGTCTCTGCTTAAATGTTACTTCTTAGGGAGGACTTGTCTTAATATTCGATCTAAGAAAGAGTCTTGTCACTTTTATTTCCTTAGTCTGTTTTTCCATTTTTTCCATAGCAGTGATCATGATCTGGCTGATAATAGTTTGTTTTTCTTTGTTGCCTAATCTTGCCCTAGAATGTCAGTACATCGGTGGGAAGACTTTGATTCACTGCATCACCTCCACCCTCTAGAGTAGCACAAACACATAGTAGGTATTCAATAAAGAAGTTGTGAAAGAGTGGAGTAGTGACTGTTTTCTCATCCTGCTGAGAGCACCCATCAGTTGAGGACTTTCAGAACAGACTAGAGAAATCGTCAACCTCTGTCTGAGGAATGCCTGACTGCATTTGCCCCGTGCTGCTCCTAAGGAAGAACCCACCCTCAGCATGCTGTGTCAGCTGAAGGTTCTGAGGTTACTTCCAGTATGTTCTCTCTTAACCTCTGTTGCAAAATGCAACTTGTTCATTTTCTTTTTGTTTCCAGTGAGAACAGTCGAGGGGAAAATCAAGGTAATCAATGTGCTACAAGTCATATGTGAAAATGGACACAAAGTGTGGTCTTGCTTGTAATAAACTAGAATTCGAGGCTGGTCATTTCCCCAGGGGCCAGGCACATAGTAGGTACACACTCAATGTTGAGTGAATTGACTATGTCATCTATTTGATATTAAGGTTTCTTTGCCTACTTGCTCCTCTGTGGACATTATTGCCTTCTATGCCCCACACTCTTAAAGACACCCAAAGGTGAGGGGTTTTCTCCATTACCCCAGCCCAGGAAATCTTACCTTTATCCACACCCATCTCTGCTCATGCATAGCAGCCCATGATCCTAAAAATAGTAGAGTCAGTTCTATCTTTTGCATGCGGTTTAAGACTAATTCACTCCATTTAAAAATTCATACAGGTTCACTTTAAAAAATTTATAAATAATGGAAAAGTATGAGAGAAGAGGAAGAAACATCACACGTTTATTCAGATAACCACTGTTGGTGTATTTCCACCCAGTATTTTCTATGCATATTTTTACATATTTTAATATACAATTTTATCTCTCTTTTTAACTTAACATCATAACTTGAGTGTTTATTCTTAATAGTCAACATTTTGGTAATATCTTTTTTCATTAGTCATGTGCTATTACACATCCCGCTTGTAAACCATTTAGCTTATTTTCTATTTTTTGATTATAAGTTATGCTTATAAAACATTCTTTTATGTGTGTCTTCATTGGCTTGGCTGATTATTTCTTTAGGAAAGAGTCCTAGAAGTAGAATAACAAATTCTAAAGGATACAAACTCTTAATACATTTTATGAGAGTTCATTTTGATTTCTAACATAGGTCAAATGTGACTTCTATAAAAGAGCTCTAGAATAGCAGATTGCCTGGAAGAATTTACTTCCAGTTTTGAAACATTTCAGAGTGTTTTAGCGTTCCGTTTAAACAAGGACAGAAATCTTCTGTGGCCTGTCTCCACTTCAGACCTCATCCCTCTCTAATAAAATGCAGCAACAGCATTAGAAAAATCTTCCTCTGATAAACAATGTCTTTCTGTGTTTGCAAGGGTTGTATTTGGAAGTCTTTCTAGCCGGTATTGGGTTGACGCTTGGAATTGTGCGTAGGATTTTTATATGCCTATTTGTGATGTCCTAGGGGTATAAGTGATGCTTTACATTTTTCTCATTGCTGAGAGGAAGCCCAGATTTCAGGGCAGCGAAACCTGCTTTATATAAGCCTGTCTGAGTCCTGCCTGAAAGGCCAGGGCTACCTGGGTAGGGACTGCTTTGGGGATCATAATATGAATAAGAAGTTCACGCCCCAAGGCTGGGTCAGTCTGGACAGGGCCTTGCCAGAGATGTAGTTTATAAGTGGAGGGAGACCGTGGCTTTCACAGATATGAGAGGCCAGGCATGATATAACATCGTGATATCCAGAAGAGTGAAGCAACATCGAATGGTTTGAAGAGTTAGGGTGCATTCATACTGCATGATCTCATACCTGCAAAACTGCTACACAGATGAGCCAGCCTTCTCCGTCTTAACCTGAAAAGATGCCTACGCTATTGTGTTAATTATCAATAGCACGTAGGAGGGAAACATGTATGGTTTGATCCCATATTTGTAAAAAAAGAAAAAAAAAGCCAAAAAATGAGTTTAGGGGAATTTTAATTTCTACAGGAACCCAAAGAACTATGTGGAAAGACACCCATCGGCCTGTTGGTAAGTTACCTGGATCTGGGATGTGGAACTGGATTAGGGAAGAATGAGGAAAGTTTTGTTTTACACAACTCTGTGGGATAACATTGTCCAGTGAGCCAATGTTACTTTTGTCGCTGGAGGACAGGAGGGAAGCGTCTGGAAAAATAACTGGAATGACCTAGGCAGAGTCAGGAGTTGCTATCCTCCCTCCGAGGGCTGGAGAGAGAGGGTGGTGGGAGAGAAGACCAGCCTTAAAAGCTCCAGAATGGAGCCTCGGGGTGCACGCCATCATCCGTGAGACAGGCCCCGGGCCTGGAACTGGAGACAGTGCCCAAGGCTTTTACCATCCACCTTCCCCTGGGGGCGAAGGCCAAGGAGTGTGTCTGTGCGCAGTGATGGCCCAGAACCTGCGCGACTTCCAAACAGGATTTGTTTTCAATTCTATTTGTGAGTTAGGGTGTGTTTACAATGAAAGAATGATTTAGACGATGCCGAGTCTGCTGGAAATATAAAGGGATAATTGAATCTCAAAGTCTATTAAAGGCTGTTGTCTTACATCTTGTGGGATGACATTTTATTACAGAGGCCAGCTTGGCTCTTCTACGCAGTTTCTTCTCGTCCTCTCCTCCCTTTCTTCATTATCTTTCAAAAATTAGGTTTTCCCTTCCCCAATCAGAAGTTGTAAAAAAGCCTCTGAGGAGGTCTGAGAAGGAGTGCCTGGGGAAGGGGACATTGCATGGCCGCTCAGCGTGGGGACCCTGGGAGTGGGCCACTAGCTGTGTACAACCTCCAGCAAGTGTCTGACCTCCTCGAAGCCTCGATTTCCTCCTGAAAAGTGTGATCATGTTCACGTCTCAGCTGTAAAGATGACAGAAGATGACTCTAGGCACCGTGCTTGGCACCTGGTGGCATGTTCAGGATCAATTGCAATTGACAGAACTTCTTTCATTCCCAGTTTGCTCCTTGGGCACATCAGCTCATTTCTGTGGGCCCCTTGTTCCTCGGATGCCAACAGAAGTCTGACAGTTAATGAATGACACCCGTGAAGCCTCTGCAAGTAACAAAAGCAGTTGAATAGCAACAATAATCATCAAAATAACGTATTCCAGTCCCTCCATAGAAGGTTAATGTCATTTCATGGAGGGGGGGGCTGCTCTCCCCAATAAGTGGCCTTTTCTCCCCAAAGAGCCTGGACTCCGCTCCTCTGGCTGCTAAAATTGGCTTGGTCTGCTGGCAACCTCGGTCCACACACTCCTGAAACTGGCCGGGGCCCTGGCAGTCACACAACATCACTGGCCAAATCCAAAGGCTTTTCCTTTTGAGCAAATAGCATCACACGTGTTGCTATCAGGAGAATGAAAGCGTTCACAGCGGCGTGGCATCCAGCTTCCCTCTGTGGCCTTTAGAAACCGTTTTTTGACCAGAGAATGGCAGGAGACAAAGGTCTTCCTATCTGATTTGCTCACCAGGCTGGCGTTGGATCGTGGGGGGCCTGCTTCTTTCTCTGGTACCGCGTGGCTGGTCATCGCTGGCCCGTCTGCTCTCTTTGAGTAGGACAAGGCAGGCGGGCGGGTGGGCAGGCAGAGGGGTATATTTCAACTGCCCTTGACTCGGTTTATAATCACAAACATGAAAGGAAGGGAAAGAGACTGAGTTTATAGGACTGGCTTTTTGTTCGGCCTAATTTATCTCTCTCAGGCAGCAGCAGGCTGAGTGAGATTCCTTTTTGTTTCCAATGTGGGAAACTGAAATATGAATCTATGTTGATGAGAGAAGAAAGGAATTGAAAGAGGCATAAATCTTATCTTCTCACAACCCCAGAAGATCAGCTTCTTGTGCAGAAGGGGATTATACTCCTGTAATTAACTGCTTTGCCGCTCCTGGTGATGGCTGAGAGCTGAATAATAGCACCCAGCAAAGTTGGATAAAAGGCGGGCAGGCAGGTGCGGTGGCTGAGGGCGAACAATGGTCTCAGGGCCTGACATCCTTTCCCAGCGCCCAGCCCCAGAGTCAAACCGGGAGATATTTGTCCCCTTTCTATCAACGTCCACCGCAGAGAAAATGAAAATTCCGGAAGAAATAGCTCGAAGAGACTTGTTCCTCTGTAGGCTGGTGCCTGCCCTCAGGTGTCTGGAGGGCCCACGCCCGGCTTTGCATCCCTTTGCTCGCCAGTGGGAGCCCGGGACCTGCTGGGGGTCTCCTGGGTGCTGTTGGAAGCGAATGCCAGTTGCTGGCTGTGCGATCTTGAAGAAGTGGCTTTATTTCTCTGATTTTCAGTGTCATGGTCCATCAAATGCAGTGGGGCCTTGTGGAATTCTTGTGAGGACGAAGTCAGACCAGGAGCGTAAACAGATTGCTTATCATAGTGCCCGGCACTTGGCAGATGATCAATAAACGATAGCTGTTATTATTTCATTGTGGAATAGAAATTGATTGCCGACTCACGGCCATTTTTTAAAATCCTGACTCAAGGATATGTTCATTGATTTGGGAGAGAGGGGGAGAGAGGGAGAGAGAGAAAGAAAGAAACACTGATGGGAGACGGAAACATCCACTGGTTGCCTCCTGTATGTGCCCTGACCAGGGATTGAACCCACAGGCTTTTGGTACACAGGATGACACTCCAACCAGTTGAGCCACCCCACCAGGGCTCCCATGGCCATTTTAATAGTTCCCACTTCTGAGGCTTCCTCTACACAGGCACTGCACCCGCATTAGCGCAGTGCCTCACCACATCCCAGGCAGGCAGGCAGGCAGGGCTCTTTCACTGATGACGGAACGGGCTCAGAGAGCAGCCAGACCTGCCCAGGTGAGGAGCAGAAACAGACCCTGGAATCCAGGTCTCCATCCCCCTGCCTTTCCCCTCCCTTCTCTCCCCTCAGCACCAGGCTCACCGGCACTCAGCCTGCTTTTCTACGTCTGTCCACGTGTCCGCCACTCTCCAGCTGTCACCATGCAGGATCAAACCTCAGGCTGCCTTTACTTCCCTTTGTGCTCCCTGATGCCTGCTGCCTGCCATCACAGACAAGAGATTCTTCTTTTGAGGCATTTCCCGTATCTCAGCCCCTCTGCCCCTCAGGCGGGCCCAGAACCTGAACTCCCAATAGCCAGGCCAAGATTCAGGTGCCTCTCTTGGAGGAGACACCATAATATAATAGAAAGCATATTGCCTTTGGCTCCCGAGTGGTGGTCTCAGGGCTAGGTTCCATTAGCCCCAGGGTCAGCCCACACTCCCCTGTCCTTCCCCTCCAGGCAGCAGCTACTCCCCATGGCACCTTAACTCAGCTCTGCTGTCCTTCCGGGCAGTCCTGGGTCCCTTCAGTGGATCCACCCAAATCGTCTCTTCTTACTCGCTAACCAAGCCCCGAGCTCTGCCAAGTGTGCCTCAGTGTCCCTCAGGCAGGCATCCCACAGCCCCTCTGAGGGCCCAGTGGATTCGATCTTTGATAAAGATGCAGATGCCTGATAGGGGATGCCTCATTCAATGCACAGCCAGTGCTTTGCAGAGCCCTGGGAGGTAGAGATTGTTATTTTGTCCACCCTCCCATTCTACAGACAGAGCCTGAGTGATTTAGCCAAGGTCACACAGTGACTTGATTTCAGTTGCAAGCCTAGGTCTTGTGGCTGAGAATCCAGGGCTCATCCATTAGAAGAATAGACCCTAGGCCCTCAGTAATGATGGGTAGCCACTGGCTGGGGAGGGAGTGGAGCTTATTCAGCATTCAGTCTACATTTGGGTCCTGGACCTATGCAGTGCACCAAAGGGACAGGCTGAAAGGCTGTTGAGGGACAAAGACTCTGAATTGGACGCTTGGGGCAGAGTGTGGTGGGTAGGCATGTGGTTGGGAGGTATTGGAAATGAAGACTTAGGGGGAATCTCATGAAAATCAACAACTATAACAACTATAGAGGAAGGCAGGGCTGACCATCAGTCCAAGCTGTATGTTATGGGAATATAGCGATTAACTTTTCTGTTCTGATTGGAGACGGGATTCAGGAGGGCTTTAGGGAGGAAATGGCCTGTGTGGTGGGTCTAGGATCCAGAAGGATTATACTCAGAGGCAAGACATTCTGGATCGAGGGAGACAGGGCGCACACTGACAGCCTGGGGTGTGGGGGAAGCAGTTCAGCTAGAAACAAGGGAGCCCAGAAAACTCAGAGAAACCTGGGCTCAAGTACTGACTCTGCCTCTAGTCTGACCGGCTTGGGTTTGGGGCAGGTCACTTGATCATTCTGGGTCTTAGTGCCCTGATATGTGAAATAGGCATAGTGCTATGTCCTGTCTCCTGGGGTAATTGAAAGGATGACCCCAAACAGGAAGGCACCGAGCATAAGGCCTGGCACATAGTAGGTACTCAACAAAACGGCCAGTGTGATACTGTTGAACCACAGGGACCAGCCTGGCTTTGGATGATGCCATATGTTTTCTTTGCCTTCCAATGGGCCCTTTCTCCTCCTCCCAGGAGCTCCCCAGCTGGCCGGGGAGAGCTGCTTGCCCACCCTTGCTTGCCAGGCTTCTTGGCCATTCCCCTGTCCTGAATGATGTGGTTCTGTCATCATCCGTGAGCCTTGTCCAGCTGAACACAACTGGGGCCAGTGTTCCAGTGTTCCAGACCTGGTAATATTTGCTGGCAGAGCCCATGTTTGGGAGTGAGAACTGTGTTTAAGGTAGAAACAGACACTGGAAACAGCTGCTGGCTTCTCTGCCTTGGTAAACACTCTGAAAGCCCTGTCACTTCGGGCTTTGCGGGGGGACACAGGCAGGCCCGGCTCACTGCGGCTCGCAGGGCAAGAAGAGGCCATTTTTTCAGGGAGTATGCTAGCCTTTTTACACTGGGGTTAGGGGCAGGGAGAGTAGAGTTCCCTTCTCTCTGGGCTTCTAGGTGTTGGAGAATTCAATGGGTCCTTTCTGCCTTTTAATATCTGGGGGATTTGGGGCCAATTCTTCAACCTGTCTGGAGGGGACAGTCAGCAAAGGCAATTTCCAGCATGTTCCACTATGCCATTCCTCTTGAGGGAGTGGTTGCCGACCATACCTACACATCAGAATTACTTGAGCAGCGCTGATTAAATATTCTGGTTCCCAGGCCTGACCCCAGACTCACTGAATGAGAATCTCTGGGGGCAGGGCCCCAGAACCTGAATTTTAATGAATTATTCAGGTGATTCTGGCAGAGACACCTGGGAACCATACCTTGAGAACCAGGAGAGAGAGGGAGTGAGGAGGGGACTGACAGACGAAGTCAACGCACCATTTCTTTTCCCCCTCACGTCTGCAGTTATGGTTTTTGACTTTGGCTTGGAGGCAGACGCCCTTAGATGTATGTCCCCTTTATATTCTAGAATATAAAGGACATAAAGAGTAACAGAAAGGGTGATAACCTCACACCCTGGAATTGAGACCTAGCATCCAACCCATCCATCAGTCCTTTTCCTAGTGCCTATCTGCTCTGTGCCTGGCTTTGGCTGGGTTTTGGAGACACGGGGAAGAAGAGTAAAGCCTGTTTGCTGGCCAAAATTCCCCACCTAGACAAATAGGCACACAAATCATCCTCACGTCGTGGGATCTGTCCACTGAGCAATGTCTCAAGTCGCTACAGTGGTGATAAAAGGCACAATGGGCTCCCCTGGCCAGGAGGAGGGGTCAGAGAAGGCCTCACGAGACTACAAGTGTGTGTCATGAGGGTGAGGGGGAGTTTGCCAGGTGGCGAAGGTGACTGTGAGGGTGCGCAGGAAGGCAGGTGAAGTCCTATGAACAGAACCTCTTCACGTCCACGGTGAGAGCAGTGGCTCGTCCTCAGGCCCCAGGGAACCTATGTTTGGAGGCTCCTCTGCAGCTGTAGCCTCTGAACTTGGCCCCATCTCCCGCCATTTCTGAGTGGCACAGGTTCATGGTGGCCATCCCTTACACAGATGAACGAATGAAACTAATCAGGTCGAGAGGCCCACGATGCTTCAAGAGCTCGGTCCCAGCTCCGCCTGCAACTCACTATGCATCCTCCGGCCTCTGAGATGGAGGATTTGCGTCCAGCTCTGCCAGTATCTGCCTGGAGCACGACCCTAACACCATGGCTGCGATACACCTGTCAGCAGTGCGCTTCTCTCTGCCCCAACCTCGTCTGTTGCAATCTGGGAGCACACATCACCCCGCAGGTTTAGTGGATTTGCCTTGAACCCTCAACATGTTACAAGCAGCCCGAGGGGCCTTTGGCGGGAATATGCAATGCGGACGTTAGCCTGAAGGTGGCGCTGTGGCTCCAATTTCTGAGCTGCTCTTCGGAGCCTTGGGTACTTTCAGTGTTTGTGGGAACTGGGCCGCGCGGTGGGCAGGTTCTGCTCCTTCTGGGGGCGCTGCTCATTTGCAGGAAGCAGCCCATTCCTGCCTCCCCGCCTTCTGGTTCCCTTCACACATCTCCATAGCTCTTTGTGTCCTATTGGGTCCCACGCTCAGGAGTGGAGGGGAGGAGGGAGTCCTGCTGAAAAGGGCAGCTTGTGGGAGCAGGGGGTCTGGGCCCAGGTGTCCTGGGACCCATGCTCTCTGGTGCTTATTACAGACAGGGAGCCCTCGCCCGGAGCTGCCCTTGAGTCTGTGACATGATGTTTCCTTTGGATCACAGCCTCCTTGAGCCTCCACCACCCACTGTGGACTCCACACCCAGGTGATTCATTTGATATTTGAAAGAGCTCCACGCTCTTCCTGCTGCCTTCATTTGGGTTCTTTTTTTTTTTTTTAATTCATTTATGTATTTCTATAGAGAGGGGAAGGGAGAGAGAAAGAGAGCGAGAGAAACATCAATGTGTGGTTGCCTCTCCCACGCCCACAACTGGGGACTTGGCCTGCAACCCAGGCATGTACCCTGGCTGGGAATCGAACTGGTGACCCTTTGGTTTGCAGGCCGGAGCTCAGTCCCCCAAGCCACACCAGCCAGGACTGGGTTCAGTTTTTAGCTGAGCCATCTAATAAAGAAGCCACAGGGAGAGAATGATGAGGGGGTGGGGGCAGGCAAAGAGAAGGAAAGAGGAAAGTGCTAACATTTATTACATGCCCGCTGGTGCCAATCTCTTCCACAATAACCAGCGCAGCAGTCGTAGACTTTCCTTCAGCTGTGTGACCCTTCCTTCCATCCAAAGTCGCAGGCCGCACGCCCACGCCCACATAAACCAGCCGCCACCAGGGGAGCTGGTGGGGGGCCCTGCCCCTACCATCCATACCTCACACCCCTCCCAAGAGCCCCCTTGGTGCTTTAATAAAATCGGCATCTAAAGCTCTGTGCCTGTTAATCTGTATAAAACTCTCGGAGGAAATATTATTCATTTTTCAAATATAAAAGCCGAAGCCCAGAGAGGTGGGGTGACTGGCCGGGGTCACGTGATTAATACAAGGCCGAGAGCGAGGCTGTGCCCACTCCAAAGCCCACAACTCTGCCGGAAACAGTGGGCTCTCTGCTTCTAAAGAGGGCAGGAAGGGACTGTGTCCTGCTGTGTGAAGGACAGGCCAGGTACACGTGGACACAGTTGGTGCTGGGCGTCCCATTAAGTGCCTGCAAACAAGGAACCCGGAGCGGACAGGAGTGGCGAAGATGGGAAACACGTGCGGAGTGGGCTCTGCACCCCACCAGGGAAATGATCCTTCAGCCCCCGGGCAGGCTGCGTCTTGGCTGATTTCGGAAGACACCAGCCAGCCATGTGCTGGAGATCCAGACATGAGCTTTTCAGGCCACGAGTAGACTTTGTTTTGTTCCCGGGCAGCCAGGCTTTGGGACCGTAAAATAGGAACTAGATCTCGGTTCCTTCACGCGTGACATATGGAGGGGGAGTGTGGAAGGGCAGCTCCCAAAAGGCAAGACACTTGAAAAAGAAAAAGAGGAAGTCATTTGTCTGCCTGGAATTTCTTTTGTTTGCTTGGAATCTGCAAGGAGCGTAGATGTGGAGTCAGAAATGCTTCTGTCCGAAGACCATCACTGCGGGTTCAACCTGACTCCTCAGCTGCCTCCTTTGTCAACCGACATCACAAACAGTCCCTCCGCCCATCACTAGGCTGCTGTAAGGACTAAGCCCGCTGCTGCGTGGCTGAGCTGTGCAAACTGAGCGGTGGTTCGCTCTCGGCTCTCCCGTCCTGTCTTGAAGCCCACAGGAAGGCATGTGCTACATGGGTGTGCTTCCAGGGGGCACTTAACGGAGGGGTGATCCCTTCGCACTGGTTGACTGGCTCACGTGCTCACGTTTTCATCCTCATCTGTGAAATGTGACACGCTCATCTTCAGGACCATAAACTTGGGAGTCTCAGGGAGCTCAGGGTGGTTGACTCCAAATTCTTCCTGTATAATCAGGACTTGCCTAGGGTCACCTGCTGGGCTCAGGCAGAACCGGGACTGGAACCCACATCTGCTGACTCCCAGCTCACTGCTTGGTCATTCTGGGTGAGCAGGGAGAACCACAGGATGATGTCTTGGTCCCTTCCGTGAGAAGGTAGTGAGGGGTTCACCAGGGGAGACCCACTCTGCTCCATGAACCCCATCATGCGGGGGTTGTGTGTTGGGGGTGGGGAGGGCCTTTACTGTGGGACTGAGACCAGGACCAGTCCTGCCATCACACAGAATCGGAGGTGGAGCAGCTCCTGCCAGAGGCAGGTGTTAGCGGACATTTCAGCCTGGACTTGGCTCTTACCAGCTGGATGACCTGAGTAGGGAACCACTTTCTCTGAGCCTGTTTCCTTACCTGAGAACTGAGGACAATAAAAGTTTGCCCTGCCTTGGTTGTTGTGAACACTAAGCAAGTTAATATAATAATAATAGCCAACACTGATGAACATGTGCTATGAGCCCAGGTAGCTCTGGTGTCCCACTCCTGGCCACTCTGCCCTTTGGCGTCTCAATGTAGGCTTATCCGGAGGTGTCCCTCCCTCTCCTTGTCTTACTTTCCTCTCCCATTCCCCTCTTGCCTCCAACAGTAGTTTCCAGAAACAGTGCACCGTAGTTTCTCAGGCACCGGAAGTGCTCCCAACTTGAGTGTTTTACCTTGAGTCATTTTGCTTCCCTGTTTTGTTGCTGGTTTTGTCTTTATTTTATTTTTTTGTTCCTTAAGCAAAAGCACGACTGAATTCCTGACAAGGTGAGCTTGCAGAGCCCGTCAGCCCAGACACATGACTGCTTGCCTCCTAATGGTACTGTGGCTGCTAAGCCCCAGCCCACGGGCCAGCCTTCTGGCTGACCAACTTGAGACCAGTTTGGGAGAAAATACGCCTTCTAGTTTGTGCGTTTCTGGCAACACTTGTTCAAGTTCCTGGTTACTATAGAGATCTTGTCAACACATCTGAATACTCTTAGCACAGAAACGTGTCTTCTCACCAGTCTCTGCACAGCTAGGAACAGAGGATCTCAGGAAGCAGCAGGAAAGGCTTAGCAGCTGGGTCTTCCTGAGCCCCAACTCCTCTGAGACCCTGGTTTCCTTCTAGCTACTCACAGGCTTTGAGCTCACAGAGAATCAAATCAGGAAACAGAAAAGAGTGGCTGTTTAAATGGGACCAAATGGCTCTGCGGATAGAGGCAAATCAGGACGATGGAGAATCAGGCCAAGCTCTTTAAACTGTCCAAATTTATTTCTTCTTCCAGTGAAAGGAAGGACAGCCTGCCCTGGGGACCTGGCTCCCCTCTGGTCATGGTCGAAAGGGCAACAAGACCAGTCCCCAGGGGACTAGGTGGTAGGGTAGGGTCTCAGGTCAGCTTCTGAGCCTACAATGCCAGCATCTGCGGTATGTTTACACAGATGGTTGGCTGAGCCCCCATGCTGCCTCTTGTCCTCCCCACCTCTGTTGGTTGAAACCCTACCCATGTTTTAGGACCTCTCTCCAATGCCACCACTTCCTGAAAGACTAAGACTCAATCCCCGTTCTCTTCCTTGCATCGTTCATTATAATCTCTCACCACCTAGTACCTGGCGTTATGGCTGCTGATCTACTTGCCTTCATTCCAAAGAGATGCACCGAGCTACGATTCCATGGAAGGCTCAGAGCTGATCACTGGTGATGAGAAAGATACAATTTCTGTTCCCTAACAGCTCACATGCCCACAGTCTATCGGAGATGGACAAGTTAGCACTAAGTGACAACACAGTGAGGAGGAACATGCAGACAGCCTTGGTGCTAAGAGGCTGTGGCATCATCCTGCGGAGGGATAGGCACGTGGGTGGGTGGGGGGTGTAATCCAGGAAGAATTCCCAGAGGTGATGGTGCCTGGCTTACGCCTGGAAGGATGCAGTCCATAGAAGGGCGAGGGGATGAGGAAGACGCAGTATTTTAGGGTGGTGGAACAGCATGTGCAAATCCGGCATGTGTGGGGGAGAAGTTCTCAGGGAGGGAGCCCCAAGGATGGCTTGAGTGGAGGGTGGAGTGGGCGGGGGTGATGGGAGGTGGGATCAAGCAAGCGGCTACCTGACCACAGAGGGCCTACTAAGCGCTGCTTAGCAGTTTGGGCTTTTTGCTACAGGCGGTGGAGAGACATGAAAAGGATTTAGGAGGCATGGGACCTGACCATATCTGTATTTTTAAAAGATGACTTGGACTGCTGAGTGAAAAAGGGATGGTTGGGAGGCAAGATGTGAAGCTGGGAGACCCGGTAAAAGGCAGTAGCATTAAGCCAGGTGAGAGAGGGTGGCTCCAAGTAGGAGGGAGCGGGAGGACGCCAGTGCTGCTGAGGAGGTAAAGCAGGTCGATGTAGTTGTTGAGGGATGGTGAGGGAGGGGGCCGTGGGCCAGGGAGGAGGATCAGGCCTGGGGAGGAAAGGTTTAGGAAAGGCTGATCCAAGGATCCTGGGGGATACCTCAGGTGCACCTCGTAGCTCCTTCCTGCTCTCTCCCGGCTCCCAGGCCCACCCTCTTTGTGGTCTTCCTCAGACCTACTGCTAAAACCTGTGCAAAGGGGTAGCCTGAAGTCAGGCCAGTTATTTTTACCCCAAGGTACCAGGCATTTGAAAAATGCCAGCGGACAGACGCACCCCTGCAGGGGTTTAGAGTTGGACCCGGGTGTCCATGACCCCCTGGAGAAATCCAGGAGGAAAGGGACATAAAAGGTGGCATGCCAGGATCATGAGGGGGTAGATTGGGCAAGAGTCCTTTTCCGGCGCCAGGGGACCCACTCGCTGCAGGTTGGTGGGCCAGCCAGGCTGCGGGCCCTTTCTCCGTCGTCCTTTCCTGTTTGTCCAGGTCCAGCTCTGTGACTTCAGTACACCTGGCACCCCTTCTCCCCACTGTCCACCTCCACATCAAGTGCACACCGCCAGCCTTGTCCTTTCGGGACCTGCTTCCTTTTTGGTAAAATAGCAAGATTATCCCCTCCCCAATCCCCTGCACACCCCCCCCCTTCTCCCTTCTTCCTTGGGGGTTAAGAACAAGGGCTTTGAAATCAGGCAGATGTGGGTGTGAATTTCAGTTCTACCGCTTTGTACCTATGTAAGTTACTTTCCTGGTATCTTAGTCTCCCCATCTGTAAAGTGGGCAGATTATTAGTGGCTACATACTCAATAAGATGATTGTATGGAGAGCTCTTGGCTCAGTGCCTGGCACTCAGTTGGGGCTCAAAAGCTGCTCAGGTCGTGGTCCCCCATGTCATCAAAATGACCCTCCTCCCCCTCTCCCTCCCTTCCTGTCATTCCTTGGATGACTCTGTTCTGGGCCGCCAGCTGTGACGTCTGCAGGGCAGAGGGCTGCACCTGATGACCCCCTCGGTTTCTTCTGTTCAGGAGTCTAGGACCTCAGAGGTTTGAGAACATTTTCCATGAACTTCTCTCACCCTGGCTCTCATGGTGATTAAGGAGCTGGCCTCTGGGGGCCTCTGTCATTTAGTTTTCAAGTTCCCAGGAGAATCCCTCCCTCTACCTCTTACCTTTCGCCCCACCTGCTGTGTCCGTCCAGACAGGTTAGGGCCTGTGCTCACAACCCGCCCCCGCAGCCACCCACTGGCTCCCCAAGGGCTGCGTTTCTTGCTCATTCTTTGCCCAAGGATGTTCAGAGGAACTTCGTGTATGTCTCCCCAACGACCTGCACTCTGGGTTTCTGAAGCTAGTGCTGGAGCAGAGGGGAACAGCTTTGTCAGGGTGACCTTGCACATTCCCTGTGCCTCCTTTAGGACAGGTGGTTCCTGGAGCCCAGAGAGCTCCGCCAGCTGTGATCCCACTACTGAGTTCCTGGGTCCATCTCCCTGGGTGTTAGTCACGGTTCTCCACGAGCAACAGAATAAACAGGGGCAAGGGTGTGCACGTGCGTGCGAGTGTGTGTGTGTGTGTGTGTGTAATGGGTTCAGCTAAAGGATGTGTCTCACACAAGTGTGGGGGCTGGCAAGCCCCAATCTGCAGGATTCCCTTTTGCTCAGGAGAGGTCAGCTTTCTGTTCTGTTCAGGCCTTCAGCTGATTAGCTGAGGCCCACCCGCGTTACACGTTACACAGGGCGTCCTGACCAAAGTTCACCAATTGAAACGTTAACATGCTCTAAAAAAACAAACACACGAAAACAAACAAAAACCTCCACAGAAAGAAACATCCAGAATAATGTTTGGTCACGTACCTGGGCATGAAATTAACCATCACACTGTTATTGGCACACATACCAGAGAAATATCCCAGGCCTCGAGGATCCTTCTCCCCACTCTCCATATTCCAGGCCAGATAATATCATGACTCGATTCCCACTTTCCACAGGGGATCATGGTGGAATGGCACCAACCACCAGGCTTATTCTCTGCCTTACTGATACAGGCCTCTGGGACCACGGCAGCTGGGGTCTGGGCCTGCGGCTGAGGGGTTTCAGTGGGAGGCGCTGAGCATCCCTATAAGGAGGGTGGGGAGGGGGGGAAGGGGTTGATGGGCTTTGCTGTCTCTGTGAGCCAGTTTGTATTTCAGACAATCACCTTAAGAGGCAGATTGTCAGACCCCACCATCGAGGGGAATTCCTAATTCAAAAGATCAGGGCATCTCAATTTCTAGCAAGTAATTAAGGTACCGCCACAGAAAATTTTAGAGAGTGTCTCCTGAGGCCATCCTCATTCGCACCTGGGCCAACCCCTGGTCTCATGCTGCCTCACCTTTTCACTGTTTCGTTTGAAGGACTCCTGGCATGGAGGCCTTGCTCCTTCTGAGGGAGCCCCTGTGTTAAGGGGAGAGCTATGAAGTCGGCCTTCCTGCACCTTCTAGCTACTGGTCCCTGCTCCAGCTCTTAGAACCAGGAGGCATCTGTGTAATTGCTCATCCAGTGGAGCCTTGCGGCATTGATGACAGTTCTCATTTCCTGCTGTGTCTTCTCGGGCCTGCAAATCTCCAGCCCCCTCAAGCAGGCAATGTCTCTCTCCGAGTGAAGTCCCAGGAGTGAATTCTGCTCAGACTGCCGTTTGCCTCCTACAAGGCCTAGCAGAGTAATCACCTCCCTTCTTCTGGACATTCCACCCCTATTAATGTGACCTTGGGCCTCCGGTGTTAGGCCCACCACACTTTGGATGGAATCCTTCACCTCTGAGCCCCCAGCCTAGATTCTTCTCCTTCCTCTTGCTGAAACAATGCCACCAGGAGGAGCAGCTTCTTCAAGGGCTTGGGGCCTCCAGAGCTTTCTTTTCCATGTTGAAGAACACAAATGACAGGAAGCTCTCCAGGCACCTGAGGAAACAGGGTTTGCTCCCCTTTTGATTGGCCATCTCTGAGGCCAAGATTCTGGTGCCTTTCTTGGAAGAGACACCATAATATAATAGAAAGCACATTGCCTTTGGCTCTGGTGGGTTTGGGTTCAAATCCTGCCTCTATCTGACCTCAGCTCCTTCATCTATAAACAGTGCCTACCTCATGGGTTGTGCTGAGGGTCCCAGGTGAGGAGCAGCTCGCCCCGGGCAAGGCGCATAGTGGGTGTACTGTAAATCTAGCTGTCTAGCTTCTCATTCTCTCCTGAGGAGCTTAGAGCTCTTCTCTGCCCTTTACCCCCATCAAATCCCAATTCCAGCCCCTAATTGAGCTTATTAAGTAAACAGAGGCCCTAGTCAAATCTTTGGAGTTGAGGGGGTGGGAGAAACGTGCCCCAACATGGGTTGTAGGACCTGGGACAAACCTCTTCCTTTTTCTCATCTTGGGTCCCCATCTCAGGCCTGCAAGGGGCAGATCAGGATGCCTGTTGAAAGCCCCTTCCAGCTCTGCCCTTCGGGTCTCCCCACATACCTCCTAGTCCTTTGCAACCCTGGGCCCTGGGTCAGGCAGATGGGGGACTCATCCAAGAAGCTTGCTCCGTTGAGGAAGGACTGTTCCTCCTCCCTGCTCAGCCTGCTTCATCTCCTCATTCAACCATCAGGCACCCCCCTCCCCCATTGGAAAACACCTGGACAGGGAGATGGGAAATAAAAGGTCTTTTATCTCAAGATACTAACAGGCCAGCAGGATGGACAGACAAGTAAACAAGTAACCACTGCAGGTTGATAAGCGCCGCCCTAGAGCCAGAACACACGGCAAGTGCAGGGAGCCCAGGACAGGAAGCAGGCCATGCGGCCGGGAAGGGAAGGATGGGCGGCGGTCAGGAAAGCTGGCGAGAAATGATGAAATTATGCTGGGACTCAGGCTTGAAGGGGGTGGGGGTTTGCCCGGTGGAAGGGAGGAGAGGGCATTACAGGCCCAGGGTACAGCAAGGGCAAAGGGATTGGAAGGTCAAATCAATATGGTGACCTAAGAGTGCAGCAAGGCTTGAGGAAGTGGCTGGAAGACCAGAGTGGAAGCAGAGACCAGTGGGGAGTTGACTATGGTGACCCAGACTGGGGGTCACAGGGACATGAAGAGGGCAGTGCCTCAGTAGATAGCAGGTAGTTTGGGCACACAAAGGCCAGCCAGATGTGGACCCTCCTCTCCAGGGATGGACCAGCCAGCCAGCCACTCACTCATCAGTGTGAGCCCCGTACTCGGCCAGACGTTGTGGGAAACGGGGAGCTCTCTCCAGAGGCCTGTCCCCAAATCCATTGGTTTCCTATGGCTGCTGCCGGAAAGTGCCATGAACTGAGCGGGTTAAACCGACAGGAACTGGTTCTCTCGTGGTTCTGGAGGCTGGAAGTCAGAAATCAAGGTGTCAGCAGGCCTGTGCTTCCTCGGAGACTCTGGTGGGCAGGGTCCTACTTGCCTCTTCCTAGGTTCTGGCAGAGACCGCAAATCCCAGGCCTTCCTCGGCTTATAGGTGCACCAGTCCAGTCTCTGCGGCCTCTCTTGTCACATGGTGTGCTCCACATGTGTGTCCATCGCTATTTCTCCTCCTTTTTTACAAACACGCCAGTCATACTGGATTAAGGCCCATCCTAATTGAGTATGACTTCCTCTTTACTAATTGCACATGTAAAGACCCAAATTCCAAATAAGGTCACATTTACTTTATAGGAAGTGGCGGGGGAGGGGGGCGGCGCAGGGGGTTTAGGACTTCAATATATCTTTTTGAGATGGGACACAATTCAACCCACAATGTACGGGGCAGCTACCTTAGAGGAGTCAAGGACGGGCTGTGGGAATTCAGACTTCAAATAGAGAGCTTTTGCCAAGAGAGGGAATCCGGGTGGTTTCCTGGAGGAGGTGTCCTTTCAACCTGCTATTGATGGGTGGAATTTAGACATGAAGCTATAGAGAAGGAAAGGTATTCCAAGCCAAGAGTGGTGCATGTGTGAAAGGAGGAGGGACTAGCAGGGTGGTGACGTGTCACCCTGGTTATAACCAGCACTCTGAAAGTCCTCCCTCTCACCTTCTACCTGCCTGCCCCCTGTACCTTGTGCGGCCCAAACTCACTCCAGCTCCATCCCATCTCGCTCCTGGGTTGGGTTGGGTGAGGTTGGGAGCAAAACTGCAGCTTACGATCATCATGACACCCCTATTCATTTCCAGACCTAGGGTTTGTTTTTCCTGAGCTGCAGTTAAGAAAAAAACTAACAGGCTCTGTATTTATCAAGCAGCAAACCAGTAGGAAATTACAACCTTTTAAAATAAATATGTATCTAATTATAGGAAAGCTCAGTTTACTTTTGCTGCATCGTCAGGATTTCCTCTGCAAGCCACATCTACAGATAATGTTTCAAAGACCCCCAGATCTCACTGGGCATTCACCTCAAATATACCATCTCTGCTGGCCTCTCGGCAGCGAGCCAGGCTGTGCCGAAAACTCCCAGCAGCTTGAGAGGGCCCTGGGCCCCTGGGTTTTTCTTTTAGAGCCAGAGGCCTGCCCCTTGAATAGCTCCCAACCACAGAGCCACATCACCCCTGCCCCCATCCCAGACTGTCTGGCCTGCCCACAGGCCTTTGCCCAGCATGACTTTCTGTGACTGGCAGTTTTCTCCCTTACAGACAGTCAGAAAGTCCCAGAGAGGACAGATTGTGGCAGAGGAGCTAACGTTGGTGCTAGGCTCAGGCCAGGTACTCCCTGCACACCTGCATTCCCTGAAGCCCATAAGCAGGTAGCAACTGCAGATTGTCCTGTCCACAGGCTCCATACAGGGATACACGACGTGAGTCAAGTCCCCTACACGCCAAGTGGAGCATGGGCACCTATTAGTGCTAATACATGGTAAATATTTATAGGCAGCCATTACCACCTCCCGGGGGGCCCTAGAACTAGGTAACTCTAACTTACTCTAGCAAATACTTCTTGAGCACCTATAATGGGCCAGGTACTGCTCTTTGTGGGCTCAGTCCCTCACCGCCTGAGCCTGTGCGAGAATGTCATCTCCTCACCGGGGCCTCCCTATCTGCCCTGTTCATCCCCACGCTGGGCTTGCCCACCCTCCCTCCCTCTGCTTGACTTTCTCCCTAGCACTTTGACCTTCCAGTATACTAGGTTCCTCAGTTTTTCTCTCTTGTTTTTGTCTGTCCTCCCAGGGCATTGGCGGAAGCAGGAAGAAGGGTCTTGGTTGTGTTTATGACAGAGGTTCCACGAGGGCCCAGGCTGGGCCTCACTCAGTTGGGTTTTGTTGACTTGAACTGAGGTCATTGTTTTTGGAGACAAACAAATCCAGGTTGACTTCCTGCTCCTCACTAGCTGTGTGGCATTTGGGTTGGTGACGTAAACCCGCCCTGAGCTTCACTCCCCACTTCTGTGAAGTAGCGCGTCCGTGGGAACGAGAAGTGAGGTGCCCTTGGAGCCCAGACAGTGCCCAGCACAGATACACTCCAGTACCTGGCTGGTAGCCGCTGAGGGTCAGGAGGGGAGTGGGAGTTCCGTGGTTCCTGGGGGCCCTGGGGGCCAGGGAAGCCTGGATTGGAACTCTGGTGCTGCTGCTTCCTAGCTTTGGGCCCTTCAGCAAATCACCTAACTTCTCGGAGCCTCAATTTCTTGTTCGTGAGATGGGCTCACCCAGCATACCTCCTGCCTCCAAGAGTCACTGTGATGAGGTGTGAGGCTGGGTCCTAAAGCAAGGCACAGTGCCGGGCACAGAGCAGGCACACAGGCTTGCTGGGTCTTCCCTCCCCTCCTTCCAAGGGGCCGGGGACTGAGGCACAAACCGGAGCCTGCCAAGGCCCAGAGGCCAGGGCAGGGCAGGGAACTCTGCCAAGCACAGGGGCCACTGGTCTCCTTCTCAGGCCATCCGCCCCTCCTGTCCTCTCTCCCCCGGTTACCCAGTCTGGGCCTACAGAATGTGCTCCCCAAGAATATTCCCGCCTCCCCAAATCTGCCCCAGTCATCCCCACAGTTTCCCCACAGCTTGGCTCCCCCAGGCCTCACCTCTCTGATCACTTTGGCACTAATGGGGCCCACACATATCCCAAATGGGGTGATGCCCCACCCCCGGGGGGCCCACAGCAAGTGCCAGAGGAAGTGTCCTAGGAAACAGATGGCTCCTCCAAGATCGGGGGGTGGGGGTATTGGCTGCCTAGGGGGCTGTGGATGCCAAGGAGGATGGGAAGGGGCTGCTGCTTGGAGCTGCAGCTGCCAATCTAGGAAGGGGAGCTTGTGCTGGGTGGGAATCGGGACAGGGGGTTGGCCTTAGAGACCTTTCCTGAACTCAGAAACAGGAGATGCCCCTGTATCTTCCGTGTCCAGATAAGGCCCAGAAATGGCCAGTGGGGCTAAGGTCAGCTACTTCCTTACCTCATAGGGCTGCCTTTCTTGGGGACTTCCTGCACAGAGTCGGGGTGAGGCCTGATACCTGCACACCCGGCCCTTCAGCGGCACAGGGAGCGCGAGGGGAGGTGTAGCCACTGCACGTACTGTGTGAAAGCTGGGAACTTATTCACAACCCTAAAGGTGGCACCCCCATCCAAGGCAGGGACATGTCACTTGCCACATGGGTTTATATCTGGCTTCCCCATGGCAGCTGCTTAGTGGACGCTGACTTGAAAGTGTCCCAGCACAAGCCCACTCTGGAGACAATGTGTTCCAGAGTTCCAGGACCCACGCAGTCTGGGCGACGGCAGGAAGCGACAGAGGCCAGGCCAGGACTCATCTGGCCGGGGGAACATGGGCTTCACATCTGAGTGGCCCTGAGCTGGACACTATAGCACCAAATTCCGCCTTGGGGTGGCAGCAGGTTCCTGTGTGTGTCCGCCTCTGCTGGACCGTCTGCCTGCACTATCTCATCCAAGCCCCACGCAGACTGTCTGGAAGGTGCCGTCAGGAGTGTTATGCCCATTTTCCAGCTGGTAACATGAGGCTTAGCGGGGTCAGGTCACTTTCCAAGGGCATACCCAGGCAGTGGTGCAGCTGTCAAAGCCAACTCAGCCTTCCTCCAAAGCCCATTTTGCAGATGAAGAAACCAAGGCTGGGGGAGGCTACGGCCGCCCAGCTGGTAATATCAGAGCTGTCAGCCTCTGAGGCCACAAGTCTTAACGTGGAGTCTGTGAACTTCAGTGCGAGAGAAATGCAACTTGATGCTCACACACCTCTTAACTAGAATCGAGCATTTCTTTCAAGTGTGAATGTGAGCAACACACCACAGTTATATTAGCAGCACCTGTGACTTGGCCACCAATCGAAATCACAGCTTTTTTCATGTCACACCCCTGTTGTGGCAGATATTTTGAAATATCACTTCCACCCAACGCTCCTTTGAAATTACAGCAGTTCCTGGGCCTGACTTGAGGTCTTCCAATTCAATGCATTGGTAAGAAGCACATGTATCGCTCTAGCTCAGTTTGAGTTGTTCTGCTAACGGTTTCTTTCTAACGTAATTGGGTTGTTTTATAATCTTACATATTTTATGCATGTAACTGTTTTGAGAAAGAGTCCACAGTCTTTAACAAGCAGTCAGGTTCATGGCACAGAGAAGCCTGTGCTCCTAGCCCACCTGCTCACCTGCCTCCCAGGTGCCCGGCCAGGTAGCCTACCTGCCCTCCTGAGGAGCAGTGAGATTAGCTTGGACTGGCCCCCAGGGGCTGGGCGTATTTGGGTGAGACTGCCCCTCTCCCTGAGCCTCCCCCACCTCGGCCACGCAGGAGTTAAAATGCGAAATTCTGCGGAGAGCCTCATTTTCCCTTTTACAGCCAAGTCAGGTCTTGCGGATTTCCAGGCACCAATTATGGGCCAGCTCTCTTGGACCAATTAAAATGTGCAGGTGTGGTAACGTCGACATCAACAGTCTGGGGTTATCTCGGCAGATATTTTTCATGAAATATTTATCAGAGAGGCTGGAAATTTAACCCCTTCTGTGGCAGTGGCTCCCCTCTCTGGGCGGGCTCCTGGCCTGCGCAGGGAGCCAACAGTGGGACGGGTGGGAGAAGTGCACAGTCCTGCAGTGAGGTGGGAACTGGGGCCAAGAGAGCTAAGGAGTGGGTGTGAGGGCAACAGGACTTCTTTGAAGGTCTTTGGGGAAAAAAATGTGTGGAGTTAGACTAATCAGGAGGCTGGAAAGAGCCCTGTGGGTTTTGGGAGACCCAGATTTTAGTCCAGACCCTGCTGTGCACTTTCTCGGTGACCCCAGGCAAGCCTGTGGTTTGGCCTTTCTGGGTCACAGTACTGTCATTTGCAAAAGGGAAGAAACGCCCCATCTCTGCCCACCTCCCATGGCCCTGTGGGGATTAAATGGCAGAGTACATGAGAACGTACAGCCTCCCGCAACTTGCACTGTGCTCGGCACCTAGTAAGCATCGAGTCCACGTTTGCTCAATTGGATGAGCGACTAGACTTGACCATTCTCTAGCTTTGTGTCCAGCTGGTAAAGTCTCTTAGCTTCAGTCTCTTCACCTATGGCAGGGGCTCTTGGTCCCAACTTGTCAGGGTTGTCCTGAGGATGAATGAAGACACTGGCTCTTTGTAAAGCAAAAAGACACCCCCTGGCTTATAAAGGCATTGACTGTGAGGCTAGGCAAGTTCCCTCGGGGTCTTAGGGACCCTCTTCTGGAGGGTCTCAGAAAGCTAGCAGAGACAGAATTCATAGTGGCTGATGGTAATAATGGCCCCAGCTTTTTATACCTTCCTGCATCCTTGCCTATAGCTACTGTCCTCCACACTGACAATGGCTTGGCCCTACCCCTTACTTCGGGCAATGTAACAGCAGCAAGCCTGATGTAAGCAGAGCTTGAAAAGCACTTGTTCATTTATTTGCATGTCCCTCTTGCCTTTGTCACAGACTGTGTCCAGGTAGCTTGCTGAAAGGATCCAAGAAACATGTAGGAAAGAGTCAAGGCCTCCCAGCCCAGCCCACAGCCAAGATCAGCAAAGCCTTCTCCCAACCTGTGCCGCCCCAGAGAGGACAGAAGAACCCTCCTTCCACACTACAGATTGTAAAGAGTAACAACATGGCCGTGGTTTTAAGTCACTAAGTTTGAGGATGGTTTGTTATGCAGCAGTAGCTAACTGATGCAGTGATTATATCTGCCCCACAGCCTCTTTGAAGACAGAGCACCACCTGGTGTTCTACTCCCTGCTGGCCACCAGGGCGGCCGACAAAACAGAGAAGCAATTTGTCTAGTGGTGGAGGGTGTGGCCCCCAGGGTCAGACAGTCCTGGGATCACATCCCAGCTGTGCGGGCTGCAGAGGCACCTTCAAGACTCTGGACTGGGAGGGCGCAGTGCCCCTGGGGCAAATTACTAAGCTAATTACTTACTCTGTGCTTCAGTGTCCCCATCTGCAAAAGCGTAGTTCCTTTGTCATAAGGTTGTGGTGAGGATTAGAAAAGATAGTATCAATTGTAGAGCACCAAAGGAGTGCTCGAAATGACATTTTTTGTTGTTTGTTTGCGGCAATTGATGAGCAGGGCTCCCCACAGAAAGTCTGTGCTTCTCTCCATCAGCCCAGGTTGCTGGCCACCATTGCCAGAACTCCTGCCCAGCGGGGTCACACAAGCTACAATCTGGAGCCGCGCGCACCGGAGCGGTACACACTTCACAAACACTGCGATTTTGGCTGAGCAAAGTCTGCCAAGGGTTTAGCCACCTCCAAAGCACATTCACAGCCATGCTTCTATTCCACAGCCTCTCAAGGGTCCCAGGAGGAGGTCAGGCCAGGGACTTAGCAGCCCCATTTTCCTGAGGCTCAGAGGGATTCTCACTCAGATTTGGCCCCAGGTTGTCTAGTCACCGAAGAGACCTACTTCCTGTCCTGGACCACCCCGCCTCTCCCCTATGGGCAAGTTCCGGCCTTGGAGATGCTGGACCGGGCTCTGGAATCCCCAGGTGAAGGGCAGCAATGTCTCTTTCCAGAGTCCTGATAGTACCTCTGTGGGAATATGACTTTTACACCCTGGGGGAGGAGGGCATCTCTTCCTTTCCCTGAGCCATTGAAATAGTTTGGGAATTGTGGTGGGAGATTCCTTTAATATTTAGCAGGATTTTAAGGTGACGAGCAATCAGGCAGGGCCCTTCCTTCACTTCACACTGGCTGTCCCTCTGTCATGGGTCAGCCATCAGTACCACGGCTGGCCCTGCAGAGGCCCCTGCCCTATGCCCAACACCATGGCACCTGCAGAGCCCAGTGAGGGGTGCAGCTGCCAGCTCCCTGACTCCCGGGAATAGTAACCTCACCTCCAGCTCACCGGGTGCAAACAGGATAAGGGGGGGTCCTAATTTACGTACTTATTTCCTTGTTTATGTGGTTCCTTCTCTACCAAAACCCAACTCAGTCCCCTTTTTCTCTTATTCTTCCCCAGAAACTTACCTCCAGAGTTTGTAAAGGAAGCCGGGAGGTTGTTACGGCCTCAGGAAGTGTCAAAACACAATTTAAAAACAAAAGCCAAAACACAGTGTGGCAATAATATTGAAGAATACTGTGGGAAAGAACTGCCCGTAAAACAGCTTTTATGTTGGCCAATTCCCTTCCAGGGTAGGTAGACTATTAAATAGGTGTCGCCGGGATGAATGTACCATTTTGCTGCCTGCCCTATCCCTCACTGTCCTCTCGTAAGCAGTTTCCTTGTTGCAGCACGTTAAATGATGGTGTCTCCACCGTAGACTCTCAGAGTCATGAGAAGGTGATTATTACAAAGACCAGATTGTTTCTGGAAGGCAACGTTGAGGCAGCTCCCTTTATCATCCTGTGGTTTGTAGAAATTGCAGGCTGGCTCTCAGGCCCGGCCTGAGGGAGGAGCGAGGTGCAGGTTCCAGGCAACTGGCCTAGGAAGCTTCCTTGTGGTCTAGGACGGCCATCATGTGGGCCTGTCCCAGGCCCACAAAAGGGTCTCCGCTCCATTAATCGTAGGGTCATCGCTGCTTCCAGTTTTTATGTCTGAGCTGTCACTGTCCTAGGGCCTGAGGGCCTGGGAGGCAGGTCTCAATTCCTAGGCCTATGGTGTTGGTCTGTAAGACAGGGACAGCAATGTGGTGGTAACAGCAGGAGGAAACAGTGTCAGGTAAGCACTTGGAGACCTTCAGGCCAGGGTTAAGATCCCAGGTCCCTCACTGACCAACTTGCTTTTGTGCTCTTGACCTTGACTTACACATGTATCATCTCATGTGATCCCCATAACTGCTTTGAGATGGTGGAATCATCATCATCATCATCATTTTAAAACATGTTTCATTGTATTTTTTCCATTACCATTTAACCCCCTTAGACCACCATGTTGTTTGTCCATGTCCATGAGTCCTTTGTCCTTTTTGCCCTACCCCTCCAGCCCCTCACCCTCCCACCACCATTTCTGGTTTTGAAGTGGAGAGAACTGAGGCACAGCTTATGCGGCAGCCTCAGCTACAATACAGTGACTGAGAGAAACCTGGTTCTGAATCTAGCCTCACCACCTGCTATCTCTCTGATCTTGGGAGGTTTTGCAACTTCTCTTGCGTTTCCATGTCTTCGTAGGACCAGGCCCCCGCAAATGCTCAATAAATTCTAACCACTCAAATTCACCCCCCAAGCTGCGAGCAAGTAAGTGCTTAGTTGACACTCGGTGGGGGAGGTGGGGCAGCTCCACTGGTCTGAGTCACTAGGGGGCAACTTGTCAGAGATGGGCCCACCGGTGGCTGTCAGGGTGGGCCTCCCTCTGAAGGTCCCTCCCTCATCTTCTACCCCCTTTCCTCTCCCAACAATCCAGGCTGTGAAGAACAAGCCTCCCTTCCGGCCTCACCCGCTCCTCTGGGGGCTGTCCTCCCTGCATCAGCAGACTCTCCATCCAGTCTCATTCCCTTCAAAACAGCACCTCAGCTGGAAGGCAGCCCTTCATGGCTGGGAGAGCCAGGCCCGAGGCAGGGAGGCCGTGGAGGAGGCTGGCAGGGGAATAGGCGGCGTGTGGAGAGGTGGGGCATATTGAGGCTGGTGAAGGGCCAGAACCCACAGGGTAGCAAGGAAGATAGGAGGCAGGGAATGAGGGTGAGGGAGAAGCCTATGAGGATCACCCCCCACCAAAGCTCAGTCTTGAGCCCCCAGAGGACCAGGTTGGGGTGGAAGTTGTTGAGTTTGCTCTCTGACACAATGCAGGGAGGAGCAGAGGGGCAGGGAACCATCTCATCAGAGCTGGAGAGGCTTCTCTGCCTGGACTGGGAATGGGAATAGGGAGGTTGTGGGGGGGGGGGGGGGAGACTAGCCAGGTCTGGAGAACACTGTGGGGTCCTCTGCTCTCCCCTTTAGGCCCGTCAGGACACTGCATCTCCCTCCGGCCAGCACAGATGGGGCTGAGGGACTTCTAATGACCATCTGGTCAAATTCCTTTGGCCAAGATCTTCTTAGCCTGTTTTCCACCTAGACCTTTAACCCATCGAAAACAAACAATTTGGTTTTTGGAAACTGCCCATTTCTTTTCCGCTTTCTGAGGCCCATCCAGATGGGTTTGCAGTGCTCAACCCCCAAAGTCAGGGTTGAGCCCCTCCCAAGGGAGGCAGTAGCTCCTGGGGCCTGGGCCCAGGCCAGGCCTGTTTGTCCTGTCAGGATTCCGGAGGCAGGAGTGTTGGGGCTCAGCCCTGCTGGCAGACCTGGGGTTGGGAGCATCAGCCCCAGGAAGGCGCAGGGGGGCTGGGGGACAGGGCGGAGGACGGCAGAGTCCTGGGAGCACTCTGAGTGCTGGGGCCCTGCTCCCAGTTCCTTCTCAACCTTCTGCCAGTGACGCTTCAGGGCATCAGCTGGCTGCTGTACAAAATTCATGCATTCGGTGTTTGAGTGACACGTGGCCGACACCAGCTTAGGCGTTGGGCACACAGCGGGTAAGAGTCCTGTTCTCATGGAGCTTTGGTTCCAGTGAAGAGGAAAAAAAACAGGCACACTGCTGCTTGCCTTGCTCCCTTGGTGTCCCACGAGATCCTGTCTTACTGCTTCATTGTGTAGATAAGCAAACCCGGAGGGAACAAGATCTGCCCAGTTGTACAGCAAACCCCTGCCCCCGGGTGTCCTGGGTGCCACCCGGCAGGGCTCCCAGTACCCTGGGCCACTCATAGGAGCCAGCGTAGGAGGAGACACTCAGCGGGGGTGGTGAGCCTTGTCACTGGAGGAGAGGGGTAGGTATGAGAGCCCCGGCAGCAAGCAGCTGGCTGCCTCCTTCAGCCAGAAAGCTGAGCAAGGAGCTGTTGGCCCCCAGTGTAGGGTCCCTGCCCCCTTCCATCATTGACAGCATGGGCCACGTGGGGCTAGGAGGTGATGGAAGGCGTGGGGGGTGGAGGGTGGGGACAGCCTTTTCGCCCTACAGGCCCTCTGCAGGGCAGACAGGCCTTCGAGGGGGGCCCAGGCTTCCGGCACTGTCCCCCGGGCTGGGGCTGAGCAGGGTCGATTTCAGGCATTGGTAGGACAGTGACAGGCCGGCTCCTGAGAAGCCCCTGTCACATCCCTGAGAGCTGATCTCCGAGGTGCTGTTACTGGAGACCATTAGCAGCATTTTTATCCCGTGATTGCATTTTTACAGCCCACAGCTCCTCTGGATAGCATTTTCCCCGTTAAGTCAGATGTTTCGCAAAAAAAATAAAATAAAAATAAAAGAGAGGGTGAGGGAGAAAAAGAAAAAAAGAAAAGAAATCATAATCATAACCATAAATCATAAGTCATGTTACTGTAAGCAGATGGCTTCCTGGCTTCCTGGCTTCCTGGGCTCTGTGAATCGGAGGCAGCGTGTGGGAATGCTTGCTGGAATGAGGCGACAGGGGAGCCCGAGTCTTCCCAGGGGGTGCCTTCCATCAGCCCGCATTTCACACAGGCGTGCTTCCCGACGACTCCCCCTGGGGGTGGGGGGCAGGGGAGCCCACCAGGGACAAATGAATCAGGAGAGGCAGTGATGTTTGCTGCCCCAACCCCTGCTTGACGACCCTGTGTTGAGGAGGAATGCTGTCCAGGATCCCTGAGCTGGGTTTCCAGAAGGTGCAGAGCCTTGTCTTGTGGGTACCTAGAAGGCCGGCATTCCCAAGACCTGTCACGCCCACCTGCGAGCATCCTTTATGGATGAGAGAATGCACGTGGGCGTGGGCGAGCATGGAGGGCCCCAGGCTCTCCCCTGGGCGTAAATAAACCAACTGCAGAAGGACTTATGGAAACTCAAAGAGGGTTTAAAAGGAGGCTCTGAACAAACAAACTATAAGGTGCTTTAGCACTTGGAAGATGTATTGGGCTCTGAAGGAAAGATGGGAAGGGATAGTTAAATGTTTATGAGCAAGTGGCACATCTTACTACTTAAAGGAAAGGAAATGAGCACAGAGAAGTTCAGAGACTTGCCCCAGGCCACACAGCAGCCCAGGTCTAACAGCTTCTCCTCCCCACAGTCAGGAATCATTCATCCCAGTGGCTTCTCAGGAAGAGATAGTGGGCACTGTGGGGGAGCAGCCTCTGACCTTGGACCTGTCAACCTAGAGGATGAAGATACACTCATGCCCTCAGAAGTTCACAGGACAGCAAGGAAGGAAGGCACAATAGCAATCATTAATATGCCAGGTGAGGAGAACCATGGTTCATTTTAGATTCATTGCCCTGGTTTGCTCCCTGAGGGATTTTATCCCAGAGACTGGGATAAAAAATTCAGGGGGCAGGGTCGGGGCAACAGTGGGAGAGATGGTCTTTGTGTGCGTGTTGCGTTGAGGAAAGTGGTGGTGGATGGGGAACTAAGCAGACTCTCCTCTTAATCATTCTTCAGCTTGATCTTGAAAGGTAAAAGAGGGCTTGGAAGGGAGCTCCGGGTGAAAGAGAGAGTGTGTGCAAAGGCCCGGGGGTAGGAAACAGCAGGGTGAGGGACTAACTGCAGGTGTTCCAGAGGCCGTCCTGCAAGGCTGGCAAGCAGGTAGCTGGAGGATACTGGCACTCTGGGAAACATTTTTATGCCAAGGAGTTTGGACTGTATCCTACAGGCAGTGGGGAGGAAGACACAGGTTCTAGGAAGAAGTGTCATCCTGAGGTGGGTGTTCTAGAAAGATCCCCCTGACTTAGTGAGCCTATGGGGGCAGGAGGCCAGGCAATGGGAAGCCAGGAGGAAATGAGGAAGAGTCTAAATCAAGCAGTGGCAGGAGTAACAGAGGATTGGGGGCAAGTTTGGTAGAAACACTTAGATGGCAGGAACTGATAGGTCTCTGCTTATGAGGAAGGCTGTTTCCCGGCTGCCTCTGAGGTTCCTGTTTAAGGAGAACACAGGTAGATGGTGATGGTGTCAGCTTTGGAGCTTCCTAACTTCCAGCCTGGTCCACAGTGTCTCTCTCTCTCTCTCTCTCTCTCTCTCTCTCTCTCTCTCTCTCCCCCCCCCCCCCCCCCTTTCATTAAGAAGCCCAACCAAGTGTTGTCAAGGTTTGGGAGTCCAGAGCCCTGACTGGTGGCACATTGGATAAGGCACCGGCCTGCAAACCCAAAGGTCTCTGGTTCGATTCCCAGCCAGGGCACATAATCAGATTGCAAGCCAGGTCTCCAGCCAGATCCTTAGCTGGAGGCAGGTGAAAGGCAACCATACATTGATGTCTTTCCCTCTCTGCCTCTCTCCCTTCCCTTCTCTCTAAGAATAATAAATAAAATAAATAAGATCTTCAAATATATATATATATATTTGGGAGTCTAGCAGATGTAGGTTCCAATCCCAACTCCTTTGTTACTGGCTGAGAAACCTCGAACAAGTCACTTCCTATCTCTGAGCTTCTGGGCTCCAGTTTCCTTACCTGGAACTGAGATAACCTGGAGGCAGGGCTGACCTGAGGGTTACAAACTGTGGGTTGTTTCAGGTGTGTTCAGGAAACAGCTCACTCAGGCTGGGTAACTTGAGGAGAATTTAATAAAGAGACTGTTTATAGAGATCTGGGTGGGATGTGGGGAAAGCTCAAGGGACAGTGCCATGCCCCAGGGACCCTGATCCCAGTTACCACCCCAGGCGTGTGGGAGGGCCATCTGGCAGGATCTGAGACCTTCAGTGGAGGAAAGCAGCAGCCTCCTGTCACCATTTCAGCCCTGAGCCCTGGTCCCAGGTCTTCAGCTGTCTCTGCCCCAGGACACTGAGTGTATGTTTCCTCTGGAGCAGCAGACAAGCCCCTATCGTGAATTCACGTCTTGACCCAGCCTCCTGGATCCAGGCCAAGACCAGCTGCTGATACAAAACCAAATTTACTCCAAGCTCTCACCACCAGGACCTGAAATCATCTTTTCCTTTCTATCCCCTTCCTCCTCATTCTTCCTCTCTTCTCTCTCTTTCTCCCCCAGTCCCCGCTTCTGAGCTTCCTTAACAGCCAACACCTACACAGAATCACTGTGTCAGAATCACCCTCACTTTTGACTTAACATCGGTGGCTTTGGTCCAAGGGAGGCAGGTGTGGAGTTAGTTGTCTGGTCTTAGGGCCCCAGTCACCCCGAGGACAGTGTCTAACAGAGGCTCCGAGGCCCCATGTGTGGAGAGGCTCAGCATTCCATTTGCATGAGAGCTCTTGGCTGGCATCGGGGTCTGCCTGCCCGACAGCCTGGCCAGCCAGCCAGTGGGACGGTGGCCAGTGGAGGGCATGGAGCAGCCGCCCGGTGTGTGCATTCTGGGGGAGGGAGCAGACCAGCGCTATTTCAGGTGACAAAGAGGAGGATCAAGGACGGATGAAACTGAATGGGCGCTGGGCACTGGGCTCTGGCTCGCATATGTTTTGTGAGAAATGTAGCTGTTCACTGTCCTCCCCATTTTATGGAGTCTCCCCATTGTATAGATGAGGAAAGCAATATCAAGGGCCAGCGAATGGCTCCTGTCTGTGATTGCTCCTGTGAGGAAGGGGGAACAGGGAAAGCACAAGTCAACGAGTTTATTAGTCGGGCATCTGCTGTGGGCCGGGCACTGGGCTGTGATGAGGAAGCTGTCCCTGCTCGTTGCAATTCCAAAAGGGAAGGAAGGAAGCTGGTGGGAGGGCAGGGCTGGTGATGACTTCTGCTCCTTCTGGAAGCCCAACTCCTGCACTAAACAGATGGGCAACTGAGGCCCGGAGGGAACAAGTGGCTTCCCCACGCCGCATGGCAAGCCATCTTATTCTTCATTGCAACATTGCTTTTCCAGGGTGTTTGTTCTGCTTCTAGGCTCCCCTGTTTTGAATTTGATTTTTATTCCCTCATTTAAACAATTAAGTTTTAATACACCAAGAAAAAAGATCATTATCCTCCTAAGGTTTAAGAAGCAAGATTACTATTTGTAACACAAGCAATTAGCTACCTTCTGGTGTTTCCTTATTTTTCCTCCAAAGGACTGAGTTTTTTGGGGAGGAGGTGTTGTTCCAGAGGGCCCAGTAATTAGGGGTGTTGCTCATCAAAGCTGCTGCCCTGGAGCAGGCCATGGAGGTGCTGGGATCGTGGGAGCTGGAATGCTCCAGAAAGGGAGGGAAAGGGGGCTGAGGTAGGCTGCGGGGGGTCATGCATGCATGAAGAATTCCTCTCTGGGGGGGCTGGCATGGTTCTGACAGCACTGGAAGGGTCCTTCCCACACTGCTCCCTGAGTCACATTGTTTTGCCCGGGTGAAAACTGCCGCCCACCACCACGTGTGCCCTGACCTTAGCAGTGTGTGTGAGCTCATCCGACAGAGGCTGTCTAAGGCAACTCATTTTCACTGGGGCCACAGCAGCCTCCAGGCTGCCTTCACAGGGCCGAATGTCATTTTAGGACTGTGTAAATGTAACTAAGCCTTAACAGTTAAGTGAGTCCTGTAGGAACAGGGTGCCCGGGCTGGATAAAACAAGGTGGAGGACTAGATTCGGCCCACAGGCCTTGTGTTTGCCACTCGTGGTCTAAGGAATCTGTGTGCCCTCTGCGTCGAAATGGGGCATTTGGATGTTTTTAAAATTTTTTTTTTTACATTAAAAAATATATATTTTGTTTATAATTTTTAGAGAGAGGGGAAGGGAGAGAGGCAGAGAGGGAGACAGACATCAATATATGGTTGCCTTTCACCTGCCTCCAGCTACGGACTTGGCTGGAGACCTGGCTTGCAACCTGGTTATGAGCCCTGACTGGGAAATTGAACCAGCGACCTTTGGGTTCACAGGCCAGCCCCTTATCCATTGAGCCACCAGCCAGGGTGTGTTTTTAAAAATTGTTTATTGTTCTAGAAGTAGAACCCATTGGTTTCATCAGATTTTTTTAAATGGCAGGAAGTTAAAAAGACTGATTTAGTTTTGTTTATTTTACTATGAAGTATACATAAAGAAGAGTATATAACGTGTGTGTGTGTAATGTAAAGAATAGTGAACACAAATGCTTGAGGACTAATCCTCCCAACGGAGACATAGGACACTGTCCATCTGATATGACACTCCAGTGGCTCCCCTTTATCGTATCACCCTCCTCCCTCAACCCAGATTTTTAAATGTACTGCCCTGTAATCATCCCCTTGCTTTCTTCATGGTTTTCCCACCTGTGAACCTGTTTCCAAAGGACATCGTTTAGCTGTGCCTGCTTTTGAACTTTCAAAGGACTTGCCTCCTAAGTGGCACAGTGTGTTGTTTTGAGATCCATCCCTGCCAAGTATGAGCCTGAGCTCTGCTCCTTGTCTGCAATCTATGGTTCTGCTTTACGCAACTCAACAGGGCTCCGGACCTTTGGGCTATTTCCGAGAATTGGCTCTTGCGGGCGATATTCTGCACACAGAGTCTTACACGTTTAACTTAAGAAACAAGTTTCTATAAGGAAAATGCTGGGAGAAGGGGTCGTGTGCACATTCAGCTATTCAGACAGCACCAGACCTTTCTCCAGAGGGTTCTGACCAGTTCACACTCGCGTCGGCAGTGGGGAACGTTCCAGTTATGCCCCAGCTCACCCGTGTTGGTATCATTGGGCCTTTTCATTTTTGCCCATCTGCTGTGTGTGTGTGGATTGACGATGTTATTGAATTTGCATTTCTTTGATGATTAGCAAGCCTGATTAGTTTTTATATATGCATGGGCCATCTGAGTTTCCTTTCCGTAAAGTCCAGTTCAAGTCTATTACCCATTTTTCTATTGAGTTTTTTTTTTTAAGATTTTATTTATTCATTTTTTTAGAGAGAAGGGCAGGGAGGGAGGAAGAAAGGGACAGAAACATAGAGTTGCCTTTCACCTGCCTCCAGCTGGGGACCTGGCTGAAGACCTGGTTACGTGCCCTGGCTGAGAATCGAACCAGAGACCTTTGGGTTTGCAGGCCGGTGCCAATCCACTGAGCCACCAGTCTGAGTTATATTTTTTAATGATTGATTCTCATAGGTTGTTTTTTGGTCTGTTTCTGTTTTAGCATATTATAGACATCAATTCTGTACACTTACACGAGCAGCAAATGTCTTCTTACACCATGGCTTTTCTTTGGGCTTAACATTCATTGTAGTTTGAAAGTGCTGGTGACCCCAGGAAAGGCTGAGAACCACTTACATTAGAGGTTCTATAAACAGGAAGCCCATGAGTCAGAAAACCCCAAACTTCTGTTAAGCTCAACGGCATTACAGCAAATAGAACAAGAAATCGAGAATGTCACGTTAAAAGTCAAGATTCATAGCTTCGTTTGAACCGCTAGACCACCCAGGCCTGCAGCTCTCACATTGTGGGGGCTGCCAGGTGGAGACAGATTTCTTTCCCTGAGTCCCTTGCTTCCCAGGCACTGAGGGGCCATCGCCACTGACCCTCCTTGGGCTGCCCTGAAGCTTCCTATCCCCACCTGGTTTTGTTGTGCATGTCACCTGCGGCCATCCGCATGTTGTTAGCACCCGGCCCCTCTGTGCTGCACCATATGCTGTAGGGCTCTGGTCTACTCCTGTGGTTGTCCTCATTTCTGTTGTCATAGGGATGCTTCTGGCAAAGGCTACCACTGAGTCCTGAGCAAGAGGAAGTGTCACTGTCTCACCTGATCAAGGCCTGCGAGGACACGAAGAGGGAAGGAGGTCCCTAGAATCAGGCTCCTGAAGGCACCCCTGTTGTGGGAAATGCTGGGAGATGCCCTCCGTTAGAAGAACTGTGATGACCAGTACATCAGATAGACGTGAGTACTGGCTCAGCTTCCGAGAGAGCCTACCCTCTTCATCTCCAGAAACAGGAGAGGGGAGAGCCGTAGCCAGAGATATCTGGTTTCCTGTTAATCTAGGAACAGTGTGACTTGAATCCCATGTACACCCCTTAGTTTGCTGAATCTTGAGGTCCAAACTCTGGGTGTCTGAGATAAAACCAAATCATCCAACCTACTACAACTGGACTCACACCAGACATGGGAGGTTTGCTGGAAGCCAAGTGGGCTTTAGAAGGCAATTCATGTCTGGAACACTTACTGTGTACCAGCTGCTGTGCCAGGAACACATGTGCAGTGCCGTTCATGTCTGCACAATTGCACGTGGCAGAAATGGGAACTGGGACAGGTCACTTGGCGAGGCAGAATAACACAGAGGTTACCCCCTCAGGTCCTGTATCCTGTAGTGAAACACTTAGCACAAGACTCTCACAGAACTGGAACGAGGAGTAAGGATTTCAAGTCAGTCGTTGTCCTGCCTCTCTGGGGTCCACCATACCTCCCACTAAAGCACTCTCTTTCCCATTGGCCACAGGCACAAAATGCCAGTTTCCTGCCCTAACCAACCAGGTGCCACCCCTCCTTCCTTCAGAGCCCCCTTTCCATGGCAAGGATACGAGGGTGGCTGTGGGCTGGGCAGGCTTATGTGTTCATGGCTTGGGGGCGCTCTGGTAGGAGGTCCTGGGATGGAGCTATTTTCTCTGGTGTCACTGCCTGTCCTCCTGGGAGAAACGCTGGGCAAAGGGTGAACATTTATGCTTCTCTCAGTATTTTCCATTGTTACCTCCTTTCTTTGACAGCTGCTGCCCCATGAGCCCAAGGCCATCGGTGAGGAGGAGGAGGAGGTACCTCTGTTCCTGTCAACATCAGAGTCTGTAGGACCCACATGACAGGCCTCTGATGGTGCAGAATTCCTGAGTTGTCCCAGACAAACCTAGAAACTGGTCACAACAAAGACCTTTCTGGCCTTTTGTCCTCTGCGTTCAAGACTGACCCACCCGCTGTGACTGGTTTGATGCAATCCCATGAACCACCTCTCCCAAGAGAGCATGGAGGCGAGAGTGGGCTTCAGGGTCAGACCACCTGGGTCTGACCCCTGGTTCCGTCACTTGCCAGCTCTATGTCCTCGGAGAAGCTCGTAAACTTCTAAGGCTCACATCCGTACCTGTAAAATGAGGATGACAATAGTACCTAGGAGGTGGTTTGCACAGTAAGGGAGCCTGTGGATAATACTTAGAACAGGGCCCAGAGTGGCATGAGTGCCCATGCTGGCTGTTACTGTTGTTAAGAGTGCAGGTTGTGCAAGCAGCATGGGCTGTACCTGGGTTCAAATCCTGGTGCCTCCACTACGTTGCCCTCTGAGCCTTACCTGGGCTGCCCACCCTGAAGGTGGTTGCAGGACCTGCTTCCTGGGTGTGTGACCTGCGCAGCCACACAGGGCCCCGTCCTCAGAAGGGTGCTGCACCTGGTTTAATGGTCTGCTGTTGCCATCTTGAAACATCTGTGCTTTTTAACACTAATACTCCCCTTTCTGTCTAGCACTGGCTCTTGCAAATCATGGCACATGTTTCTCCTTCCGATCTCATGCCTCCCCCTATACACAGGGACCCATTTCTGGCCACCCATGTGCAGTATTCAGGGAGCTCCTTCTGGCTGCCCCTCCTCAGCAGTGGCTGAGTCCTCCCTGGGCTCAGGCTCTAGGTCCCCAAGGTCACAAGGGAGACTGCCCTCCACGGGTGGCATGGGGAGCCGGTTGCAGCAGAAAATTTGAGGTGTGGCATTTTGACCTTGGAGTGGGTTGCTTTTGGCTATTTGCTGCAGGAGAACTGACCATATATTTTCTGTACATTAGGTGATTTCAAGGGAGAAAATCAATTTTAATAGCAACAATCAAAACTGTGGAAACTTGCAGCTGATGCCTTAGTCCAGTTTTACACCTGGTTGGAAAGTTGGGGCAGGAAGACAGAGATCCAGGGGTCCCCCAGCTCATGGCTGCCTCCCCGGCACCAGGGTGGGGTAGTGGGGCACAGCAGCTCTCCCGGTCCTCATTTTGCATAGCATCTAGTTAATAGTGAAGCTGGAATATCATCTTTAATGATAATTAATCGTCCCACAGTTCATTCATTCTCATGAGCGAAAATCCAAAAGGCACAAAATGATGCAGAGTAAAAAGGCTCCCATTTGTGTTCCCCTTCCTCGAGGCAACCAATGTTCTCAGTTTCTTGTGCGCTGCCCAGAGACAGTTTATTTACATTGAAGAAGAAATTATATTGATATTGCCTATTTGTATATTTCCCCCCTTCTGATACAAATGGTTGCACACAATGCCCACTGGCTGTGCCTCGCTTTTTCAGTGTTATCTTAGAGACAGTTCCTTATCCACGCAGGCCGACTTTCTTTATTCTTTCATCAGGTTGTATAGAGAGGCCCCCAATTTGTTTAACCAGCCCCCTATTAATGATTGTGCAGCTCGTTTCTGTTCTTTTCATAGCAGCAAGACTTTAACAAACTCTGTTCTCCCTCGTCCTACTGTAAAGCACTTATTTAAAGGGACAATGGTGTCATTCCCGTGTTCTTCAAGTCATTCAGCTTTCCTTGCCCACCATCAGTTGCAGCTCCAAGATGCACTTCTTGAGGACATGGGCCCTCTTCCTTTCCTCATTCTCCTCCTGAACCTTTCCATCCTCTGTCCAGGAATCTACTTTTATTCCTCCATCCATAGCCTTCAATGCCCACATGCAGAGCCTCAGTCTTACTCCCACAACTCATTCCTGCCCACCTCCCCTTCCCCACGCCACCTCCGGAGTCCAGGGCTCCACCATGTTTGACTTGGACCATTGCCATCCCCACTCTCCCACCGATAGAAACCGTATCAGATCACAACTCTACCTAAAGCCTTTCCATGGCTGCCTGGTGCTCAGGAAATAAAACCCCAAATCTTCACACCACCCTGCCCCTTCTCTGGCCATGTTCCCATTCATTATCCTATAACCACTCCTGGAGCCCCTTCCTGGCTCTGAGCATTTGCGCATACTATGCCTTCCACCTGGAGCACCATCCCCACCCCAGATGCTTTCCTTCACCCTCCTAATGCCCACTCCCCTGGAGTTCCAGCTTAGAAGGCACTTCCTCAGAAAGGCCTGCCCTGACCTCCCTTCTAAATGCCCCTGTAAGTCCATCCAAGGCATTCTAGTACCATTCCTGTTCATTCCCTTACATCAGTCAGCACTACTTAGATTTGTATATTTGCTTGTGTGTGTGTATATTTAAATGTCTGTTTTCCCCACTAAAATATAAGCTGCCCGAGGGCAAAGGCAAAGGTGTGTCTTTTTCACCACCATTCTCCTATCCTTCACATGGGGCCTGATCAGTGTTTGTTAAATGAATGAATGAATGAATGAATGTTTTTGAGTGCTCGTTCTCTGCCAGGCCTTGTGCTCAGTACTGGGCATTCAAAGTTTCATAGGACCCACTGAAGGACCCAGATAGATAAGATACCAGAGGAATGTGCATCTTCCTGGTAATCGGACCCAATGAGGAGGAACTAACTACAGAGGAAATGTACAGGGATGAGCAGAATTTCACCAGTAAGGAAGAAAGGAATGGGCATTGCAGGCAGAGGCACAGCATGGGCAAAGGCCGAGAGACACTCAAGTTCACAGTGTGTTTGGGGAGTGCACAGACCCAGTGAAGCTAGGACACAGGTGTGTGGTGAATTGGAGGGGGAGATCTAGGACATTTCACTGACGCCCTGTGAGGTGTCAAGGACAGTGAATATCTTTGTTGTTTTCTATTTTTCTGCATCCTTACTCTTCTCTCATGCTGGACAAATGGTGGACGTTCAATCAAAAGTACTGGATATAAACTGATAATACTAGACGTTACCTCTGTTTCACTAAAGAGAAACCAACAGTCCTGGATTCCAAAGTGACTTGCTTACTCTCATGCCATATTTATTGGAAGGTCCTTGGAGTAGTTAAGGGAAGCTGCTGTAATAAAGAGCACCCATCCCCCAAACCAGTACCGTGAAGAATGAGTAGTCCCAGCCAGATTGCTCAGTTGGTTGGTGCATCATCCGGATGAGCCAACGTGGTGGGTTGGCTCCCCAGTCAGGCACATGCCAGGATCAACCAATGAATGCATAAAACATCGCAACAAGAAACTGATGTATCTCTCTCTCGCTCTCCCTCCCTTCCTCTCTTTCTCTCAGTCCCTCTCTCCATTTTTCTAAATATCAATCAGTAAATTAAAAAACAACAACAAGGAATTTCCTTCCCTTTTTTGTCATAGCTTGGGGTGGGTAGATCGGCTCGCTTAGTCATTTGGAGACTCGGCACCTTCCATTGCCTGAGTCCATGCGACATTGATCTGCCAGTGCCTTGAGCCTGGACCCCCAAGCCTCCCGGTCTGAGGTGCTCAGTGACGGAGATACCACAGTCCCCAAAGATGTCCTACCAATATTGTAGTAGCCCAACAGGGGTCACTGTACGTCCCCGAAAGTCATGCAACTGCATTTGAGACTTCTGGAATAGAAAGCCAAATTGGACTTCCATTACGAACAGTATAAAGCCCCATTAATAGCAAAATTAATAACAAGTAATATTTATTGAGCATGTACTGTGTCCAGCACTATTATAGCTTACACAGTGCAATCCCTCACTCAATCCTGAGCAGAATGCCATCATTAGCCCCATTTTCAGATAAGGAAGCTGAGGCTTAGAGTGGTCGGGTGACTTGTCCAAGGTCTGACGGTCAGTACAGAGCAAAGCTAGGGTTTGATCGCAGCTCTGCCTGACCCTAGGATGGGAGCTTAAGCATCATGGAAGTAACTTTTCCCGAAGACCCCGGCTGTTTCTCCATTCTCGCAGAACCCCTGGGTTTTCCCTATCTCCCTTTAGTTGGAGGCCCAGAAGGCCAAGTGCACACAGCTCAGGAGTCCTTTTGCCCCTGCAGAGAATAGGGGTCATCTCTGCCCTGTGAAAAAGGCTCTTCTAGATGGGCAAGCAGCCTTCTCAACCCTTGGAACACCTCACCTTGCTGGGGAGGGAATTGCTGGCCACAGTCCTCCCCGAGGAAAGCCAGCACCAGCAGGGCCTGCTGTCCCCCCACCCCCACCCCTGGGGCTGCCAGCAAGTGATTCTCCCCTTGGTCTCCTGTCCACGTGCCCAGCCGCCTGTCTGGTCCCTCCTCTCCTTGCTGGTCCCGGACTGAGGCCTTCCTCATTTCCTTCCCCTTCTGCCCTGGCCTTTCTCTCCTACTTCATCCTCTTTAAGCAGCTTCCCCTCCCCGTCTTTCTACATATGAGCAAACCTGATAATGTCACTTTCTGCCCTAATATCTTCCTGTTGCCATCACCTGCTGAGAAAAGCTGCTGCCTGGCACCCAAGGCTCTGTGCCACCTGGCATCACTTCCGTTCCAGGCTTTCACCCATCTCCGACTCTGCCCCCCGCCCCCGCCCAGTGGGGGCGGCCCCAGCTGCAGACAAAAAGTGAGGGGGACAGGGGGAGGCCTGGAGGTAAACTGGAGTGATTCTCTAGTCTCTGTGTCGTCCCCAAAATCAACTTCATCTGCCCTGTTTTTGTCTGACAACAGAGGAAACAGCAGCTGCTTATAGTGCTGCAGACCAGCCTCCCTGGACATGCCCCTGTGCCCAGGGTCCCCTCTTCCCGCCCGCCTGCACCCTGCTCCCGCTCCCTACCGCAAGCCCCACCCAACACCTCTCTGACCCCTTCTCCCTATTGAAGCATCTCAAGGCCCAATTTAAAAGCCGGATTCCCCATGAAACCTTCCTAATTCCACCCCCAACTGAAGTGCTGCCCTCAACTGTCTGCATTAGACAGGCTTCTCCCCAACCTTGAACTGTAAAACCAGCCAGGATGTGAAGTCACACGTGGTCTGTTCTTATCTCCTCTCTGAATCGTGGGTTTCTTAAGGCAGGAGACTGTAAGTCTTAGTCTCCGTTTTATAACTCAGTCAGGGCCTGGCAACCATTCCTTAAACCAGAACTGAAAAAGGAGATGCAACCTGTATAGGGTTAAGACCCCGCCTTCCTCAGCCCAGCCCCAGCGCTGTTCCCATGGCAACCACTGTGGCACTGCCTGCCTGGCTGCCACCCCCGGGATGGCCTGCCTGACTCTCTCCAGCATGATGGACAGGAGGGGAGGGGCAGGCCGTGGGGACTCCGCTCGCCACAATGCAGGACCTGCACGTCCAGTCTGGGTGTCCCTTGGAGAAATACATCACCTGTCATTTGCAGTGGGGTGGTGACAGACAGACCCAGGATAAACCTTCCTTGCTTATAGCAGGCTGCCTTCATGCTTTCCTGGGCTGGGGAGTTGCTGCGTTCTTGTCAAGGACCAGAAGCAACGTGCTTTGAAACCACAGGTGAACACCAGACCCAGGGCTCAAACTCCAGGGCTTGTGGGCCGTGGGGATGAGCAAAGTAGGCAGGGCAGCTGACAGGACCCAGCCCTGTCTGAACGGGGCGCCCCACTCAGCGCCAGCCGGCGAAGCCCGCCGGGAATCAATAAAGCCAGGTCTTATGATTAGTATATAGATCCGATTTGGGGAAGAAAACAGCTCAAAAACCCTTTAACATAGGAGAAAGACATGTGAGTCGTGGGTTAAATACTCGTGAGTACCGTTGACTGTCAGGAGCACGTGTCTCAGTTCCGTTCTTATGCAGTGGCTTGGGTTGGAGGTGGATGTGAGGTGTACACAGGCCACCTGTCAGTTCCACACGGGGCCGCGTATTAGAGCCATGCAGTGGGTGCTGTTATGTTATATGAATACCTCTGGATCCTAATACCTCCGGGTGCTCACAGGTCACAGGCGGTGCCAGAGCGTGCCCTGCTGACTTGCCTGGCCCTGCCCCTCGGTCACCCTGCCCCCCTCTCATAGGGATGACACCTTTGCCTCTCAGAGCTTGTCCCAGCAGCGCCTCCAGCCCATAGAGGGCAGAGCACACCCTAGTGCAAGGGCTCAGAGCATGCAGCGTTAGCCCGGGGCCATGGCACAGACTCCTTAGGTCCCTGCTCACCACACACCCCTTCCACACTCAGCTGTCCCCCTGCCAACCTGCCTGGCCACATGCGACTCTGGGAGGAGGTGTCCTCTGTAGCCTGCTCAGCGAACCGAAGGGAGGGTGCAGAGACAGGCCCTCTGCTGTTACAAATGACACTTCGCCAGGCTGGTGGGGTGCTGGGAAGGAGGCAGCTTGAGTTATGCATGGGCTGGCTCTGTTTCTCCTCTCCTCCTGTCCTGGTGACAGGGCTGGCCCAGCCTCTGATGCTCCCAAGCAGCTTGGGGGCTGAGTAGATTGGGTAACGTGCCCCTTCACCCTGGCCACCCCAGCCCTAGCCCCTGCAGGGAGGAGTGCACCCCACGCCAGGGCCCTGAAAAATGGAGGGGGTGAGGGTCCTGGCTCATCCACCTCCCAGCTGTGTTACCCTTAGTAAATTGTTTAATTTGTCTGTGCATCCCTCACTTTACTGCTCTGTAAAACAGGGCTGGGCATGTAGTGAGGGTGAGAAGCACCGCAGGCACGTAGTAGGCTCAATGAATAAATATTCTCTACTGTCCTTCCTAGCTGCCTGCAGGCCAGCATTCCAGGGAGGGGAGAGGGCCAAAACAAGTGAGGGAGCGGCTTCTCTGTCTGTCTGTCTGTCTGTCCGACCTCCCCTCCCCCTTTCCCTTTGCTCAGAGCCACAGAGCACACCACCACAGACAGGCCACAGTGAGCTGCATTCCTGATCTACCTCTAAAAGGCAAACTCTGGCCCTGGCTGGGCAATTCAGCTGGTTGGAGCGGCGCCCCGATGCACCAGGGCTGTGGGTTGGATCCCAGTTAAGGAAGCATCCAATGAATGCATGCTTCTTTCTTTCTCTCTCTCCCTCTCTCCTCGCCACCCACCCCCCACCTTCCTCTTCCTCTAAAATCAATAAATAAAGAAAATACAAATAAAAACCAAGCCCTGTGGAGGGCAGGTCCCTTACACAGGCTCATACACCACCCTTCCTCCTTCGTCACTTTGGGGCCCAGACCGGAGCCTTTTTCTGAAGGAGACGCATCCTCACCTGATCGCCTTTACTCTGAACCTACCATGGGCCAAGTTTCCACCTGCCACAGGGAAAAATACCACTAGAGAAAGCCCGGGCCATCGAGTCAGACCTACTTCTCCCAGACAGGTGCCCTGGACACATTCTGGGATCTGTAGGAGCCTCCCTTGCCTGAAAGGGCCAGAATAATGGCCCCCACGGGACTTCTGGGAGGATTAAACACAATGACATTCCTCATGTCCCTAGTCAGGGGTCTTCCGTCCTTGTTCTTCACCCTGTAAACACCCCCTTTCACTTCATGCTGACAGAGGGAACCAGGGGGGTGTCAGGCAGCAGCGTCAGAGCCTCCTGACTCACTGGGACCTCATGGCCCGCTTCCTGTGGGCTGGCGGCCTAACTGGTTGCCCAGCATGTGCCCTGGTCCAGGAGAGTGTTTGGCCCTTATCAGATTTCCCTGCCCTTCTCACCCCTGTTCCCAGGCCCAGAGAATGACACGGTTTCACTGATTTCTGTCACGCACACCCCACCCCTTCCTTGCCTGTCTTCTCCGTGGGGACCCACCGTGCCACAAAGAAGGAGAGGCCAGTTGTTAAAATGGTGTTCCCTTCTCACACATTCAGCCCATGGGGGTGTTTGATCTCCGGCTTAACGATTGCAGCCATTTTTCCTAAGAGAATAAAGAAGATTCAGGCAGAGAAAGAGAGAAGGAGACAAAGCGTGAGAGAGACAATGAGATTAAAAAGAGCCAGAGACTCAAAGAGAGAAAGGGGGAGGGAGAGGGGGAGAGAGAGAGGAGGGAGGGAGGGAGGGAGGGGGAGTGGGGGAGGGGGAGAGAGTGAAACAGGGAACAGCCTCTCTTGGAAGCCACCTCTGGCCTCCTCTGGCCCTACCTCCCGCCCTGCCTCCCCAGCCTCTCCTCCCCGCCCCCCACCGCTGACCAGCTGACCAGCATCCTTACAGCCTCCATATCCACTGGGAGCGATCACATCCTCCCTGTGGAGGTGCCAACCTCTCGCTCAGCATGACAGGGCAGCTGCTCTGACAGGAGCTGGGACTGAGCAGCCTTGTGGGGCACAGGGTTGGCTAGCAGGGGACAAGTGGGCTGCCCAGGGGAGCCCCAGCCCGTGCCCCCTACCCCTGCCTCCCAGCAGCGTCAGGGGCTGCCCCAGGGAGCCAGTCACAAAGCCCTGGCTGAGCATTAACTCAGCCTTTATTTCCTGCTCCTCCTCCCTCTCCCCTCACCCTCGTCTCTGGTCTTCGATTTCCTATTTGAGAACAGTTCCAGGCTGTGCCACCGCTAAAATCCCAGCTCCATAACTGGGGAAAGCTGTTTGGAGCCTGTGAGTCAGAGGCCAGCGCTGGTTTTTTATTAAAGGCAGAAGGAAAGTAATCTGATTTTATAAAAGCAAAGCACCTTCTTATAAGCCAAGTGTTCCATGGGACATCTAACTGCCTGAGATAATATTTTAAAATGTGCACAAACACACCGTAGCCCTCGACCCCTTCCCAGCCCCTGGTGGCTGTGTCGAACCTGCATGGCTTTCTTTCTTCTTTTTTTCTAGCTAAATGTTTCTAGGTCACTTCCATCCTCCCTCACTGAGAGCTCCCATGCAGGAAACGCCTTGAATTCCATTCCAGCCCCTGAGCCTCCACAATTAATGGGATCACTGCAAACCAACCAGGAAGGATGCTGGGGAGAGAGAGATCGTATCTCTCTGGTCTCCAGGCGAAGGAGCTTCTAGCCCAAGAGAAGCTCAGCCTGTCTGGGCCCTGCGGCTGCTTTTGCTGTGAACTCTGATCCCCAGTCTCTGTCAGCCTGCCTGGGGCTGGCAGTCCTGGGCCTCCTGGGCTCCCTGTCCCACCCCCCTCTGGACCTGTCTCTCTAATTCTCTTCTCGTCGAGTCTATTAGTGTTTTCTGGCAGGCTCTGCCAAGTTCAGCTGCATCTCCTTGTCTAGTTTGGATTAGAAGAGAAAGCTCTGGCATGTTTTCCCCTCACCTGAGGAAAGAGACGCTTCTCCTTTTCAAGATACTCATAGTTTTTGATGAAGACCAAGAAAGACTTAAATGATAATGAAATGCAGTCATTTCGAGATGAGATTGCCCAGGAGCGCTTCCCAGCTGCCCTGTGGAAATGGCTTGGCTCTCTTACCCGCAGAAAGGCAGCCAGCCGGGCACAGGGGCCTGCCCTGTGTGACCTCTGCGAGCCTGTTTGCAGCCTGACTCTTGCCTTTTCCCTCTTCCTTGCCTGGACTAGTGCAGTAGCTAGTTGATGTAGCAGCCCCCCACCTGCCTCCCTACCACCTCTTCCGGTTTGGTTCCTCTGGTTCTGATCACGCATCTTTCCTCCTCCAAAGCCTCCATTGGCTTCTAAATGCCCAGTTCAAACGCCTTGCCCCTCCTTTACAAAGTGCTCCTACTACCTTGCAGGTTAGGTGGACGGCACCATCTAGCTGACCTCTGTACGACTGTGTCTGTTAGCCAGTTTATCCATTTGGCCTAGAACTGCCATGACTTGGATACAGAACAGAAGAGAAATAAAACAGTCCCTGTGAACAAAGGCCCACCAGGGGCCAGGTACAGATCGAAAGTCATCTTGGAGTCACAGGAACCCAGGTCCAAACCCCTTGCCCTGCCACTTAGCCACTGGGTGCCTCAGGGCCAGCTCACTCACCCTGTGAACCTGCTTCCTCACCTGTAAGTGGCACTCGCTGCTGTGGAGGTTGCAGGAGGTGCCAAGTGCTGGGCACAGCCAACTGCTTGATGTGCGGTAGCTGCTCTGCTTTGGTTTAATTTCTTGTAACGAGAGCTATTTTGGACAAATGAAACACCTGGGAAACTTTTTAAACTATAGATGCTGGGGTCCCACCCCTGGTCCCTTTCTGTCGTTTGTTTGGCCAGAGCATGAGCCCTGGTACACAAGGTGCTAAAGAAGCAGAGGCCTGGGGGCCCTGGATGACGTGAAAGAAGAGCCCTAAAGAGGGGCCTCTTGGGGAGTGACAGGGCCTGTAGCAGGGGTGGGTGGGGTGAGCGAGTCTGGGAGCCTGGGCTTTGCAGGGAGCCCAGGGCAGCCCCTCGCTGTGCAGACTGACTGGCAGGGGTGGATAGGGAGGAGTCAGGGCATCCACTGGCTATGGTCCCCCCGGCACACCCAGTGCAGGGCTGCCTGCTGGGTCTGACCAGGTGGGGAGGCGCCAGGGAAACGCAGGCCATTTTACTTCTAGAAACAGGCTGGGGCCTCAGCACCAGCCCTTGTATCAGGGTGGGGGAGCCCAAGGAAAGTGGGAGCTAATTGAGGTTGTCAGGAACAAAGGCTCAATTTCCACCACTGAGAACAGAAGGTAAAACACCCTGGAGTTAATTAACTTCCTGCAACATGGCTGATGCCACGGGTCTTATAGCTGCCTCGGGTCTTATTCCGCCTTCCAAGAGAAGGAGTTTACCGGAGCCAAAAGAAAATCATTCTCCCACAGTCGGGACAACCCCTTCCTTCACTGGTCACATGCTCCTCCACTCATTCAGTCATCAACCAACGCGCCTTGAGTTGCAGGCTCCATGCTGGGGACACAGCATAGAGGTGACCCAAAGAGAGGGCTTCCTGAGGGAGCTCAGAAACATTCATTCATTCCCTCATTCTTCTTCCAACCAGCACATAACAAACGGCTCTCAAGTGAGCCCTTTCTGCCACTTCCAGTGGTGTTACCTATGTCCCCCGGCTCGTGCCCTCTGCCCCTCTCCCAGACCTGCCTGCTTCTCTTGCGGCACCCCCGCCCCCAGCTGAAGGCCTTTCTTCGGTTTACTTAGAATACAGAAGCATTTGGAAGAGGCCTTCCATGAGCTCCCGCTTCCACACATCCTCACCTTCCAGCACCTGAGTCCTCTCTGCCTTCTCTCCTGTCCCTGAGTCTAAGGACAGCCCTGCTCGGGGCTCCAGATCCCAGCCACTCTTGTTGCTTGGAGCACGTGGGCCAGAGGTTTTATTCTCCCAGTGGTGAACACCCCGTGCCACCAGCTTCCTCTGCTTACTCAATCATCCCCATAGCATAGAGACGTGCTGGTCCGAGAAAATTATAAAACATCTCTGTACGCCACTATCTGTTCCAGTACCCCCACCTGTCCTTCTTCCCCTTTAGGGTGAGACACCTATTCCAGGCATTTCTGTGGGCTGCCTCCAGTTCCTCTCCGCCCACCTCTTTCAATCCTGCGCCAACAGCCTCCGTCCCGCCACTGCAGGGAAGGGCTCCCAGCAGACACGCCGTCTGTCCTCTGCACTCATCCTGCTCGGCCCTGCAGCAGCCTTCGACCTCGCTGCTCACCGCCTCCCTCCTACATCACTCTTCACCGGGTCTCCCAGGCGCCTCGCTTCCCTGGTTCCTCTCCCACCTCCCTGGTCACACCTCCCAGCCTCCTGAGCTGGTTCCCCTCTTCGACCTCTTCATGTTGGGGTGTCCTTTGTAGAAGTCATTCCGTGGGCCTCTTCTCTGCAGTCCCTCCCTCCACTCACGAATTTAAACAGTGTTTCTACGCTGACGGCTCCTGCGTTTTCACCTCCAGCTCAGACCTTGCTCCCAACCCCAGACTCAAATATCCAGCTGCCCCACTAGCATCTCGCACCCAACACGTCCAAATGCGATTCCTAGTCTTACCCATAAGTCGGCTCCACCCGCAGCCTCCTCCAACCCTGACAGCGGCAACTCCGGCCTTCCTGTTGCTCAGACTAAACCACTGGGAAGCCTCTCTCTTGTTTTATAACAATCCATAGCCATCAGGGTCTCCTGCTGACCCGTCCTCCACAATGGGCCCAGAGTCCCACCAACACTCCTCACCTCTGCCCCTGCCACGCGTCCCCGCCAGCAGCCACCTCTGGTGGCTCCGCAGCTGCCTCCTCGCTGGTCTCCTGTTCCACAGGGCAGCCCACTCCCAGCAGGGTCCACCACTGCTTGTGGTTCTCCCTCCTTCTTTCCAGCCGTGCTCCCTCCTGAGGCTCTTTAAATGTGCTGTTGTCTCTCCCTGAAACACTGTTAGGCTAACTATGACCTTCAGAGTGAGGCTGTCCCTAAGCATCCCACTTAGAACTGCAGTGCCCGCCTCCATGTATGTATTCCTTCTCCTTTTCTCCCTTTGCCATATACTTACCATCACCTAACGTGCGATATATGTATTCGTTCTTCCTTTTCCTCCAGTAGAATGCGGGTCAGTGTAGAGGGTTGAATGTGTCTCCTCCCCTCCAAAAGGTATATCCACGCTCTGACCCCCCTGTGGCTGACATTTGACCTTGTCTAGAAATAGTCTTGGTAGATACAAAGTAAAGGAACTGCAGACGAGATCATCCTGGGTTTCATGTGGACTCAATGCAATGAATGGTGCCACATCAGAGAAGAGAGAGCAGGACGTGAGGCGCAGAGGCACTGGCCATGTGAAGGCGGAGGCAGAGAGTGGAGCCCTGCTGACTCAGGTCAAGGGATGCGAGGAGTCACCAGAAACTGGAAGAGGCAAGGAAGGATTGTCCCCTAGAGCCCTGCCAGCACCTTGATTTCAGACTGCTGGCTTCAGAGCTATGAGACAATGAATTCCCTGGTTTGAAGCTGCCAAACCTGTGGCAACTTGTCGTATCCGTCCTAGGAAATTAAGGCAAGATCTTGGTTGTTTCCTGCTGCCTCCCAGGTTCTAGCACCACACCAGGCAGAGTGCGTGTGCAGTCCCCACGTGCCAAGTGACCAAGTGAATGTTGTTGCACCCAGCACGGTGACAGCACCGAGGAGCACAAAGGCAGACAGGCAAGTGTGTCCCCATCCTCAGCCCTAGGAAGCAGCCAGAGCCAAGTCCCCTGGACACCAGGTTTGAGTCCCAGCCTTATGAATGAGCAGCTGGGACCTGCACTTCCCCATTCTCTCACTTGCAAGCTGAAGGGAAAAGTCGGCATCCCAGTGTGGATGTGAAAATTATATGTAATAAATGCCGGGGGAATGTTGGCTTCCTTCCCCCACCCCTCACCACCTCAGAAATAGGGGAAATACCCATACTTGTCTGCCTGGGAGAACCATTCTTGATAGTTTTTCTTTGATCAAATGCTAATGATATGGGAAATATCCATGCTACATTGTTAAGTGGGGAAAAAGCTGGTTACCAAATTGCATGTGCATTAGCTATGCTTGGAACAAGTGGGCATGAAAGTGCAGCCCATTACCAGAAGGAAAATCTCACTCAAGGGCCTGAGCCCCAAACAGAAATTTGTTCTTTGCTTTTTCCGTTGACTTTTATCTCGGTCCACACGGAGTCCTCCTGGCGTGGGCACTGGGGAGCCCTCTGGCCTTCTCTCCCTGCTTCTCATACCCGATTATCCCCTCAGTCTGCCCAGCTCTTTCATTTTTTTCTGTAATGCTTTATACATTTCTCCATAAAAATCAGGCACATCCTTTGCTAGGTTTATTCTTAGGTTCCTTTCAGGTTGATTTGCTGTTTTTAAAGGAGTCTTTTTTTTTTTTTTTTTTTCCCCTATTACAGTTTTGTTTGTTTGTTTTAGAGAAGCCTTTTTGGGCCAGAGCTTAAATGTCAGCTCCTCTTTGGAGCAGGCTGATTCCCCTCACACCCTCCTGGAGCCATGAATGTCTTCTTCACAGCTCTCACCATTTGCATTTTTGTTCATTTAACTTCTTTATTTCTGCACCTTTTACTAATGCAAATTGTTAGTTCATGGTTTTCTTCTCCAGAGATCATGAGGTTTCAGAGAAAAGGGACAGAGTCTGTCTTAATCACAACTGTAACCCCAGGATTTAGCCCCTTGCCTGGCCCTTGGCAGGTGCACCCAAGTGTGTGTTGAATGAGTCCTGTGCCAGCCCACATGGATGGAGAGATGCATAATCCAGGCACTGCTGAAGGACCTGGGCTCAGTCATGTCACTGCTTTGTGCTGCATGTCCTCCAGTGACAAAGGCTGTGGCTTATGGATTCCTTTCAATTGCTAAAAACCGTCTGACTCAATGAGGAGAGGGCTAGGAAGAGCTAGAAGCAAGGTAAAATTTAATTCTCACAACAAACTTAGGGGGAAATTCTATTATTATTTCCATTTTACAGATAAGAAAACTGAGACCCAGAGAGAATCATTCATTTGTCCATGGTCACACAGCCAGGAAATACCAGCGCTAAGATTTAATGCAAAACATCAAACTCCAGAGCCCGCACTCCTAACCACTGCTAAATGCCTTTCCAAATATTTACCCAAACAACCTTCCATCCACCCTCCCAGCAGTCTTTCTACCCACCACCCCCTACCCTCCCACTCTAATCACCCAACTGCCAATCATCCCCTACTTGTCCCCTACCCTCTCATCCATCTTCATTCCCAACCATTACTCATGTAATGTGGGCATCTGGAAGATATCACAAATCCATCTACCCACTTCCCCACTCTTTTTTTTTTTTTTTTGCCCTACTTACCAACATCGATCCAACAACTGTTTGCTACATACTCACCTTCTATGCTGAGTGCTGATGTTTAGAGATGAATGATACTAAGTCTCTGACATCGAAGGGCTTGCTCCTTTGTGAGGGGAACGGGAAGGGGAACCAGAAGGGTGACCTAGTAAGGAGGAGCAATCCCAGGAGGTTATAGGTGCATGGCTCAGGAAGAATACCTGAGGATTTGGCGGCTGGTTTGGGTGGGTTAGAATGATCCAGTTGGAAGGGATGAGAAATGATATTGTTAACGGATTCTGAAGGACCGTGCCAGTCAAGCCATAGGCAGCCCCTCTGAGTGCCCCCATTGGGTGGGGACGGGCCCGGTCTCAGGAACTGGCCAGAGCAGGGCTTTTGACCAGCACTTGAGCTGAGACTCGGGGCAGCTCTCTGGAAAAGAAATCCCATGCCCAGAGTTTTCTTTATGACCCACTTGCTGTTTGGCTTCCCCCAGAGCCACTCTGCATTTGCTATTCTGTGCACTTCTCACGTATTTGCAAGTTCTGATTGAACAAACACTGGCTGGGGCACAGTGAACCCAAATAATTGTGTGTCTGTCAACGGTACATGTTAATTGGAGGGTTGTAGAGTCCGCGGGATGGGTCACAAGGGAGAAGCCGATTACTCCGTGTGCCTATTTGAAAGGCACCCGCTCCTGGAGTCCTAACTGGCAGTAGCACACTCTGCATTGGTCCGTGTTATTGATTTTCCTCCCGCCTCAGTTGATGGGCTCGTTAATTGACAATTACCTTTTTCCCTGTGTTGGGAGAATTGACAACAACGACCTGAAGTGTTCAAGTTTCATTTGAGCTGAGCTAAGCCTGTTCCTGTTTAACCTATAACAAATCCCAACAGGCAACTCTGGGGACCTGGGGACTCCACAACAGAACCAGGAGTATTGGGGGAAACTTGGGCCCTAATAGGTACAGACTTGGGCATAGGGCATGCCAGGGCCTTGGCATCGAAGGACAATGGATGGAGCAGGGAGCTGTGTGGGACTAGGTGGAGACTAGGCTAATACACAAAAGCTCCCCATGAGACCAATTCACAGTCGGCTCCAGTGGGCAGTGAAGAAGGGATTGGTGTTTACTGAGCACCTACTATGTTCCAAGTACCTCGTTATTAATTGCACCAGCCCATAAGCTTTACTATTACAGATACATATACCATATATCTATAATGTGTTTTGTACAGGAAAGCGGGAGAGTTTTTGCCACCCCCCAAAATCAACTATTGCCCTATTGGAGGCAATATGACCCCCACTGAGACCTTATGGTCTAGCAACATTAAGGCAGGAGCCCAGGCTCATAAACCTAGTGGAAGTGCGTATCCCATTTATCCCACACACATTGCAGCTGGACAGTGAAGCCTGGTCAAGAGGAAAGTCTTGGGCATCAGACTTGGATCGAAGTCTCCATCCCGCCACTTACTATCAGACTTTGCACTTCAGTCTCCTCCTCTGTTTAATGGAGCTGGAAACAGGACTGACCTTATATTAGATGGTAAGCTCGTAATGTGGTGGCCACTGTAGTCATTGCCCCAGGGCCCACTAGCTGGTGGGGCCGAGAGAGGGTCCCCTGCTCCCTAAGGTCCTGGGCCATTATTTACTCATCTCGGTGACCCTGACCTTGGCCCTTGCTTCGGGGTGAACTGCCAACTCTCAGGCAGGTTTGCTCCAGCTCTGAGCTGGGTCCAGGATGACAGGGGCTGCCCACCAGCGCCCCGCGACCTTGGGCCCCTCAGGGAGCACCGTGTCCAGCCACTGAGAGGAACCTGCCGTCTTAGCCTCTGCAGCTGTCTGAGGGACTTCAGAGGCTTCCTAAAATGCCTGCCTGAAGCTGGTCTGAGGTGCCCAAGAAGCCTGAAGGGTGTTGCTTGGATGAGGAAAAACCCCATCACCGAATGTGTAAGTAAGGGACCGGGACTTTGGCATGGGACCAGGAGTTGACCTTCCTGGAGAGTCGTGCCCAGAACCCAAATCTTACACAACCTTCCCCAGATCTTTGTCCTGGGAGGTGGCTGCAAGGAGAGACAGTGGCCCATTATTTAATAAGAAAGATTTTTAATTCGAATCCAGCCTAGAGGCACAGCCCCCAACCCCTGCGCTGGCCTTCCCTCTGCCCCCGGATTAGTAGGTCGCACCGCGGCACAGAACACGCCTGGTCGCCAACCAGGCCCGCCGGCTCGAGCCGCAGACTGACGCGCTTTGCTGCACTGGTTTCCAATTATTTGTAAGCTGTTTATCCCTTTCTTCCAATGAAATCTTATGTAGGAGCCCAATTGATATGGAGAGGAACAAATGCCTCTAATGTACAACAGGACCAGAAATTAACCCATGTGTGAACGTCCGCAATCTCCCTCCATGCTCCCCGCTTCCTGGACAGCTCAGCGCGCCACGCCTGCGTTCGCTGTAGCTGCCCAGAGAAAGAGAAGGTGGAAAAGCCCCCAACCTGCTCACGCTCCCTGCCTTCAACTCCCTCACCTGCGAACCCCTAGAGCCCCAGAATACCTTAAGAAACGTGTTAGTTGCTGGTGAGATAGGTTCAAATCCCAGCCCAGCACTCACTAGCTCATGGACCAAAATTATGTCTCTTCGCCCCTCGGAGCGTCCAATTAGTTGTCTACAAAACAGGCAAAGAACAGGTTTGCCTACCTCTGCAGGGCCGGGGGACAGACTGGACTTGGGAATGCGAGCACAAGCCCTGGGGGGCTGCCCTGTCCTGGGAATCGGAAAATAAGGGTGTTGAGTTTTGTGTCCTTTGCATGTTTAGCGTTACAAGTGGCAGAAGCAGACTTTTTGTTAATGGTTAAGGGGGCCAGGCCCTGGGAAATCTGAACCATTTCTGTTTTGCTTGAGAAAAAAACGGAAAAGGCCCATGTTTTCCTTCCCTGCTCTGTGGAGCAGAATCGGTCTGTGCTCTGTTTTGAACGTTTGCTTCTCTGGGCCTCAAACCGCTCTGAGTTTTCAGAGGTTCCTGCTCTGGTTCGCCCGGGAAACGTCTGTCTGCCGATGAGCAGTTTCAGCCATTGGGCCTGCTGCTCGGGCGACCCGAGGGGAGTCAGAGGAGGAGAGGGGCCTCTGACCACCACCAGCACCAGTTCCAGGTTTTGCCGATGCCCGGCTCCACTAGATGCCCTGCCATGGCACCAGCCTTTCTGGGGGAGGTGATAGTGAGGAAACAAAGGGCCTTCACTGTGCAGAGGGGGCATATGGAGGAACTGATGTCTCCCTGGCAGGGGTCCTGGGCCACATTAAGGGGCCTGACTTAGGTCTCTTCCCATTCACAGCTGGGGAGAGGGGCTAGGAGAGGAGTCTTCCAGGGCCCTGCACTGCCTAGAAACAGAGAGGGACACCAATAGGGCCAAATGGAAGTTGCTTGCTTTGACAGTTTGGAAGGGAAGGTCCCAACAGGAAACTGGTAACTGCCAGCACCTCCTGTCACCAGGCCCTGCCCTAGGCTCCTTCTAAATGGCAGCTTATTTGTCCTCAACTGACTCTCTAAGGCAAGGGTGATTGTCCCCTTCTATACCAGAGAACCCTAGACTCCTAGAAGTTAAATAACTCACCTAACCCATGGCTAATGACAGCAGGGGAACCAGAATGGTTTCTTTGGTGCGGTTAGGGAACGACTAGGCAAGGGGGTTCCCAGGAGCCAGGCTGGGCCTTGGAATTCATGTGTCCCACAGGTCAAGGTGACCGGCACCACTTGGCTCAGCTGGCCAGCGGGGAGCATGGTCCATGCTGCCTGTCCGCCGGGCTTATCTCGGGCCTCCTGGGCACCTGCTGTGCGCTGACTCAGGAGACAGCGGGGTAGCAGATAGCAGAGCAGGCCTCTGGTCCTTCAGGAGGAGAGCACTGCCCATGGGCTGAAACAGGCCATAGGACTGAGTGTGCACCGTGCTTTTACCAAGGTGCGTGTGGAGGGCGGGGGGGGGGGGGGGGGGGGGGGGGGGGGGGGGGGTGCTTGGGGCTCAGCCGTGAGAAATAGCGGAGGAGGAAGAGGAGGACTGGGGCTGTGGTAGCAAAGTTCTGACCCACCGAATCGCTGGGCTCGTGATGCTCTATTGCTTGTGCTCCCCAGCCATCCTGCTAGATGGAAGGTTTCAGGTTGCCTCTTTCTTCTCTCAGCTCTGACCTCGATCAGGGTGTGGGTTCCCCTTCACGCCACCACCATTACTATAGATGCCCAAGGCCCCTCCCTCCATTTGGGGGAAGTTTATAAACGTCCTAGACTGTTGGATCAGAGATGGGCCCCTGTTGGGGAGACGGTGAGTGCTACTCCAGACTGGATGCTTGGTCAGCAACCTATGAGCCCACTTCCGGTGGGACACAAAGACAGACAGTAACGGGAAGGGAAACAGTGCTTCTGTGCCTTTCTTGAGGCCCCTGACATTGGTGAGAGCCCCTTGCTCCAACAGGGCTCAGAGGGTCCATCCCCAGTTTCCTTGGTCATTCCTTTCCCCCCTGCTCATTCTCATCTGCAAGGCAGAGCCTCACTCTGCAAAGATGTGTCTGGGAGAAGTTAAGAGCCAGGGCTGTGGGGCCAGCCTGCTGATATCTGACTTTAGGCAGGTAACTTAATCTCTACCTCAGTTTCTTCGTCTGTAAAATGAGCACAATAACAGGACCTACCTTACAGGCTTGCTGAGAGAATCAGGTGTCAATGCACATGTTTTCTCTGGAACGCCACACCCTCCAGGTGATACAAGTCACAGATGTTGGACTCAGGGGATTTTCAGCGCAGGTGGGAATGCTGGCACGAACCAGCTGACGAAGATCCCCGTGAAGTAGGGGCCCAGGACTCCGGTGCCACAACTGGTCACAGGGGATAGCAGTCCCACCTAAAACCTAAATTCTAGGATGAAGAGGATGCAAAAGGAGGAAAAAATGGTAGGTCTAGCATGTCACCCAGCATCAGGGCAAATAATGCAGGGTTGGACAGGAAGGGAGGAGGTGGAAAGGCATCTGGCTGGGGGAACCCAATTGGGCAAAAGCTGGTCAGGGGGGACTTGGGGAGGGAAGCCTGGGGTGCAGAGCACAGCCTTGCTGGATGCTGAGAGCCAGTCCTCTGGGGGTGTAATGCAGGGCCCAGCACGAACGCAGCTACTGGGGCCTGCCATCCACGGGCCCTCCAATTGCCGACTTCGTGCAACCCTCTCACTACCCCTGCGTCCTGCTACTACCCGCACTTTATAGATGGGGAAACTGAGCAAGCTCAGAGAGGGGGCTCCTTGTCCAGGATCACTCAGCACTCAGCCCAGTGATAGCTCTGGGCCTCAAGTCGTCTGTCTGCCTACAGGGCTGGTGACCCTCCCCAGGGCCTATACTGTCACCCAGGTGAGACACAAAGCACAGAGGGTGAAAAGGAGGCTGGTTTCAGGCCCCGAGGAGAACTTGAAGAGCTCCAGAAGGACATTTCAGGCCCATCCATACTTCTCCCGGAAGACCAGCCACCAACAGGGGCCTCACATATGGGGGCGTCCACACATGGTCATTGCCAACATGGAGGCCCAGATCCTCAGCCCTGGGATTTAGACTCCTGGGTTTATGCTCTGAGACTTTGTCAGGGGCTGCATTCTACTTGCTTGCTCCATTCAGCTTCCTGTGCTGTTGCGTCCAGGGGATGGGCGGTGGGTGTTGGCTTCCCCCCACCCATATCACCTCTGCACAGCTCCCCACCAGCACCCCAGGTAGAGTCCTGTCGGCTCTAGTACAATCTAGGCTTGAGAGTATTCTAAACATCCCCCTTCTCTTCCTCGTTGGGCCCACCATCTTTTAGAGCAGGGGTTCTCCATCCCGGTGCCAATGAAAATTCACTGGGGTGCTTTAACATATCCATCTGCCTGGCCTCCTGGTCTCTGCGAGGGCCCGGGGTGAAGTGCTTTCAAAGCCTCGATTTAGCGGAACCTGCTGGAATAGTTGGCGGACCCTCCAAGCACAGCCTGGGTTTCTTTTTTCCCCCACTCACATCAGCATAATCCACCCTATTAAAGCCTGCAAAACACAAATCAAATGGCTCCTGCTGGCCAGAGAGCTGGCCTTTGGAAAACAGAGCTAAGCCTTCCTTGTGGGCTCACGTCCTGTGGCGAGCTCTGTGTCGGTGCCAGGTCAGCCATCGTGACTTCAGAGTCACCCTGTACTGGCATTATTTCTATGCCACCTCACCCACGGTAGCCAAAGCCCCACTGAGACTTTTATTGTCTCTTTTATAATGTCAAACAGGAGCCTTAGATGCTTGTGGTCATAATTTTGAAATATTAAATTACGCTGAGCATTAAGGGCTATGTTTTTGGTGGGAAGACAGGTTAATTGCAGCTCTTTATCTTTAATTTTGAGATTTAAGCCACTTTCCCATTTAGCTCTAATTGGCAGTGCTCCGCCAGCCCTCCCTGACCTCAGCAGCCTGTGATACGGTCTAGCAAGCCTTTCATGGAAGCCCCTTTCTCTCTAGCCCTGCACATTTAATAGATTTGTATTTCCTCAGTCATCTCTCCTTCTGCGGAGATATTTCAAAATCACACCATGTGGCTGCAGGAAATAAATGCCTCCGCTCCAGCAAATGTTTTTTTTTACAGCGATCGGGCAAAAGAGGATTAATTGCCCCCATCCACTCACACCTCTTGCTCACTGTGTTCCATTTTCCTACGAAGATTTTTAATCCTTTCTTCTGCAGCCAGGCTGGATTTGTTTGCGAATGCTCGTGCTCGGAAAGTGATATTTCTGGAATGGACCCTAAGAGAACATCTACTCCAATCACTCTATTTTACAGATAATAATACCATCATCATAATACTTTATGTGTCGGGGGAGAGTACTCATTGTGAAGACAGGGAAGGGGATGGTAATGAGCCCCTCATCCCTGGAGGTACTCAAGCACAGTTTGGAAGCAGCTTGTCAGGCATATTTTAGAGACAAATACAGCCTAAGAATTGAGAGGTTTTAGAGTCAGAAAAACTTGAGTTTAAATTCCTACTGCTTACCTGTCCTGTGGCCTCAGGCAGCTTATGAACCATTTTTAACCTCTGTTTCCTGGTCTATAAAACGGAGTTAATAATAATACTTACCACTGTAAAATTACACTACAAGCAAGTGAAATAATACCGGACCTCTAGTAATTGCTTAATAACTGTGAGTTACTGGTATTAAATGTTATAGATGGCAGCCGGGCTTCAGAAATGGCGAAGGAGGAAGGGTAGGGAAGAAATCAATGTAAAGACCTTTGGGTTCTCTTTGATCCCCCATCAGAGTTTACAAAGTGCTTTCAGAGTTGTAATCCTGATGCATCCTCACCACAGCACCACAGTTCTGCTCTCCCACGAGTCCCTAAACAGAGCTAAATAAAGAACAGCGTGGTGCTGTGGAGGCTCAGAGAGGCGGAGCAACTGTCCTCAAATCACACAGCACAGCAAGAGAGCCAACAGGCCCCAAACTCACCCTTCTTTTTCTGCAGTTTCTAGGAAACAGATGCTGCTGTGCGTTCCATCCTCCTACTGCTTTATTGTGAAGGCATTTCTTCATATCCTAGAACCTCTCTGGTTGGGTGTGCTCCTGGCCTGCCCAGAATTTCATTCTGAGGGTGGTGTTTGCCAATTCAAACACAGGACTGGAAACTGTTTTTTTCATTCCCAAGGTTGTAGGGCAATCAAGCCGTCCAATAATAATAATGTGTAATGCTGGTTACTCATAATGCACTTGTTTCATGTGGCACTCTTAGAATTTTAATTTGATACAAGGAACATTATTGCTCCATATTCATTACATTGCATGTTAACTTTTAAAAACCCTTTTTTCCCCCAGCAATAATAGAAGACAATTTTCCATGAGGAAAGCCATTTGGGGAAGAAGATCTGCTCAATGGGCTTTCCCGAGCATCAGAATGGCCTGGGCTGACCCACTACCTTCCCTCCCACGGCTCCTGTCTCCCTGGTCACAGTGTGGCAGCAGCCATTTCCCCGGGCCCACGGCTGCACCTGCAGGAGGGGCTCTTCCACCAGAACCATTGCTGCTTGGCCTGTGTCGTCAGCCTTTTGCCTCAGTGCTAAGCTACCAGGACTCTTTAAGGTTTATAATCAGAGACTTTTTATTTTTTACTTTTTTTGAGAAAGAGGGGAAGGGAGGAGAAAGAGAGGGAGAGAAATATCAATGTGCCTCTTGCATGCCCCCAACTGGGGACCAGGCATGTGCCCTGACTGGGAATTGAACCAGCAACCCTTTGGTTTGCAGGCTGGCGCTCAATCCACAGAGCCACACCATGCAGGGCTGTATAATCAGAGATTTAATTGGAGAGAAGAAGAGAAAAGATCAGGCTTAAAGATTTGTACACTTGGAGAGTTGGGTTGGGGAAGCTTGAACTTGGATCAAACTGGGTCACTATTAGGAGCAGGACCCACCCAAAGCATTGAAATCCACTCCCCGCACCCCCCCACCCCCACCACATATACACCTTTTATTTTTTTATTTATTTTTTAGATTTTATTTATTATTTTTAGAAAGAGGGGAAAAGGAGAGAGGCATAAAGGGAGAGAAACATCCATGTATGGTTGCCTTTCACCTGCCTCCAGCTACAGATCTGACTGGAGACCTGGCTTGCAACCTGGTTATGTGCCCTGGCTGGGGATCGAACCAGCGACCTTTGAGTTTGCAGGCCGGTGCCTTATTCACTGAGCCACCAGCCAGGGCTCACATACACCTTTTATTTTAACTCCTCACACCAAAGGAGATCAGCGCCCTGTCCAGGGTTGACCTCTGGCCCCAGCAGCTGTCCCAAGAGCTGTTCAGGTCGAGGGGAGAGAGGTTCCACCTGTCTCTAAACCGGGCAGCCTGACTCTTGTTTTCCAAATTGATTCCACACACACTTGTGAAGAAGAAATGCTGAACCCTGCGCCCCCATCCTGCCTTCCCCACTCGTTTCGCAGATCAGGAAACTAAGGTCCGGAGAAGCCAGGGCCTTGTTCCGGGCGCGTGGCTGAGCTGGAACCGGCACGAGCCCTCAGACCACTGCGGCAGGCTGCCTCCCTCGCATCAGCCCCAGACAACACCAACACCCTAATGTCTTTTCACTGATATGGGGAGAGAGCTACAGTTTAATGTTTCAGTCCAATGTGCCAGGGACTTCTTCTAAACAGTACACAGCCATAAGGTAGTTATTACTGTCCCCATTCTATGCGTGAGGCCACTGGGCTCAGGGAGGTGAGGCTCTTGCATGAGGTCAGCCAGGGGGTGACGGAGCAGGGCTGGAACCCGGGCTCCACAGCCTCTGCCCTTCAGCCCCGACTTTTACTGCCCGGAACCAACTGCCTGCAGCCTCCATTTACTTCCCTGCGACACTAAACGCCTCATTTCTTTCTGTCCACGCTAATTTACACTCCAGGTTCAAGTCAGAGGAATATAAAAATTCTTGGAAACATCTAAAGTGCTATAAAAATGCGTGACTAATGCCATTATAAAATGTGGACAAATTATTTGGTTGGGGGCCCTTTATTTTTTACCCCCACTTAAATGCTGTAAAAAGTCTGCCAGGAAAATGGGGTCTTTGCACCAACAATGTAGTATAAGGCATTATGGGTCACAGACACTATTTATTCAAAATCTTTCTTTCTGGGAGATTTTCTGGGCTCAGCACTGGGTCATGTACTAGGGTTTCAGAGAGGAATAAAATCAGTCCCAGCCATTGAGGTTCTCAGGTGCTTTGGGGGTCACCAAGGGATAAAGCAACAATTGCATCCCAGGAAGGAAAGGACCAGTGGAGGGATGTTCTGAAGGCCCGCAAGGGGCCGAGGGGTCTGACCCAGTGTGCTGGCCAAGAGGGCAGGCTCTGGTCTGGATTGCTTGGCATTCAAATCCTGACTCTTCACTTAGTAGCTGTGTGTCCTTGGACAGTTATCTTGACCTCTCTGTGCCTCAGTTTTCTCTTCTGCAAAATGGGAACTATACAAGACAATAATTGAATCCAATCTCAAAGGACAACTGTAAATATTTCATGAGCCAGGGACTCTTTGGAAAGCTGATGAATCCTATGGACTCTTTCTGGGGATATCATTTTTCAGTGCATGCAATAAAAATACGTAGGAATACCAAGTGTGCAAATTATTTTAAAAATAGTATCAAAATATTAAATACACAAATTTATAATTCAGCAATATATGTGCTTTTTTATTAGGCACTAAATAATAAGATCTATTAGAACTGGCAGCAGGTCTAATAAGCACCATAATTTTGAAGTGGTGATAGGCGTAAATGGTCTTTCAAGGCATCTGCAATTACGTGATGTGATAGGAATTTCTCTGTTATTTCTATTGGTGACATACGACCAAAAGAAATGCTCATCTTCAGTTAAGATCAGTGAACACAGCAATTTCTTGTTTCCCTTTCAAGTTCTCTGACCCTCTGAATTCTATCCATTGGACACACTAGGGCCCATGGGTCCAGGAGGCAAAAGTCTTGCCCCAGGGAGACGGTCCAGTGGAAGGGGCAAGGGCAGGACGCTGAGGAGCCAGCCAGCAGGAGGAGGTGGGCATGCTGCCGAGGGGCGGGGGCTGCCGTGAGGTCCGAGCCACACAGTTCGGGTCCTGGGATCAAGTGATGGGTCAGAGATTGACTGACATCCCAGGACAAAGCTGGGGCAGTTTATAGAACTGCACCTGAGCCGCCCTCCACTTGTAATAACCTGTGCGTTGGTTACGGGTGGGCTCTCCCCAGTTCAAATCTCAACCCACTCAGTATCACCTTGCAAGGGATGTTTGTCTTCACCGTACCTCGGCTTCCTCATCCATGCGATGGAAACCATAGTCCTGGCCCCTTGTGACCATTGTAACAATTCAGAGGGAGGTGCAGCAAGGTGCATCTCTCCCTGTAAATGCCACCTGGCTGCTAAACCAGAATGAGCTGCTTCTAGGCCGCATAGCCTGGAGGTTCAGACTATAGGCCGGAGGGGGGTGTGGGGGTGGACCGCGAGTTTGAATCCCAGCCCTGTCACAAATGCACTGTGTGGCTGTGCTTGCTGCTCAACCTCTCTGGGCCTCAGTTTCTGCTTCTGTAGAATGGGAAAAGTAATCGTCTCAACCTCATCACGTTTTTGCCAGGACTAAATGAATGAATCAATGTGCATGAAACAGAGCAGTCCTGGGCGCACATGAACTCCTCATCTGTTAGCACCAAAATGATTAGGATTGATAGTTACCACCCAGGGCATGAGCCTAGCAACCATGCGGTACCCGCACTTTGTTATTTCCCAACCTCCCATAATCTTCACTAGGGGTTGAGGAAAGAAAGCAGGTAACAGTTATTTATTTTATGGAACCATTCGTCCATTAGAGCAATGGTCTCAGATCTAGGACTCTGAGGTGGTTTTGGAGCAGTGGAGGGACCAGGTAAGTGTACTGTGCCTGTGATATGCCACCCACGTTACATTATTGCCTCCTCACCATGTTCTTCCCAGAGAGTTCCCATGATCCCCATTTCGCTGATGAATAAATGGAGGTTCATGGAGGCAAAGAAATTGGCCCGTTTGCAGAACCACTGAGGGACAGGGCTGGGGTATCAACCCAAGTCTGTCCTGCGCTCAGAAGTGTCCGCAGCAGGGAATATTTCCTTCGGAGCCAGAGGGTGGGGTCTGCTCACCCAAGGCCAGCCTCCTCGTTCCCACCTCTCTGGTCCTGCCAGGCCCAGGAGCAGGGCGCTTGCTCTGCGCTAATGAGGCATGTGAGTCGACCTCACGGGTACTGAGTGAGGCTTTCTGTTTGATGCCTCCATCCCCAACACATAATGACCCTGCTGCAACAGTAGGCCTCCCCTTCCTCTGGGGCTGCTCGGTCCTCATCATTAGCGACATCAGAAGGGAGAGCAGCCGCTGCTGGGTATTCCCCGACAAGAGCCCAGCCCTGCTGCCCTGAGACTCCAAGTAAGGAAGCCTGGGTCAGGCTCCTGGTGGATGAGAGGCCATGTGCAGACAGAGAGGGGCAACCCCCAGCCCCACCCTGGCCATTTCAACCTGCTCAGCTGAATCGCCAGACACGTCCCTGAGCCCATCTTGGACCTTTGTCCCAACCTGCCCTTTGAATGCAGCCACACCAGAGGGACGCCCCATAACCTCTTGGAAGGCAGCTGTGCCCTCCCCAGACTGCAGGATCAGGAGCCAATCTACGGCTGTCACTATTTTAGGTCACCAAATTTGGGGGTGGCTTGTCACCCAGCAATCGTTATCGAAACAGTGGCCATTTGTTGAATGTGTAGGACTGAATCTAGCTTACTGATCTGAACTCCTCTCAGCCCAGTTATTCTGGCTACCTTCCTCTGTGTGGAGGGCAAGCATGCGGAGGCCGGGCCGGAGTTCCGGGACCCATCACGTAGCAGCCACGGGGACAGCTGGGTTCTCCTTTGGAAGCTGGAACCGAACAGTCTCCCTCCTTGGTTGATCCATTTGTCTTACTGCCATTTCGCTTGCTTTTCTCCTTCCATCACCGATGGTGGAAGCAGCTGCCAAAATAAACTAGGGCAGGCCGCACAGCCAGAAAACACCAACTGCCTGGATGTCTTTGTCTGTTTCTTTCAGGATAACACACTTTTCTTTACTCCTGTAGCATCTTCCCAGTGGGGAGCTAGGGTCGCTGGGGAGTGGAGACTGTCCTAAAGATACCAGCTGAGCTCTTAACGCACCCCTGGCATTTTATGGATATTATTGGGATTATTTATATATATTAATGAGGAATCCCTACTGTGTGCCTAAGACATTGATATACGTTACCTTTCTTCCTCACGAGAGTGCTGCAGGATGAGAGCCATTACCCCATTTCACACAGGGGAGTTCTGAGGCCCAGAGAGGCCAAGTGACTTGTCAATGGGTGGCAAAGCCAGACTTTGGATCCTGGTGATCCGGCTCCGGAACTGTAGCTGTTTCTATAGGAAACATGCTGTTTCCTTTCCCAAAACAGAGAAGTCGGACAGCTAAGAGTCCAGGTGATGGGAATATTGCCCAGGTCTGATGGGATAGGCTGTAAGATGTCTGCGTGGCAAACGATGACTCTCCTTTCACTGAATTGGTTACCAAAGGGTCTGAAGTATTACCCTGCGGTGTCCGGCTGCAACAGAGAATTTGTGGAGCCTGCGTCTCTCCCCGCTCCCCAGAGAAGCATCTAGGGAAGCGATCCTTGCATGCTCTCTGTCTTGAGCTCTACCCATGGCAGGAAGGATCTGGAAGGAGTGTGACAGAGGGGCATTCCACCCTGAACAGGTCTGAGCAGACCCCCTGCTCCCAGGGCCCAGGAGAGAAACCCAGAGCCCTAAACACTGTGGCTGCAGGGGCCACCTCTCACTGCCATGGCCTGAGGGGCCAGGCCCTCTCCCTGAGCCTGTCACTTACCCAACAGGCAGACTAAGTCCAGGCTGGGGGCACTGTCAAAGGAGGGGGACACCTACAAAATACACCATATATTTTTTTTAATAGACAGAAATAGACCCAGAGGGAACATTAGACCTTTGTTTTACATTCTTACACCTACCTCACAGACCTTTTCACATACTGTTACCTGGAATTTTTATGAGGCAAATGACACCATAATAATTTCAGCTTGGGACCTCGGCCTCCCCATCCATAAAACAAAAGAGTGTGCTTACTTGTGTTCCCAAACCTGGCTGGGTGTCCAAGCCACCTGGGGACGTGGGGCCCCAATTTTGGGGCTGCTGGCCTGGTGACTCTGAGTGAGGAAGGTGGGCCCAGACATCTATCTGTGTCTTAACAAATGTCTTTTGGTGACTCTTTTTACGAGAACAGATCTTGGGTTTGAGGATTATCACATTGTCCTGGTTTGCTCAGGACAGAAAGGTATCCCAAAACATGGGACTTTCAGTGCTGAAATCAGGAAAGTTCCAGATAAACTGGGACCAACTGGTCATCTTCACTGTACCAGAGTACCACCCACAACCTCTGGCTTGAATTTGCTATGAATATGCAGTGACAATCATACAAGATAAATCCTTCTCCCTAAGAGCAGCTGACACTGCAGTATCTTGTGTCTAGAGTATCTAAAGTCCCCTAAGAAGCTACCCCAACTCACAGTGGTGGGAGAAGGTCCCTTGATTAGTGTCCTGGCTAAAGGCCACACAGAGAAATCTTTGATTCTAGCCATCGTCCCTGCAGACTCTCCCAGCTCCTCCAGCACTGTGTGCTGAGGGGCTCTGGTCATGGGTTTTCGCTGGTATTTCCATGTGTCAAGGGTCACGGGGGTGGAAAATGAAATCTCTGGACCCCCTTCCTCTCTCTTTGATTTTTAATTTTGTTTTGTCAGAAAATGGGAGGAAGGTACGTTATCTCAATCCTCACACACAACCCTGTGCATAGGATGTGCGTTTATCTCATAAATAATAAGTCTGAGGCCCCAGTTCCTCCCATAGGGAGCCACTGAGCAGGTCAGGATCCACAGCTTCTCCTGTAATGCAACCAACTTCCCCCTTGCCAGGCTCCAGGAAGGAGCAGTGGTTGCAAGGAGGCTGGCGGAGGAATAGGAAGGCTTTCAAATCCAAGGAAGAGAACTAGAAAATGTGGGGCCCACAGAATCACTTGCCGCTGGTGTGTTTTGGTTCTTCTAGATCAGCACCATCAAATAGAAACATAATGCATGCAGTTAAGTAAGTTGGCATTGTCTGTTGGGCACACAGTTGTTCCTATGCAAAATAGCACAATAATTAATAAATAACAATGCGAGAATAAACTCCCATACTCACAGCGGTAAATATACTCTTGACCCACTCTGTATGTATGATACCGACAAAAATTTGCACCAGTAAGTGTGACTAGATTTCTCCAGGTCAGGGGAGAAAAGTAAAATGGTGTTGGATGAAGTCTTAGAGAATACTCTTTGTAGAAGAAAAACATTAAAAATAAAATAAAGAGAAACCACAAGAAGGTCTAAAGCCAGTAAAAAAAAAAAAAAAAAAAAAAAGGAAGAAATAGGAGATATGAGGCAAACATTGGGGCAGACGTTACTGTCATTTTCTAACCCCAAAGTAGCAAATTCAATTGCCTCTTGGAGCCAGGCAGGTAATTTCATGAGTAGCAAAGCTTGAGTGTAAGATCCTGACGAAGGGCTGGCCTATGCCCGAAACCACCTTGTACATAGACAGAAGCCGGTGTCTAGGTTCTGCCTATTATTGTCCTGTGGGAATTTGGGTCAGTGCTGCCAGATATTTGGTTTTTTCAAGAAAAGCTGAAACTGTATATTTTTATATGTACTCTTCCATTTTAAAAATGTTCAAAGCCTCACAAAAAGTATCTATGGGATTTTTTCAGCTCCCAGCCAGGTTTGCGGCTTTTGCCTCAGTCTCAATGACAAGACAGCAGCAATCCTGGACCAGGAAGGTCTCTGGTTGGACCCACTACCATAATCTTCCATTTCCATAATCATGAGGGAGGCTCCCCAAAGTACGTGGGTGAGTAATTTCGACAATCTGAGCTAATCTATTCAAAGGTTAACAATGGAATAATTAAGAAGTAGCTCACGAAAACAGAGATATTCTGACCAACACCTAATAATGTTTTGTAACCTTGCTAAGACCTTGACATCTATATATATACTGTTCATATACTTTGGCACTCAAACAAGGGTACATTTTGGGGGTTGGAGAGTGCCCTTGAGAGGTGTAAAATGGAATATTTGATCACTCTAAATACAGGGTAAGGCAAAAGTAAGTTTACAGTTGTGAACAGGTGAAGCCTAGAGTTTATCCTTGTATTACTGTTTATTATTGTGTTATTTTCCATACGAACAACTGTAAACCTTCATTTTTGCCCCAACCTGTATATATATTTGCATATATCTGTGTACACACACACACATGGGGTGGGAAAAAGTAGGTTTACATAGCATATACAAATAATACAATAATTAGTAAGTAAATAACAATGTGCAAATAAACAGTTTTGCATACTCACAACTGTAAACCTACTTTTGCCTACCCCTGTATTAATAAAGTGAAAATAAACATATGAAATTGATTTTATAACATTTTACTCAACCCAATATATCCCAAATACTATCACTTCATCAAATAATCAATATGAAAGTTATTAACGAGATATTTTTACATTCTATCTTCTGTACAGTCTTTGGAATCCAGCAATTATATTTTACTTTTAAGATATAAAAGTTAAGTTATAAGTTAAACTCACTTGCCCCCTTTCAGGTGCTCAGTAGCCACAAAGGTGAGTAGCTTCAACAATAAGCATCTAGGTCTTTAGTTCTTTTTGGTCAACTGGATTTGTCGAATTCTGAAAAGGGGGTATGAAAAATCTTCAACTTATCCATTTGTCTATCAGTAGGCATTTAGGCTGCTTTCCTATCTCGGCTATTATAAATAATTCTGAATGAACATAGGGCTGTCAGCTAAAAAATAATTTTATAATAAAAAAAATAAATTTTAGGAAAGAATGAGATCTTGCTATTTGAGACAATGTGGATAGACCTAGAGGCTAATATGCTAAGTGAAATAAGTCAGACACAACAAGACAAATGCCATATAGTTTTACTTATATGTGGAATCCAACAATAAGTAAGTAAACAAACAAACAAACAAACAAAAAACACAGCAGAAATAAACTCTTAAGTACAGAAAACATTTTGGTAGTTGCCAAGTGGAAGGGGGGTTGGGAGAATGAGGAAAAGGAAGAAATAATTAAGATGTATAAATTGCCAGTTATCAAAAAACAGTCACAAGGATATAAAGTACAGCATAGGAAATACAGTCAATAATATTGTAATAACTATTATGGTGTCAGGTAGGTACTAGACTTAATAGGGCGATTACTTCATTAGTTACATAAATGTCTAATCACTATTTTTTTTTTAAAGATTTTATTTAATTGTTTTTAGAAAGAGGGTAAGGGAGAGAGGCAGAGAGGGAGAGAGACATCAATGTATGGTTGCGTTTCACCTGCCTCCAGCCACAGACCTGACTGGGGACCTGGTCCACCACCAGGTCATGTGCCCTGGCTGGGGAATCAAACCTGCGACCCTTGGGTTCGCAGGCAGGCACCTTACCCACTATGCTACCAGCCAGGGCCTTAATCACTATGTTTTACACCTAAAACTAATATAATGCCGTATGTCGACTATAATTGAAAAGATAAAAACAAATTCTTTATGAAAGTCTTCAACTTAAATTATATTTTGGGAGCCATTCTCCCTCCATTTCTAATACCTTTTGTCCTGTGTTTGGTTGCTGTGTTGTTTGCTACATGCAAGTTTATGACTATAGTATGTTCTCTATAGATTATGTCCTATATCATTACATGATGCACCTCTTCACGCTGACGTGAGCTTTCAGCCTTCCATTCCACTCGCCTCACTGTCTGGCTTGCTGGCTTTGTTCATTTGGTTTCAAATTTGCCTGGGGTCCTGCACTTGCCTTCTGAGGCTCCTCCATGCATGTGCCTTGGCTACTCTCTGCCTCTGCTCTTTTTATAGGTCTGTTTCTCCTTTAACGACCTGGCATTCTGACCTTCCACTAATCTCTTTTTTCTACCTTGAGGTATTTGCTTATTTATGGCTTCTGCTGCCTTATAAGTTTGACTCCCCCTAACCTCTCAGAATGCAAATCAACCTTCTGGGTCTGACTGTGCATCATTTACATCTCACACCAAACTCCCCACACGTTTGGGGAGCAAATGTTAAAGACACTGGTTCCCTGGCCGCATTCCCTGGAGCTTCTATTCTCACGGGCAGGGCTCAGGAATCTGCACTTGAACGATCATCCCAAGTGATTCTTGTGACCCAGCAGCCAGCTGGGGGTTGTGTCGCCCTGCCACCCTATGGGACAAAGTCTGCCTGGCATCGAATCAGACAGGCAGAGGACCTGAGTGACACCAACGTGCCAAGAAGGGTGATCCCACTATGCTGGATTGTTTCAATTAGTTCCACTGCTCAGTGACCTATTGCTGAAGGTGACAGACATGTTTTTTCTAATAAAATCCGTCTAGGTACGAATGTCCTTTTACCCAGAGCCCACCCATCTCTGCTTAAGAATTGTTTTGTTTTGAAAATTGTAATCTTAGCTTTTCTTTTTTCTTTTGGGGGTGGGAGGCAATAAGGTTCTGTTTGCTAAAGAAATGGAGGGAAATATGTTCCAGTTCCCTTTAACTGAAATGATCTCATATGCAAACAACACAAAAATGAAACCTCAGATGCGCATCTGCAGAGTGGAGGGGTAATGGCCCCAGTTTAAGAGAGAAGGCGATGATCCGTTTCATTGTCTAAAGCCATAAGCATCTGTCATGCGTGGAAGGTTCACTGCGGGAGCTACCAGACAGAGCAGGGATGGGGGCTTGCTTCCTTCCGTTCCTTCTTCCCGCCTTCCCTCAGCTGGTGCTCTAATTCCTCTCACTAGTGAGCCCGGAGAGGCCAGAGAGGGCAGGATGGAGGCAGTGAGGCCCAGCCGCAGGATGGCTCCAGCACTAGTATATACAAGCCACTGCTCCATTTCTTTGGATCTTAAGAAATCCTTGCAGACCCCAGGCCCCCACCTCCACTGCGGTGGGCATGTAATCCCCAGCAGCTCTTCTTCCAGGAGGGCTGAGTGCCTGTGAGCTGGAGTCACCTGTGTCACTCCGAACGGGAGAGAGCACTGTGGCCCCTCGCAGCTGTGGGGATGCTCGGGGAGCACAGAGCTGGACCGTAACAGCAGGGGGAGACGGTGCAGGGTGAGGATGAGGGTGGTCACCGTGTCAAGGATTTCCTTCAGCGGGTGCCCATTCGCTCACCAGCATTAGCAATCTTCTCCCTCATCTAGATCAGGGGTTGACACACATCTATGAAGCTTGATTGAAACACCATAATATCCACTTGTTTTTGCATTGTCTAAGGCCACTATCATTGCTAGTCAGGGTCATCTACGTGTCGGTCATTTAGGTACCTACAAATTCGGTTCTTGTGTACTGAAAAAAAGAAAACAGACAAAAATCCCTGTGGGGGGATATTTTTCTTAAGGCAGAGTTTCTACCTCCAGAGTGTGGACATGGGTTTAGTCAGGTTGTGGCGCCAGACATGGAATGGCCCACAAAGCCCCAGATATTCGCCACCTGGCTCTTTACACAAATAATTGTCAATCCCTGGCTTAGATCAAACAGTGTTAGCCAGTCAGTTGCAAGGCAAATGGAGAGGGGCACCTGAACAGGAACTGGCTGCTGTCATACACAAAGGGGAGAAAAATGTCTGTCGTCACCCAAGAACACCCAAAGCAGAGGCCCTGGGTGACCAGGCTCTTGCATTTCTCCTTCATCTCATCTCAGACCTTCTCTTCATTCCGCACTAGGCTCCTCCCCTCTGACCCTCGCTCTACTTCTCACGTGTAGCACCTTGCTTGTACCTCAGGGCCTTTGCATTTGCTTTTCCCACTACTGGGAACACTCTTTCCTCAGACATCCACATGCTTAGCTCTTTCTTGGCTCTCAGAGCTTTGTTCACAAGATTCTACCCCAAAGAGACCTCCCCAACAGCTAGGCCTATCCTTAGACCTCCCTCATTTATTTTAATTTTATATCTACAACTCCCTAAAAGCATGTATTTGTTTACTTATTTGTTGTCTTTTTACCCCATGAGCAGATCAAAAGTTTTCAAGTTGGGAGAGTTCAGGACTTAGTTTTTCGCTACCCCTTATTTCTCTCTGAGATAAGGAAACGGGGGTGTGAGGAATGTGTGGTGATATCAATACCAGTCACCTCTATGCCACCTATCTATAGAAGAGGGTCTGGCACACATTTTAGTTAATGAATTATTGAATGAATGAATGAATGAACACATGCTAGGACAGTGGTTAAGAGGGTATCTTGGGCTTCAGCCTCAGGCCGCCTGCATTAAAATCCCAGCCATACACTCGGTAGCTGTGTGACCTTGAGCAAGTTACCGGACCACTCGACACCTTGGTCTCTTCCTCTGTAAAATAAGAGGCCTATCTTTACCTCTCCCTGGGGTTGCAGGGAGGATTAAATGAGATCATGCAAAAAAAGATCCCAAATTCCTATATGCTACTAAGGTTGAGTTATAACAAAGGGTTAAATAAGTTGGTGCATTTGCCTCAAACACAGTAAACACTCAGCAAATGGTGGAACTATAATTTCTTTTACCCTCAAGGTCAGGTCAATTCCGGGCAAGTCTCTAGTGACGTCAGACAAGTCAATTAACCTCGCTACAGGTTGATTCCTGCTCTGAAAGAGGGACCCAATTTTTCTCTCTCTCACAGAGCTGTCTTGAAAACCAGACGGAGCCACGTGTGTGGCCATGCTCTGGAAGGGGCAGTCCATTGCCCATAGCACCTGCTGGGGACCTGCTTAGGACAGTGGGCTGGGTCAGAGGAGCAGGGTCTGGAGTCCAGCACACTATCTATCAGCTGTGTGGTGTTAACTGGTCAGCTGGCTTCCTTGTGGCTCTGAGCCTCAGTCTTCTCATCAAGAAAATGGGGGCAGTGATAGTCATTTCGAAGTGTTGCTGTGATAATGAAATGTCACAAGTAGGGTTTTCTGCACAGAACAGCATTTATTCCATGGTGGTCAGTGTTTTCTCCGCCTGGCAGGACCTGATGCAAGCAAAATGTACCACGTGAGTGTGAATACCAGTCAGATAGGTTTATCCTCACCAGGTGTGTCCAAGGAGCAGCGCCACAAAGATATGAAGCTCTGGTTTGAAGGGAGTATTCATTAAGTCCAGGCTTTCCTCTCTGCCAGCCCAAAGCTCCTTTTCACGGCTAATTTGCTTTCTGACCTTGGGCAAGTCCCACCCTCTCTGGGCCTTAGTTTTTCTCTGTCTGGAATGGAGATCATAATACTTGCCCACTGTGATGATTAATCTTATGCGTCTGCTTGGCTGGGCCAAAGTGCACAGAAAGGTGATCAAACGTTATTCTGGATGTTTCTGTGAGGGTGTTCTTGGATGAGATTAACACTTAACTCGGTGGACTTTGAGGAAAGCAGATTGCCCTCCATATAGTGTGGGTGGGCCAGTCAGCTGAAAACCCAAAGACAACAAAAGACTGACCTCCCCCGCCCCTTCCCTGAGCAGCAGAGAATACACACACACATATATTTTTACATGTATATGCATAGATATGTATTATTTATATACGTGTATACATGTCTATTATATGTATATATACTTTCTATATACGTTTACATTCTATGTACATGCGTGTATGGTTCTAGCGATTCTGTTTCCTTGGAGAACCCTGACTAACACCCCCCTTGACCCCAAGGGTCCAGAAAAGCCAGTGAGGCACTAGGTACCTCCCTATGTGATGGGCCCAGGTGAATGGTGGGGTCATTTGCAGCCAGGGTCTGGGGCTCCAGGGGTGGCCGGCTGCAGGCAGAGGGGCTCCACAGCCAGGGAGAGGAGCTCGGGCACGCCGTTCCTCAGCCCCCTGCAGCCTGGAGGGGCCAGTGGCTTGTGGTCGAGGGGTGTGGCCTACACAAAGCTGAGGGCTGACCTCTGTCCTTCTTCGCGCTGCCTAAATGACACAAACTGGGTGGCTTTAAATGACAGGGATGTATTTTTTCACAGTCCTGTGAAAAAAACCAGGAAAGCAAAGCCAGGTGTTGCAGGGCTGGTTCCTTCCAGAGGCTTTGAGGGGGCTGTTCCACGGCCTTGACCTGGCTCCTGGTGGTCTCAGGGCGTCCTCCATGCCCCTTGGCATCACTCCAGCCTCTGCCCTCATCTTCCCTTCCTGCGTGTGTCTATCTCTTCTCCACTTCTTATAAGGACACCAGTCCTACTGCATTGAGCACCCACTCTAAACCAGCGTGACCTTATCATAACTAATGACATCTGCAAAGACCCTATGTCCAGAAAAGCTCCCATTCTGAGGTTCTGGTTGGCATGAACATTGTAGGGAGGGAGACACTATTTAACCCAACACGCCTGTGTTGGGAGCCCGGGGGCAATTTAACCCCAGGGCAAATAGGGAGCAATCCTTCACTTTCGACAGCTCCATTTATCCTGCTCCTTTCTGGGCTGGCCTGGGAACCGGCTGGCTTTTTAAAATGCAGCCCACACTGCAGTGTGGCCCGAGGAGACTGAAAATCGGTTGGAGCCTGTGTATCTGCAATATTCTCCTCTACTGATGTGTGGGAGATTTTTTTTCGGAAAATCACATTAGTGATCCAACTCCAATCGGTAACATTTGCAAATATGTCCATTAAAAAAAGAGCCACAGGAGAAGCATGGGAACATCAAAACCCAGATGCAGCGGTAGAAACGCCCAGCTGGGAATGAGCACCAGGCCCCTGGGCGAGCCCACTACGCATCTGCCCACCGTCCTGGGCTCTCACCGAGCGGGGATTGAGACAGGTAGGGCATTTGCAGTGGGGTGTGCTGGGCCTGGGATTTTAGAAAACTTTTCCCTCTTGGAGAGAGGCCACCTCTAGGGGTGGGAAAGGGGCATTTAAGATTCTACTTCCTATTGCCTCATCTGCTAAGTGCCCAGCGCAGGTCCTCTGGGTCCTTCTGTTTGGGGGAGGGGAGCTGGAACGGAGCGTTGGGCTTCAGTGAGCTTGACTTCCCCATAGCCAGTCCTGCGACACTTTTCAGGAGGACTGTTTTGCCCTCCAGTTTCCAGGGCGACTGTGAGGGTAAGGGTCAGAAATTTGCATCCTTCCTGGTCTGGGAAGTCACTAGCCACTAAAGGGTCTGGGATGAAAGCCCCAGCATCCTTACCTCAGGGTAAAACTTACACCCCAGAGCTTCCCTGAGAGGCCAGCTGAAGCTACTGTCAGGAAATCAAGACGTCACCTGAAATCACATCCTTGCTGGCCTGGTTCTCTGGGAAGATTTTCTTGATAAATCCTTGTGCAGAAATTCTCAAAGCACATCTGCTTCTGAGGACCCTGGCTTATGCCACTGATTTCTGAAAGGTCACTGGAACACCACCATACAAGCAGGGCAGACCTTTGGTATCAGTGACAGTGGCAGCCACCTCTGGCGTAGGAGCAAGGGCCCCATCATCTGTTCCACGTTTTCTCTGCCGAGCCTGAAAATGACGTCGTTCCTGGGAGATCAGCTCTTCCGCTGGTGTTTCTCCTGCTCTCCGGAGTGGGGTTTCCCAGGCAGTCAGGAGCCTTCCGCTGCTGCAGCCGCCACAGCAGCCCCAGTGGGCCAGGCTCACCCGCTGGAGTCCAGCCTGTACAAAGTGACCAGGCAGGATGCTGAGCCTCCCGCGAAGGTGTAGTGCCACCGCAGGGCCCTTCCCACGGGCTCCGGACTCCTTCCCCACCCCTCCCCGAGGGCTACGTGGTGGCTAATCCACTCAAGGTTTAAAATAATGGTGATGATGATAATGAAAATGATGATAAGGTGTTATTATTTTAGGGGTGCCATTGTTCTGGAGTAGGTTTCATTTTAAATGGGATTTTTGAAACCTCAGAGGGGAAGGGATTAAGAACTGAAAAACAACTCATACTCCTAGGCACAGACAAGAGTTTGGTGATCACTAGAGGGAAAGAGGGGCAGGGGAGGTAGAAGAGGGTGAAGGGGAAGTAAATGGTGATGGGGACTTGACTTGGGGGGTGAGGACACAATATAATATACAGATGGTCTATTATAGGATTGTATACCTGAAACCTATATAATTTTATTTACCAATGTCACCTCCATTTAAAAAAGAGGAAAACAGAACAAAAAGAAAGAAATGACCATGGCACCCAAGGGGAAGCTCAGATGGAGGAATCCAATTACAGCCTTGGCACAAATTAGGAAAAGATGCCTCCCTGAGGGTGGATGAATTAGAAAAAGTCCCCTCCTGCATGCAGACCCATTTCTAAGGATGCATCAGCGTGGGGTGAGTGCGGGCTGGATTTCAACCGCGTTTACTGCTGCCAAGTACCTACGCGATGCGCCCAGACTGCCCAGCCACGCAAGGCGGTGCCTGGGGCCCTGACTACTAATAGCAGTGGCCAGCGTTGCATTTCCTCTGTGTCTCCACTGTGCAAAATGTGTTGCTTGCACCCATATTTAACCTCACATCAATCCCATGAGCTAAATACAATCAGCATCATCCCCGTTTTACAGATGAGAAAGCTGAAGCTCCAAGAAGTTAAGCGATCAGCTGAAGTTTCCAATAAATAGGGAAAGGTCCAGGGCTTGAGCACAAGAAATGCCCACTCTGGGTATTTCAGAAGGGAGAAGGGCAGCAAAGGGCAATGCAGCCTTGTCAGCACGTCAAAGGAGCAGAGGGGAGGAAGGCTCTTGGCCTCTGGGGGCTGTACAATGAGGTGAGGTAGGCTCGGGGGCCCAGCATGGGCCTGAGGTCAAGAGGCCCCGGTTCGACTCTGAAGCCTGCCTCAGGACTGGCTGTGAGTCCCTGCAAGTCACTCCACAGGTCAGGCCTCAACAGCCTTGTGGGTGAAGATAAGGGTGAGGAGGCAGGTTTCCAAGGATCCTTCCATTCCCACAACCACCACGAGGAGCAGCTGCAGAGCGGCAGCAGGTGGGCCACACAGGGCCCCCCAGTGGCTGGCTGTGAGGAGGGCCAGCCAGGGCCCCTGTGTCCTCAGCCCAGGCTGGACTCGGTGCTCCCACCCTTTCTCATGGCCTTTTCCATCCTGACTCATCTACAGCTGCCATCCTGAACAGATCCAGCACAGCCATTTGTCAAAGGCACACAATTAAGGCCACGGTTGGCGAGGTCTATTCCAGGAGTGGAGCAGAGCCTGGGGGTTAGGGAGGGAGCGAAGGAAACGGCAGGAGGGAAGGGACCAATGGGAGGGAAGGAGACAGGGGAGGGGTGAGGCCTGAGCTGCGCTGAGCCTGATCGAGGAAGGGCTGGATGACAATCGTCATAGGACGCCCATGCTGCCCTGACTGTGAGCTTGTCACCCCTTTCTGCCGATGGGGCAGGTGATGCACTGAAAGATCACAGACCCCCACCAAAGTCCACAATGAGGGCAGAGCTGGCATTTAAACCCAGCTGGTATCTTTGGGGGATGTGCCCTCAGCCATGCTGGGGCAACAGGATATGAAAATAGAAATTCCGACTGAGCATTGGCCCGGGAGACACGGAGACTGGAGATGTTAGACATCAGAGAGAGTGAGGCCAATAGCTGTGGGAAGATTTTACAAAGACAAATTTTGAGAACCAGTATGATGATTCTTGGGCTCCTCAGATCAAGAGGAAAAGGAGCCGAGAGTGGGAAGTTCGTGGGGATTTCTTAGGTGAGCTGTTAGCCGGTTAAGAAAGTACCTGGCACTCTACCTGGGCTGCCCTGCTCTTTCTTTCATTCTTTCCCAGAGCTGGCCTGTCCAGAGCTGCAGACCCTCCTATCCATCACTGGTCAGGGGGGTGACCTTGTCTCCAAGTCCCCTCATCACTTGAGGGTGGGCTTGTCCCAGGAACACGGAACAGTCATGCATGGCACTGGCAAGGAGCAATCCAGGGCATGTAGTGGATGCTATGGTGTTGCCCAAATCCCCCTTCTGGGACCACAGCCCATCGCCAGCCCAGGTACCAGGACAGTTGGCTCTCTGGAAAGAGCCACCTCACCCAAATACTACCCTCCTCCTGTAGCCAGTGACTACAGGGATGCAAAGGCCCAGCCCCTTCCCCTCAATTCCAGACACCTCAGAAGGGCCATCCCGGCTTCAGGGCTCCCTGGGGGATTGGCTGAGGCCTCCGCTGGGACTACACCACACTCAGCCCTGCCCCTGCTTCACCCTGCTCCTCACAGGGTTGCTTCTGAGAGCTCCACCCCCCGTCAGCCTCCCGTGAGTGAGCTGCCTTGTCATAATCTGTTCCCCAGGAACCTGAACCAAGATAGGGCTGACGTGTGTGCCAGTGGGAACACATGTGATTGCTTATGACCGTGGATGTGTGAACACATATATGAGGGCTGATGTTTGAGCATGTATGAGTAGGATTGTGTGTGTGTGTTTGTGTGTGCGCACGCATACAAATGTGCACACCTATGGTGAGTGTGTCCCTGCAACCCTGCAGAGCCTCGTGGGAGATGGCTGGGGCTACAGGTCCAGCTGGCCCTGAGCTTCCCCTTTTCCTCTCACTAATTGGCCCATGTGACGCCAAAAGGACCATAGCAAGGTGGCCCGAGCAGATTCTGCCCCATCTGTGTACTCCTTCCTCTTCCTCTGACCTGCCCCCTTGCCCGACCAGGACCGTCCCTACCTTAGAGGTAGTCTCCATGGAAACCAGAGACCGTGCCTGGACAGGGAAGAGGAGGCGCTCTGAGCATCAATGGTCCAGCCTCCTGCTTGGACCGGACTCCGCTCCGGCTGGTCTCTGCTTGCTCACCCCAGGGACGGGCAGTTCATGCTGGGCAGCCACTCACAGACAAGCCCACCCATCAGAAACCCCTCCCCTGAGTAACCCCAAGTCTGTTGCTCTGTTACTTCTGCCCAGCGGTCTTGGCTCCTGCCTTCTCCCCAGGCCAATTCCCAGCAGCCAAGCTGTCCCTACTCAGCCTTCTCACTTGTCCCCTGCTTTCCCACCCCTGGATTCCCATCATTCCACACAGAAGGACACTAGATTCTGCTGCCAACTTCTAGGTCTCCCCCCTGGACACTCTGTACCTGGAAAGTGTGGGGTCCAGCTTTGAAACCCCAGTGCTAGGTTTGCTGACCAGGGCAGGAAGCAGATGGGAGGGCAGGCCTTCCCACCACCAAGGCCTCCGTGAAGTCAGGAACCCACGCCTGGGCCCACTGTGCCTGCATAGACCTTAAAGGTCAAATAAAAATCATCAGATCACTTCAGATGGAATTCCACCAAGCTGGCCCCATCTGCTGCCCTGGGCTTGTTTCTTGAGTCATTGATTTTTTTTTCATCTCAAAGTGCCTGACTTTATATTGATCACTATTAAAAATTTTTTTCTTGTTGATTTTGGCCCAGTATTCTGCTTGGGAAGAGAGCTTTGGATTATAAATCAGTTGTATCAAAATAGCTTGCGCTTTCAAGGTTTGGATGAACACATCTGTTGTGTCTTTATCTAAGTCTTTGGCAAAATTGTTGGAAGGTTGAAGTGCAGGAAATGTTTGCACTGAGAGTTTCCCCTCTCAATTCGTTCCCCTCCCTGCAAGCTCCTTGGATGGGGGCTGTTCAAATCACGGTGACCTGCCCTTGATCCTCTGATCTGTTAATCTAGACACCCTGTGAAAAGAAGGGAAATGTTTAATTAAAGGAAACTTGACATTGATGAGCCTGGGACCATGGCACGTTCTTCTCATGCTGCAGACTTCCCGTCTAGTTGACCAGTTTGAGAAAATCACAAGTAGACTGGGGAGGGGGGCGGAGCCTGCCAAAAAGGGAAGGTGGCAGAGTGGATTCTGATCATGACACATTCACCCTGATTCTCAGACACCCCACAGGATGTTGGAAGTCTTTCCTGTATAGAATAACCATAAAAATTTTCAACCAGAGGACATAACTTGAGAGTGTATTGTTTATCAATTGCTGTGTAACAGATTACCCTAAAACTTAGAAGCTTTAACCAACAAACACTGATTATCTCAGTTTCTGTGGGCAAGGCATTTGGAGGGGCTTAGCTGGGAGGTTCAGGGTGAGGGTCTGTCATGAAGCTGCACAGGAGCAGGACGTGGTCCAGGCCGCAGCCACCTGAGGCTTGCCTGGGCTGGAGGATCCAAGATGGTGTGCATGGCCGTGGGCAGCAGACCTATTTCTCACACAGGGCCTCTCTGTAGGACTGCCTGACTTTCCTCATGATGTGGCAGCAGGCTTTCACCTAGGTGAGTGATCCTCCAAGAAAGAGCAAGGAAAGGGCCACAATACCTTTCGTGACATAGTCCTAAAAGTGACACACTGCCACTTCTGCTATGCTGCATTCATTAGAAGCAAGTGACTAAGACCAGCCCACACTCAAGAGGGGAAGAACTGGGCCCTAGCTTTAGGAAGAAAGAGTGTCAAAAATCACATTGACATATTTTAAATTATTCCCAGGGAGGTGCTATCTAAATGACACCAGGATGATGGATTGGGACCAGGACTGTCCTGTGCGAAGCACATTTGTCACCTAGCTCCTTCAGTGTCATAAATGTTTGGACCATGAGCCACAGTTAAAAGTCAATCATGACCTTCACATATATATACGTGACTGTAGATGTCCACAAAACAGTGTTGAACTTTATGTATTTGTAGAGGAGGATAAAGTTTTCCTAGACCCCCTTAGAGTTCCTGGCTGGATCTGAAAATTAAGCTGACAAAGATAGATTCACAGGAGAAAAGCATACACTTACTTAATATAAGTTTTATGTGACCCAAGAGCCTTCATAAGGAAATGAAGCATCAAAGGAACAGACATGTGAATCTTTATGTGAGACGTGATGAAGGGTGACAGTCACGAGGACTGTGACAGGTGAAGGAGTATAAAGTAACTGTAGTAAATTGGGGGATGCTTAGCAAGGCTGTTCCTTCAGATTCTTCTTAGCACCCCTCTGACTTTGGGGATTAGGATATTCCTTTTCTCCAGGTATTTGGAGGGTACCTCTCCTGTGAGGGTCTTGTGACAGGTCACCTCAGGGAAGAAGGTGAGAGGGGTTCAGAGTGACTTTCCTACTTGGGCCATTTTCTCAAAACACCTAGAGCCTAAACTACGCAATATGCCAAGGTGCCATATTTTGGGGACATGTGTCTTGAACCCCATCGCACTGAACTCGAAAATCTTCCATTCAATTTCATCCTATTTTATTCTGTTCTACTCGGTGTGTTCTTAAAATACTGTTTGTCGCCAGCTAAATTTATCTCATAATCCAGTAACGGTGAGCAACTCAGTTTGCAAACATGAGCCACTATCCTAGAGCGCACTCTCTGTGGACTCCTAAGCTGCTTCCACTCTCCATCCACTCGGGAGCTGTCCGGGGCTCTGACCCCCGTTTCTTAACCTGTTACTGTCTTATCTCTTAGATACCTCTTCCCTCGACACATAGACACTCAATCTTTAGCTCTATACAGTCATTGAATCATGAAATGTCAGAGTATGAAAGACACTCTGAACCAAGAATGACAAGTGTCCTAGACAATTCCCAGGACAGAAATTAATCAATCATGGCTCTGTCCCATTAAACTCAGTGTCTGCTCATAGCACTTTCCAACCCAGTGTGCCGGTGTGTGTGTGTGTGACAAAATCTATTTTACAAACACTTGATGTGAATCTAATTCCCTGGCTTGGCAGGGGGTGGGACTTCGGGCTCCTCCAGGGCGGCTGGAAATGTCTCCCCAGCAAAACTAGTCTGTTTCAGGGAGCCCTCATCAGGCTGGAGGTCAATGGGACTGAGGAAGCCAGACCAAGCAAGAGCTGTTCATGGCGTCCTGAAGCCCTCAGCATACGGCCTGCACACAGGCCTCCGGGGACCTAGCTGAACCCAAGTGGTCCCCTCTGGGGTGGGGTGGGGTGGGACCTGTGGGTAGCCTCTCAACTTAGCATTGATCAGGCATGTGGCTCCTCAATCTAAAGGGTGGAATATATTTCCTCCTTTCTTTTCTTCCTTGCTCCTTTTAAAATATCAGGACTGGGGTGGGGTGCAATGGATAGAATTGGATGATAGTTTCTAGGGAGTCAGGATGGTCACCTGCCAAGTCAAAAGCCAGTTAAAGCCATCATCACCCCCTAACATACCAGGTGACAAGGCAGGGAACTTGGACTCTGACTTTAGACAAACTTGGGTTCAATTCCACTCTCTCTTATTAGCAGCTCGATCTTGACCAAGGAGGCCACAGCTTTTCTATCTGTAAAAGGGGGAATCGAGCATCTTTCTCCTGGACCGTTAGAAAGTGCATGCAAAGCCCTTAGCTTAATGCTTGGCCTGTGAAGCCAGGACTTAGGGACACACGAGAGGTGCACAGGGCCCCATCTTCACCAAGCTATCTGAGTGAAGATCAAACGTCAGCCTCCCTCTCAAGACAGACAGCAAGAGCAGTCACAAAATGCACTCTCCCAACCCAGCTTCCACTTTCTGCCAGGGTGAATCTCCTATTGCTCTGGGTGCGGATAAGGATTTATGGGTCCATAAAAGGTCCTTCAGTCCGAGCAGGGTAGGCCTGGCTAAGCAAGCCTTTCTCCAGATTTTTGGGCCCCACCCATCCCTAGTCCTCTGCTACTGTATTGGCTGCTAATGGCTCACAGATTGTTCCCCATCTGGAGAATTACCCTTGACCCAGCAGGAACCAAGGGCTGAGGGCTTCGTGAGTGCCAGAGGCCAGCCCCTGGCCTGCAGAAGTCCTGTGGGTTAGACTTTCCCTGCCCTCCCTTGCCCTCCCTCCCCTTCTCCTTTCCCAATCAATCACAGGCACTGAATCCAGGCCTCAGGCTCAGCTACCAGACAGCCAGATTTAAGAAACAGGCTCGCCGTGATTCTAGTCTCAGCAAAGCCCATCATTTCAAAATTTCAGAAAGAGGGCGCCTCCCCTGCATGTTACCAACAGACAAGGTGGTTTCCGTGTCCTCCCCACCTCCCACTGGCTAAAGGACGACCTCACCCATCTTTCCTGTCCTTCCATCTCTGCCTCTGCTTGAGCTAACGCACCTGCTCTTCACCCAACTCCCAAAGCAATAACACTCATTTTCCTCCAGGTAACTCCCGAATTCGTGAAGCTGCCGCATCTGCCCTCTCCCTGGCTCAGCCCCACTGTCCCAGCTGCCTGCTAACTGTCTGCACATGGCTGTCTGGCACCTGGAAACACCGACTCTAAAATTGGACTCCCAATCTCACCATCTTCCCCTAAGCCCAGCTCTGCCTCCTGGCCACCGGGTGCTCTAAATGACACCTCTCTCTCCAGCATTTCGGCTCCAGACTTGGCTGTGTCCTGACTCCTTCCCTCCCCTGCTCAGCTACCAACTCTCATGCACCCGTCCTCCTTTCCCTTCTTACAACCAGCCTCTTCCCCTCATCTGCCTCATCTGTTTCGAAACAATCTTGGCAGGCATTTGCTAAGAACTTGCTGCATGCAAGCTACTGAGTCCTTGGTGTTTGTGAACTCAGTTACCCATCACAATGACATTGGGTGAACAATTATATGATCATCATCATCTCCATTTGGTAGAAGAGAAAACGGAGGCATAGAACGGTAAAATAAGTCACCCGAAGCCCTACACCTAAAAACTGGTGATTTTATTCTGATTCTCCCAGAAACCAGTCCTCAGCAAGGGATTCAAGAGCAAGAAGTACTTTGGGGCAGGGGGTCCGGGAAACGCTGGTAGGGGAGTAAGTGAGCAAGACGGGGAGGTGGGTGGCCAGTCAGGAGTGTGTTGTCAATCAAGCTACGGAGGTCAGAACTGGAGCTTTATCCCTCCGGGGAGCTCTGGGAAACACCAGGCAGCTGGGGTATTAACGCACCAACTTCTTTTAGTCCACAGGTGAGTTACTCCTGGGTGAACTAAGCCCCTGGCAGGTGCAGTGGGCATCAGCAGCCTGATTTCTCAGCAAAGCAGTGCTGGTGCTGAAAGCTGGGAGTCAGAACGGTGTAATCAAATGTCAGAGCCAAGTGGCTGGGCAGGGCACCAGCAGAACCACAGTGGCAGAGCCGAGCTGGCCAGATCCAAGCCCTGAGGGTCTAGAGCCCATGCCTTTAACCACACGGTTCTGACATGGTTGCCAGCCTCTCTCATGCCTATTGCATGCCTTTCCTCCCAGTAATTTCCCCTATCATTGCGAATTTATTCTCCTGCCTTTCCTTTGAGTCAGTCTTCTACTCAAACCCCTTTGTGGCCCCACTGCCCACTGGCTGAAGCCTCATGGCCCCTAGTTAACAGCACTCAGCCCTGTGTCTGAGCCATAGCGGGGCTGCTGTGGTCAAGCCCCTTGCCCAGCTGTCAGACTGTTAGACGCTGAATTGCTGAATTCCTACTCCGCACCTGATGTGATCCTGAGCGAGCGACTTGATGGCTCCAGGCCTCAGTTTACGCATCCATAAAATGGGGGAAATAATACTTATGTCAGACGTCTGGTCAAGACGGAAGTGAAGGTAAACACAGCTCACCTCCTCACGCAACCACATCAAACTTATAACTAAACTATAGAACGACCATCACTCAGAACCATCAGAAATCAAGTTGAATGGAAGTCTGACTACAGAATTAAAGAAACTGCATCCATCCAGAGTGGTAGGACTAGCAGAGTCATGGAATGAGCTGACTCCACCCCCACCTGTGGTGGATAAAAATTCGGGAGGGATGTATCGGAAACTAGGAGACCCAGCCCAGGGTTCCAGAGCCAGGAAGATAAGTCTCCATACCTTGTGGCTGCAAAAACCAGTGGGGGCTTGAGTCAGTGGAAGAAACTTCAGGAGTCTCAAGCGTTTCCTCTTAAGAAACTCACAGGTGGACTTACTCAGACTCACTCCCTCGAAGCTCCAGCAATAGGGTAACAGCTTGAAGGGTAGCAGTTTGAAAAGCACTGGTGGCATACGGAGAACGGAAGACATCGAGGTGAGAGCTGGGGGACTGCTTTCTCCCTGACAGAAAGGCAGGCAGAGGCCTGTCCCTCTCCTGAAGCCTCTCCACAGAGCCACAAAGATGGCAGGTTGGTGCCATATCTGACACTCCATCAGCCTTTACCTCACCATGGAGATCTCCTGAGATGCCGATGCACCCAACTTACCCGAGCTCTGAACAGTGGCTTTTCCATATGAATGGCTGGTCTTGGTTCATGCTTCACAGCTTCTTAAATCCTCCCAAACAAGCAATAGCCAGCCTCAGTGAGCTCTAGCCCCCTGGACCTCTTGCCAAGTAGTCCCAGGTCCGGCCCTAGCAGCAGCCAGCCTAAATTCACAGCTTGGATTCATCTGGGAGCCTCCAAGCCCAGCATAAGGGCCAAGGTTGCTCCACCCAGCAAAGCTATCATTTAGAATCGAAGGGCAGATAAAGAACTTCCTAGATAAGAAAAAGCTAAAGGAAGTTCATCATTACCAAACCATTACTATATGAAATGTTAAAAGGGGTTTATTTAAGAGAAGGGTTGCTAGATGGGAGGGCTTGTGTGGAAATGGGTGAAGAGGTGAGGGGATTAAGAAATTTAACTAGTTATGTTGCAGAATAGCATGGGGATATAAAATATAGTAGAGGAAATGGAGTAAGTAGCCAAAGAACTTACACACATGACCATGGACGTGAACAATGGTGTGGGGATTGCCTGCAGAAGTGGGGGTGCTAGGTGGTGGGGGGCAAAGGGAGAAAACTTGGGACCACTGTAATAGTATAACTAATGCACTATAATTTAAATATGATGATATTTACGTCAAAGGGCTGCTGTGGGAATTAAATGGAATTACCCATGTAATGCACTGGCACGTTGCATGTTCTCATTAAATGGTAACCATTATAGTTGGGCAAGACCGTCCCCCTCAGTCAGGCCACACAAGCCATGAGAAGGAATGTGTCCTCTCTTTATCCTCCATGGCACTGAGCACAGCTCCTCCACCCAGCTGCTTCGGGATCATATTAAAATGTAAATTCTACGCCCTGTCAGATCTAACACATTCCTCTCTAAGTCCTCTCCTTCCTTCATTTGTCTTCGTTTTTTAAAACCTACTCATTTTGCTCCCTCATATTTGTCACTTACAGACATTGTATTTATTTCCTTGTCCATTTATGGGCTATCTCCCCTGACAGAATTTAAACTCCCTGCTGACAGAGTTGCAGGATGGTTTGTTCACTGCTGTACGTCTGGCACCTACACCATCACAGGAGGCCCCTGAAAATACTGATCGGTTGGTTGGATGAATGAACGAGTGAGCTGAGGCAATGTCCAATAATGTTCATTGTCACAAACAATCTCTCCAGAGGGCCTGTGTTATTTTCTCCCAGGCCCAGACTGCAGCCAGCCAAGGGTTAGTCTGTTTCCTCACTTATCAGGACCCCGGCTTGAAGGCGCCCAGCCATGGAGGTTTCTCCTTTGGCTCCGGGTCTGCTTCCATGCATTCTGGGCTCCCTCCAGGCCAATGTTGAGGGGGACCCCTATCTCTGTTTCTGGAGCCAGGCCAGGCTCCTAAGAGACCAGAAGCGTGGAAAATGGATTTGTCAATCACATCAGGCCTCTGGAGACCCACTCTGAGCCACATTCATAACTGTCACCCCTTCCACATGGCCCTGCTCCCCACTCCAACCCCCCTTCAGTTTATTTCAGCAAATCGGTACTGGAGTCAGAATCCCAAGGGGTATGACCTCCTGGGTGCCATCACCTCCTGGTGATGATTCCATCAGCAACCAAATTAGGACCATCATCCTCCCACCTTGGGTGCTGGAGCTGGGGAGGATTCAGAGGGGAGAATATGGGCAGGTGTGACTCAGTCTGGGGCCCTCAGCAGAAACAGCAGCTGCTTGGGTGACTCAGCAAAGAGCAAGTTGGGGGTGCTGGGGGCTGGCGTGGGCCAGGGCTGGAGCTGAGCAAGTAGGAGTCAGGGGCTGGTAACGCACCACATTCCACACACAGGACAGCTGCCAAGTGGACTCCAGCTTGGAAAAAAGCATCCAGAGACCACACATTTGATGGGCTCTATCCATAGCTCCCCATGGGCACGTCCCTGCTCCAAGAGAAAGCCCCGCCTCATTCAGAGTTTTCCAAGATTCGGCCTCATCTTCCTCCTGCCTCTCATGCTGTAGCTCCTCTTAACTCTGCTCCAGCCACATGGGGCCATTTGAAACGCCAGGGAGCTCCATCCCCTTCTTCGCTGTAACCCTCTGCCTGAGCTCTGCCCCTTGCTTAGCAGCATCCCCCTCACCTCATCCAGTGGGTGGAACTTAGATACCGCCCCCTGAAGACTCTAGACACCACATGTGAATTATATGCCTCTTCCCGTGTCATTTTAGCACCTTGGGCTTTCCTTTACTCTTGCGGCCCAGTTTAAAATGTAGGTTTCACCCCTGGCTGGCAGCTCAGTGGATAGGCGCCAGCCTGCGAACCCAAAAAGTCGCAGGTTCAATTCCCAGCCAGGGCACATAACCAGGTTGCAAGCCAGGTCTCCAGCCAGGTCCATAGCTGGAATCAGGTGAAAGGCAACCATACGTTGATGCTTCTCTCCCTTTCTTCCTCCCTCCCTGCCTTTCTCTCTGAAAGTAATGAATAAAATCTTTTTTAAAAATTAAGTTTCATTATAATTCAGATACGGTGAGACCAACAGACCAGGGGATGCTGCCATTGAAAAAATAGTTTGTTACAATTCCCAAGAGGAAGGGGTCTACCACACCATGGGAGCGGGCCACACCAGGAAAAACACTGTAAGGGGGCAGAAGAAGCAGGAGAAAAATATGACCAGGAACCTTTATTGTGGTTTCTGTGGGAAGAATGGGCAAAGCAGGGAACACAGCTAGTTTGAATACCTTAAGTGGTCTCTGGGGACCAGGGGCTGGCTGTCCTTAGTTATCTGGGACCTGGGCCTGGCGTGGTTAGGACAGGCGATAGCAGCCATGGGTGAGGGAGCCCCTCGAAGGGACAAATGAGGCAGCTGGGGTTTGGTCTCTGGTTAGTTGGCTTGCCCGTGAAAAGCATGGTCACCGGTCACTCTCAGAGGATCAGCCGACCTGAGGGAAGCAGCCTCTCAGGGTCCACAGGGCCCCAGATGTCAAAGCATCAGCAGCACACAATTCATGCACATCCCTTGGCCCACTGGTCAAACTCCCCTGAGGGCAGCAAACAGGCCCTGGTGGAGCCCCAGCGCTGGCCTGACAACTGGAGGGTCCTTGGCAAATGCTAGGTTAGATGAGGGATCATCCTGATGCAGACTGAGTGCCAGGTACTTAGGGCCATAACAGTGCACAGGAAGGTAAGATCCCTCCTCTTGAAGGAATTACTTCCAGTGGGCACCTTGGATCACAAACCGGCAAACACAGACATAAACTAGAGACTTTCAGTGACTGGACATTGTTGTGATGGAAGTAAATCGCAGAGATGGAAGAGCCTCATGGTAGGATGGGGGTGGGGGGAACCTGTTAGAACGGGTGCTCAGGGCAGCCTCTCTGAGCAGGTTGCCTTAGAGCCAGGCCTGCTCGGAGAGAAGGAGTCAGCCACGCGGAGATTTCAGGGCAGAGAATTCCCGCAGCCGAACAAATGAATGAACGAGTACATGACAGGACAAATCAATCCTTTGGTCTGGATTTCCCACCTCTTTCCCGCCGGCCGTCAGGCATTCTGAGGCTGGAAGGAGAGAGGCGCCCGAGTCTCACACATTTAAGTAACTTCCATCGTGGCCTTCTGCTATTTACCGGAACATTCCACGGGGCCTGTGAGCAGGCGCTTCCGGGCCTCGGGGCAGGACAACATTTTAACCAGAGTTGCTCTTTGACCCCTAATCATGGTCACACTGGAGCCAGCAATCTCCTTTCCAAACTTGTCCCTGATGAGAATTAAAGTGGTTGATTTATGGCCCGGTCGATGGTGCCTCTCTCAAAGGAGGGCAAAGGGCAGCCTTGTTCAATTACCGAGATGCTGCCCGGCTCTTGGCCACTGAGGCCAACCCCAACCGCAGATGCTTCAGGCAAAGACCCAGGTGCAGGCAAGGCCACTGGGCAGCCCAGCACCTGCCAGCAAAGTCTCCTTTGACAGAATCAGCCGTTGGGGAAGCAGCTGCAGGGCACCCCTTTGGGGTTCCTGGTTAATCAGCTGTCTTTACAGGGAGAGCCAGGCCAGCCCGCCAAACCATGAGCAGCACCCACTCTTTGATGTGCTTGCGGGGGTATGCGAACATGCTTGACCAATAACAGTCAGTGCGAGGCACTGTGATGATGCTGTCAGTTGGCAGGCAGGTGGGATATAAACAGTCTTATCAGGCCCTTCTCATTGGGTGCCAAAGGTGACATCTTGGGGTTCATCCCAGTGGCCTGAAGGGCAGTTTTGGTGACTGTCTGGGCTCCCCACAGGCTGTTGGCCTCCCCACGCAACACCACTCTCAGACACGTGCCTATTTGCTGCCCCCTGGGGCGCCCCCACCTGTCAGGCCCCCAGACCTGCAGGATTCACTGAAAGGACCAAAAACAGGTTGTGTAGGAAGACGGCGTGAGAGGCTGTTGGGAAACGGAGGAAGGGAACCCTCCCTGAGCATTTGCTCTCCGCTCTGAGAAGAGGAGCCACGGGTTGTTCAGGGAACGTTCAAAAGTGTTGGACTTGAACTCAACGCTCTTAACCACTGTGGTAGCTTGCCATTGCCACTTTCTTTTCATTCATTCATTGGCCCTTTTTCCCCTAAATTTCTTGAACCCCACAGGGAGGGGGAAAGAGCAGATTTCGGAGCCCAGAGCCCCTGGTTCAGAGCCTGCTTCTCCGCAGACTAGCCAAGTGGCCCGGGACAAATTGCTTTCCTCAATGTCCTTATTAGTAAAAAAGGATAATGATGCCCACGCCCTGTAAGCATCTTCTAAGGATCAGCATGGCTGCATGCGGATCACATAGGCGCACATAGGCTCTCACCCATGTCTAGCACTGGCTTAGGGATGGCAGAGAGCCGGACCTGGGCTGCCACAAGACTGGCTTTCAAAATGCTCAAAGACTGATGAGGGACAGATATGTCATGATCTGCTAGCAGACACAGTGGAGTAAGTGCCACATGGAAGTATAAGAACACACGCTGTGGGAGGTCACATTTGGGTGTGGTGAGGGAATTTTAACGGAAGATGAGGCATTTGAGCCCCGTCTGTGGGGTGGAAAGGAGAGGGACCTCCAGGTGGAGAAGACAGCATCAGCCAAGGCCTGGAAACCTAAAGGCTATTTGAGGATAGTGGGGACAGAATAGATTAACGTCCTGTAGACGAGGAGACCAAGGGAAGAACTGCAGGGTCTAGTCATGGGGATTAAGACTGGAAGCTAATTGACTTTGGTTGTTACACTACAAAACTTGAACTTTATTCTCTGGGCACAAGGGACCCATGAATGATTTTTGAGGAAGACTGTGACATAATCTGACCAGGGTCTTGTGGGGAGCATTCTGGAGGCAGCATGGCCTGAGACTGGGGCAGGGACCAGGTCAGAGGTTCTACAAGTTCAGCCAAGAGATAGGAATACACAAATCTGGATAAAAATGAGATCCATTTATTGAACACTTACTATGTTTCAAGCACTGCCTGTACATTTTCCTCATTCACCCCTGAACAATGCTTTAAGTTAGTTGCCCTTGTTTCCACTTCACAGGTAAGAACACTGAAGTACAAGGAGGGGAAGTAACTTGCTCAAAGTCACATAGCTGGTGAGGTATGGAGTTAGGATTCAGTTTCTGGTCTGTGAATCCAAAGCCCTGAGGCTTCCCAGGCCCTGACCCTGATGCTCACAGGAAGAGAAGGCCCAATAGTGGACAGAGAGACGGAACAAGCTTAGCATCGCTTGATTCTTCCTTCCTCAGCATCCCTGAGCTGGGTGTCTTCCATTTGCACCTGAGAAGCTGAGGGCGTGGGCGGCCTCTGCTCCCAGCTCTTTGCCCAGTAGCTCCTGGCTGGTTCCATCAACGGGGCGGGAGAGCAGGGGGAGCGTGAGCCGGGTACTTATTTCCCCTCTGCCTCCCTCCCACAGGCAGGCGGTGTCCCCCTACTGCCCGCCACAGCTCCTTTAGGTGGCTCTCTCTCAGGTTCTGGCAGCTTCACCCTCTCAAGCCTGGGGATGGTGACAGCATCCCAAATTTTTACATGGGACTGTCTATAGCTTTGGACCTCAGGCGAGAGGGCAGCGGAGGTCAGCGTGTAACACTGGTCCCTGACTTGTGCAGAGAGTGGGCAGAGGCTGAGGCTCAGGGACCAAGTTCAGGAGGACGCTGACATTCAAGAGGCCCCAGATCCCCAGAGGGTGGGCAGCCAACACAGCAGCTGAGGCCAGATGCGGTTGGAGCCTCCTTTTCCCACATCCCTAGCTGGGGATTGTCATCAGCTGACTGTCCCCTTCATCAAAAGGGGCAAAGAACAGTGGCATGAGATTGCCAGTCTCCCAGGACAGCAGCTCTCGCCTGCAGTCTGTACCATGCCCCACCCCCGTCTCATGGGGCTTCTCCAGCCCAGCATGTGGGAGTGTGGGAGCCTGGCTCCTGCTCTCAAAAGGCCTTTGAGGGCACTTGGAGCTTCCTCCAGGGTTATCAGGGGAGACCCTGAGAACAGAGTGACCTTCTTTTTGGAAAGCCTGTTCCATCTCTAGGGCCCTGGTTGGCTGAGCCCTCCGGAGCTGGCCCCCGTGAGGGGCACCTTTCAGGGGCGGGGAATAAGGACCGGTGTGTTCCCACCCATGGCCTGTGTCAAGCTTCAAGAAGGCACCGCCAACAGCCAGCTAGCTGCAGGGAGATGTCCAGCAGCAGGTGGGAGAGGGGTGATGGGTCTAATGGAATATGTTTAGGGCCAGAGAAGGGGAGGGGAGGATGGGGCCAGAATTGGATACGCACATGTGAGCTACAAAAATCAGTCTTTGAACAAAGATGGATCCATCTAGAGCCATATGGCCTGAGAGCTGGAAAAGGCCTTCCAGAACCCTACCCTCATTTCACAGAGGAAGCTGAGGTCTAGAGAGGGGACATTACTTGGGCCTCCAAGAGCAACCTGGCACAGCACTGCCACCTGCCCTGCCACAGGCCGTCTCACCCAGCAGCCTCCAGGCCCAGAGAGAAGGGTGAAGATTCCCCACGAGTCAGCATCCACGTGCCTGTGGATAGTCCTATCTGGATTTCTGCACACCCCTTTCCCCACCGTGGAAGCAGCTGGATGCCCCACAGTGGGCGCTGCCTGGGTGCAAGACGACAGCTTTTCATGGGGAGGAAATTAGATCTGCTTCTCTTCTTAGGGAGAAGCGTTTGAGAGCTGAAATGTCAGCCAGTTGGGTGCGGCATGGGGCCTGGTTATTCCATGTTCCACAGACTCCAGCTGGACAAGGTGGGGGTGAGGGGTGGGGCACAGGGAGGAAGGGCCTGGGGCCGGCAGAGTCCTTAGAAGGGGCCTTGGAGAAAGTTGCACATACAAAACAGAGACACCAACAGGCCGAGGGTTGCCCCAGGGACAAGGACTCACTCTGTCTGTGGCCCAGTACCTAGCCTGGGCTGCCTCTTCCCTCTGCATGTGAACCCTCAGGGGCAAAGAAGTCCGGCAAATTGGGGGTCTTCCAGCCATGAGAAATTGGATTATTATTCAGCAAATATTTATCACCCCCCTCCTCCCACTGTGCACTACTTACTGAGGTTGGGCTTGGTGCCTGACTTGCTTTGAGCAAGAAACATTAGCGGACATGACACAGCAGAGGCTTGAAATGCACTTATTTGGGTGGACCCGTTCCCTTGCCCTCTGGAGGCACCTTTAAGAACAAGTTCCCCTGGGAGGCTGGTGCCCTTCAGTGGGGGTCATAGAACAAACATATCTGACCCTGAATGAACTTGAGCCCAACCTGCAGTCCGTCATAGAGTGCCTGGCTGAGCCCATCCTAGATCAGGAAAGCTGGGTCAACCTGCAGATCCACAAATGTGAGCGTAAATGCTTGTTACTGGATGCCACCGAGTTTGGGGGATGGTTGGTTTCACAGCATTATTATGGCAAAAGCTGATACATGAGCTCAAGGCTAAAGGGAGAAAAGGAGCCAAAGCGGTCTCTGCCGCAGCCCTGAGAGGAGGCTGATGGGGAGGTTGCTGTGGTACTCTTAGGAAACTCTTAGAAGCCAGACAAGTATGGGGAGGGCTCCATGTTTTTGTTGATACTCATGACTTCTCTGTGACCTCCGCAAGGTTCAGAGCTAGAAAATGGCAGAGATGAGACTAGAACAGGTCTATTGGCTGCATTTTCCAGTCTACCAGGCAGCCGGACCCTGGGCCAGTTGAGTGGTGGGACCCACAAGGACTGGAACTACTCTCTCTCCTTGTTACTCTGTGGTCCATGCCAGGCCAAAGTGAGGCAACATGTCAATGTTAAGGTCATGCGGAGTAACCAGGAAGCCCAAAGTTCTGATCCCCATTGATTTGTGTGTGACCTTGTATAAGTCACTTCCCCTCTCCAGGCCTGGATTCCTGCCAATTTCAAGGGAGAGACATTGGACCAAATGACCTAGGAGGTACCTCCTTCCTAAATTGGGTTCAGGAATGGACTCTCACATGGGGTGCACTCAGTAAGTCTTTGCTGAGGCCACCCTGGCCACGGATCATGCCAGGGACCCATGAAGACCAGGCATGGTTCCCTCCTCTATGAAGACCCTGACTTAGAAGTTTTAAAAATAAACAAGGAGGAAAATAGTTTGGGGCATCTGCAAACTTAGGCTAGCAGTTTTTCCTCCTGCTCCCCAGTTCTGCTTCTGGCACAATATTTAGAGATCACCACTGTGGTTGCAACCTATTCAGCCCTTATCTCCCCAGAGAAGGGCACGCAGATCTAGTAAAACTGGCTTTGCAGTCTGGTATGTCTATTTCATTTCATTCTCTAGAGATAAGATAATCATCATTAATTATATGGTGAATAGCTGGAAGTGATTGCAGCGGAAAGCAGCTGAAAAGAGCTAATTTTTACTTAGGGGAAACTCACTATGAGTCAGACACAATCCAAAATGGTTTTTGTGTACATTAACCAAGTTAGTCTCACTATAATCCTAGGAGTTCTGTAGGTACTGTCCTCATCACTCCCATTTTATAGATGGAGAAACTGAGGCACTGGCTGTGAGCATCACACCCTAGTGCTACAGCTGGGTGAAAAGCAGAGGTTCAGAGATCTCTGGTCCTAGCCCAGCTAGCTCTCACCTGCTGTGTGGCTTAGAACAAATGACTAACCTCTCTGTTCTCTCAGTTGTGAAATATGGAAAAATGGCACCTACTCCATGTGCTGTTGTGAAGATTAAATGAGTTGATATGATGACATGTCTAGTATGGTAACTGATGTTATGACAGAGCCCAGGGAATAAGAAAAACTATCATTGAAAAGGGGGGAAAGGTAACCAGGAAGGTCTTGGCTAGTGGCACAGTGGATAACGTGCCAGCCTGCGAACCCAAAGGTTGCTGGTTCGATTCGTAGCCAGGGGACATAATCAGGTTGCAAGCCAAGTCTCCATCCAGATCCACAGCTGGAGGCAGGCGAAAGGCAACCATACATTGATGTCTCTTTCCCTCTCTGTCTCTCTCCCTACCCCTCTCTCTAAAAATAATAAATAAATTTTTTTTAAAAAATGTAACCAGGCAGATATCCTAACCCTAGGACAGCCCCCAGACAGCCAGAACTCTGAGAGCCTCTTCCAGCTCCACTGAATGTGTTTGAGGGGAAATGAATTATCCATCTTCCCACCCCTGCTTAGAACCCCGTCACAGAGGTAAGGATGGGATGGGGGCTGTCTGAGACCTGAGAGTCAGCCAGCCCTAGGTTCCCACTCCTGTTCTACTACTTATAACTCCATGTCCTGGGGCACTCACTCCATCTCTAACCTCAGTTTTCTCATCTGCACAATGAGACAGCAACCACCATCTCACAGCTGTGGTAAGGAGGGAATTAGAGCCCTCAGCTCATGTTTCTTAAGCTCTTGCCATAGGCGAGCTATTCTTTTATGCATACCACAGCCCTCTGCAGAGAAGTTACTATGGATATCCCCATTTTACAGAGGCAGAAACTGAGGCTCAGGTAGGCCAAGGAAACTGCATAAGATCACATAGCACCAGAGTGGTAGAGGAGAGATGTCAGCTCAGCAGGGCCACAGAGCCTGGGGCTTGCAGCTTTGGGAAATTGTTCCTAAGGGCCCCTCTTCTGCTATCTGGCTTTAAAAGCATAGAAACATGGGGCTGTGTCCTTGACATCATTACCTGAGCTGCCAGGTCCCTGGCTGTTAGTGAAAGATGATCAGAAAGACCTGGGGTTCCACAGCGGCCGATGCAATTCCCTGCCCGGTTGTCCCTGGACACTGGCTGCCAGCAGGCGCCTGAGCAGCCAGGCCTTCCTGCCCCGCCTGCTTCCCTGCTCCGAGGTAAATATGACCTTCACTCAGTCAGTTCCTTTTCCCCAGAGCATCTTCTTCCTGTTGTTCCAGTGTGCTTCTCCTCAGGCCCAGGACAAGTTACTCCCTTCACTCTGCTGGCCCGGAAAGCAGGCCGCCACAGGAAACCCTTCTGCCCCAGCGGCTCCCTGTCCGCATTCCTGCAGCTCCAGGGGAAGGCTGGCCCCGCCTGAAGTCGGCCATCCTGGCTGGAAGGACTGTTCGGGTCAACTTGTCCCGTCTCCCTGTTTCCATAGACCAGGAAATGGAGATGCACACAGAGGCTGGGCCCAGTCCAAATACACTGGAGCTCCAAGTGGGGTCAGGACAAACCCTGAAAACGGCCACCATTGAGATGCCTTAGGACATGCGGAAAGCTAACCAGCCACTGCCTTTCATCCAAGGCTCTGTCCAGGCCCTGCAAGATGCCTGTCATTGCTTCCATGTATAGCCTAGGAAACTGAGGCACAGACAGGTTCAGTCACTTACCCAAGGTCACACAGAAAGCAGCAGTCCAGAGAGTTAAGGAAGGTCTCTCCTGACTCCTAAGCGACCATCAGTAGCTACATATTGAGTCTATGGGCCCAGGACCACCTACAAAAATGGCTGGGTTCTCTTGCCACAGCCACCACCCAGGAAACCTGGCAGAGGGAACTGCCTCCTTAACCCAGACCTCTGGTGCTTTTCCCCAGAGTGCCACCCTTCTCCCTGTTCTCCCAGAAGAGGTCTCAACCCTTTCATGCTTCTGAGATACAGAAAGGCGCCCTCCACAACTCCAGCCTGTTTTCTCCTCTTCTTTTGCTCTTCCTGCACAGAGGGACCCCGGGGTCCCTCACCATTTACCCCTCCTCAGCTCTCCCTTCCAGATGCCTCCTCTTCCCACCCACACCTGCCAACGTGCAGAGAGACACAAGTTCAAATCCCTCCACACCCATGTGAGCTGTGCGACCTTGAGTAAGTCCCTTAGGCTTACTGGGCCTCAGTTTCCCTTTTTGCCAAAGGGGAGATAATAGCAGCTTTGGAGGGATGTTTAGGAGATGGGTGAGTCGAGGTATGTACAACAGCCCAGTGCCACATTATGTTGGTGTGGGTGGCGCAAGGGCGGAGGTGACTCATACTGAGACCAAGGGCAGGATGACAGCCTGAGCGGGGCTGAAGCAGGAGCAGGGGCCTGTGTGCTAGAGAGAGAGGCTGAACTGCAGGAGGGCCCTCGGCCAGTGGGCAGCAGCCCACGTCCCAGAGGAAGTGGCTGAGTGGCTCGCTGGGTGGATGGGCCCAACCTGGGGCGCCCAGAGGGTGGGCAGTGGGCACCACATCAGGTAAGGTTTGGGGAGAAGACTCCCAGCACCCCTCAGAGTGTTTGCTTTCCCGCTTCACAGGCAGGGGAAGCAAGGCACAGGAAGGGCAGGCAACTTTCCCAAGGGCGCACAACGAGACAGCAGCAGCACCAGAATTTGGACCCCAGCAGCCCATTAACCAAATACTCTCCATGCCAGCTCACCGCGGGCTTAAGCTAAAGTACTGTCACATCATAGCTTGCCTTGTCCTGGATCCCAGCTGAGCCGGGAAGTGTACAGATTCCCAAGGGAAGCCGGGAAAAGGAAGCCATTGGCCCACCATCCGTCTTCCACCCCAGGCAGCCAATTCTTCTGCCTCTGACCCGCCCTGGAGCTACCGGAAAGAGGACTGGCTGGCTCCAAAGACAATTTCTAACCATTAAAACTAAACAGGAAAAAAACAATTAAATGAAAGCAAGAGGGGGCCCAGGTCAGGGTGGGGCTGGCAGCAGGTCCCAGTCACCTCACTCCAGCTCCCTTATTAAAAGAACCACAGCGCAGTGGACCTTGGGCAGCCTATGAAGTGATTCAGGGCCAAATTGGCACCATCAGCCAGGAGTGTGCCACGGGGGACCCAGAGCCCTGGCCCGGTTGGTGACGCTGGATATAGTGACCTTTCTGGCTGATGATAGCAGCCCAGCCATGGAGGGAAGGAGGAGGGGCTGCCATCTGGACCCCAGAGACTTGTTGGAGCTGGCTGGATGCTTGCTCTTCCTCTTCTTTGCAAGACAGTCCCGGGCCTTCCTCTAGGCTGGGCTCAGTGGCTCTGCACCCTCCCTTCACCCCTAGAGACCACCCATGCCTCCTCCCCACAGGGCTGTCAAGCTCCTTCCTCTGAATGACTCCTCGAGGGTCCTGCTGCAGCCCCCTTCTCAAAAGATACAGCCCTCCTGCCTTAAAGTGGGACCTGAAGAGCTGGGGTGAGCAAATCCCATGGAGGGGTTGCTTCCTCACTACCATCTTCCCCCTCCCCCCATTATCCAGCCCACATTCTATGCAGTGGAAAGGCTGTCTCTGGAGTTTCGGGAAGCGGTGGTCCTTAGGGTCAGCAACTCACCTGGGGAGGGGGAAGGTACACAGGGGCAGGCGATGTTCCAGGTGCTCCCTGCCATGTGTACACAGCTCTTGGCTGCTGGTCGGAGGCTGGGGGCTTTTATTCTCTTGGGCAGGGGCAGGGCAGAGGGTCATGGGGAAGGAAGAATTTTACTCTACCTTTCTAGGTTCTTCTGATTGGTCTAATAATTAAATCTACATGAGATAGAGTAACAGGAGAATATAACCAAATTTAATTACATACGTGTGTATGGGAACCTCGCAAATATGAGTGAGCGAGGCAGAAAGGAGGAATGAGATATGTAAGGTACCCTGAGCCAGGGTACAGGGTAAGATGCCTTGAGGGTGCAGAAAGGAGGAGGGCAATTCGCAGGGTGGTCAGAAGCGCAGATGTTCAGTAACTAGAAGTTTGCCCGGTTCTACAAAAATAAAAATAAAAATAAAAAAGTATGGACAAGGTCTCAGATTTAAAATTTTTAAAGTCAAGGAAAAAGATTCTCTTGAATATGCAGGGTCTTTGTTGCCTTCAGCCCAAAATAATCGACATGACAAAATAGCCCATCTTAGGGAGGCCTGTTCTGAACCCCTGCAAGGTGGACAATTCCTCCCTCTTCCCTGCAGACTGTGTGGCCCACAGACCCTGGATCTCGTCAGTGAAACCATGTTGTCTCACTTCTCAGTGATCCCTTCCCCACCTGTCCCCTCCCAGCGGCAAGTGTGACCCCCTCTGAGAGCAGGCCCTGGGGTGCCTGGAGCAGAGCACTTGGCTTCTGAGCTGGGCTGAAGTTCTTAGGGCCTTGGCCCACTGGGCCTCAGTTTATCCATCTGTAAAAGGGGCGAGAATCAAATTGATATTGTGGAAGGAGAAATGCTCTCTCCCTGCAATAAGAACAAGAGCTAACATTTAACAAGTGCCAGCACTTTATGGGCCTTCTCATTCCATATCCACACACACCTGTGAGGTGAGGGACTATGATTTTCACCCCCAACAGGTGGGGAAGCTGAGGCAGGAAGTGGAGCCGGGATATAAACGTGAACAGTCTAATCCATCCTACACACTTTGCCTCTGTACTCTCTGAGGTCAAGGCCAGCTGGAGAGGAAGGTTGAACTACTAGGACTTCCATCTCCCTATCCCCAACCCCACTCAGCAGCTGTCAGTCTCTTTGTGGCCCAGCCTAACCCTCTGGGAACAGAGTTATGCCCAGTGAGGTCCTGCTGTGTCCCCTCCCCCACCCCCAGGGAAGCCTCCTTGGGTGGAGGAGGGCGGGGACAACCCATGCCCTTAGCCTCCACTTCCTTCAACCCCCCCATCCCACAGGAAGCCCATCTGCTCCCCTCTGCTCCCCCTTTAGCCCTCTTCTCGGCCCCTCCCACAGAAGATTTATGGTTTTAATAATGCAGACGTTCTCCTCCAGCCTCTCTTGCTGTTTAGTCTCCTCTAAAGATCCTTAAAATTAAGACACTAATCAGGAATTGATTTTCTCATCAATCCTGCCCTTCAGGTTATGAGACCCCAGTGTTTTCACAGCTCTCGGCTGGTCACAGGGAGTAAAAGCTCTGGCTCTGGGCTTGGGGGAGAAGGAGAGGGAGAAGGAGAAGGAGAGTGGGGGAGGGAGAGAGAGAGAGAGAGAGAGAGAGAGAGAGAGAGAGATCTCAGACCCCACCAGGAGGAAAGGGAGGAAAGGCTTCCTGCAGAGACCAAAAAGACAGGCTCGGTCAGCATGCTGTGAGGGGTGGGAAGAGAGAAGAGGGGAGACAAGGGCAGATCCAGAGACACAGGCAAACAGCAGGGGATGGGGACAAAGGGGTAGAAACCCAGAGAGAGCAGAAACAGACAGGAGCAGAGTGATGAGGAGGTGGGCAGGAAATGGGCAGGGGGTGGAGACAGTGGGAGACAGAGAAAAGAAAGAAAGCAAAGTAGACTTTGGGAGAATCGACAAGAAGGGCCCCAATGAGAAAACAAGGAAAACCGGCAAACTCGGAGTTGGAGACACCTCCACGGCTGCCCTCCTGCAATTTCACATTTCTAAATGGGTCCTATGACACATCTGTCTCTCCCTATGAGACCACAGCTTCCTGGGGGCAGAACCCCTAGGTTTATCCCCTTTGATGGTTTCAGAAATGACCAGGGTGGGTTGATTCCTGGCTCCGGGCTCCTGTGACTCGGAGACCCTGCAAGATGCTCAGTGAAGCCCTCAAGAGACCTTCACCTCCCTCTTCTTTGTGCTTCAGAGAAGCCTACTGGATCCCAGGCCACGCCCCCACCCCACACTCCCCTCCTCACCCCTCCTTTCTGTAAGGCCGCTCTGAGATGGCACCGTCTTCCTCCACCAGCTCCCCCCACCTGCCCACCCCTCCCCAAAGGGGTTGTTTGTAAAGCATGTTTCTCCAGGGTCAGCATTGCTTCTCCCACTATGGGAGGCCTTGGAGAGCAACCCAATCATCCTGAGCACTGAACACCAAGTTTACCGCCTACTCTGCCTTTGACTGGCTGTGTGGTGGTGGGCAAGGCACTGGCTCTCTGGGAGCCTCGGCTTGTTCACCTGCAGAATGAGGGGTTTACATGATCTCTACAGCCCCTTCTTGCTCTAATGGTCTATGGTCTTTGATGGGGTCATTTTGGTAGCCCCAACTCTGAGTAAAGAAATGGAAAATAGGTACTCTGTTCGTGTGTTCTTTTGACAAAAGGAATGGAGGACCTGCTGATGTGGACGGTGCTATGCCAGGCACTGGGGATGTCACCCTAAAGAGCCCTGGACTTGGCCTTGATTTATGGTAAAGTCATAATGTCCCACAGCCTCGATTTGTTCAAATGTAGAAGGGTAGGTGATGGCATCCTCAGAGAATTATTATTCAAGAAGTCCCTTTGTCAACAGAAGCCGGGCATCAGCATGGTACAAACAGCATCAGAAAGGTGTGACAGGCCCTGGCTGGTGTGGCACAGTGGATAGGCGTTGGTCACTGGTTCGATTCCCAGTCAGGTCACATAACCAGGTGGCAAGCCAGGTCTCCAGCCAGGTGCCCAGCTGCAGGCAGTTGAAAGGCAACCATACATTGATGTTTCTCTCCCTTTCTTCCTCCCTTCCTGCCCTTCTCTCTGAAAATAGTGAATAAAACCTTTAAAAAGAAAGAAAGAAAGAAAGAAAGAAAGGTGTGGCAAATCCATAAGGAGCTCTAGCTGCCTGCTGTGTGGTCTCCCAGGCCCAGTGGGAAGGTTCAGTCTGAAACAGAACCCACGGGCTGCTCAGTTATAAGGGCTCGCCTGCCCACCACCAAAGGAAAAACTCTTAATAACAGAGTTGGTGAAAAGGAAAGGAATTTGGTTATACAGATTTAGATTAAAGGTGAAAATTCTGCCGTTAAGTCCCTTTAAAACACCCACAAGCACACAGTCCTGCCAAATCAGGCCAGTTTTAGAACACAGAAGTCGGAGGTACTGCCTTTTTCTAGGAAAATAGAAGTTCACAGCTCAGCATTTCCTGGTCACAGTGTGGCGTTCCTGGCAGCTTCCGTCCTTCCGTACTTGATTGAGCGAGGTCTTATGTGCGCTTCCTAACTCTTAATTCAGAATCCCTTTCCAACCGCCTGCTCTCTAATCTTTGAACCGCATGCCCTCTCTAACTTTTAAACCACATGAACTCTGCCATCCAAAACCACATGCCCCCCTACTTAATGGCTGTCACCTTGTTTTTAAATCCCCGACCACAGCCTTTGACGAAGGGGATATGGTGACCAGCTCTGACCACTTGCCAAATCTCATGCAGCTCCATAAGATTTTTTTGTCACTAGCCTAATTTCTTGGCACGCGGAAGATAATGGCTGTGCTCCACTGGGCCCCATCCCCCATTCCCAAACCACAGGCTTTTGGGATGGCTTCCTTCCACCCTGTAACAAGTCTTGTCTCAGGGTGGCTGGGGCCATGGTCAGACCTTCACCTAACACAGTCCAGTCCTGGACAGCCTGAAGCATAGGGGGAGCCCACGGTGGAGCTAGAAGACCTGAGTTTGAGTTTCTGCAGCACTTTATGGTCAGTTCCCTCCAGGACCCCAGTGTCATCACTTAAGGACATAGACAGTCCTGTCTCACCTGGGGTGACATGTGAGGAGTCTGAGAGGTGACTCTAAAAGGTAACTCAGGTGGAAGGGCCAGGCTCACAGTAGGTGTTTGGAAAACACTTGCTCAGCACATGGTTTAAGCTCAAACCGTTAATAACACCAAAAGCACGAGCATCAGGTGCCCTGTGACCCACTTGAGGGCAACCTGGGATTATGGCAAGAGAGGTAGGGGCTCCGGCCACCCTGCCACATGGGCCCTTTCCCGACCCAGCGTTAACATTTTCCAAGATGATTCAGCAAAACCAAGGGGCTTAGCCAGGCCTCCCCTTTCTGCTGAGAGCTTGTTCATGCCACAGCCCAGCTTGTCTGCCTGATAGGAAATCAATGTGTTTATAATCCGAGGCCTCTTACAAAAAGAGGAGGGAATAATTACTCTCCCGAGGTCTGAATAGCAGTGTTCCCAATGCACTGATTGAACTCACTGGGCAGCTTCCCAATCCAGAATCTTTCCTTTGTTCAAGTTGAAGTAGCCAAGACTTGTACAGCCCTGGACTGGCATCAAAGGGCCTGTAATACCCTCACCCAAAGGGATAGATGGACCCTCTTGAGAGATCCCTGAAATAACGGAGACTTGGTCTGTAACTTACAGGTCTTCCAAAAATACTACGCGGTATAAGGGAAAGGGTAGAGTTTGTTGAGAGGGACAGAATAATTATGCTGTAATTATGCCTCATTTATACTCTAACCACATGTCCAGAGTAGAACATGATACTGCTGTCTGATATAATACAGGATTCACAGGTAAAATTAATATTGTAGAAGCTAATAGAATTTATGCTAATACTGATGCTTGTGATCAAATGTATTGGGAGAGTGAATCAAAAACTCCTTCAGGACACTGTGCCTATGAAGGAAATTGGCCCGAAGAAGATTTAGATTTGATTAATGACAGATTGATTACAGTTCTTAATCACTCAACAAATGTATGCAGTTGGCTGAGGACCAGGGAGGCAAAAGAATTGTAAAGTTAGGCTGAAACTGTGAGAAAATTTGCACAGGTATTATTGGGTGGTTTCGGTGGTCTGACAATCTGGACCAATCCCTTATCAGTCATTACAAACATTTGCCATTTGTGTGAGCATTTTAATAGCTGTCAAATTCAGGATGATTGTTCTGCCATAAAAAGGCCAGGCACATGGGACAAGGGCATGGATTGTGCTGTGAACTGTTTTGGTCAAGTCCTTGCATGGCATTGACCGTGGTTTAGGGCATCAAATATGGTGGACAAGAGTGTTGCTCTGTTATGGGGAGATGGTAGGTTTGTAGGGCAGCTTACAGAGGCCTGTCGGCACTCGGGGCAAGGATCCCTGAAGCACTCTGTTGTTGAGGCTGGTTTTGTAGCAGGAAAATGCCTACATGACCAGCACAGTACAAAAATACCTCAGCTGAGCCTCCTGCCCAGTTAGGAGGTGTCCCACGCACCTGTCCCTTACAGAGGGAGCATTGGAGGAGTTTGCCCCTGGCCTCTCCGGACCCCTGGCTGGGGGGCACTACATCTGGATGTTAATGTAGTCTCTATGTCATACCTCATTCCTGCAATAAACTGTAGATTTGTAACTATTGCCATGTGGGGTCCTGTGAGCCTGCTTTCAAAATTGAGTCCAGCTCAATGGCCACTGTTAGAGGTTTAAAATCAACCTTTTATACTCCAGGATGAGGGGAGGTCAGAACCTAGAAAACAAATGTTAGAACCTAGGCTCAGTGACAGAAGCAGATTGAGAAAAAGGCCCAGAACTTAGCCTGTGAAGGGAGAGTGGTATTCAGTCAGCGTAGGACAGCTGCTATAACAAACAAGCCCCAGTCTCGGGCACTTAATGCAAGAAGAGTTTGTTTATTACTCATGTCTCACATCCAAAGCAGGTCAATGGAAGAAAGGAAGCACTGCTCCGGACAATCATTCCAGGACCCAGGCTTCCTTGTAGCTCTGGTCCCCTTTAGGTCCTCAGAGTCCTTGCCATGCAAGCAGAAGCTGGGGAAAGAAAGAGCACCGATGTTATGAAATGCCAGCCCAGACATTACCTCTTTCATGAACACCCTTGTCTGCATGTCAGTGTAAAGGAGTCAGGACACAAGGGCTGACTTTCTTTCTTGCTGGCAGGTAGTGGAGAAGAGACCTGACTTGGCACTCCGGTGTCCCCAGGGTGGTCTCCTAACAACTTGACAGTCCCTCTTTCACATAAGGTGAACCAAACCCCAAACATGCCACCAACCCTGAGATGGCCAGGCCTCTCGTGACCCTTGAGTCTCTGAACCCAAGTTCATCTAATAACACCCTTGGAGGAGCATTTCAGTGGTCATGCTGACCACTGGCCATTCATCATAACCTTGGAATAACAGCCGAGTATGTTTTGTGAGTTGTCCTTGCCCAGGATGGGCTATTCTATTTAGAAACACATATATTCATGGCGAAGCCCTTATTGGAAGTTGATTCCAGTAGCTTAAAAACTGCAAGAGTGGTCATCTCTCTGAAATTTTCACAAGGGAGCATCTGCTCTGAAATTTTCCACCAGAACTGGCAGCAGGAATTGGAAGGCACAGGGAGGGGGCCGAAGCAGAGCATGGCTCAGAGTCAGGCTGGGGAATGGCTCCAAGACCCAACGCCCCAAGACGAAGCAAAGAGGTCTGGGAGAAGCATAGGCCATGGGGCAGGACAGCTCTGGCTTCTACTTCCCATTGCAATGCTGTGTGACTTTGGACAAGTTAGCTCACCTCTCTGGGCCGTGTTTCCCATCTGAAAAATGGGTCTAATCATAATATCTTTCTCACAGGGATGCTGTGAGGTTTCAAGATAGAATGCGCTGTAAGCACAGCACTTGGCACCCAGGAGGATTTCAGTGACTAAGCTTCCGTTGGCCCTCCACCCCTTCCTTCAGTGACAAGGGAAGCCCAGAGCTTATTTAGGGAAGACTTTAAATTCCTAGAGACAGTCCTGAGGGAACGTGCTGTTTTCCTGGGAGCTGAAGGTGTTTTCCGGTGCAGTTTCACTGCCTGGTTCTGGAGATCGAACCCAGGAAGCGAGCCAGCTCCCAGAGCACCGTTGTGCAGTGAGCTCCTCCATTTCGGAACTATATTTTCACCTGGCTTGGGAGAGCCGGGGCTTGTAAAATGCACTTATTAGTCGAAATGATCTAAATCTAATCTAATTCTCCCATGGAAACGAGGTAACGATGTTCTTCAGTGCAGACCTGATGTTCAACATTTTCGAAAATGACCACAAACATCTTTGTTAATCACATTTAAACGGCGTACCTGTGCTCCAGGCAGCGGCAGGCTTTCAGAAGTGCCTCTGAATCAATTAAACAGGGCGACATGGTGGGCACGCTCATAAAGTATCATTTAATATGAAACAGAGTCGCAGTGAAAAGTACAAAAGGTCCTCATCAAAGTTCTTGTTAATTTTCGCCTCGTTTTCTCTGCAGTGAATCATCACACCTAACATTTATTGGGTGCTTACAATGCGCCAGACACTGTTCCAAGCTCTTGCCACATACCATGTCACTCAGCCCAACCTGGCGAGGGAACAGAAGCCTGAGCCCCAGAGAGGTTAACCCTCCTTCCTACAGCCACACAGGTAGGAAGAGACAGAGCCTGGCTTTGAAGCCATGTGATGAGATTCTGGGACCAGCGCTCTTAACCAAGTCGGGGATGGACCAGTTGTGACAAATAACTTGAGGAGCTCTTTGGGGACAGGGGTTCCTCCTGGTTGGCTTTGAGAGATGTCTGCTAGCTGTGTTTGGTTGTTGCCTTTCTGTTCCATGTCCTGTTCAATCTGTTACATCTAATCAGCCCCGTCCTAGGTACTAAGAGCTGTGCTGAGCACCGCCGGTCTCAAGGCGTTTGAGAGCTGGCCTGTTTCCTTTGGGGGAAGCAAAGGAATACACAGCCCACCCAAACCAGGAGGAAAAGCACAGCAGCAATGCACTGCATTGCATGTTTGCAAACATGCACTGCATGTTTGGCCGGGCACTGGGGAGGACATGGCTTGCCTGGGAAAGGCTGAGGGGAAAAAAAGTAATTCCTGGGAAGGATTTTGGAAAATGAAGAGGAGTTTTCCAGGCACACAAGAGGAAAATGCATCCTAGACAGGTGCCTTTGGTGTAGCGGAAGCCTGAAACTGGCTTTGTGATTGGGTGGGACAGGGTGTCAGGTCCTGGAGCAGCTGTGCCGAGTCCTGCAGAGAGCTTTGCAGGCCATTCTTAGAGACTTGAAGCATCTCTTCCAGGAGAAGGAAATGGTTTCAGTCAGTGTTCTTATAGTCACAAATGACAGAAACTCATTCAAATGGCCTTGGACTTTAAAGATTTGCCACATATAAATGAAACCAGCAACTTCACTGCATTCAGGCATGGCTGGATCCAGGTGCTCGGCAATCTGTCTGCCTCCATCTCTTAGCTATGCGTCCTCTCCAGCTGCCCTAGGGTTACATCTTACCAGCTGGACAAACTTAGGGGATAGAAAGTACTTTGTTCCTGATAATTCCAAAGTCCTTGGACAGATACTACCTGGCTCTAACTGCCTTCTTAGTTGGCCTGTGATTTTTTGAGGTGTGAACCCCAGATCAAGAGCCGCCAGGGCCCAACTTCAGCCCTGACACTTAACCAAGTGGCATTGGGTGAGTCCCTCTAGTCTCTGGGTCTTGCCCTCCTCATCTGGGGTGGGGTAGACCTGAGGATCTCTCAGACCACTTTGGGGTCTTACCTTGCAGCCTGCATGCAGCCTGCCTGCTCCAAGTGCTGTGCGGGTGGTGTGGGATTGTCTGCAGCCTGGGAACTCACAGCTGCCTGACACAGGGACGGGCTCGCTTGGTCCCTCCACACTTTCTCTCGTTCCCTTCCTAACCCAACAGCGGGATGTGACCGGAGGATGGCTTGGCGGATTGCGGCTGGGGGTGGGCCAGCAGACTAGCCACTCCTTCCCCAAGGACCTAAGAGAATGGGCCTTAGGCACCAGTGGCACCATGTGTCAAGCCACCGTGCAACGCCCTGCCACCGTGGGGACCTTCAGGTGGGAGATCCTGCTCCAGAACAGGGTGATTTAATAATCGCAGGAGCATGGCTTCACCGGAAAGCATGACTGCTTAATCCTTAAATTGAATTTTATGGGAATATTTTTCCCCTCCAATTCTCATGGTACTTCATTCCAGTTCTAACCTGGGACCTTGACACTAATTTGTGATCCTGGTCGCAGTCGTATTTTAGTAGTAGCAGTAAGGCTGTTCGTACAAGGATTTCGTGCCCTTCCCCTCTGGTCGGGTCCTCTCTCCTGTCTCTGCACACTAGGGCTCCTGGCTTCCTTGAGCTCTAACCTTTCTTGTTCCAGACTCAGCCCTTGGTCAGGCCCAGCCTCTGGTGGTGCTGATTTCCATGATCTGGCTTGCCTCGGTGCCCTTGACATCCAGGGGTCCGGGTCCTAATTTGTCGCCCTTGTTCTGGGAGCCAGGGAGGGGAGGGGAGTTCTCAGCAGGAGAACCATTGTTAATGGTGGGCCTCGCTGGGATGCTGCCTTTGGAGGGTGAAGAGAGCTGTCTGTCCCTTCCTGTTCTTGTTCCCACTGCCCCGCTCCACCCAGCCGTACTCCGTGCCAGGGGCAAGCTGCTTTGTCAGTTTTAAAGGGCAGCCTGGCAACACAGCAAGAGCTGGAAGAACTGGGCACCGTCTTTCTTATTTTCCATTTCCTCCCTTCCTTCTTCTTTCTTCCTTTCCTTTCTCTTAGTCTCTTTTTCCTCCCTCCTGTCCTTGCATTCTCTCAAAGTCTCTGCCTGCCTTGAAGGACTATTGAGTTTTTGAGCTAATCCATGTACAGGGCTCAGCCTGGCACACACGAAGCACTCAGCAAAACTTACCAACAATAGGCCAGCAGGTAACTAAGCCTCATATAGCGCCTTGGAGCAAGAACACAGCAACCTGTGCTAAAGGAGCGAAGGGAGGAGTGCGGACAGGGTAGCAGAGGAGTGGGATCAGGGGTCAAGGAAGGCATCTTGGAGGAAGCGATGTAGCAGAGGGCCTTGAAGGCCAAGCAGAATTTTATCTGCGGCAAGGGTGTGGCCTGCAGCCTGAGAAAAGGGGACAATGGCATGTTTGTGGAAGGGTGACTGATCTGAAAGGGTGAATGGGTCAGGCTGCATGGGAGGGTCAGACAGAGAAATGGGGTGAGGCAGGAAAGGTGGGCTGAGGCCACACAGTGCGAGCCCAGAATGTCACCCCAAAGAGACTGACTTTATCTTTAGACTAAGAAAAATGTTCTTTCTTCTCCATTGGGAAAGTGAGTGACATAATGAGATCAGACCTGAGTTTTCAGTGCTCTCCCTGGCAGCCCTGTTGCGGGGTGGGAGCCATGTGAAGGAGGCTGCAGCTGCCTCCCAACATCAAAGAGGAAAAACCCTGGGACCCAAGTGTGCTCAGATCAGCAAATGCGTCCCTGGGAGTGGACATCCTGGAGTCCAGCCTTGGCTGCACAGTCAGCTCTCTGGGCCACCTTGCACAAGTCGCTTTCCCTTTCTGGGCCTTGGTGTCCTCAGTGAAATAAATGCACTAGACCAAGTCCACAGCAGGCTGACCAGCACGATGAGGGTCTCAAACTCAGGCTTTCCAGGTAACAAGCAGGAAGAGAATAAGGGAAGGAACAGGGGAGCATCCGGGAGCAGCGGGAATTGTCAGAAACTGGAAAAATCTTGCTTTGTGGAGAGGTGGCTGTAGCTCCGCCCAGCCCCTGTAGCCACGGAAGCCAGGGTGTGGGTGTGGGTGTGGGTGTGTGTCTGTGTGTGTGTATGCACACACTCTGAGGTTGTCCACAAGTCTTCAGATTTTTTTTTAAAGAGAAGCTAGAAATTCATTTTATTTTAAATAAGGAATCATCTGACTTTTAAATGTTAGCTCAATTCTTAAAAAAAAACAAAAACTCCCTGTTTGAGTCAGCCTATCTTATCTACCAGCCAGAAAGGACTTATTTCACCAGTTTGAGAGCCTCCCTGCCACCATTGTAGGTTTCTGGAAAGAGCAGGCAGAGAGGAGCAAACTGACAAAAGGAGTCCTGGGGGAAGGAGCCCTGGGCCCCCAAGATTGGGGACAGCCCAGTGCCTCCGTGCAGCCTACCATCCCTGCCTGCTACCAGGCTAAGCACCTCTTCTGAGCTCACTGGGGAGCAAGGAGTCTGTTTTCATTAAAAGCCAAAAGCAGAACCAGCCCTGGGGGCATATAAACCAGCTCCCCTGTCCTGGAGGCTTTTAAGTCTATCTTGTAAACTTGCCTTTCAGGCCTGACAAGAGGCAGCTTGTCAGGAGAGAAGCTAGGAGCCCATGTCAGCAGTCCTGCTCTTAGCAATCAGGCAGCTGTGGGGGGCCGGGGGGGGGGGGGGGGGGGGGGGGGGGGGGGGGGGGGGGGGGGGGGAGGGGAGGGCTGCAGGAGGCCGCGATCCTGCAGCCTTGGGCCCATGTCAAGGGCAGAGAGTGGTGTTCCTGAGCTCCTGCTCTGGTGCGGCGGGCTGTGTCACTTTGAGCTGGTCGCTGAACCCTCCTAGCCTTTGCTTCTACCCCTGAAATGTGAGGACAACGCAGTCCCCTTGTGGCACTGGTGGCACAGCCGCCTGGAGTCAGGTGCCATCCTTATTTTCATTTTACACAACAGGGAACTGGCATTCTGGAACTTGCTTGGGGTCAGTGCATCTAGTAATGCCAGAGATGGGGCTTAAACCCCGGGCGGTCAGCTCCGGAGTCTGCCGTCTGGTGGGTCTCCCGCCCTTCTCTGGGAGATCAGAGGAGAAATGAGAAGGGCACTTGGATCTGGAGCAGGCAACCTGAGACCCCATGCCCATGGGGCAATCATTCTGGACGGGGGAAACTGCAGGGGCAGAGGCCTCCAGGAGGGAACACGTTCGGGGTTTTCAAGGACCAGAGAGAAGCCGGTGGCCCCACAGAGTCTGCAAATGCTTCCTGCCCTCCTCTGCCTCCTGCTCAGGAGGCCAAGGGGCAGGAAGCCAAAGGGAGAGAGACAAAGATGGAAATGGCCTCAAGAACCCATAAACCCGGAGGACTGGCCCTTTAATAATCCCAGGGTGGGCACTCCACACAATTGCCATTTGAAGAGCTCAGCTTGCTTAGTACAAGTGGAAAATTACCTTCGCATCTATTCTGTATCGCTTTTTGATCCTGATTTCATCATTCAGATGTACAGCAGTGCATTTTCAATGGGTTCAATTTGTATAACTGCGTTATTAAACACTCATTGGAAAAGAGCAGCATGTCCGAGGTTCATTGGACTGCACCTCTCGCTCAAAAACATGTTTGGACCAGAGTCTGTTGATGACCCTGGATTCCAGAGAGCTCCCTGCCGCCTCCAGCGCACCTGCCTGGCTTGTCCTTTCATTTCCATCTCACTTGATAGAATATCTCTGGATATTCTATTAAGCCTTGGCCCTCTTTGAGTCTTGGAGCCTCTGACCAGGGCCTCCTGTAATCACACAGAGATCCCTTATACTCTCCCTCAGTCATTCATCAAACATTCATGGGCACCATTATGGTAGTGGGGTCCTGAGCCAGGGGGCAGGATGGGACTACAAGGCCCAGGCCCTGCAGACACACCCCTTATAGCCTCAAAGGAGGTGGGGGCCAAAGAAAAGTCATGATCCCATTTTTATCCCTATGAACAGCCCTGTTGGGATGGGCAGCAAGTGACAGAAAAAGGCTTTAAGGCTCAAGGTCTCTAGGTCAGTCAGTGGCAGAGTCAGGGCTCAAAACCAGGACTCTGGATTGGTTCAGCTTTTATCAATATCTTTTTTCCCCTGGGAATGAGGTACAAAGATATTTGCCAGGGCAGAGGCAGAGGCAATGGAAGGGTCCAGTTGGGCTAGGGTCCTGGGAGGGCCATCTGGGGGCAGACTCCTGGCAGATACTAAACCTGGAGGCCAGAGAGGCTCCAAGTCACTGAACCTGAGGGGCAGCAGGAAGGTACATTTGTCAGGGTCCTCCAGAGAACCAGAGCCTGCAGGATGGATACATGCATCTAGAGAGGTTTCTTGTAAAGAACGGTTTGCACAATTATGGAGGCTGAGAAGTCCTGAGATCTGCAGTCAGCAAGCTGGAGACCCAACAGAGCCAGCGGTGTCAGTTCTAGTTGGAAAGTCAGCAGGCTTGAGACCCAAGAAGAGCTGACATTCCAATTCTAGGCTGAAGGCAGGAAAAGCACAGTGTCCCAGTTTAAGGAAGCCAGCCAGGAGGGGTTCCTTCTCCCTCCGAGTTTGATTCCACTCAGGCCTTTACCTGATTGGGTGAGACCCTCTGTGTTAGGAAGGTCAATCTGCTTTACTTGGTCTATTCATTCAAATAGTAATCTGATCCAGAAACACCCTCACAGACCCATGCAGGATATTTGACCAAATGTCTAAGCACCTTGGATCCCAGTCAAGTTGACAAATAAAATTAACCATCACGGAGGGAGAAAGAAATGCAGAAATTGAGAGAGGGAGGTAGATAAAATGGTGTCGAGGGAGTGAAGGAAGCTCACATTCCTTTTTATCCTCGCAACCACACTGTGGAGTAGGGGTCATTATCCCCATTTTAGAGATGAGAAAACTGAGGCTGAGGTCAATGCTTTTGCCAGGGACATACAGCTGATGACTGCATGCCACCTTGTTCCTTCATAATATTTACATCATGGATAAAGGGTGAGGATACTGCCTGTAGGCCAAACTGACTCTTGTTTCTGTGGGTTCTTCTGCTCTGCCTGTGCACTCAGAGCCTAGCCATGTTGCTGAATCACTTGTTTCTAGCTACCGCAAATATTGAGAGAAGATAGCATCGCCATTGGCACCAAGGCCATTGAAGTCATCAAGGTCTCCCATGATCCTCTACTTCAAAGATGCCAAGAGCCTTGAAGGTCAAGGCCCCCTGACTCTGCCTCTAAGTCACTGTGTGGACTTGGATGAGTCCCCTTTCCTCTCTGAACCTTGGCTCCTCCTCAATAGAACAAAGAAGGACTAGAGGATGTCTAAGATCTAGCAGAACCTTCTGAAGGGTTCTATGGCTCCAACTGTCCTTTGCTAGAATCCCTGCAAGCCTGTGGGATCCCCAAGTCCCATAGGGGCTGCCCTGGCAAGGGCCCCCAGGCAGGGGGGCTGCACAATCCTCACTGTGGGAAATTTAGGGGCTGGGGGCCCTGGCCCTGACCAGCACCACAAGCAGGGCTCTGGGCAGGGAGGCATTGCTCAGGTGCTGGTGGGAGATGGTCTCACACATTATCATTATCATCGTCATCACCGTCAGCCTGGAGGCTGTGCACGGCCATGGTCAGCAGTGTCCAAGGACAGAGTTGGCTTCCCTCTGGCCTTTTCCCTGAAGAACAGACCTCCGTAAGGAAAACTGTGCTCTTCCTGTGTGTCCCCTTTACCATCACCTTATTGTCACATGACATTTCTGACACCAAATGTGGGGTTTTCCACCCACACCAAGTCATGTTGTGACACCAGCTGGGTGTCCTCCAATGTAACTCAGTTCTAACATTCTTTACCTGGAGATGCGTCAGAGCCACAGGTGAGGGCTTGGTCCCACGAGACTGCCCCCTTCAGGCAGCAGTCACCCACTGGGTCCCCAGGTTACTCACAACTTCTGTCTGACTTAGCTACAAATTGCAGGTCCCATGATTCCAGTGTTTGCTAGAGTAGCTCACAGAACTCAAGGAAACACATTTCCCACTTTGCTATATAACAAAGCATGTGAAAAAGGCTACGGATGAACAACCAAATGAAGAGCTACATAAGGCCAAGGTCTGGAAAAGTCCCAAGCATGGGAGCTTTTGTCCCTGTAGAGCTGGGACACGTTGACCTCCTGGCACATGGGTGTGCTCATCAACTTGGAATTTCTCCAAACCCTGTGCCATTAGGACTTTTATAAAGGCTTCAATACATAAGCATTATCAATCATTACTTCTACTTCCAACTCCTCCCCTCTCTCTGGAGAATGGCGGGGATGGAGGGGGGGCTAAAAATATAAAATTTCTCATCATGACTTGGTCTTTCCAGCAGCCAGCCACCACACGTTCCTTTCACCAGGAAGCTCCGAGAGATTTAGGAGCCCCATGTCAGAACCCAGAGTTAAAGACCAAATATTAGAGTAAAATATGCTTCTAGTGCTCTTATCACTTAGGAAATTACAAGGGCTCTAGGGGCTCTGTGCTAGGAACCCGGGTCAAAGACTAAATGTTAGAAGATTTTCCTAAGTCTTTTTTTTTCACAAGAGATTTAGGAGCCCTGTGTTAGGAACCAGGGCAGAAATGAATACATATATTTCTTCTTATTTCACAGTTCCTCAGTGATCCACCCCCCCAAGTCAATGAATCTAGGGCCCAGGATGTGGAGGCAGGAGATTGGGGGGAGGGTGGTTAAGAAGATCACCTGTGATCCAAGAGAGAAATTGGGAGAAGTTTAGACCCCAAGGCCTGATGGGAGCCGCTGACGAGCTAGACTGGGAATGGCACTCAGGATCCATTGCTGGCCCTGCCCTCATTCACTGTGTGACCTTGGGCAAGTCACTCCCCTCAGGTTTGGCATCTATAAAACAGGGAAGATCAAAGTGATTATTAAGATTTCTACAAGTTTGCCCTGGCTGGTGGCACAGTGGATAAGGCGCCGGCCTGTAAACCCAAAAGCCGCTGGTTCGATTCCCCATCCAGAGCACATAACCAGGTTGCAAGTCAGGTCACCCCCCAGGTCTGTAGCTGGAGGCAGGTGAAAGGCAACCATACGTTGATGTCTCTCTCCCTCTCTGCCTCTCTCCCTTTCCCTGTCTCTAAAAATAACAAATAAAATCTTAAAAAGAAAGAAGAAGAAGAAGAAGAAGAAGATTTCTACAAATTTGCCTTCTTGCCAAAAGGCCTTTGCACCTGCTGTCTCCCTCAGCCAGGAACCCTCACATTCCACCTCCCCCCTCAGGTTCTGCTCCATGTCAATACCACCTCCACCAGAAAGCCCTCTCGGAATCCAGCCTACATTAGGTTCTCTTATATCACCTTCCCCTACTCCTAAACTTCTTCTTCACAGCCTTTGTCGGAGCACCTGCTTGATCTTCCCTTCTAGGATGTTAGCTCATAGGAGCAGGAGTCCCACCTGGCCTATTCACTTCTGTGTCCCCAGCACCTGGCATAGGGCTAAGTGTATATATAGTAAATGCGCAGTAAATGTTTGCGGGCCAATGGATGCTTGAATTCTTTCATGGAAGGGAGTGTAGGGATAAGAAGAACAAAATAAATAATGCAGAAACCACCTATGTTCACTGTGATTTATAAAGCCTCGGCCACCCCACAGACCATATCACGACAGCATCCAATGCTGCTACTGAAAGAGGAAGAACAGATGTGGTGGTTATAACAGGACTCACTCCTTCTCGCCTGTCCTGCCTCCCTCTCAGCTGGCTCCCAGCTGCAGGCACAGCTGAAGAAAGTCCCCCTGCTGTGATTCCTCCACCTGGACACCTGCACCATGCTCTCCACGCCCTGTGGTTGCTCCGAAAAGGATTGTGACATTATTGATGGGGGATGAGGCTTTCAGGCAGTCTATCAGCCCCAGGAATCCACTTGGAGACACAGCCTCTGGGTTGTTTCCAGGCAAATACTCTTTGTGTAGAGAGCAAAAGGAAAGCCAATTAGTCCAGTCTGTCAGGATATCCACCTAAGTTGCTTCCTTCCTAAAGAGGGTCTCCTTCCCCACCCTGCCCCCACCCCCACCCCCAAGAGCTTCCAGGGCTGTGGCACATCTCACAGTCTGCCGGGAGCTGTCAGCTCCGTGGAGCGACTGCAGGAATTAAAAATAAAAATTGACTTTCAGAGAGCAAAATCAGAGCTGACAACTAACGTCATTCAAACCAGCCATGGTTAACAGATCGCAAATGTGTTTATCAGAAAGCAGTGGCAGAGACTGGCTGAAATAGCGTGTGTAAAAGAGAGCATGGTGTGAGATGAGACCATGCCTTGCTTTGGTCAAGGAAATGTTAATGGGCCTGATGCAAGCAGTGGCTTTACCTGGGCTGGTGACCACCATCGTCAGAACAAGGAAATAAATGCACTGTGTCTACCCTCACGGGAGGCACTGAAAATGCACATTGCAAAGGGTACGCAAGTCTTACAGGGGAAAATGAAAGAACAGAAACCACAGCCCACTTTGCCATAGTATGACCACTCTGGCTTTCAGATGGAGGACGGATGGAAGTGGGCGAGTGAAAGAAGAGAGACAGGTCCAGGTGAGAGAGGCTGGCGGCTTGAATTCAGGTGACCGCACTAGTGAAATGGGCGGATTGGGATGCGTGTTTGAGGTCTACCCCAGGGGAGAGAAGACGGCTTAGACAGGGGGTAATGACTGTTGTGCCCGCCCGCGTCCTCCCAGCCACACTGTTCTTGCTGCTCCTCAGGTGTTCCAGGCTTGCTGTGATGCCCGAGGTCTTTGCAATTGCCGTTTCTGCTGCCTGGAACCCTGTCCTTTGACCCTAGCTTGGCCCACATCTTCAATTAATTCAGGCCAAATGTTAACTCAAATGCGAACTCCTGGGTGAGACCATCTCTGGTCACCCTATTGAGAATAATAGTATTATTCCCTTATTCCCTTACCCTGATCTGCTTTTTCCATACCTCTTATTCTCTTATTACTAATGGACACATCTGGCTTTATCTATTTCCTCCCTCTCAATCCTTCTGCCCCCTTCCTCCACCCTACCCCCCACCCCCTGACACTGGAAATTCCTTGTATGCAGGGACTTTTGTGCACTACAGTACAGCCGACATCTTGCGTACCACCTGGCACATAGTAGGTGCTCAATGTATCTTTCCTGAATTAAAAAAATACATTCCCACAGGCTAGCCCCATGAGGCAGGCCTATGATGACTCCTGGAAACCTTTCTATAATCTTCAGGTAGCCGAGTCTGGCCCAGCTGTCACCAAGAAGACCACCTCTCTCCAAGGCACCTGACACAAGGCGCGTGTCTGGACTGTGCTGAGGCTTTCCTACCCGGTCTGAGTCATTGGAAAGCCCACTTGGAAAACTCCTTTACATGGCTCTGATCAGCACCTGCCCCACAGGCTTGTGGTCCTGCACTTTGTGCCCCCATTGTGGCTAAAGGAGAGCGGGAACTCCAGAGGCTGGGCTCACCTCCCTCCTGAGGCCTGGAAGGCTGAGGTATGCAGGCAGATCTGAGAGAAAGGGAGAAAAAAAGATTCCCCAGACATCTGTTGGTGGTGATGAGCCAACCAAGGCCCTGGTTTCCTGTACAAAAGAGTAAATAGCTTCTGATGGAAATGGGAAACTAATTGATTTTACACACTGGCTTTTCACAAGACAATGTCTTCCAGGAAGGGAGTTTGTAGGAGGTGCTGCAGCCTCTGTTAGTCGAGGGGAAGGGGGTGGAGACTGCAGAGGACACAATAGGAGGAGGCTCTGGTGTGCTCAAGGGGAGGGGGACAGGAATGTTGTTGTGTTCCCAGAGGGGTGGCAGCTAAGGGCTCTGCTGGAGGACTCTAAGGGACACGTGGAGCGGAGGGCCCTGAGTATTGGTTAGAAGTACTCTAACCTACCTGTGTGCATTGGGAAGGAACGCTTTGGATGGGAACCTCTGCAGAGCAAATACAGCGGTTCAGCTGTAGGCTATGCCCCAAGGGAGGGGCAGCTATTGGGTATGGAGGTGGGATGACAGTGTACCACTGAGAAACCCACGGTCACCACTGAGTGACACCTGCTCAGACAACACCCCACAGCCATGCACTACCTGGGGACATCTGGCTGAGAGGTTCTGAGTGGAGGCTGTGTGGTCTGGTGTTATTCACTGATTGATCCCTAATCGGTCAGCCCAGAGGAGGCACCTTTTTGCTACCTGGTCCACCCAGAGGGATGCCTTTTTCTAATTTGTGCAAATGTGCCGCAGTGCTAGCGACAGCGTCCGGAGCTCTCCGCCCGCCTCCCCCCACCCACCAGCTTTGTCTCCCATGTCTCCCTCCCTCTTGCTCCAACCAAATAGGGTCTGTTGTCACCCCTCCTACAGGCCCCAGCTTGGACTATCCTGACATTCTCCTCCCTACCCACATCCCTAGACACTTTCCCCTCCTCCAAAATGAACATGTTAAAGATCATTTCCCAGCTCTCTTCCACACGCTCTATTAGACGAATTTTAAAATTAGTGTTATTGAGGTACAGTGAGCAAACAATAAAATTCACCAATTTTCAATGTCCAATTCAATAAGTTTTCACAAATATCGTCAAGTAACCACTACCAACCTGGTTCAGATCATCTCCATGACCTCCCAATGTCCCTTCCTGCTCCTTTTCAGGGGGTGCCCTCCCCGACCCCACCCCTCCACCGCCACTGATCTACCCCTATAGTTTGACCTTTATCGGAATACCATATAAATGGAAGCGTACAATCGACAATCGACACCCTTTTGTGACTGGCTCCTTTCACTTAGCCTAACACTTTTGAGATGCATCTATGTTGTTACAAGTGTCGACAATTCATCCCCTTTTGTCACCTAGTAGAATCCCATTTTGTGGATATACCGCCATTTCTCTATTCAGCTATTCAGTAATGTTCGGTGGTTTCCAGCTTGGGGTTAATATAAATAAGCTGTGATTAATATTTGAGTACACTATTTCTATGAACGTATATTTTCATTTCACTGGGGGCGGGATCTCTAGGTCATCTGCTAAGTGTCTGTTTGACTTGATTTGAAAAATGCTAACCATTCCAAAGCGCCTCAACCATTTTTCATTCTCCCCAGCAACGAAGGAGTAGTCCAGTTGTTCCAAATCCTTGCCAACACTAGGTATGGCCATTTTCTGAAACTTCTTAAAAATTAAACTTTTTATTTTGTGTTACTTGGTAAACTTGATATTAACTGCAGAGTAGCATACTGTTGTCAGACAGAATACAGAAACCCCATGTGGCCTTTATCCAGTTTCTCCCATGGTAACATCTTGCTTGCAAACCTATAACACAAAAGTTTATACCCTGGACAGCAGTATTGATACAGAATCTGTCTGTCCACAGGGATCCTCTCTCTCCATCTCTGTCTGTCTCTTTCTCCATCTTTTTCCTTTCTGTTTGTCCTGCAAGTTCTATTTGCCTCAGCTCCATAAACTGCAACCTCTGTCGCTTCAAGTCAGCCAGACTGCTGAGCTCGGCTGGGATTTTCCCTCCTGGATTTCTCCCTGCCCTGGACCCTGGGAAACAGCCTCCAGGCAGCTGGGGGTGGGTGGTCGGTTCCAGGCCCACCTCCTCTGTTTCCCTTTTCTCAGGCCTCACACCACTGCGCTGCACATTGTCCCACGTTTGAAGAGCAATGGGTTCATTTTGTCTGTTATTTTTTTTTCTTTTGGTTCTCAATCCAAGGATCATTCTGGACTCTCTTACTCTCACATAGCTAGAAGTGGAAGTCTCCCACTGTCTTGGGATTTTAAAACAAGAAACCAGATAAACCTAAATATATATAACAGGACCCTTTTCCAGCTGGGATTTGTAGAGGGTTTTCCCCCCTTAAACGAGAGGCAGTGAAACTTTTATTGCACCTACAATCTGCCAGATTCTTTTTTGGGGGATGCTACATAACGTGTTTGCAAGTTTCTGTCCATTGCTGAGTCTCCCTGGGCTCTGTCCGATGGGAACCCACTGGTTCCCATGGCAACTAGGCTGCCAGCTCAGGGAGTCACATGAAGGGACAGAGAGAGGTGCTGTAGTGCACATCTGGGGGCTGGCGGAGGCCTGGGCCACAGGTAGGAAAGGGACATGGGATAATTATGCAAGTGTCTCTTTGTGAGCCAGTGCTACCCCATCTGCTCTGCACCCTGGGTGGCTGCCCAGTGCAGCAGCAGGCTGGAACTCCCAGGAGGACCTTGCCCATGGTTGGCTCCTGTCATCATCGACATTACAGGCACATGGGACCTATGTCTGTCTCTGGGCCAGGGTCTGGGTTCCGAGACAAACAGGACTCCAAAGCTGCCCCAAAGGGCAAACAGTCTTTCTAGAGACAGAAAAATGATGATAAAGAATGTCCAGGAGGAATGTTTATTAAATGTCGATGACATGCCATGCACTGTGCTGGGAATGGCATACCTTAGCTTTTAATCTGCACAAAAACCCTATGATTTAGTTACATCCAAGGTTAAACAACTAGTAAAAGGTAGAGCCAAGAGCCACACCCTCTACCTCTACCGCTACTGCTGTGCCCAACCTCACTCAGGTCAGTCTCTACCTCCTTCCGAAAGTCTCGTCCAGGTGCCTCTGCATTTAGATCTCTCTCTCTCTCTCTCTCTCTCTCTCTCTCTCTCTCTCTCTCTCTCTCTCTCTCCCTCTCCCTCTCTCTCTCTCTCCTCTCACTCCCTCCCTTCTCCTTCTCTTTTCCCCTTCCCTCTCCCCCACATCCTGCTCCTCTTGGCTCTGTACACATTTCTGCTTCAAGTCTTCCCTCACTCCGGAGATAAAAGCATCATCTCACGGAACCCCCAGCAACATGAATGGAACATTTGAATAAATCCCAGTGTGACCTCCGAGCCCCACACTGCGTGGTGACAACATCAACGATGGGTCACACGGCCACATTTCTGCTTTATTCTCTGAAATCCCACCCGGGCTTAGTCCAGACATCAGAAGGAAACAGCCAACAGCAAGAAACTGGAAGACCCTTAGGGAGAAAGAAGTTCTTTAACAACAGCTACTGGAGAGGGTGGGTGGGCCCCCCCAAGGCCGCCTTCCCTGGGCCCCAGGAGCCAGCACCCGCAACCCTTTCATCACGCTGGGGCCCTGCCTGGTTGGCCTCAAAGGCTGGTCCCCAGAGGGCTTAGCCGAAGAAAGGAACCGAGTGTATGAAGCTAAGGGCTGCAGGGTCCCAGAGGTCAGGGCCGGCTAACAGAGCCTGAAGCTGAGTGAATCACAGCACACAGCCTCCGCCCAGCCTTGGCCTTTCAGGCAGGCTGCAGGCACTGGCCTTCTCTCCCAGGGTCCCTTCTCCAGTGCCACCATGCTTGGGGGCCACACAGTATCGAAGGCCACAAGACTCCTGAACCACGCCGTTGGACCCCTTGTTTTAGAAATGGGAATCCAAAGCCGAGAGAAGGGTAGTGGTGACCAGTGGGTCACATAACAACTCAGAAACAGGGCCAGCCCTCATTTTCATCAACAGTGCACCCAGGTTCCCTTTTCTCCACAGCCTCTTGTCTTTTTGACAATAACCATTCTAACAGGTGTGAGGGGATATTTATTGTGGTTTCCGTTGGCAGTTCCCTGACAATTAATGGAAGCAATTTATAGATTAAATGCAGTCCCTGCTAAACTTCTACTTTAAATTTTCACTTGTTACAGAAATAGAAAAAGCAGTCTTTGAATTTGTATCAAATCACAAAAGACCCCTAATAGCCAAAGCAGCCTTGAGAGAGAACAAAGCTGGATGCCTCGCAATTCCTAACTTCCAACCATGTTACAAAATGATAGTGATCGGTGTGTTACTGGCATAAAAACAGACACATAGGTTAATGAAGCAGAATAGAGGACCCAGAAACAAACACACACCTATATGGTTAATAATTTGCCACAAAGGGGACAAGACTGTATACCATTGTCTCTCTGCTGAATGGTGCTGGGAAAACTGGGTGTCCATTTGCAAAAGAATGAAACTGGGCCCCTGTATTACACTATACACAAAAGTCAACTCAAAATGGATTAGAGACTTAATTTAAGACCCAAAACTGTAAAACTCCAAGCAAAAACCTAGAAGGTTAAGCTCCTTGACATCAGTCTGGACAATAATTTGGGGAATTTGACATCAAAAGCAAAGGCAACAAAAGAAACCAATAAGTAAGTGGGAACATGTCAAACTATAAATCTCCAATGCACAGGAAAGTATCAACAAAATTAATAGGCAATTCATGGAACGAGAGAAAATATTTGCAAAGCATATATCTGATAAATGGTTAATATCCAAAATATATCAAATCATACAACTCAACTCTGCAAAGAAACCAAATGATTCAATTAAAAATAGGCAGAGGAAATTGTCCCTTTTATTTTTTTAAAGAAGGCATACAAATGGCCAACAGGTACATGAAAAGATGATCAATATCACTAATGGGCAGGGAAAATGCACTCATTTTTTAACAGCTTTATTAAGATATAATTTACATACTGCACTGTACAATTTGCTTATTTAAAGTGAGCAATTCAATGGCTTATAATATAGTCACATAGTTGTGCAACTCTCACCATAATCAATTTTAGAGTATTTCATCACCCCTTCCCCACAAAAAACCACAGCCATTAGTAGTCATACCTCCTTCTAATTCACACCCCTCACACTTAGGAAGCCAACTTTCTGCCTCATAGCTATGCCTTTTCTGGACATTTCGTGTATATGGAATCATATAACATGTGACCTTTATATCAGGCTTCTTTCACCTGGCATAATATTTCTAAGGTTCATCTAGGTTGTAGCACATATCATATTTCATTTCTTTTTATCACCAAATAATAATCCACTGTGGACTCATACCACATTTTATTTAGCCATTAATTCATTTCATGTTTGGCTATTATGAACAATACTGCTATAAACATTTATGTACAGATTTTTTTTTATAGGCATACGCTTTAATTTCTCTGGATATATACCTAGATGTGGAACTGCTGAATTATATGGTAACTTCATGTTCAACCTTTGAGGAATTACCAGGCTGTGTTTCCAAAGCAGATGGATCACTTCTCAGTCCCACTGGAAATGTAAGAAGGTTTTCTAATTTCTCCGCATCCTCACCAACACTTATTATCATAGGCCTTTTCAATCACCCCCATCCTAGCAGATGGGAATTGGTATCTCCCTGTGCTATCGATTTGCATTTCCCTAGTGATTAACAACGTGGAGCATCTTTCCATGTGCTTCTTGGCCACGTATGTATTCTTTGGATAAATATCTAGTGAGATTCTTTGTCCATCTTAATTGGATTTCGTCTTTTCATGATTAAGTTGCAATGGTTCTTTATACGTCTGAAGCTCAGAGAGGCTAACGGAGACTCAGTGCTCTTTCTGCATCCACATGATCACCCGTCCCCAGTTCTCATCCATTGGATCAAGAAGGATTTGCAGAGTCCATTGAAGCGTGTGTTTTATCAAACCTGAAGGCCTTTCTCTGGGGCTTGCGTTACCAGAACTGACTCTCTGTGCTTGCCCTTTCCTTACCACGGGTCAGGATGTAGGCGAAGGAAGATGGCTACAGGGCTCAGCATGACCCCTGACCTCCTCCCCCAACTGGTCCGCTAGTTTTTGTACTCAGCGAGTCTCTTTCCTCCTCTGGCCACCAGACCTGCCTTCCCACATGATCCTCACAGTGCCTGCCTCCTCTTCTGGGCTAAGGTCTCCCAGCTGTAAAGAGAAGTGAGGCCCTCCCTCCCCCTGCAGGTGACCTCAGTTCCTCCCCAGACTCTGATGTGCTATTTCTCTTTATTTTCTTCCCAGTGGGTAGCGTCTTCTCCCTTCATCCCTCCTGGCTTCCTGCCTTCCTGCCTGGCTGCCATCACATTGTCCTTTTTGTAATTCTGCTGGGGAAAAAAAAAAAATCTTTATATTGTTATATTTTCAAGTTCAGAAACCTGGAAAGGAACAAGTGAAATGAGTTTCTCACTGATTTTTTTTTTTTTTTTTTTTTTTAAATTTTCAGATCAAGTCTGAAAAGGAAGTATTGGGGAGGTTCCAAAGGCTCCCAGAAGCAAGTGAAAATTGCCAAGTCCTCTAGCAGACTCTCCGAGTGACCAAAGAAAACAGATCCTTGTCCCTCATTTAGGAAACAAAACCATACAGCAAGGTCAATGCTGAGATCCCCTGATCAGACCCCTCTGCCTTAGTTGATCCCAAACCACTTTGGATTTAGATCTCATGTAATCTGGATAAATGTAAAGTCTCCTTCTAGAGACTTTATTATCCAACTATCCAAGTTTACCTTAGCCTGGGTTCCCCCAAAGCAGAGCCCTAGACTAAAGCATGTGCAGGTGGTTTATTTGGAAAGGGGTCCCAAGGATCTAAAACACAGGATGGGAAAGTGGAAGGAAGGGAGGGAACTCTAGTACAAGCATGCACTGCAGAGTTGCCCCTCCAGTGGTGCTTTATGACACACATCTCAGAATCATCCGGGAAAGCTCCCTCAGCCTCCCATCCCCAATGACCCAGGGTGGCTCCACCAGCATTGACTCCCTCGCACTTGGAGTTGACCATGCACCAGAGGGCTCCCACAGACACTTCCTAAAGGAGCGACAGAGCTGTCTCAGGACAGGAAGGGAGAGGCCTGTGCAAAGGCTGGAAGACAGGTTGGTCAGGAGCTCCACTGGTGTGATTCTCACTTAGGAATCCAGGTTAATGAAGTAGCTATCACCTCACATATTGCTGGTTGCAATGGCAGAGGAAAAGAATGCATCTTCCACTAAATGCTTTAGCCTAGAAGTGACCTGCATCACTTCTGCTCCCAATTCCTTGGTGTGGAATAGCCACATGGCCTCACCCAACAGCAGAGGATCCAGGAACTACATTCCTACCATGTGCTCAGAAAACAGAAAGCCAGATGTATTTGGCAAATAGCATTTATATTCACCACACTTACCCATCTCCATCTTGATTTCTTCAGCAGCAAAACGGATGCATCGCTTCTGCCCTGCACACTACTGGAAGTTGGGGTGATCAAGTCTACGCAGGCTACTGGGGGTTGAGTTCCCCCAGACATCCCTGAGCTCAGACCTGCTCTTTGAAAGCCTTCTGGGTTCTCTGCAGAGCTGGGACTCCTGAGGTTCAGAGAGAGAATGGTGGGGGTTCTCTGGTGGGACCAGGAATTAGTAAAAGCCTCATTCTCCAGCCTTTGGCCCCAGAGATTGGGCCTGAACCTTCAAGGCCTCCTGTGATGAGGCCACTAGATATTAAAAATTAACAAGATGGCAAAGCAGGGTTACAAAACCCATGACCTATTTTAAACGGTGGCTTTTAACTAATTAACGCTTTTGCCATCTACCCACAGTCTATTGGGAAATAACTCTAAAAGTCTAAATGCAAAACCCTTTGAAAGCGAGAGATCTCCCCTGAGGATGAGGGAGGGGGCGGTCTTCAGACTTCTTGGACGGGTTCCCCATGAGCTTTGTCTTTCAGGCAGCTTGCTGCGTGCCTTCAGTTTTGTGGCTCTAGGGTCAGTTCAGTCCTCAAAGCAACACTATTTCATGGTTTAGGTCTGAAACTAGTTGAGCTGAACAGGGCACACAGCTGTGGCTGAAACGGCCCTGAAATTTCCCTGGCTGAGTCTCTCCCCAGGCTCACCATTGCCCTGCCCTTGAAAGCCAGTCATTCCTTTGGGGTGAGACTCCCGATTTCTGTGATGGGTGGGGGCTGATAACAGAGAGGAACAGAAAGACGGACAGGCTGGGACCAGCTTCAGGCTCCTGAAGTCTTACGCACTTTAGGTGGAATTAGCACACAGCAAAAGCTTCTGGCCACCCTGGAGGGTTTGAAGCCAGGTGTGCCGGTGTCTTGGCAGGGACCCAGAACAAGTGAGTCTCCGTGGGCTCCGTCTTCTTCCATGTTCTGCTTCTCCCCTTCATTCTAGACTCCACCTGACTCCCTCTGGCGGCTTTGGGGGGATTCTCCCTGACCTTGCTCCAGGCACAGCTGCTCAACTCCAGCCGCACACAGAAACGTCATTCATCCCCCCCATCAGTCACTAATTTACTCAAATTTATTCAAAATGTTTTAAGCATTTATTGAGTACTGACTGTATTCCTGGCATGTCCCTGGGCCCTGGGGCCTCATTTATAACCGTGAACAGAGCAGACATAGTCTCTACCTGCATAGATTTTTTTGGTCTTGTGATGTGGGAAAGATCTTTAAATCACAGCTACAACAACCAGTTTTTAAAATAATAAGAATGGGTAAAACATTTGAGCAGATACTTCACCAAAGAAGATACATGGAAGATGGCACATCAGTAACTAATAAATTAAATATATACCTATCACATGATCCACTCCTTACTTAGGAGAAATAAAAACATATGTTCCTATTGAAGAGCAGCAGCCATGGCTCTCCGCTACCCAATGGCCATGGGCCTCAACAAGGGCCACAAGATGACAAAAACGTGAGCAAACCGAGGCACAGCCGCTGCCTTGGGCGCCTCACCGAACACACCAAGTTCATGCGGGACATGATCCGAGAGGTCTGTGGCTTTGCCCCCTATGAACGGCGTGCTGTGGAGCTGCTCAAGGTCTCTAAGGAGAAGAGGGCCCTGAAATTCATCAAGAAAAGGGTGGGGACACACATTCGTGCCAAGAGGAAGAGAGAGGAGCTGAGCAATGTCCTTGCAGCCATGAGGAAGGCAGCAGCCAAGACGGACGGAGCCCTATCCCCTCTGTGTAATAAAAACCTGTTCAGAAAAAAAACAAAAACAATAAAATATATGTTCCTACAAAGACCTGTACACAAATCGTTTTTTCATTTTTAAAATTTAGTGATTTTATTGAATTTATTGGGGTGACATGATAGATATATGTTTCAGCTGGATAGTTATATAATACAACACACATGTACAGCGTGTTCACCCCCCCAAGTCAAGCCTCCTTCCATCACCATCCATCCCTCTTACCCTCTTCTACCTCCCCTGCTCCCCTTTCCTTCTGGTCATCACCACACATACCCAAGCCTTAACTGCAGCCTTATACGTAGTAGGCAAGCCTGCAATCAACCCAGGTATCCATCCATCAACAGGTGACTGGGTATACATACAGAGAATGAAATGCTATTCTGCAATACAAAGGAATGACTGATACATACAACAGTGTAGATGAATCTCAAAAACATTATGCTAACGTAAAGAAGCCAGACAAAAAGTGTATATACCATAGGATAATCCAGCTACTCTAGAAAGTTCTAGAAAATATAAACCAGAAAGCAGATCAACTATTGACTAGGTGGGGGGAAGGTGGGCTGGGAGGGAGGAATCACAGAGAGTTGAGAGTTAACCTTGCAGGGAAGACGGTATGCTTATTAACTTCATTGCAGAGGTGGTTTGGCAAGTGAAAACTTGCCAAACTTTATGCTTTATTTTTTTTCTTTGAAGATTTTATTCATTATTCAGAAAGAAGGGCAGGGAGGGAGGAAGAAAGGAAGAGAAACATCAATGTATGGTTGCCTTTCACCTACCTCCTGCTGGGGACCTGGCTGGAGACCTGGCTTGTAACCTGGGTATGTGCCCTGACTGGGAATCGAACCAGCGACCCCTGGGTTCCCAGGCTTGTGCGCAATCCACTGAGCCACACCAGCTAGACAAACCTTTCACTTTAAACACACATAAGCCAATAAAGCTATGTGTATGTTTGTGTGTGGCATGCATGTGTGGTGCGTGTGGTGCATATGGTATGTGTGTGTAAGTGATATGTAGTGTGGTGTGATGTGTGGGGTATATGTGGGTGGAGTATATGGTGTGTATGATATGTGATGTGTATGGGTGGTGCATAGCAGATATGTGGTTTTTTTTTTTTAAGATTTTATTTATTATTTCCAGAGAGAGGGGAAAGGAGAGAGGCAGAGAGGGAGAGAGATATCAACGTATGGTTGCTTTTCACCTGCCTCCAGCCATGGACCTGGCGGGAGACCTGGCTTGCAACCTGGTTATGTTCCCTGGCTGGGGAATCAAACCAGCGACCTTTGGGTTCGCAGGCTGGCGCCTTATCCACTGTGCCACCAGCCAGGGCTGCATGTATGTGATTTGATGTGTGTGCTGAGGGTGTGTGCCTGCAGGCACACACACCTGCATGATGAAAGCATCAAATGTTTACCAGATCTTGGTGGTCAGAGTGTAGTCCATGAAGTAGACAATCTAGATTCAAATCCTGCTTCCTTTACTTTTAGCTAGTTGATGTTCGGGGCCCTGTCCCTCAGCGTTTCCATCGGTCAGTGAGGATAAAGACAACGCCTCACTGAGGTGTTGCCATGAGGATTTTATTTGCTAATCCATGAAAAGCCCCTTCTAAGAGCAGCCAGCATCTAGCAAGCACTCAGTGAACATTAGCTGTTACGATTTTGCTAATGCTGACAGTTAGAACTCCTCCAACCCACTCCTCAAGGATCCCTGAGAACCTGAGCTGGGAAAAATTCTCAAGGTCATTGGGCTCAGGGTGCTACTTATCATACTTGCTCTCCAAGTAAATCGAAAGTAAGAAATGACTGCAGACTGGAAGTGACCTCAGCAGGTAGAGGGCACAGGAAAAGAGAGAAAGAGCAAAGCTCGAGGGAGGAAAATGCATTCAACATGTACTCAGGAAGCAGAAGGTCTAGAGGGGAAGGGGAAAAAGTTACTCTCTTTGGCTCTTGCTCCAGGGGTCACACAAGGGCAAGATGGACAAATGAAGAGGAGTTTTCAGTTTAGTTATAGCAATGGAATGGGCTTCTTTACAGGTAAGAGCTCTGGTCACTTGTGCTTCCTGGTTTGCGCAAAGGCTGGAGGACCATCTTTTCTACCTTGCCCTGGGGGACCAGGATCATCTCTGGAGTCCCAGCGGGCCACTGAGTTACCTGGTGAGGTGGGACCAGAAATGCACAAATGCGGAAAGGGGAAGGAGCAAAAAGATGAGTGCCAGGAGATGAGGCTGGAAGGGCACTGAACTGCCTGCAGTTGGCCGTTAAGTTTCATTCCTTTGGATTACAGCTTGTCCATTACAGAAATAAAAAGAATGACGGATAGTCCTATCAGTCCTTTTCATTTTAGTATAAATTAGATACACAGATCATTTCCTCCGTGACAGCTGACTGATGATAGAAGAAGACAGAAGATACCAAGTGAAGAGAGGAAAGGACATGGAGAGTAAAGTGGGCAGGGCTCTGAGACAAACTTCATTAATCTCAATTTTGCCAAGAAGTGGCCCTGACAGCAACCTGAAATGAAAAATACATATACTCAGTGGCAAACTTTTGCCATGATTTATTCATTTCAGCCACCAACTGCCGAGTACCAACAATGCACCAATGCTGCGGGCAGGGCACCAGGAACACTGACGAATCTGACGCAGCTCCAGCCCGCTCAGGCACCCAGGTGGTGGGAGACAGACAGGAAAATTGTAAGCCGGGGAGACCAGAGCTGTGGGAGAAGAGTGTGGTTAATAAGCAGAGGACGAGCCTTCCTCCGACCAGCGGCAGCCCAGGCCTTTCCCTCAGAGCCACCCCCCACCCCGGGAAGAACAGATTAATATAACACAGCCAGACAGAGGCCCGAAGAGCCTGAACAACCTCTTTGAGATACAGCAGAGCCAGAACTAGCACAACAACTGACCGCAGAGCTGGCCCCTTCTCCCAAACAAATGCGTGTTCGGTGGGGCCAGTTCCCAGAACACCCCTTAGCCCACAGGCCTCCCCCTAGGTGGGCTGGCTTCCTTGCTGCCCTCCCTCCTTCCTCCACTGCCTCACCAGGGCAAGAAAGATGGAGGGTGACTGTGGCAGCGAGGGTCTGTGCGGGGCTCTGGGCAGGTGGATAATTAGACTCTGAGAGAAGCCATCTGCTCCGGGCCCCCAGGGGTCCTGGGCATGCTTGGGCAGCACAGCTGCTCCCCACTGGGCATGCAGGCAGCTCTCACAGCGAAGTCCCTACGTGCAAAGGGTTTCAACATCGCTGGCCATGAGAAGGCCCGGCTGCCTCCCAGCAGCAGGGCTTTATGTGAAGAGCTGGGCACTTGGTCAGGTGTCTGTGTCCTGGTCTGGGTGCTCTACTTTCTTGGGACCCTGGACTAGGGCTGCAGGGATGGGGGCAGGTGGATGGAGATGGTAGGCAAAGTAACTAAGGTCAGTCATTACACTTCAGAGATGGGAGAGATGAAGGCCAGCACCACACAGGCCCGTCCTCTCTCCAGAAGGGTAAACTGAGGCCCAGGGAAAGGGAGGGAGTGGACCAAGATTCCACAGTGAAATGCCATCTTCAAAGGTCATTTCGCCCCTTAGGGAGGAGATGTGTTGAGATTGGGGGAAAGCCTGGCTGAGCAGCCAAGCCCTCAGCTCTTAAGGGAATTCCACCCTTACCCACATGACTTGTCTTCCGTTGGCAGCCTCTAAGGTTGGTATCCAGATCTCCAGTGTACAGACAAGGACACCAGGACACAGAGGGGTTGAGTCAGGGCCATGCAGCTATCAATGGAGCGAGGCTTTGCATTTAGGTCTATCTGAATTCACAGCCCTGTTCTTAGCCCGCCCAAGAGGCAGTGCAGAGCAGTGAGTGCCAGGGCTGGGTTCAGCCCAGCTCTGTCACCCGCAGGCTCTGTGAACTCAGGCAAATAGCTTTTCTGAGCCTCACTTATCCCCCTCTTTAAAACTGGGATAACAGTACTCACCACATGGTGCTGTGAAGATTAAGTGAGTTGAAATGGGTAAAGGACTTGGAGTTGTGCCTGGAACAGGGCAAGTTCTTTAAAAATGTTAGCTGATTTTATGACCACAGTCTGTTTTCAACACAACAGTCAGGGGAAAATATAAGTCTGATCACTTCACTCACTGTTGAAAACACTCCAATGGCTTCCTCTCCATCCTAAACAAAGGCTCAGCCCTAACCATGGCCTCTGACTGGCCTCTGTCACCTACCTGGCCTCACCTCCCACCCCGACATGACATGACGGGCTCTTGCCTCAGGGCCTTTGTACTTGTTCTTCCTGCTGCCTGAACACTCTGCCCACCCCCTGCCCCAGACATTAGCATGGCTCCTCCTTCAAGCATCTGTCCAATGTTTCCCTCTTTGTGAGGTCTGCCCTGACACCCTCTCCAAAATGGTCACCAACATCCTCTTTCCTGTTGGGTTTTCTCTGTGGCATTCATTGCTAGCAGACACTCCAAACAAATAGTTTGCTTATTCAATTAGTTATTATTACTTTTGCGCCATCTTTCATTCATTCATCCATTCATCCACGCACCCATTCATCGATGAGCTGTTGAGCACAGCCCTGTGCCAGGCACAGGCTTAGGTCTCAAGGACTTACACTCTGGAGGGGCAGGGAGGTATGTAGTCCATGACCCCTATGCTCTCAGACATCACAACCTTGCGCACAAGAAAGACACAAACCTGCTCTATATGTTACATATTAATACCACACCTATTTCACCTCTGAGGAAACTGGGGCTCAGGGTGTTAGGCTGCTATGTGGCAGAGCTGGGTCAGAACCAGCTGGGTCTGCCTGGCCCTGTACTCCCCTCCTCCTGTCAAATGAGTGTCTCTGCTGTTCGGAGCTCAGAGGAGGGTGCCTGGTCAAGACTGGGCAGCGGGAAGGCCGTGCCAACAGAAGTGGAGCTGCTGGCAAAGGTGCAGAGGTGGGGCCACGTTTGTCAGTTCCAGGACCAGGTGGAGCAGTAAAATGAAAGGGTGGGAGAAAAGCACCTGCAGAGCCTGCAAACTGGAGGTTTTGACTTTCTCCCTGAGGCTGTGCTGGGGAGCCAGCAACTGGGAGCTTGTGCAGGACACTGAGAAAGAGGCAGAACTGCAGGGTGAGGAGGGGGCCTGGTCAGAGGCTGGAACAATGGTCTAGGAAAGAGGTAGCAGTGTTAGCAGGGGAGGAGGCCACAGGAGGAGGCAGGCGCCAGGCCCCCTAAGAGGAAGGGTTTACAGGACCCTGAGGCCAATGGAACCTGGAGAATTGTTTCAGACATTTCCACAGTGTCTGTAAGGCCACTCCTCGGATGAAAACCAGAAACCGCAAGCTTCTGCCCCAATCATGGACACCGGCCTGAGTCGAAGACAGATCTAAAGAGGGGAAAATGCAGAACTAGCCTTCATGAAGCACCTGGGAACACCAGGGACGGAGTGGGGCACCACATGTGTGCTGTGGCACATGGGTCTTCCCATCACTCTGGGCAGAAGGTGACTGTTGACAACATTATGGAGGAGTAGTTTACATATCATAAAATCTACTCACCTCAAGTTTACAATGCAATGATTTTTAGTCAACTTATCAAGTGGTGCAGCCACCATCCTCAGTATTAGAATGTTTTCATCAGCCCCGAAACACCTGTTCTCATTTTTGTTCGGCTCCATCTTACCCTTCCTGCCCCAGACAGCTGCTAACCTACTTCCTGTGTCTGTAGATTTGTTTTCTAGACCTTCCATATGAATAGAACCACACCTATGTGGCTTCTTTCACACAGCATGTTTCTGAGGTTCATCCATGCTCTAGTTAGAACATAGCAACTTGTTTCTTCTAAAGGCTGAGTAGCATTCTATCGTATGGACAGACCATATTTTGTTTACCCACTTACCAGTTGATGGGCATTTATAGTTTCTGTTTTTGGCTCTTACGAATAATGAATAATGCTGAACATTCACGTGCAATCCTTTGTGTGCATATATGTTTTCGTTTCTCTTGAATATATATCCAGGAATGGCATCGCTGGGTCAGGTGGAAATTCTTACTTTTTAAGAAACATGCACAAGGTGTTTGTTTTGCGTCAGTCTTGGCCAATCGATAGTCATGCTACATCAGCTGGGAAAGCCTGGGATGCTCACCTGGGCCTGTACTCCCATGGCAGCCCCCACAGACATTGTCCACCCAGAGCCAATGTTGTGGCTGGACAGACCCTTGTGGTTTTTGTTATGATCGCAGACCCATGTCAGCAACAGCCACCAGGGAAAACACAAGGTTTTTTTACTCACAGGCCCTGGCAGGTACACGGCACACTCAGAGCCACACAGCAAGGGCTCAGGAAGGGGGAGGTGGGGAGTGAGAGAGAATGAGAGAGAGCAGGACCTGAGGTTGAGGGTGAGGGAGGGCTGGGGTTCTGCTGTTCTCTTTTTATTGGTAGATTTCAAACATAAAACTGAGAATTACAATGTGGGAAGGGAAACAGCCATTGTAGCAGTCAGTCCTAAAGGTCACCCAGGGCCTTCCAAAAAGGGACCTTCATGAGGGGGTGGAGCAGAGCAGGCAGCCTGGCTCTTCATGTCCTTGTGCATTTGAGATGGACGTCTTTGACACGGAGACCTCTGCAATCAAAAGCCTAATGTCCTGCACTTATATTACAATCAAAAAAAGCTAACTGTCAGGCACTTGCACCACAATATTATTATCATTTCTCATATGAGGACTCTGAGGTTCAGATAGGTCAAGTGAGTTGCCCATGACACTGGATCATAGCCAGTGAGGGAACTAGACAGACCATAACACAAATCTGGGCTGTATATGCCCCCTGGTAGACACTGCTTTCCAAAAAGATTTCCCCCATGGAATTTCCTACTTGCATGTGCCTGAAATCCCACCATTAATGCATTTGTCTGTTGTGTTAAGCAACCAATGAATTTCTGTTTGTAGAAGGTACCTTTCTGTGAGTGATCTCCTCCAAGCTTGAGCCTGAGGCCTGAAAAAATAGAAGAAAAGGGAGACATGACAAGTGTAAAGAGGGCCTGGAAGAGAGGCGACAGAGGCCTTGGTCACTCTCTGCGTGTGTCCCACCAGATACAACCCTAGGTGTGCTCAGCTCCCTTCAAAGCACGTTCCCTTGGTGTCTACAGGGGCCAGGCCCTGTGCTGGGAACCTAGAGGGATTCAGGGCAAATCAGGCCTGACCCTGCCCTTGGAAAGCTCACAGCCCAGGGGGGTGAGGGGAGGCACCATCCCACATCAGGTTGCTGTCAGTGGGGGTAGACGCCTGAGTATCCCAAAAGCCAGCGCAGAGAGAGACAAATTCCTGCTGGGGCAATGGGAGATGCTTCCTGAACAAGGCAGCATTAGAATGGAGCCTTGAAGGAAGCCTGGCATTCCAGGTGAAGCTGGGCTTTCCAGGCAGAGAGTTCAGCCTACGCAAAGGTACGGGCGTGGGGAGGAGATCCAGAGCGGACCTCCAGGCGTCTCCCATCAGCTGCAGACTGAAGGCCTAAATCAGAGCTTGCACACCCGAATGTCTCAGGGGCTGATGGGCCGCACCGAGAAGGGGGTCAGGAAATCGGAGATGTCAGAGCTGGGGCACACGCATGCCGTCTAAATGGCGGCTGCTGTTCGACTTGTGTCGCTGTGTGAGAAGACGTGCAGACTCGTTATTACCAGACCTACGCTTTTCCAAAGGAACCAGAAAATCCAAATATTCACGTGAAATACCCAGGTTTGGCAGTGCCGGAAATGCATCGCAGATTCTTTAAACTCATATATGAGCCTGAATGTATCCCACGGCCTCCCGTTTACAACCTCTGGCCAATTGGCCATGGCCAGGTAAGCCCTGCTGTCCCAACCTTCTCTGGGTCTTTGAAGGACCACCAAGGCCATGCCCCTCCTGCCTCAGCCTTCCTCCTGCTCAAAAGGGACTGGCTGATGACAAGAGCCAGTCAGAACTCAGAAGCCAGGACGAGGTGGGGGCGGGAGCGCCCAACAAAGAAGAAAGTGGGTAAGCAAGGATCAAACCCCATCCTCAGCCAGTGTATGGGATTGACGGATTTTAATTACATCTCATTCTAATCCTTAATATTTATCTAAAACGTGACAGGGGCAGGCAGGAGGGCGGGTCATGAGCGTGCTCAGCCCCAGGATTGCCATGTGTCTAATTAGAAGTTTTCTCCCTCTTGATCACCTAAAGTCAAATTCATTTACTCTGCTCGAATTGAGGGCTTAATTGGATTCTTGTTTTTCCTCCTCCTGTCTTCTCTCCAATCTCCTTTCCCTTCCAAAGGGCCTTTCTCCATGTAGGAAGCAGGCCACAGAATCTTATTCCGAGAGGACATCCCCTGAAGGACCCCCAGTTATGACTGTTCACATCAGCCTGCAGCAGCAGCAATAGTCACCCAGGGTCCCAGTGATTAAGGCCATCATGAGTTAGACCCTTGTAATGATGTTTGATGGGCACTAAGGTGGCCCTGGACAATGGTAGGTTTCTTAGTCCAGGAACCCCGCCCCCTGTCCCTCTCGGCTAGGCCAAGTGGACACCTGTTCTTTCATCCATTATGCATCTGAAAGGGCTTAATATCCCGGTTCTGAAAGAAAAGTGGTGGAGACCAGCAATTAGAGGCTGAGCCAGCTGCGTCTGGAGGCACGAAAACCACTAATTCTTTTGCCAAGTGATGAGGTTTCTTTCCCTTTTTGTCACCTCTCTCCACCCTTGTTAATTAACACCAAACACAGCAGTTTCTGCCTGATGGGTTGATGATCAGAGGGCCAGGAAAGCAGGAGGCAGCTACTGGAGTAAAGTCCTCTGCTCCAGGTCAGACACTCTTGGCTGCTAGAGAGCAGAAGAGGAGGAGGACCAACATAGGTGCAGAGAACCTGGACACCAGTCCCAGCTATGCACTGGCTGGAGACCCCGTAATGCAGAGCAGAACTGAATTGGAACCCAGCTCAGTCACATACAAGAGACCTGGGGAATATGACTCAACTCCTCTGAGCCTCAGTGTCCCTCCCTATTGCAATACCTGGTTAACATCAGATTGCTATGAAGGGTCAGTGTGTCCAACACATGCTGAGAACCTTACACATGGCAGATGACAGGCACTGTCATGTGCTTTTAAGCCCTTGGCAAGGAACCTGGCACACAGTAAGTGCTCAATAAATGATCATCCCCATTACTACCGTTTGACCTTGAGCCAGTTAGCTAAGCACTTTGGGCCTTGGACGTCCCCACCTGAGCAATGGGCACAGTCACTACCCCGTTCCCACCTCTGGCTGTGAGAAGCACATTGGGAGAACAGCATCTGATGCATGTTCCCTGTGTGTTGGTGGTGATTACTCTAGTGACTCCTGGAGCCTGAGCCTCTTAACTTCTCTGGACATTAGTTCCCGCATCTGCAAAAATAAAGAAATAAATAAAAGATGAAAAAAAAAAAAAAAAAAAAAAAACCCACCATCTGTCCTATCTCCGTCCCAGAGTGGTTGTGATAATTCAGCGGGATGGTGTTGATGAAAACATTTGGTGATCTGTAAGCGCTCAACAAATGTTAATTGTTAGCATCACACCATTGAAAGGTAATTAGTCGGAAAAGAAAGGGAAAGAATCAAGTCTTTCCCATACAAACTGTACTCTGGGTACCCAAATGGTAGATGAGGGACACTTCTCTTTTTAGAAATATCCCAGCTAATAAATAAGAAAGGGATGATAGGGTTAGAATCTCACCATTTTGCAGCCCCCAAGGGATTAATGGGTCTAGATATTGCACATCCACAGATGCTAACATCCCCAAACTGGAGACGTTACAAGCGGCATTATGTGCCTCCTGATGGAAACAGGAAGCACAGAGATATTGTCTTGCTAAAAATAAATAAATAAACAAAGCTAAACTTGGAACTGTTCGAGCTTCAAAAACTAATGGTCAATTTACCAAGAATACAGAGGACAGACGAAGGAATTAGAAGATACCACCCTGGGATAACATGGGTCAAGCATCTGGTTTCTGCCCCGGCTCAGTGGATTGAGCCCGGTCCTGTGAACCAAAGGGTCATGGGTTTGATTCCCAGTCAGGGAACATGCCTGGGTTGTGGGCCAGTCCCCAGCCAGGGGCTTGGGCTCATTGATGAATCTCTTGCACATTCCTGTATCTTTCTCTCTCTCTTTCCCCCTACCTCCCCTTCTCTCTAAAAGGAAAATAAATAAAATCAGGTTTTAAAAATCTGGTTTCTTTTGACAACTTTCTTTTAAGGGAAAGGTATAGCCACTTTGGAAGACAGTTTCGCAGTTTCTCACAAAACTAAACATTGCTGCATCATAGGCTCCTCGATGTTCACCCGCAGGTAGTTGAAAACATCTCCACACAACATGTGCGGCGTGCAGACCAGGAGGCCTTCCCTCGCACCGCTCCAGAACAAGTGTTGCTGGTCTTCAGGATCCCAACCCCGAGATGCTGGCTCGGAAGTGGTGCTCAACGCAAAGCCTTGGCCCTTGACCCTGGGAGGAGGGGGAGGAGAGGAGAGGAGAGGGCAGCCGCTGTCCCTCCAGCCTGGCTCCCTGGCTAACATGCAGTCTAACCCAGGCCACACCACCCCATCTACATGTCAACATCCAGCCTGGGTGACTAGGGGAAAGTGAAGAAGACCTATCTTGCCCCTTTGCTAGGCTAGCACTGCTGGCCTAAAGGTAAGAGGGCTCTGTGGAGGGAGACATGGCTGCCCACTTGTTCCCGTTCTAGGTTCTGGGGAGACAGCACTGAGCCAACTCATAGAGCCCTGCCCTCCTGGGGTTTCCTTTCCAGCAGGAAGGTGGGGGCGGGGGTGCAGAAAGTAAACTTTACACATAATAAATTAAAAATCTATAGAGAGAACACAAGAAGGACTGAAGTGCTATGAAATACAAGGAAAGTTGAGCAGGAAAAGGAGACGGAGTGTCGGGGGAGGTGCCTACAAGCCCACCTCCCTGCCCATTCTTCTTCACAATATTCCCATCATCTGTCTGGATGGCTCATTCATTTTATTTCTTCAGTGTCTCTCTCCCTCCGCTCAAATGGACGCTCCATGGAGTCAGGAGTTTTGCCTGTTTTGTTCACAGCTGTTCTCATGTAAATGCTCAGTAAGTATTTATCACATGAATGAAACAATCTGTGCGCCTGGCATCCCTCCCCATGTCCCCTGCCCTCCCTCCGGGGAGGAAGTTTATTTTGGCAGCCACTGCTGCCAGGCTCTGACCGCCCCAGGCACCAGCCAGGAGCCAGATTGGCTCCCACTCGCCCGCCCCCAGAGAAAGTGCACAGGCTCAGCCCTGCTGGCGATGAGGCCAGTGAGCAGGAAAGGCCCCGAGTGCTCAGCTGCAACTGCAAACACAGCCAGAATCCAGCCTCCTCTCAAGGCCCACCAGCCCTGTGGTCCAGCGGTCACCATATCTCCCCCATGGATTATTACAGCAGCCCCTCCCGGCCAGGGCCATCTGTTAAACATCGGTCAGGTCTTGTCACTCCCTTGCTGCTAATCCTCTGGAGGCTCCTATCTCACTCAGAAGAAAGAAAAAAAAGCTGGTCTACAAGGTTGATAGGATCTGGCCCCTCATATCTTCTACCATTTATCTCTTTCTAGACTCATTGCCCTGTCTTCCTCATCCTCAAGTATCACTCATGCCCCAGGGCCTTCGCACTTTCAGCTTTCTTGTCCTGGCCTTCTCTGCTCCTGGTATACCCATGGCTGGTACCTTCTCAGTGTTCAGCTGGCTGATCAATACCAGCTCCTCAGAGAGGCCTTCCCTCACCAGCCCACCCCAAATGGCACACCGCCTCCCCCTCCATGTCACCAGGCTTCACTTTTTACCACATGGCCATTTTCTCTTGACCTTGTACTATACAGTTACTCAATTGCTCACTGTTTGTGCCATAAGAATACTTGTAAAGATGAGAACAATATTGTTGCTATGTTGTTGTTGACTATTACCTTCCCAGCACCTAGAACCATGCCAGGCACATAATAGGTGCTCAGTAAATTTTTATTGCATGAATAGATGAACAAGCCGGATTGTCGATGGGCACTGCAAGAAAACATTTTTCCCAGGGGATGTGGATGGTGGTTTCCTTATGGAGGCACGGTTGAGTAGACCATTGGCCATTGGTGATTAGCCCGTTCTCCAGCCCCTCTCCCCTCCACAGGGGCCAGGGGTGCAGCTGAAAGTTCCAGGCTTCCAATCAAGGTTTAGTTTTCCTGGCAACCCACCCCCATCCCAAAGCTATCCAAGGGCCTGCCAAATGTTGCCTCATTAGAATAAAAGACCCTCCAACCACCTATCACTCAGGAAATGACAAGGGATTTCAGAGTTCTGCGTCAGGAAGCAGGGGGAAAGACTAACTGTCTTGCTATAATGCTACTGTAAACCAACCCCCACTGCTGGACAAGCACGTAGCCCTGGATGCTGCATTCTTGGAAACCATGCTGCAGCGAGCATCCTGAGGCTACCTCCTGGTGGCCTCTGCAGACACAGCTGGGGTTAGGGTCCAGGCAGAAGAAGGAGGTGGTGGCTCCATTTGGCCCCTTTGGCTCCAGGCAGCTTTTAGGAACCCTCCACGGCCCAGCATGTTTCCCTTTTAATGGATTCATATCCATTAGTCCAAATGCTGCACGTAGCGTTTGATGGTTTACACACATCTGCTTGGAGACCAGGCTGCTGTGAGAGCCCAAGCAAGTCCATTCCCCACTAGGGGCTCCCCTCTCCTCGCTCCAGTGAGAGGACGGGCAGCTCCGGGCAAAGCTACGCCAGGGGTCTCCAGTGCAGGAGAGGACTCGCAGTACGGGCTCTGACACCCAGCAGCCTGGACTGGATTCCCAGCCTGGCCAGATACTAACTACCTGACCTTCAGCATATTCTTTGAGCTCCGAAGGGGTTCAGAGCACACCTATCCAGGATGTGCTACTTTGCCATGTGGACTATTTTGAGCTGAAGATAATCAAGGCCCTGAAGACTCAGGAAGAGCTTTTATACTTCTCACTTAATTGCCTAAAAGAATTTAGATGGAGGGCCTGTCACAGCCAGAGGACAACCATGAGATAACTACAAAGAGTGTGGGTAGGTGTGGTAGATGGGGGAAGAGCCCAGCAGGCCTGGAGATCAAGGTCTTTTCTGTATGCCATTGCCTTCTCATGGCTGGGCGAACCTTTATTTACCAAACATTTGCTCCTCTCATATTCTTGTAAATTGTCTTTCTTCCCTTCGAAGAAAAATGGCATATGAGCCTTTTTACCCCTGACATTCTGATCAGGCCCCCGTATGTGTACAATTAAAATTTTCCACCTCCTGTTATTCTATCTTGTGCTAATTCTTTGGTTATTCTTCTAGCCAAAGAACCTAGAAGGGTAGAAGGAAAATTTTCCCTCCCCAACTGTTCGTGCCTCAGTTTCCTCATCCATACAAGAGGGATAACAGTAATGCCCGCCTCATGGAGGTGGGGGAGGAAGCTGGCAATAACCCAGGGCAGCTCCTAATGCAGTGCCTGGCTCACAGCACAGGAAGCGCTCAACAATCTGTAGTTGTCCTGGCCCACACGGCTCAGTTGGTTGGAGGGTCATCCCGTAACCGAAAGGCTGAGGGCTCAATTCCCAGTCAGGGCACATACCTAGGTTTCGGGTTTGATCCCTGGTCCTGGGGTGTACTTGAGGCGACCAATCAGCGCTTTTCTCTCCCGTTGACATCCCTCTCTTCCTTCTTTTCCCTCTAAATACAATGAAAAAAATGGCCTCAAACAAGGATTTAAAAAATTAGAGTCTAGCCCTGGCTGGTGGCACAGTGGATGAGGCGCTGGCCTGCAAACCCAGGGGTCCCTGGTTCAGTTCCCAACCAGGGCACATAACCAGGCTGCGAGCCGGGTCTCCATCCCAGTCTCCAGCCAGGTCTCCAGCCAGGTCCGTGGCTGAGGGCGGGTAAAAGACAACCATACATCAGCGTTTCTCTTCTTCTCTTTCTCTCTCCCTTCCTCTCTCTCTGGAAATAATAAATAAAATATATATTTTTTTAATTTAAAGAAAAAAAATAAAAGAGTCTAGACCCTGGCTGGTGGTGCAGTGAATAGGTGCCGGTCTGTGAACCTAAAGGTCACTGGTTCAATTCCCAGCCAGGGCATATAACCAGGTTGCAAGTCAGGTCTCCAGCCAGATCCATAGCTGGAGACAAGTGGAAGGCAACCATACATTGATAGCTCTCTCCCTCTCTGCCTCTCTCCCTTCCCCTCTCTCTGGAAATAATAAATAAAATCTTTTTTTTTTAAAAAAGGAGTCTATTGTTATGATGAGAGACTAGTTTTTCAGTCTTGATTTTGTCAACCACACTGACATGGTCCCTGCTTAACCAATGGAGAAAGAGGTTCTGAGAGAGAACAGGACCTGCTCAGGTCACATGGCCAACTCATGGGTGTGGCCAGGGCACGCCCCTTACTCCAGAGTTCTCTGCCTTTGGGAAGCAGGCCCGCTGTAGCTGTCCCAGCCCGCAGTGGCTTAGGGGACAGTAGAGACCCTGTTGTGGAGAGTCAAGCCAGTGGTTCCTCTGCCCTTCCCCATACCTGACCCCCAGGCCCCACACAGAGGCACCTCTTTCCCGGGGTGACTCGGGCACCAGCCACCCAGCGTGAGGCCGGTTGTCAAAACCAATACCAGGTACAGTTGAGCTCAAAGAGCCAGGGTGACTAATATGTTTATGTGAAAAAAAGGCCCTGGCTGGTAGCACAGTGGGCAAGGCGCCGGCCTGCGAACCCAAAGGTCACAGGTTCGATTCCCCAGCCAGGGCACATAACCAGGTTGCAAACCAGGTCTCCAGTCAGGTCTGTGGCTGGAGGCAGGTGAAAAGCAACCATACATTGATGTCTCTCTCCCTCTCTGCCTCTCTCCCTTCTCCTCTTTCTAAAAATAATGAAATAAAATCTTTAAAAAAAAAAAAGAAAAGAAAAAAAGTGAAATTCAGAGGAACATTTTCCTCCCCCAAACACAAACTACACAGCCTACCTCGTAGTTGAGCTACGGGCCCAAGAGCAGCGGGGCGTGGGAGGACGGGTGACCACTGTCCCCAGCCCCAGGGAGCCTCCGCTGGTGCTTGGAAGAGCCAGCCAGGCCCCGGAGGCTCAAGCTCCCTCTAGGACTCCCCTCTGAGTCACCATACAGTCGGTGCTACAGTGGCCAGAGGAACAGTCTGGGGCTTCCCACCACCCCAAGCTTTGCCCTAGGGGTGGGGACACAGGTCCTGTCTGTTTGGGTGGGGAGCAGAGGAGTTGGGAGAAGCACATGGCCCATCTCCCAGCAATGCCCCCCATTGCTCTGCCTTCACCCAGCCTGGGGAACCAGAGTACCATCTGGTCTAAGGACTTGGAGCATTCTGCATCTACCAAATCTTTGGTTCCTTCCACACACGACCTCCCCCCGCCCCCTACACACACACACACACACACACAGGTTTCAGTTTTTGATACTTAGTAGGCAAGACCATCCACTGGTCATCCTTCTCCTGCAGCAATGAATGTTCCAAGTCCAACTGTCCTATTGAGGAAGAAGAAATGTTAGGGAAAGCAGGAAGATTAATATTCCAAGAAGAAAACTATCCAGTCATATACTTTAACATCTATTTTTATGATCAATTAATCTCTGTCTCCCTTAGACCATAAATTCCATGAGGGCAGGACCCACATCTGATGTGGTTCCCTGTGGTGCCTCTTAGTGTCTGGGAGGGGACCTGACACACAGGGGAAAATAAAGATGAAGTGAATGAAGAAATGGCCGTTCACCTTCCTCGAGCTCTCTGGGTGAGCTCAGAAAGGACCCCTAGAACCGTGGAAATGAGGCAGCTGAACTGGACCTGTGGTTGCCAAGTTGAAGCCTATGAAGGCAGTTGTGTGGATCCTGCCTTCAAGATTTTAAGAAGTCTAATCAAGTTATCAACCCCTGCCCTCCCCTCCCCAGGGGATGGCTTGCACAGGATCACCAAGATAGCAGCCCTTCTGGTCTTATCCAGAGTCCTAACATCTGCCAGGCACTGTGTTTGGCTGTTGGTGACATCACAGGCCTCAACTTCAATTCCGGATCGCGGGCCCAGCACTTCCAGTCTCTACAGTGCACTCAGTGGGCACGGGAAAGTCATTAGCCACCCTAAAAATTTGAGTTGTGGCAGACAAAATACAAGGTGGGGCAAAAGTAGGCTTACAGATGCTATTCACTACCCCAGAGCCTTCTGGGTGGGGTTTTCATTCTCTCTTTCTCAAAACCCTGCTAATAATAAACGAGCACTCACCTTATGGGTTGCCCACTCCTCCCCCATGCATTTTACATGCATTGGCTCATTTTATTTCACTCCTTCCAACAACCCCTTGAGGAAGGCACAAGATTCTGCTCATTTTACAGATGAAGAGATTGAGGCCCAGCAAGGCGGTGCTAGATTACTACAGTAATGGCTCCCGATTTGTTCATGCAGATCCCCAGAAGGTGTCCTCCCACCCTTGCTCAGCACTTGGACATGTGACTTGCTTTGGCCAAAAAGACAGAAGCAAGGGTAATGGCCACAGAGACCTGAGGGGTGCTTACACCTCCTGGCTTGCTCCCTTGTTGTCTTCAAAGCCCTCAACCACCCTGTAGACAGGCGAGACTCATCAGACGGAGGACAAGAGACCATGTGGAGAGGCTCAATAGTTCCAGTCATCCCAGATGAGGCCAAATTAACCAACCCGTCCCTGGGGATCTACCAGTTGATAGCAGACACGTGATTGAGCCCAGCCAGGATGGGCCAAGGCCCACCCAGACCAGAATGTTCACTCACCTGATCCCAACAGAAAGTGCTGACCCCGAACATCATGAGCTGAAGTTGCAGTTGTTGTTCTGAACCGCTGAGCTGTGAGACGTGTGCTGCATAGCAAAAGCACTTGACGCAGAGGGGAACTCATTTGACCAAGGCCACGCAGCAGGACTGGGATTAAAGCCCAACCTTTCTGGCCATGGACCACATGCTTTTTACCACTAATATTTTCGTGCTTACAAAGTACATGTAGTTTCATTGCAAAACCCTAGTGAGTCCACAAACCAATCAAACCAGAAGCTCAGAGATGTCAAGGAACCTACCTAAGGTCACACAGCTAGTCAGAGCTGGAAGAAAGCATCCAACCCAGTTCATGTGATTTCACATTCATGCTGTTTCCCTTGCTCCACAAAGGCTGATACCAGCCAGAGCCCGGGGCACTGGTTTATGAAGCAGCCTTTTCTTCAGCGCCTCTAAAGTCTCCCACGTGCCTCCTTATATTTCATGAAACGCCTGATTTTCCCCCTCCTACCATGAAATTCTCAAACAGAGCAGGTGGCTGCTCAGCCAGGGAGCTGTAACTGCTGAACTGACCCTGCCTGCCCCAGATCCGCCCCTCACTGCCCAGTAGGAGCTGTCGTTGTCTTAGATACAGCAGATGATGGGAAAGGATGGGGCCAAGGTCCCAGCAGGAACTGGGAAGGCTGCGGACAGGGAAAAATGGCTTCCTGGACGGATCATGGCCTTTCACCTGCCCTGGAGTGAGAGAGGAGGGCCGGAGGGTTGGGCGTGCCAAGCCAGCGTCAGAACCCTGGAGTCTTCATTAGGTCCCCAGGAGGAAGGAGAATGGGATCAGAGTTGGGGGAGGGCAAGTCCATCACTCAAGCCGTTCAGGTTTAATAATTAGGTGGTGGGAATGGAAGGCCCTAGACCCACCTGGAGGGTCCAGCTGAAGCCCTGCCCTGGCTGAGCACTTGTAGGGCGGGGCCTCCCGGAAGTAGGTGTGACAAGGCTGCTCTCTGGGCCACCGAAGAGTAAAATAAACATGGAAGAGACGGCTGTGGCATGGGGGACACAGGTGCCTTGAAGTCATTTAGTCTGAGATCTGACTCCCGAGAGCCCCTCCTCCTAGGCGCAGGACTCAGGCAGATTTCTTCATCTCTGAGCCTCAGTTTCCCATCTGGAAAGAAGAGGTAATCATCCTGTATCTCACACGTTGCTGTGGGAGCTTCTTGCAAACCACAAACGTCATGTAGGCTGAGGAGATGAGGGGACCCAAGGGCCCACCCGTCCATCTGGCTCCTCCAGCCCCAGAGCTCCCGCAAGTCCCAGGTGAAACCCCAATGCTCCATTTCTCAAAACTCAAAGGGCCCATTAGAAACCATTTGGCCCAAATGGCCTGCTTTTGCAGATGGGAAATTAAAACCCAAAGAGGAGGGCTCTGCCCGGATCCCAACAGGCAGCGAGTGCAGGGCTGGCCCTGCGACCAGGTCTCCTCGCTCAGGTTTGTCCTGCTGGCTGTGTGTGCCATCAATGCTCACCTCCCCGGGCCCTATTCCTCCCTGGCCTCTGGATGGGGGTGAACTGGTCCCAGCTCCCTGCTCCCTGCTCCCGTCTTGAATAATCGTGTCCTCCTTCTGAGCCAACTGATACAACCAGACCACATTGGGAGGTGCTGTGATTGCATCCGTGTTCAAAGGAACTGAAAGTCCTGGGCAGCCCCTGTGAGAGACATGAGAGATTGAAAAGCCTTGGGTCCCTCCAATTGCATCAGCAACTGCCCTTGTCCTGGTGGGGGTCACCACTGGCCTGGTCACACCCTGAAGGGACTCCCTCATCCCCACAGGCCATCAGAAAAATAATACATCCTTTCACATTCTAGACAAAATTCAAAGTCTGCTCTCTTGTTACCAGGCCCAGGAGGAGCCTTGGCCACTCGCAGAAAGCTCAAAAGTACGCTGCCCTCCCGTGGGGTGTGCCAGCGCCCAGCCCCTCCGTCTGCATGCGTAGTCCATGCAGCCATCTGCTCCTAGTGCAGAAGAGCACAGGGGTCAGCCTGGCTCAGAGCCCCACCTCGGAGTTGCCCTTGGATGCTCCCCTCCCCTCCTACCCTCTTCCCAAAAGAAGGTGCACACTTCTTGCTCAACTCTCCATTCTCAGGGTCCCACAGCCCAGGCCTGCGCAGCTCCCACACTCCAAGCTGCCGATGGGGCCAGAATTCCATCCCAGCATCATCCTCAGGACCGCAGGTGGTGGCAGTCAGATAAATGAGACCCTCCACACCTGTTTCTGAGCCCCACACTGAGCAGAGGTTTCTTCCTCCGCACAGCGGGGATCACTGCACCTTTGTCAGGGTAAAATGAGGCAGTGTGCATAGTCACCTTGTTTAAGGTGGCTCGCAGAGGGTTATGGTCCACCCCGTCTCCCAGAGGCCAGCTTGATGAGGCCCTTTCCTACCTCCCATGGGCCTGAAAATCACCTTGGTCTTGACCTCTCCTTGCATCTCCTACCCTGGTCTTGTCACAACCCTCCATGCCAGTGCCTGCCCTGGTTTTTTTTTTTTTTTAAACTATGATTTTATTTATTTTTTTAAAAGATTTTATTTATTATTTTCAGAGAGAGGGAAAGGGAGAGAGGCAAAGAGGGAGAGAGACATCAATGTATGGTTGCCTTTCACCTGCCTCCAGTCACAGACCTGGCTTGCAACCTAGTTATGTGCCCTGGCTGGAGAATCAAACCAGCAGCCTTTAGGTTTGCAGGCTGGTGCCTTATCCACTATGCTACCAGCCAGGGTTTATTTATTCTTTAAAATGCAAAACACATACTTGATACAAAGTTCTAAAGCATAAAAGTGTAAGTACAGAAAAAAATAAGTCCTTCCCTTTCATATCTGGTTCCCTTCCCTAGAGGACAGCCGATGCTCAGGCTCTGGTGACCTAGTGAGTCAGGGATAATCGGCACCTTTATAAGCAAAAATAAATGCACGTGGATTTATGCAGTCTTTCTACTTTACATAAATAGCAGCCTCCTATACCCATTGTTCTGGACTTGACTTTTTTTCCCACCCAATAGCCTGTCTTGGTGATTTTCTCTCATCAGGACATGGTGAACTGCTTTTCTTTTTCATGGGTGCATAGTATTCCGCCACTTGGCTAGTCCATCATTGATTTGCCAGCCTCCTAGTCATGGGCTCTTCTACTGTTTCCCATCAAGCTATCAGACTGCTGCCATTAATTGTTAAAAATTCTAAGGAACTGAATCTCTAGGTCAAAGGATATATACGTGTGGTTATAATTTTGATAGCTAATGTCAAATTGCCGTCCCTAGAGGTAAGCACTGTGGGAGAGCCTTATTTCTCCACACCAATTTCAATGTCAAATATTGTATTTTTTAAAATTTGTTCAGCCTGATGGATAAAAATACTATCGCTGCTTACCTTTAATTTGCATTTTTGTTTTATGGAAGAGAAGGCGCCACTTTGCATATGTTTTATAATTCCTGCACTAACAACTGTCCATACCTCAACGTTCCTCACCTTTCTTCCATTTTTCTTTTTCTTATTAATTTGTAGAAGCTTTTCCCATATCAAAGAACTTTTTCATTTGATTTTAGACTCTGTTTATAATATTTATTTACAGGCACATTTTAAAAATGTCCTTGAATTTACTGATCTGGATCTTGTAGTGTTTCTGGGATTTGTGTTATACTTAGAAACCCTTTGACTTTTCAACCTTGACCCCCACGAACTCCCCATGTTGGTGTCTGGCCTACTTTCCCTTCCTGGTCTGACTCACAGTCAATGCTGACACCTGTTACTCAAATCTAGGCCCCGCTGGACAGCTCCTGGCCTTGCCTAGATGCCCTGTCCCCTCCCTGGCCTCTCCCCTCAGCTTCCCATCACTTCCCCAGCCCCAGGTTCTGTGCCCGTCCAGCTTCCTGCCAGCCTGCTCCAAGCTCTCTGGCCCCTGCTCAGCACCCCACCCCTCCAGGTGAAGCAGGACCTTAGTCACTTTTTCCTCATTTCTACCTCTCCCCTGTGGACCACACTGGTCAGCCACCTCAGCTCTGACTCCTTCTAGAACACAACCAAACACAAGGCCTTGACCCTGAAGCTCTGGCTACCTGCTGCAAGTTGGTATGGTAAACAATTAATGGGCAATATGTTGGGTAACGGGGGGCAGGAGAAGGAGTAGCAGAACAGGAGGCAGGAATGAGCCCCCCCAAACCTTTGCTAGCAAATCCCAGGATGGCTCCTCCTTCGGAACAGTTTAGCTGAATTTGTATCTTTATTAATCAAGTAACAAACTTAATTACTTTAAATTGCTTTAATTGAAACTAGAATGAGAGCATGGACAAAATCCTATGAAGTAATGAACCCAGGCATTTCCAGCATCTGGAGCTGAGCTGATCTCTAATTTCCATTTGGGGGCAAAAATGATAGGGCTGGAGTCATCTGCTTCCCTCCTGGCCTTCCCCACAGGAGATCTGAGCGGCAGAGGTGGGCCAGGGTTGTAAGGAAGGTCAGCGCAATCAGTAACAACCTGGCAGTAATATTTAGGGGGCGGCTGAGCACCTAGCACCCCCTCTCTCCTCCCTTAGCCTGGGCCTGGCTCCCAAGATCCCCCACTTCTTATGGCAGGAAGGGTGCTACAGTCAGGGTCCCCCATCAGGCCAGCTTCTAACCAAGTTCCTGCTCACACCCCCCCCCCACCCCCACGCTAGTTTCCTAGACCTGCAATAATAATACCACCGGAAGTGTATTCGCTTGCAGTTCTGGGGATCAGAAGCCCAAACTCTGTTCTCCTGGAGGCTGTAGGAGAGAATCCTGCCTTGCCTCTTTCAGTTTCCTGCGTCTCCTGTCATTCCCTGACTTGTGGTGGCATCTGTCCCACACCCCATCCCTGAGGTGGCCCATGTGGGGGCCTGGGTAGGGCAGAGATGGTGCTGGTGGAGCTCACTGGCAGCTAGTGGTTCTGGGACCTTTGGGGGCACCTCAAGGCAGGGTAATGAGGCTGGAAAGTGGCTGGTGAGTGCCAGCCACCCTGGCAGAGGGAGCAGATGTCTCAGGCTCTCCCTGTTCCCTGGCAGGTCTCATCTTTTATAAATAGTTGTGCTTGTTGGGAGCCAGAGTGGGCTGAGGCTTCAGCATCTCTGACTGACAGCCCAGCAGAGCCAGGCAGGCCCATCTGCCTGGGGCTATGCACACTCACATAGCACCCTCCTCACCAGCAGCCCGGCACCCAGGAGGGTGTCATTACACCCCGGATGCATAGCACCCCGGCATGTGCCGGCTCCGCGTGACGGGTGGCATGCGGGCTGTGTGGGCTCTTGGGTAAAGTAGCCAAATAATCAGAAAGGACTTTGAACAGGGTGATTATGGAGATAGCGAGCTCCTCCTCCCTGGAGGAGTTCCAGGGGGAGCTGGACGGCCATGTGACACGCGGGCCACCAGCAAGCTTTGAGCTCTGCAGCATGATGAGAAAAGAGGGAGAAGGCTCGGCCAGGTGGCCCCAAAGTTCTCTGGGTACCAGTATACATCCGGGGTGCTGTAGTCTGGGAGCTCTCAGGACCGCGTGGCTTGCAAGACCACGGCCTCCCTCCCCAGCTCCCAGTTGCCAGGAAGCTCACCTGCGTGGGCTCCAGGACCCTCCCACTTCTGCCGGAGCCCACCAACCTGTGTGGATGCAAGAGGCAGCCAGCAGCGGCTCTGCCCACAGCATGGACCGCGACACTTGCAACTGCTTGCTGCACTGAGCGCTTGGGCAGCCCCCACTACTGCGACTGCCAGCTCCCCAAGCTTCCCAGGAAGTTCAGTTGCTGGGATGGTGTCACTGACCCCCTCTGATCCTTGGGGACCTCTGCTTGAGTGGGGGCTCTAAGAGCCTCCTCACCCTTAGGAACTCCCCATTTCCTAAAGCTGGAAGTTTACGGAGTTTTCAGCCTTGGGGGTGAGAGGTGGTTGTTCCAAACCAACAGCTCCATGAGGGCAGGGGCCCGAGCTGTCTTGTTCGCTGGGGATTTATCCATGGTGGAATTTAAATGACTTCGGGTCACGGGAGTGAGTGACTAAGTGAACAGTGACGTAAAGGTCTCCTCACCCATCTCCTGGCAAGCAGCCCCTCTGGCCTCACTAAGGTGCTAGATGACAAGTGTCACAGTCTGGAAAGCATATCACCTCTTTGGTTCGATGACCTGGGTCCGAGTCCTGACTCTGCCTTCTACCAGGTGTGTGACTTTAGGTGAGTTCCTCAACTGCTCTGTTTCACAGGCTGCAAAACCAAGTTAATGATCCCTACTGCATAAAGATGCCAGAATCCTCTGAGATCACATTCTTAAATTGCCTGGCATATAGGAGGCACCCCATAAATGATGCCTGTGGTGGTCGTTAGTGCTGTTCTCCAAAATCTGTTTCTCCTTTTAAGCACATGACAGGGCCCTACTGCTCCTTGGTTGAAACTGGGTGCGGGCACTTGATTTGCTTTGGCCAATGAAATGAGACCAGAATAATGTAAAGGTGGCTGCAGGATTTCTACCGCCCCAGTGTGTACTCCACATGGTCCTGTCGCTTCGCTACCACCCCCCACCCACCATCCAGAGGTGCACGAAGTCCAACCCTTGAACCTGCTTGGCCATGAGACTTCTTTGCCACCGGGATGTTAGATGTGATGCAAGCAGAGACTTGGAAAGTGCCTGCACATTGGAGCTGGCCCTCCTCTGTGGCTGGGAACTTTCCTGCCACCAGGCAAATGAGTCTGGGCTAGCCTCTTGGAGGAAGAGGGGCACACAGAGAAAGGCCCCGTCTGTCCCAAGCATGTGAACGAGGCCACCTTAAACCCCTAGCCCCACTTGAACTGGCACGCACCAGAAGAACCACCCAGACAACCCACAAAATCAAGGGAAACAGTAGATGTGTGCTGTCTTGAGCCACTATCTTTTGGAATGGTTTGTCACTTGGCAAAGGCTTACTGATACAAGGTGATATGAATGAGAAACAAACCTTGGAGTATTAAGATCTTTGGGGCACAACCTAGCCAATTCTGATTGATGTATTTCCTCCCTCTTTTTCTTTTGGGCAGAAAGGACATCCCAATTAAGTTGAAAAGGATCTTATCCTTCGCCATTTCCCTCCTGTTCATCCATTCCCTCCACTCAGGCCCCGTTTCTGCTGCCCGTTGGTCCAGGTAGGCTCTTGTGCCTTTGTCCATGGCCCTGCGATGAGTTACTCACTGGGCCCATCATGAAGCCTCCTTGTCACCATACCCCACCCCCACTGCTGGGACCACACTCCCCAGGGTTGCCTGAGCCTTAGAGATAATACTGAAAGGCGCCATGTTGTGACATTGGTCTTCACAATGGACCCTTGAGGCAAGGCAGACTAACCTCAGCCTACACTCAGCCAACACCCCCCACCCCCTTCATCCCTGTGTACGTTATCTGGCTGCAAAGTGCTTCAGCATCAGACACATCTGGGTTCAAATCCCAGTTTTACCACTTGCCATTTAATCTTGGCTTTGTCACCTCTTAACTGGGTGACCTTAAAAAAATTCCTTAGCCTCACTGAGCCTTGGTTTCCTTTTCTGTGAGCTGGAGGTAAAAATTCCCTCTTCACATAGTTGGAAGAGTTACAAATATATGAAGTGTCTAGCATAGTGCATGGTGCATAGTAGACACTGAATAAATAGTAGCTTATCATCATTTGGAGCCAGACTGCCCAACTCTCCAATTCCATCTCTGAGGGCCAGTGTGTCCTTGGAAAATCTGCTTAGCTTCCCTGAGCCTTAGTTTTTTACTCTGTAAAATGGGAGTATAAATACCTTTTTTTTTTTTTTTTTTTTCCAGAGTGAGGGACAGGGTCGATACCAGCATGAGAAAACGAAAGATATGGTAAAGTGCATAGCATGCAGTAAGTTCTAGAGAAGTATCAGTTCTTTTTCCCCCTGTACTCTGCACATTGCTCTGAGGGCAGGGTCATATTTTCTCTATATACCCCTCCCCCCACTCCCTCGCATACATACAGAGCCTGCATATATGCACACAGTCAGTGTTCAGTAAGGGTGGTGGGCTTATCTTGGGAAAGGTAAATAGGTTCCCAGTGACTTCAGACCCCTTGGTCCAGGGATGGTTCTGTACCCACTGACCTCCAAGGGAAATTTCTCTGCCCAGATAGCCTGGTGTTACCGTGCATCAACTAAACCAAAAGAATTAACAGGGCTGAGGTGGCCCCCGCCCCCGTGAGCATTGCACATCAGTATCATCCTCAAACTCCTCTCCCCTTCCCTTCCTTTGCCTCACCCTTTCCCACAAGCATGCTCCATGACAGCTCAAGAACAGTTTCCATGGTGATAGCATTTTAAAGTTTTCTAGGAGCAGAACGGGAATAATTTTCTACCTTCTCCTCCTCCTCTGTGGCAACCCGGGAAAGAGAGCTTATTACAGATAAAGGGTGGGGTGAGGGATAAGGGGGAGAGAGGCAGCTCTTGCTTTCATTACCTAATTGCATGAGCAAGTCACTTTGAAATTCCTTACTCCTAGCTTCCCACCCACCCCCAGCCCCCATCACCATCCCCTGGGGTCCTAGGTTGCTTGGTACTCACCCACTTCTGCTTGGATGAAAAGTTGGTATGAGCAAAGGTAAGACAAAAAAAAAAAAAAGATATAAAAGGGAGACAGAGAGGGTGGGCTGATAGACTCCCAATCACATGCATGCACACATATTCATAAACATAGTTGCTATAGGAAATTTGCACTAATCCCGCTCTGGGAAGTGGCACTCATTAATGAAGAAGAGCAGAGTATCAGAAGCAGACACATCTGTGTAACCTGGTTGGGAGCCATGACTGAGAGTCAATTTATATGCTACAACCACTTAGCAGATATCTTCATAATCTGCCAGTCCAAAAGAGGATTCAGATCCACACACACTGTGAAAGAGCATGTGGTCACGGTGCCCTCTGATGACAGTGAATGTCACACTGAATGAAGTGTGGGTAGGCACTCATCTTTCTATTTGCCTTTATACCCTTCTTCCCTTAAGCCCCCAGCTGAGTTCCTGTAGGCTCATTCCTCAGTCTTTAAAGGGTACTTCGACCCAGATTGTGAAGTGCTATCCTGTTTGTCTATGAATTCCTGGCCAGAGTCCCTGAGGCTGACACCATCCAGGATAAATGGGAGGTAAAAATGGGTTCTTATGGTCTACCTCCCTTTTTTTCTTGGCATGGCTGTGAAGACAAAGCATCTGTCAAGGCCAGGTGATCAAGACCCCCAACAGGTGCTAAGAAGTAGGCTGCAGCCTGGGGTGGGGGCAAAGACTTCAGTGGAAGTACGTTCAGTCCAGAACATTCTGAAACCAACAAGGTTTCTTCTAGGGCCCGCCTTGGCCAAACAAGTCACATTGTGAATGGTGCAGGGAACATTGTCAGGATAAAGAGATATAAGAACCAGATTCAAGTCCTCATTCTACCACTCACTAGCTGGGTGACCTTAAGACAGTCACTTAGTCTCTGTGCGTCTCCTCTATTTTATCTCTACTTTCTATCCTATCCGTCTTGCTCAAAAGGTTATTAATATTTTAAAAGCTCAAAGTGAAAGCACCTTAATAATTAGCACACACTTCTTAAATACTTATTTCTATTACTTTGGCAGAGTCAGGGACCAAGACAAGCTTAAAACCTGGTCTCAAACAGCGTTTGAGGTGAACCCAGGAGACAAGAAAAGTTCAAATATCAACCTAGAAATGCAAAGTCCACAGGCAAACTGATAGTTTAATGGCAAAGGGGCGTGCTATGTGACCATGGATGAGCCATTTTTTCTCTTAGGTCTTTGTCTTCTTCCACCAAAAGAAGCTCTTAAGGGCCTTTGAAGGCAGGAAAGAATCCAGGCCAGATAAGAGACCAAGTCAAGCCAGGGTGTGGACCTGCGATCAGCACCAGGGACAGCTCCCTTGAGCCCAGGAACCAAGAACTCTTGCGTTAAGGTGAGCCCGCCCCGTTCAAATTCTAATTCTGCCCCAAAGTGTCACCTTGGGCAGTATCTAGGCCTCCCTGAGCCTCAGTGTCCCCACCTGTACATTTAGCCCCATGAGCTCACTAAGAAAAACATTGCCCCACACCAAAGTGGGGCTCAGCTCGGGGTGGGGTGTGGGGGTGAAATCCAAAGCACCAGTGAAAAGAAAGGCTCATTTTTTCAGTTCCGCATGTCCCCCCTCCTCCAAGGCTCAGCACTTGTGTATGTCATCAAACTTCTTGCCACACCAGGGGCTGTGATGAAAATCTTCAGAGTCCAACAGCTTTGAGTGTGAGCCCTGCCTCTTGTGCCTACCTGTGTGTCCTAGGGCGATTAAATTTCTCTCCCTGAGCCTCAGTAGCCTCTTCCACACATGTGAATTAAATTAATACCTGCCTCTCCCTGCTCGTAATGAGCTGTAAACAAGAATATGCATATACAGCCCTCAGTACCTGCCTGTCCCATAGTAAGTGCCCAATTAAAGCTCGTGCCTCAGCCATTCCTCCCTTTCGGGGATGTGGTCTCTTTGGCTTTAAGAAACACCTCTAACTGAGACATCACTGGCTGGGTCACTTGGCACAGGAAAGGCAGTGGGCAGGGGGCCAGGTGACATTTAGTTGCATGCTGTTTTTGAAGGGAAATGGCTTGTCTGCCCCCATAGAGCTGATTTCTAATTAAGGCCACCCTGAAGAGGTATTGGATCAACTTCCCAAGCCTGCAGCTCTGGCTGGCGGGCAGTGCAATGTTAAAATATAGCGGCCATGGAGGGACGATGGGGCCAGAGGTAACAACAACCTCCCTTCCTCCAGCTCCTCTGTCCCACTCTCCTTCAGCTGTTGATTGGAGTGGACAGAGTGGGTGCAGAGGTGCAGCCTGGAGTTTTCGAAGATCTAGTCTCAACTTTACAACCAACTTGCTATGCAACTTTGGCCAAATCCCCTCCCCTCCCCGGACTGCAGTTTCTGTTTCTGAAAGGTGAGAGGCTTGGAGCCAGCACTCCATAGGGTTGCTAGAATGCCACACACCTTTCCCTTAGGTCAGTATTATGGCTGCAGAGGAGACTGGGGACACCATCTGCTTCCCTCTGCCTCCAGCCCAGCCTGTAGCCTGTTGGACACTTACATGGACTCATCCTGAACTCTGTCTGGGCTGTCTCCCCAGGTCCTCATGCTGCCCCCTACCCTGCCAGATCCCTTCCACAGGGCATTGGGAAGGTGACACAGAAGCCCCTGAGACGTGTGGTCCGGACACCAGGGTCTTGGAGGCTTCCAAGAAGGGATGCACCATTTTATCATGGGCTCCACCAGGACTGTGGGAGAGCCACTGTTTTGATTTGCAGCCTAATTCCTCTAGGACCCAGGAGAACAAAGCTGTCTGACGGGAAGTTAGACAAAAACATCAATGCATGAGGAGGAATAAATCCACCAGCCTGAAGCCCAGAGCATGGTTCTTCTACCCAGAAAGTTCCTCCAAGTCCCACATCTTTGCTCCAAGGTAGCCCTGGGAAGGATGGACAACACCAGCAGCAGCTCATGGACCCTGGCATCTTATTTGACAGTCAGGTCTCCTGATACAGCAGAATATTAACACATGCTCATAGTTTAGAAGGCCTAGAATACTTTGGGTCACCATTTTAAATGCTCATGATCCTTCTAGAGAGGCAGTGTGGTACATGGTCAAACACAGAGATTAGAACCAGGCTGCTTGGGCTGTGTAACCCGAGACTGGCTATGCGACCTCTTTGTGTTCTGTCTCTGTTTCCTAATATTTGCCTCTTAATAAGCCCTTTGCAAACCCCAGTTCTTGCTTGTTACTCTTATCTGGTGGTGTACAGTCTCTATTGTTTAGAAGGAAATCTTCTCAACCATCCTTACAGTGCCCTGTGAGAATGGCATGGAAGGCATCGTCATCCTCATTACGTCTTTCCATAAGCCACCTCCTCTAATCCCCATCATAAACCCCAGCTAAGGTATTGTCAACCCTACTTTTCCACTGGAAAAACTGAGTCTAACAGAGGAGCACCACCAAGCCCACTGTCTTGTCCATTCTTTAGTGCCTGACCCATGAATGAGACATCTCCAGCCTTGCCCTCCCAGAAGGAAGTGAGACCTCTGGGTTGGACTGGAGCTCTGAGCTCCACGCTTCCTCACTTCCATTCCACAGGGGGTGTGGGGCCTTGACCCTGGAGCACCAGACTTGGAGCCGGGAACCCATAAGAGCCTAGTTCCATCCCAGCCAAAGGTCTCTAATGACCAATGAGTGGATTCCCTGTTTGGAGCTTATTCTGAGCCAAGTTCTCCCTTGGAGAACCCTAGATGATTTGGCTCTGCTGCTTTGGCAAAAATCTTTTTTTAGTGAAAAACTTATTTTGACAAAGCCTTCTTATAAGTCATAGGTGCCAACCTGACTGTAGAAAAGCGTCAGCGTGGAATCAATGTAAGACTTGGTGTTTTAATTATAGCAACACTCTCTAGCTCTGGCATAGGGCTGCCCCATCCACCCTGCTGCCATGGTAGGAGCAGGGTGTAACCTGGAGCTGCCCCCCAGGGATTCAGGCCAGCCTTTCATCATCAGGATGAGTTGGGTCCCAGCTGGCCCCAAATTCAACTTCTAAGGTCAAGGTCTCACAGGACATTCAGAAAAGTCTGAGGTGGAAAAGAGCTCAGGCATTACCATTTATAGATGGGAAAGCCAAGGAACTCTAATTATATTGCATACATCATGCCTATTTGGTCCTATTATATGACCAACCCTGCAGAGAGGGGGCAAGAAGAGGTGTGGCAGCCCAGGCAGGGTGTGTGCGGGAAGACCCAGAGACCATGGCTCTGGGAGGGAGAACAGAGAAGTAGCTGGCATGTACTAAGCACCTGTTAGTGCCAGTCATTGGACTCATCACTTTTAAGACTATCATTTTAGGTCTTATCCCCATTTTATAGATGTGGAAACTGAGGCTCTGAAGAGATTAAATGATTTACCCAGGGACAAACAGCCAGGATATGGATCTATATCTTCCAGACCCCAAATCTTGGGCTGCTCCTATTGAAGATTACAGTGGGCTCCTTTCTTAAACAGCAAAAGTCTGACGTTAAGTCCTCTTTGTTCCCTATTCTCCTGGACTCATTCTACAGGATCAAGCACTCTGTTGCCCTGTGTTGTCTTATTGAATAAAAGAGGCTTGCTGACAATAACCTGCTCTCCATTGACTCAGAGGTCTCACTTGTCCCCTAGGTGACAGGTACACTTTCTGCCATTTTGGGTGTCTACAATCTACTGATACAAAATGACCAAAGCAATATCCTTATTTTCAAGATGTCAAATCAACCCCAGATACACTCAGGAATGTTTCAGGGTGCAGAGCCATTCACCAGAGGGAGATGCGATTATTAGGTGAGACCCAACATGAAAACATCTTCCAATCAAGGATGGAAGTGGTACTGGATGGCTTGCAGTGGGGGAGGGGGGGTTGACTTACAGAAGCCTCAATCTAAATTTCAAATTCTTTAAAAATATTCCTTTGCATTGGATTTGAAACACCCCTGGCCTGATCCCAGGATGCCAGCACCATCCTGGTGTCAATCAAATTTCTACAGATGCCATGAGCTCAATCATTCTCTATCTACACTCCTTTGCTCTGGGATCCCAAATAATCAGTTTATGAAAGGTAGGGGACAGCAGGTGGTGCTCGCAATTTCTGTGGGGGCCACCCCATATCTAGCTGAAACATCCCCACCAGGCCACACATGGCACTTGAAATCCCACATGGGCAAATGGCCATGGTTTACAAACTGAATTGTGTCCCCCAAATTCATATGTTGAAGTCCAACCCTGGTGCCTCAGAATGTGACTGTTATTTGGACATGGGAGTCTTTAAAGAGGTAATTAGAGTAAAATGAGGTCATTAGGGTGGATCCGAACCCCATGTGACTGGTGTCCTAGAAAAGGGGAGATTAGGGCACAGACACGTAAAAAACAAAGATTATGCAAAGACACGGCAAGAAGATGGCCTTCTGCAAGGCAAGGAGAGAGGCCTCCGAAGGAACCAACCCTGTCCATACCTTGATCGTGGACTTCTAGTCTCCAGAACTAAGAGAAAACAAATCTCTGTTGTTTAAGCCTCCCACGACATGGTATTTGTTGTGGCAGCTCCTGAAGACAAAGGCAACTGCCATCTCCCTTTTTTCTCTCCAACAGATCTGGCTGTCTCTTTCCTGCTTCCCCACCCTTTCCCTCCTGCATAATCAACTGACATTAAAAAGTGCACTATGAGTCTTGGCTGGTGTGGCTCAATGGATTGAGCACCAGCCTGTGAACCAAAGGGTCTCTGGTTCAAATCTCAGCCAGCGCTCATGCCTGGGTTGCAGGCCAGTTCCCCTGTCCAGGGTGTTCAAGAGGCACATATTGATGTTTCATTCCCTCTTTCTCTCTGCTTCCCCTTCCCCCCTTCTCTAAAATTAAATTAAAAAAAAAAAAAAACTTAAACTAAAAGTACATTATGGGATGAAGAGGTTGAGGGTTGCCTTTTAGCATAGTTAGAACTAAAGGGGGAAAGACGAGGTCAGGAAGGACCTTTGCTTTCCTCTGAGCAGCCCAGCCCTCCAATGTCAAAGGTGTTTTGAGATGACAAGAAACTAAGCAGATAAGCCATGTCCACCCAGTCAGTGGGTGAGCCAGGTTTTTGGGCCCCAGTTGGCATTTCCCAAAGGAATAATATTTGTAAAGACAGTTTGATTCCCAGGCTAGCCCACCAAAAACCTCTTCGGACTATCACAGGGCTCTCACACACACTTTCTGCCCTGCATAACTAGTGTGAGACTGTCTCAAAACTAACCTTTACGCTCAACAGAAAAGACAATAACCCACCTCGCAGTGAGTGGAGAAGGATTTCCCTACTCAGAGGGAAGCACAGGGGTTGGAGGACAGGCCTAGGAGGTGAATGGAGCCCATGGTGGCGATTCTGACAGGGCTTCTGGGATTTCTCAAGGGCTTTTCTGAACACTCTCTTTCTCTATTATGTCTAATTTCACTTCTTCACTTCAGAACCCAAGGTCCCCTTTGTAGACAACTGAGCGGATCGCCATGATTGGGCCATTTGATGGGGAAAAGAGAGCCGGACAGGGGGCGCGACTGGATAGCAGCAGAAAGAGGGCTACTTGGGGACAATTATTGGGGGAGCGGGGCTGGTTGATGGTTTGGAACTCAGCAGATAAGCCCAGGCTTTCCTGTCCACCCTGGCAAAGGGCGAGGGCACAGGGAAGGGCTCCTGGGCCACGTGTACTGGATCAAACCCTGGTTCCATCACTCCCCAACTGTGTGACAGTAAGGGAGTGCCCTATCTTCTCTGCGCCTCACTTGCCTCCTCTGTAAAATGAAATTATCATAGTACCCAGCTTGCTGGGTTGTTGTGATGATTCAATCTCCATATGAAGTTTCTAGAACACCCCTGATATTTAATTAGGTACACCGGATGAGGGTTACTTATGATGGTGGCTGTTAGCAGTCTTGCCCTAACTTTACCACCAGCCCAACTCTGAAGAACAGAAGTAGGGTGTAGGAAGGGAGGGGGGAGGGGGAGAAAGGTAGTCTGGGCCAGGGAAGATGCCTCTGTCCTGGTCAGAAAGGGCCACCAAGTGCCCACGGTCCTTACCCCTTGGAGTAGGTTGGGCCAATGGCCCCACCACCACCAACACCCCCATTGTCCTCTTTTCCTGACTCTCCTCCTGACCTTGACCCGTTTGTGACAAACCAGTAAGAAGCCCTCAATGCTACAGTCTCCTCCAAAGGGGGACAGCCAGCTAGGAACGTCCCTCTGCGACCAAAATGCTGAAGGAGTTTGCAGGAGCCTGAAGGAGGTGGGAGTGGCGGGGTGCTGGAGGCAGAGAATTGTAAATTCTCCAAGAGGAGCAGAACGGTGTTTTCATTCCAATTAATTATCCTTTTAGAGCCGTTCTCATTTGCTGGAAAGCAAAGAGAAAACATTCATTTATATTAAAATCAGCCCCAGCCCTTCTCACCAAGATTCTAGACTGTTTGTAGATACTGCAGAGGAAGGGGGGAGGGGTCTTGCTGTCCAGCCCCCCAAAAAAAGGTAGACTCCCCCAATGCACAGTTCATCTACTGCTCTCTAAAAGGGCCTCAGCCCTGCGGGTGCTGATAAATCAAATGCCACTGACAGAGACCTGGGCACCAGCTTAACTATGTGTCAGGCACTACAATGAGGACTTTTGTCTGCATTACGTTACTTAATCCTTGGAGAAAAGTGTTATTATCATTTTTTACAGATGACAAACCTGAGGCACGTACCCAGGGTTACATGGCATGTTAGGACTGGAACTCAAGCAGCCTGGCTCTAGAGCTCGCAGCCTGTCACCTATCCATGCAATCTTGCCAAACCCCACCCAACAACATGTGAGGGCAGCAGTTAATGCCCACTGTGCAGAAGAGAGCTCGGATCAGAGAGGGAGGAGATCTGCCCAGGGCCACACAGCCGCTACCAGTGGGAAGAAGAGAGAGCTACAGGGTGCCAGTTTAGGTTTGAATTTCAGATACAGAGAATTGTCTTATAAGGTCTCATTCTATTTGGGATAGTCTTATACTTACAAAGTATAATTAGTCTTCATCTCAGATTCAAATTGAACTGGGCATTCCATTTTATTCGCTGAATATGACAACCCTAAAATTCATGGAAGGATCTGCCCCAGCTAGCGCCAGCTTTCCCGGTCTCCAGGGGTGAATCCAGCTTCCCAACCTCTAAGTGCCAGTGTCTCCTGGCTTTTCTCCATCATGACACCCCAACCCCCAACAGCCATCACCAGGAAACCCTGGGATTACGCTCCAGTCGTCTCTCCCAGAGCCCTAGGGTTAGGGGCTAGGCCCCACGGAGCTGGGGGCTGCACCCAAAGAATCTGGCTTAGGAGCTTCCAGCTGCCGCCCTTGCCCGCACATCACAGGCAGCTGGAAATGGAAACTCAGTTCACAAGCCCAGGCCCTGGCGGGTCAGTCACCTGGTTTAGGCAAAGCTGCATCGAGCATCCACCATTAGTCAGTCACGCAGCCTCTGAGACATGAGCCACGCATGCGCTGGAACAGAACCATTCCCAAATTCCCACCCCAAGGTGAAGCAGAGCCAAGTTCACACTGTTGCCCTTAAGTCTGGAAAGTCCCAGCCCCTTGGGTAAGAGCCAGTTGCTTTTTCGAGACTATGCAAGGCCTGTGCCAGGCGGTGGGCCATTCAGGCAAATCTGATAATGGCTGTTTTTGCCAAAAGAAAAATTGCTACTATGTCTTGAGTGGGCGTTTTTTTTTTTTTTTACCCCATGGACAAAGTTAAGGACTACTGCTTAGCACATTTAACCTACAGAAAACTGAGGCACAGAAATCTTCAAAAAACACAAAAAACAAAAAAACACACCCCCCCTTGATGACTCACACTACCCACAGCGGGTAGGACGAGGTCTGGGTCCAGCCTCTGATGGACCTGAACACGGGAGGACAGCAAACTAGGTCAGAGGGTTCCGGGGAAAGAATGAGGCCTTTATCCCAGGGCCTGGCCCAAAGTGCAGGCGGTTGTCCTACCTTTGCTCAGGCAGCTTCCTCCACCTCTGTTCCCTCTCCACCCACAGCGGCATTTTTCACATGTCTCCATTAAAAACACTCACGCTTAATAGTGGCAAATGCAGAACACGGATCTTAAAATCAGTAAGGTTCCGGTTTTGCGTGTCCGTGTCCCACCTAACCCTGCCCCCCATCCCTCGGACCGTGTCTGTCTTGTTCTCTCACAATTCCCAGAACCCAGAATAAGGGTCTGGCTCACGGGAAGCATTCAATAAACATTTGCTGAGCAAATAAATTAAATGCACTGAACTGCCAACAGTGGATATTCAGGGCAGGAAAATTTGAGATCATTTTCATTTCTGTATACTTTTAAGTCATTTTCACGTGTTTTTTGAATGAGCATGTCTTGATTTCATAACCAGAAGCTCCCACCACCACCACCACCACCACCGTTAAAAGCTTCTAAAAACAGAGCAAAGCAGAACTTCTCTCCTGTTGCTCCCCAGGCTGCCTGGGTTCTCACACGGCCCTGGGAGGTTTGCAGGGTACATGAGGAAGCTGAGGCCTTGTCCAGGTGTGCATTCGTGTGAAAGTGGAAACTCTCTCCGTAAACAAGAGTAGATTCTGGCTTTCCCAGGGGAGCTCTGGGACCATCCCGGGGCGTGTCCATGGTGCCTGGGCAGAGGGTCGGAGATACAGGCCCTGCTGAGAGCCATGAGGAAGCCGTCGACAGCCCATGGCAGCAGGGCCCAGGGCTGGCTGGAAGACAGCCTTAGTCCACAGGGAACAAGAGACAGCCCTAGATCCAATCTACACACCCCACCCTCATCACAGCAAGGCTACAGCACAAAAGGTGTCCCCGCCTGAATGTCCCCTCCTCGAGGAGGCCTGCTGTGATCTTCCTGCCTGAACTGCACCCCTCTTGTGAGTTCCCCTAGATGGCTACACTTCTTCACATACTTACCACAGTTTATAATAATTCCTTTATGTGTGTGGTGGTTGGGCTAACTCCTGCCTCTCCCACTAAACTTCAAGTTCAAGCCCAGAGTCCCCACGTTTGTGCTATCAAGCTTTCAGCACCAGGCAAGCAGCTGAATACGCATTTGCTGAATGAATCGTGGATGGACACATGGACAGATGACAGTAGCTGGCACCCACTGAGATCCTTGGCAAGCAGGGAGCAGGAAAGAGTGAGACAAGCAGCTTCTACAGACAGTTAGCCTGAACAAACTCGGGTGATAATGGAGCTACTTCTGCAGTTATAAAGAATAATGAACTTACATGAGGATTTCAGGAAAGAGCCTGGTAAATACAACAGAACTGTTAGCAGGAGTGAGTTGTGTGATTGGTTGGGGCCAGGGGAGCTCTGAGATCAGCAGTCCAGGCGGGGATTTTGGGGCTGGATAGGGACAAGGTCAGATGGCAGCCCCGGGCTCTGGCCCACACTGCGCCCTCTGTCTCAGGAGAACTCTGATCCTTGCCTGTCCTAGGCTGACCACAGGGAAGGCGCCTGGGCATGGGAGAGACTTTCCAATGGCCGGGGCCCAGCAGGGGATGGGGAGGGGTGGGGAAAGCAGGCTGCTGGCTAACAGAGCCTGGTGTTGTTCAGAGGCCAGGAATAGCTGAGCCCCTCCTGGCTCCAAGGAGCGAATCATCACTGGTCTAAGACAGTCCGAGTAACCCCAGTGACAGTGCTTTGTTGGCGATAGACAGCATGGGCCACAATTATGGCCAGCAAAACAAGAGAGGAATTTTGCCAGGAAACTTCTGGGAAAGGTTCTCATGCTCTTAAGAAGAAATAAGTTAACAGGACGAGGGTCCTTTGCTGCCTCTGATTGCGGCTGTGTGAGGCTGTGATACCCGGAGCAGTTGCAGCCACCTTGTGACCATGAGGGATGGTCCACTCTGAGGACACCAGAATAAGAAAAAGGCCTTGGGTAATGTGGAGTTATAAATTAAGCAGCTCACCTGTGGAACATCTTATCTCATGAGATAAGACATTGTCTTTATTGTTTATGTTCAGTGCAGTTGGTTCCTCTGTTGCCTGCAGACCAAAGCATCCTTACAGCATCTTGGCCTGACTGCATCTCGCAGAAGAGGGTCAGCAGAGGCTGAGCCAAACCAGTGCCCTCTCCTTCACATCCAACGAGCTTCAGGCAGGTGGGACCACCATCCATACACACACCCTCCAGGATCCTGGAGCCCTCAAATGAGTGCTGGAGTCATGTAGAGTCTTTCACTCCCCTGAGCCAGAGAGGGGGCCATAGATGCCTCTTCTGTCCAGTAGCCTAGAAGTTTCTGATTCTTACCCTCGAATCACTGGAGGCTTGAGGCTCAGAAACCAACCCACTCCTACCTTCCTGGTCCTTCTGGGCTTAAACAAACCTGCTGGTGTCCCAGTGCATGGGGACAAACAGGCCAAGGGTGGGGTGCAGACTAGTCTCACCACCCTTAGCTGCTGGCCTTGGTCAGAAGGGGTGAGCCTGAGGGGACTTGGGAACGCCTTCTGCTGAGGTGTGAGCAGAAAGGTACATGAGAGAATCCTTTGTAAACAATGAATGTGGCTCACATGTCAAGTAAGTATTCATGGTAACGTCATCCTGGCACCTGCTATATGGTGAGTGCTTCATGGATAGTGGTTGGTTCAGTGAATGAATAAATGAATGAATGAATGGAAAAATAATGACATGTCTTGAGTGAATGAATGAGCAAGCCCTGTTGTTAATACTGTTATGGGATATATTAGGAATTACCCCAAAACTTAGCAGTTTAAAACAGCCCACATTTAATATCTCACAGTTGTTCTGCTCCTGTAGTTCAGGTACAACTTAACTGGGTCTCTTCCAGGCTACACTCACAGTGCATCAGCTGGGCTGAAGTCTTCCTAACCCTCGACCAGACCAGGGGTGCAGATCACCCAGAGAGAGTCCTTGGCCCTGCCAGAGCTCAGAGGCAGGCCTGGCGCAGACAAAGTGGTGGGGTCTTTCTGGGAACCATGGGGACTCCGGGCTTGTGCTCATGTGCGCACCATCTCCTCCTTCCTCCACCCCTCTAAGCCCTGCACCCCCAAAGTACCCATAGTCCCCTCCACCCCCTGCCCCACCCAGATTCCACCACTGAAGGCTACACTTCCCTGGTATGGATGAAAAGGGGGCACTGTAATAAATCTTAACCAAAAGTAACTTCACAATGTGATCGATCTAAGTTCCTAAGTGGGCCAGTCATGGTAGGGGGTCCCACCGTGGGCCTATCACTTCTTTAGTAAAAGGTTTATCTTTCTCTTAAGCAAGCCCTGTCCATTGTTTCTGTGCACCTAGGTTAACACAGCTCTGAAAAGCCTCTTTTTCAGACCCCTAAGAAGGTAACATCCTCAAGAGGGCACATAACCTTGATAACTGTCCTGTAACTCAGTCCTTCCCTTGCCCTCTCCCACCTTCATGTAATCGTCTGCATCAAAGAGGCTGAGAAGCTGTCATTCCCTGGAGCATTTGTGCTCTTGCTTCCCAGCCTTGCCATCAGTTTGGCTCAGACGAACTCATAAAAATGCTTTCCAGGGCTGGACAGTCTCAGGTTGGCACTGGTCTCCCTGGTCTTCACCATGAGCCCACGTGAGCCGGCAGGAGCCCAGGTGTCAGGCGGACGGGTGTAGGACCCTCCTGCTCTTCCTCACCCCTTCTACACAGAGACAGCTTTTTGGTCATGTGACTTGTACAGCCACCAAGGCCCATGTTCAGCTTGATGTTCTACTGTTGCTACCTTGAAATTCTTTAATAATCTTTTTCACCAGCGATCTTCTATTTTCAGCTTGCCCTGAGTCCTTCAAATTACATAGCTGACCTTTCTTCCACCATCGCTTCCTGGGATCCTCACAGCCATCCTTTGGGGCCAAGCAAGCAGAGCCTATGAGCCCCATTTGCAGGTGAGAAAACAGAGGCCCCAGATTTGAAGGGGGAAAAGGCCAGGATCATACCCCAGCCTCTCCTTCAACCCTTGACCACACTCTGGGGCACCCTCCTCAAGCCAAGGTCCAAACGTGAGGGGCCATGGAGGGGCCTGGAGGAGAAGGTTGTTCTCAGGAGCCCCGCATATATCCGAAGGGGTGAGGGAGAGGCACCGAGGATTCACTTCACCCCAGCTTCTCTCAGAGCCCCTCTCTTATATCTTCATTTTCCTTCTGGGAATTACCTAGAGGCTGATGGGGTGAGATCTCCAACATTAAGGAACTTACAAGTGGCCCTTGAGACTCTCAGAGGCATTTCCCTACTTCCACCACCCCGACTCCCACCTCCACACAGCCTTTCACTGTCCCCCGTGTGCCTCTGCTCTGGTATCTTTTTTCAACACAGTAAATTCCCCCTGGAGCCCAGGGCTGGGCTCTGAGGTGGCAGCTTAGCCCATGGTTAAAAGGCCACATTTGAAGCAGATGATCCAGATGAGCATCTTCACTAGCCTGTTTGTCACCTGCAGGCTGACCTTCGCAAAGGGCTTAACCTCTCTGAGCCTTGGTTTCCTCACCCTTACAGGATACGTCCACCATTTGCTCCGTAGAGGGTCAAGAAGGCAAAATGAGGTGGGTGAGGCTGGGAAGCATGTTTCCCGAGAGTCATTTGTTCCCAGGTATGTGAACACACACACACACACACACACACACCCTCATAAAGGCCAGCTCCGTCCAGGGTCTGGACCCCAAGCATGTTCTCACCCGACGCCACCTGAAACCCAGCTCTCACCACCAGCAGCTGTCACCCCCTGGCCTCCGCTCACCCCTGCCGGGACACCTGGGGCGTTCTGCCAGAATTGCCACTGGGGGACTCAGCAGCCTCCCTCCCACGCACCCTGGCTGTGGGACAGAGAGCAGAGAGCGCCTTCACTTCTGGGACCCGCACCTGCTGAAGACCCCTCTCCCCAGCTCCAGATCCCCTCTGCCCCCCACCTCCCCTTTTGCCTTTCCCCCTCTGCCTGTCCCTCCTTCCCACACCCTGGCCCTCTCTTTTCCCTCACTCTTCACCTCGTTTGTCCCTTTAGAATCCATTCCGTCACATCCCTCACTTCGCACATGGGGAAGCTGAGGCTGGGAAAAGACTTAATCATGGTTCCCGCCTCAAAGGAACCCCAGAGCTGCAGGTGGACCCCCACTGGACACTCAGCTTCTGTCCCTTCTCTCCTGCTGCTCCTTTTCTTTTGCTGCCCCACCCCTCTGCTGAGCTCCCTCCGCCCTTCTCCCCAATCCCCACCCCACCTCCTGCCTCCCAGTGTCTCAAGCTGTCTGGCCCCCAGAGAAGCCCCCAGAGACACAGCTCAGGCCTGGGTGTGGGCAGTGAGGAGCTGGCCACCAGCCCCTCCTGCCCCCCAACCCCCGCTCCCAGCCCAGCGTGGGACACTGTCAGCCGCTGGCCTGTCACAGGGCCACGGAGTGCTCCCATTTGAATAACAGCCCTTTAATTAGGACATTATAGGAAGCGGGTTCGAGGCGCTTCTTGCTCGAAAAGCCAGCAGCAGTTGCGGAGCCGCAGGAGACGGACAGACCGTGTATTACACCTGGCACCGCCGCCGCCTCCCGCCACGGAGCTCGCTTCCAAATGAGATTTCTTTCTCCCTGAAGAAAACAATTTGGTCTACCTCTCTTTTCTTTCTTTCTTTTTTTACCCTCCCCTGATTGTCAGACTGCAAACGCTTACTGGAGCTGGTTCATTGTTTTCAGATTCAATTGGACCCAAGGAGATTGGGGAGTGGGCAGGCAGTGTGGGGGGAAGTGGGTGACAGCAGCGGCTTGGCTGGGCAGCCCTGGCCAACGGGTCTCTGCCAGCCATCATGTTGACAATAGCTAACACGTCTTGTGCATTTATGTATATTAGCTCATTTGATCTTTATACAAGCCTACAAAGTGGATACAATAGTATCCCCATTATAGAGATGAGGAAACTGAGGCTCAGAGGGTTGAGGGATGCAGGGTAAAAACCAGGGAGTCTGGGATTATTCCTCTATTGCTCAACACTGGCTGGGGTCCCAGAAGGAGGTCAGAGCATTCTGAGGAGAGAGGAGGCCCTGGACATCAGTTTCCTCATCTTTATAATGGGAATAAGAAATAACATTTTAGGGCCTGGCTGATGTAGCTCAGTGGATTGGCACTGGCCTGAGAACCTAAAGGTCGCTGGTTCAGTTCCCAGTCAGGGCACATAACCAGGTTGCAAGCCAAGTCTCCAGCCAGGTCCATAGCTGGACATAGGTGAAAATCTCTTTCTTTCTTCCTCCCTCCCTGCCCTTCTTTCTGAAAATAATGAATAAAGTCTTCAAAAAAGAAAAAAGAAAAGAAATGACATTTCTCCTGCCTGCGACACCAGCCACCGCGAGCACCCCCAGGAGAGAAAGGAAAGGAAAATGCTCCGTGAAGTTCTCACGCCAGGGGCATGGTCGGTAGGGTCTAACTGCAGGAACCTCAACCCCTAAGTGCCCCCAGTGTCTGGAGAGTAAATCAGGCCCAGCACATTGGTGTGTTGTTCTTTTTTTGTTTGTTTTTCCCCATGTGTTGTAAATGTAATTAGGACAAATAAATACAAATTCCTGTTAAACCATGGCTGAATTCCTAGGGGCTTTTCGTCACTGGATGTTTTCTCAATCGATGGATTTTAAGTTATAATCACTGAGTGGGGAAGGCAGGAGTGGGACAGCAGGGGCTGCTAAGGGGTCCGCACGCTAAGGAAGGCTGGGACCACTGACCTCATCACATCCAAGGCCTCTGTGAAGGGGGTTTTACGACTCAAGGTGATTTTTCCGACACTGAAGGCCTATCTGGCCAGAGGGCCACTCCCACAATGTGCAGCCTCCAAAGCCTTTGGGGGGAGAAGTGGGGGAAGGGGCTCCCTACATGCTGCAACTAACCCCTGGGGAGCATGAATTTGCCTCAGCCATGTGGTCCGCAGGAAAGGAGAGAGAAATCCAACGCCCCCTCCCCTCCAACACTCTGCCCTGTATCCGCAGCCCACCCACCGCAGCCCACCCACGGGGCAGGAAAGGGAGGGAGATGCCGGGGCAGAGCTGCGGCTATGGTCTCGCTCACTCCCCACCCAACCCCACCAAGGCCATTGCCCAGGAGCTTGGATCTGTAATCCAGGCAGATCGGTGATTAGTGGCATCTATTCCTCCTCAGCTTCTCAAGCAAATGCTGATGGGGCCCCACCAGGCCCTGTCCTGTGGCCTCTCTCACTTCCACTTCTGGAGCCCTGAGCTCTACCTCAGGGAGCCTCACCCTGCTCTCTGCACAAAGCCAGCTGTCCATCCCATGCCTCTGGGTGCTATTCCCTCACCTGGTGTTCCCTCCCCATCAGCTCCTTCAAAGGATTCAGAGGGTGGAGGGAGGTAGCGCCCTCCAGGAGCAGCGGATCCTGCTTCTTACCCTTGATCTGCCCGGAGGCCTTGGCCAGAGCTGCCCATCTGGAAACTGGAGTCTGTGGGGCTCATGGTATCTAAGCATCTTCCTGGATCTGGCTTCTTAGGACAGCCTCTGATCCCAGGCCTGGTCCCAAAGACTGGAAACAGACCCTTGGGGGCTGGAAATGGAGAGCTTGTTTCCTCTGCAGAGTGAGGTTGACCCAGACACCCTCAAGGAGACAGAAAGACAGGTGGTTATGGTGGTAGGAGCCTGGGAGGAGTCCTGGCTCTGCCTTTGTCTTGCTATGTGACTTCAGGCAAATCTCTCACCTTCTCTGGTCTCTGGGTTCCAACTGTAAAATGAAGGAACTTTATAATCCCTTTCTATCTAGAACTCTGAGATCCTGGGCTTCCAGCTCCAAGCCCTGCTTAGCTGACGTGGGAGGTGGAAGTCTGGTGGGGAGACATGGAAATCTCAGAGGAAGGGCCAGAATGTGCTCCTCAAATCCCCTCCATACCCTGACCCACAGCATCTACAGGGCCACATCAGCTAGTCCCAAACCAGGGCGGCTGGGTTCAGCTGGCAGCAGCCTTCCTCACAGGCCTCCACGCAATGGCTGACCCCCGGAGCCAGGCCCTGCACGGACTCATTAGCATTGTGTCTATGAAGCCACATGGCATAGGCTTTGAAATCTGAATGAAAGAAACACAGCAGAGACCCCCTTCCCTCACACCTCACAGTGACACCAGGATTTATCGCTTTCATTTTAATAGATTAATTACTTACACAGGTAGGTGTTTGAGAGGCTTCCTTCTCAGCACAGAGCAACCGCAGGGTGACCAGGCTTCCTCAGGCAACCTCCGCGGTGCGTGCAGGGGAAGGTGGGGTGAGCCGGCTTTACTACTCAGGGTGTGAGCTAACACCTCCAGACGCTCCCCTCGGAGGGCAGTGCTTTGCTGGAGGCTGTGAAAGGCAAACTGTCACCAGGCAGCCAGCCTGCACTTAGAGCAAACTAACTGCATTGTGCCTTTCCTGCTCCTTCGGCACCCCCACCTTGTCCTATACAGGGGGTGTTATCTCTTCTGGTGGACAGGGGGCTCCTGGAGCTTCCATTCTAGCAGGAGAGAAAGATGATGAACAAAAGAAATGTGGAGCTTGCTGTATTCGTTTTCTATTACTGTGTAACACTTTACCACACATTTAGTGGCTTTGAACAACCTGCACTAATTATCTCCCGATTTCCATGGGGTGAGGGGTTAGCTACAACCTCTACTCAGAGCCTCGTGTGGCTGAAGTCAAGAAGGTGGCTGGGCTTCTTTCCCCAGGAGTTCAGGTTTCTCTCAAGTTCACATGGATATTGGAGGATTTGGTTCCTCACCGGCAGCCAGCAGGGGTTCCTCTTAGCTGTTAGAGGTGTCCCCCTCAGGTCCTAGCTGTGTGGCCCCTCCATCTTCTAGCCAACAATGGAGACCTTCTTGTACATCAAAATCCCTCAAACTTCGAACCTCTCTTCCCAGGGGAAGCCCAGCACCTCTGAAGGGCTCATCTAATCAGATTAGGCCCCTGAGGATAATCTTCCTTTTGTGAAGCCAACTAATGATTTGAGACTTCAGTTCCACCTGCCAAATCCCTTCACAGTGACATCTAGATTCGTGTCCGATGGCTGTTACCTGGGTGTGTGCCCCATAGCAAGCTGGAGCCTGCTGGCGCCCTGGGCTCTGTCCACCACAGGGTGTTAGAAATTCCGAGGTGACTCAAAGAGAAACTGAGCCGGCAAGGGGGGTGCAGAGGGGTGGGGTGTACATCTCAATAGGTGGACAAGGAAAGTGCCACCACAGAGCAGTCACAAGCTAAGCTGTAAGGGGTGATGGGCGCATGATGCAGTGCACAGGTGATATTTCACTGTGCTGTATACTCGCAAGCTGTGTGGTTTTATGTACCAATGTCACCCCAATAGGTTCAATTTTTTTAAAAAGGTCAGGGTGTTAGCTCTGTGGCTCTCTGGGGAGTGGGCAGCAGGCTGAGGGAACAGCGGGTGCAAAAATCCCTGAGGCAGTGTGTGGGATGGACACCGAACTGGCCAGAGTCACAGGGATGAGTCACAGGTTCAGATGGGGTGGGTTATCGACCACGGTGAGGACACAGCCGTTGGAGCAGAGTAGTGCCATGATTTGACAGACATCTTTTTAAACACCTCCTGGGCTGTGGGGTTGAGGACAGACCGTAGGGGGCAAGGGCTGAACAGGGAAACTGATTAGGAGGCCTTTGCAATTCATGACCCAGGAGAGGCGCTCAGTGCCCCAGACCTGGCCATGCTCTGCAGCTTGAGCCAGTGGGATTTTCTGATGGGATTTCCTGACAGATCGGGGTGTGCTTGGGAGAAAGGAAAAAGCCAAACAGGGTCCCTCCCCAAGGCCCCAGGCACAGTGTCAGCCCCCAGACACCCCCAGGAAGCGGCTCTGGACGTGAGCAGCTGTACAGAAAGCAATAGATGCCTTCTTAATTGACAGGAGGACTCCGTCCAGGAACCTGAGCCAACCTTTCACCAGTACCCCAGCGTCCTAATTAAATTATCCTATTCGCAGGCACCGAAGTCAGCGCCGTACTTGCAGACCTGTCAGTGGGAGCCTTAGCAGGGGTTGGAAGACCAGATTTCAAGCTTCTAACCCCTGCCTGGCGCCCCCCTCCCCCAATCCACTCACACTGCTGTCAAAATGGCTGTTGCAAAACACAGCTTCCGTAGATAATTACTTATTCAAGATACGGCCACGGCGTCAATTCTAAGACATCATCAGTTGTAAGAAGCCCTGTTGATTAAATAACCAGCTTTCAGAAACTTTGAAGGAACTCTATGTTCCATACGTATATCAATTGCAAGGCACTCTTTTATCTCATAAATATGGAGATCTTACAACTGTAAGTGCTGTGGGGGAGGGCGTTTGTGGTCAACACTTAGTTAACCTTAAGATTCTGCTACTGCAGGACTGATGAGAGCCTTGGACTGATCACATGTCCTGTGCCTCTCCCAGAGGGTCTTGGAGCATTCGTGTGTTTTCAAGTTTATTTAACCTCCAATCCACTTGGTCTTTTCCTTTGATAGAGCATCTTGCCGGGTTGATCTTCTTCAGAAAACACTTTGAAAATTGCTGACTTACAAATTGAATGTCAAATATCTCAACCAGGTGCTCAAGGTATTTGTGACCCAGCCCTAGCCCACATTTCCTCATCCAGCCTCTACTCCAGGGTTCGTATGCGTGCTTCCTCAGCTACACACCGCCTATGCAGGCCCTGATATAATTTCAGTGGATTGCCTGCCCAACCTAGTCTCACCTGTTCCCTCTGCCCGTCAAATCTATATACGGAGCCTCTAGAACGAACCATGAACTCTTCCAAGCATAAGTGACAGCATGGTAATCAAGACACACATGGCTCAGGTTCACGAGTACACAGACACCCACATCCTTGCACACGCGTGTGTACACACCTGAGAATTGGGTTAGGTGCTATGAGAGAGCAGAACAGGGACTAATGGCATTTAGAGCAGCCCTCTTGGAGCTGAGATCTGGAGGATGAGTGGGAACCCATCAGGCGGAGAGCGAGGGTAGAGAGTTTCAGGCAGAGGTTATGATGTATGAGAAGACTCTGAACTGGGGTAAAAAAACAAAAAAAAAAACTGGCCTATTTGCAAAACTGGGAGGAATTCAGCGTGACTGGATTGTCGTCAATGAGCGTAAGAAAGAGTCTGGGCTCAGCTATACTGAATTCATGGGCCATGTTAAGGATTTGGGGATTTTATTCTTTGGGACATGGTTGGTCACTGAAAGACTTTTACAGTCTACAGCATGAGTAGCATTTGGGGGGAGGGACAGGAGAGAGGGTACAGAGAATCTAAGAAGCTACATCATTCTTTTGATTGCAAATGTCAGAATATCCAACCTGAAATGGTTCAAGTCAAAACAGAATTTATTAACAAATGTGGCTGAAAGCCTGGGGACAAGGGAGGCGGGCAGGGGGAGGGAGGGTCAGACAAGTCTTGATCAGCGTTTAAATAATGTCACCACAGCCCAGTTTCTTCTCCCGCATCTCGTGCCTCTCCTTTGTCTTGGTGGCTCCACTTCCCCAAGGGTCGCACTGCAGGGGGGTGGGTGGGTGGCATAGCTGCTGTCCCACACCTGCTCTCCTCCAGGCACGGTCAGAAAAGAGTGGAGCCTGCTTCCCTAATGACCCAATCAAGCCCTGAAGTTGAGTCTCAGTGGCTCCCGTTGGTCTGACCTCCTTCCCTGAACCAATCACTGTGGCCAGATGAATGGAAGGAGCCAATTGGCTGACCTGGGTCACAGGTCCTACCCCCAGAGCCAGGCCTGGATGCCGCTTCCTTGGAACTACATTGAAGGGGGAGCGGAACATCCCCCAGATTAAAGCCAGGGTCTGTCATAGGCAACATGGGGAGAGGAGGCTGGGTGGCCCTACACAACAAATGCCTACTAGAGAAGAGACTGCAGTGTCCAGGCAAGAGGTGACAGTGACTTGGACCAGGGCGGTGGCAGTGGATGTGAAGAAAAGGAGACAGATTTGACGTGTATTTTAATGGGAGGATCAACAGGACATGGGGACAGCTGAGAGGTTGGTGGTGAGTCTTAGGTTTTTGGTGTAAACACCTAGGGTCTCAGAGCCACAGAGTTAAGGTGAGGACGATGTAAGGTGAAGCACATTTGCAGCCTCAGGGAGACCAGTTCAAACCTTTGTGTCCTCCAAGGACTTGCTCATATATCGTGGTCTCTATGACACCCTCCCAGATGCCCGCCTGGTGGAACTCTTTCATCTTTCCCTACAGGGCCACCCTGTGAGACCTTTTCCAACTGTGCCTGTGTTCAGTGTTACTATTCATTGTTTCCCGGCTCAACGCCCCACCCACACACACCAGACTGTTCCGTATGGACAAGAATGGTGTCCTAAACATCTCCCTGCCAGCCTGGCACGTAGTAGATGCTCAGTAAACAGAGGCAGAACTAAAGCAAAATAAACCCTCAAAAGGGAGGGTCCCCTCCCAGACACCTCCTGAGGTCCCAAATCCAGACTAATTTTTCAGAAACACACTCCCAGTTATCTGCATGATCCAAAAGATTAGCCAACCTCCTGGTTTCCCTGACCCTCCCACCAAAGAGGGAGGCCATGCCTTCCCGGGGGGCCCCCGCGTGATCTTCTGCACAGTTCCACTTTACTAGCTTCCTTGCTTTATCACTTGTTAAAAGGAAGACATCAAGGCCCGCCATAAAGTCTATATTGCATTTCCAAACTATACAACGAGGATAAGATTTGTTAGGTCTCCTAATGTCTCCAGGAGTGGAAATCACTCTCACTTTGCAATAAAACACCAACACCCTAATTAAAGTCTCCAAGGCTGAGGTCTCTGGGCCCAGCCTCCCTCCTCAGAGCAGCCTCTTTTTTCACTTGGGGCTGGGGGGCATGAGAGACCACCGTGTTGTCCACCATGTTGAGCCATGGGCCCTGAGGACCCTGTACAGGAGAAGATTCCAAGAGGACCTACCCACCCTGGGTCCAGTATGATCTCCATGGGGAAGCTGCAGGACCTCTTTTTAGCCTTCTTGCCTCCCAGACCTGCTCTTCTAGGTGGGACTAATCTAAGGCTAATTCTGGTTTTTTATCTTTACTTTTCCCACACCTGCTCCTGTCCTGGAGTTCAGAAAGAAGGGGTTGGTGTGGGGTAAAGTGGGGGAATTGCATAAGAAACCCAGACCAGGGTAGAAGGAGAGTCAGCACGTACTCTTCAAGGGATGGCAAACATCAGCATGAGCTTCAAGTGAGATTTTTCAGAACCTGAAAATGTCAGAGTGAAAATAGCAGTGTTGGCAGCCTCTCCTCCAGTCTCTGCTTGGCAGAATCCACGCTCATGCCCGGCAGATGAGGGTGGGAAGAGAAGAAGGGGGTTCCTCAAAGTCGGGGGCCACTCCCTTCAGGGTAGCCTAGTGAAGAAGAAGGTAGCCTAGTGAAGAAAGGTCTCACCCCATGAGACCTTTTCCAACTGTGCCTGTGGAGGAAGAGTGATGTGGATGCAAGAGCTCCTAACAAGACAACTGTCAGCAAGTAGTGAGCCGCAGGGCCACGCTATTCATCCTGTCCAGGCAGGCAAAACTGGATAACCCACTAGATACCTGCAACAGGTTATGATTCAGGGAAGGGGAGCTAGGAGTGCACAGAAAAGGGGGCTCAGGAATAAGGGACATTAAACATCCTATGGTTTTTAGTTAAGTATAAATGGAGTCAACTACAATTGAGTCAGCTACTACAATGCCTATGCGTCCTTAGGTTGCATTAACAGAAGTATGAGGTTTTAAAGAGAGGAGGGGATTGTCTCCTCCCACTCCCATCAGAATAAACCTGGCAGAGTGTGTCCACGTCTGACCCCTGCCATTTTCCCTATCACGAAAGAGAGTGGTCTATCCTTACAACCCAGTCAGTCAAATACAGGCACATGAAGAATGTTGAATTGTTTGTTCTCTACCCCCTTTCCCACCTCCCCACTTCCTCATGGAGGCTTCCCTACAGTTTGTCAGTTACTCAACCAGCCTGGGGAGGAGAGGGGGTCAGGAAGAAGGCCCAATCCGCTGCGACCTGGATCTCTTCAAAAAAGAGTGACAGGTAGGCAAGTGAAGAAATGAAGGGCCTGAGGCTGCTGGCTGGAGACCCACTGAGGACAGGGGATCAATGGGTGTGACAGCTGTCTGCAGGCAGCTGCAGGTCTGTCAGGGGAATCTGACAGTGTGAGGGTCACATGAGGGAGGGAGGGAGCGCAGCCTGCAGAGACGAAGCCCAAATGCAGGCAGCCTGTGCCTGACCCAGCTGTGTGACACGGGGCAGGTGACTTCACTTGTCTTCACCTCAGCCCTCACCACCTGCAAAACGGAGATGCTGATAATGACTAGTCATAGCGGTGTCTGAGGGCTCAATGAGGGGATGTGTGGAAGGTGCGGAGGACAGGGCCTGGCCCTCTGTTCGTGCTCGATAAATGTGGGCGATGACTATAATTATGGGCACATTTAAACCGCCCTCCCCCACAGGCATAACTCTGCCCCTGATGCCTCCTGGAGCCCGAGAGGACCCTGGGAGGCCGACAGGGGTCCTGCTTCACAAGGAGGAAACTGAGGCTCAGAGAGAATGTGACTCGGCTGCACGAGTTCCACTCGGGTGACACTTTGTGACTTCTGGAGCCACAAACCAGCACAGGGTGCCCCAGGGGCCTGAAGCAGCTAGTCTCTCCATCCTGCCCTGGGCACCACAGATGGGCGGGCACCTCTAGGGAGTCTGCCAGGGTCTGCAAAGAGGGGCAGCCATGGTGGGAGGCCTTCAGGCCGGCTCTCCTGGGGCCAGTGGGCTTCAATTCTCAACCGTATCAGTGTCCCATCCCACCCACCTGTCCGCCAACCTCTGGTCACACTGAACTGCCTGGTATTTTTCTACGTCTCCTAGGACTTTGCTGAAGCCGTTCCTTCACCTGGAATGCCTTTCCCCATCCCCACATTTCCAAACCTTACACATCCTAGTGGGCACAGCCACACCGAGCAACGTACTCTCCCCATGTCTCTGTCTCCTCGTCTGTCACCAGGGAGAGTTGGACTTGTTGATCCCTAAGGTCTCTTCTGAGGCCCGAGGTAAATGCTGCCTCCTTCCAGAAGCCCACGCTCACCCCCAAGATGGAGGTGATCACCCTAACTTCTGAAAGCCTGCAGTGCTCTATGTGAACCTCCTACGGCTCAGGTCACTTACTCCCCGGCTCACGGTCACTTGGGTTCACGTTGGCTCTCCTTTCTAGAGGCAAAGTTTCTTGAGGGCAGCTGGGTTCCGTGTTGCCTTCATTTCCATTTCCCTCCAGTGGGTGGTGGACGGACCGGCAGATGGAGCAACAGAAAGGAGCATTCGTCACCTCGAACACCTCTCTAGAGCCCAAAGGAAGACTGTCACCCCCAAGACATGAAATGCTGATGGCTGACTGGACACGTTCTTGAGCAGGGCTGAGGTATTGGGGCAGAGAAGAAAGAGGTTCCAAAGCCAAATTGCCTGGAAGGGTCCTCCTCAGCCTCTGCCCACCTGCCTGGGACCCTGGAGACACCCTTCCCCAGCTCTTCCTCCTACCCCAGCCCCACCCCAGCTTCGCACTTCCTCAGGACTTCCTGCCACTTCACCAGCAAGATCCCGCTGCTGTGACACCATTTGCAAGAACCCTCACAATGAGGAAGTGGGGCGCCCTCTCCCCTCTGCCAATGAGAGGATCAGAACCCAGGACTTCCAGTGCCATTTCGCCTCTGTCCATGGCTCGTCCCTGTCCCTCTGGATCCTCCAGGCGCTCCCAACTCTTGCATCACCAACAATAGGCTGACTTAGAGGTGGGGGTGTTTGAGCCAGACAAGGTGAGCCAAACCCGCCCCGCACACATGACCCTCCCCAAGTCCCCTCCCCAAGTCCCCTCCCCATGCCAGCCGGCTCCGGAAGTTTGAGATTTTGATTCGGAGCCTCAGAGGGTGGAGTTCGCTGTGACCGCTGTTTCGGTTCTCCCCGGCCCTCCATCTGCAACCCGACTTTCCCAAGCAAAGCCATTAAATCACTTTTATAGAATTCGAGGTGCTTTCTGCCCGGCCGGTTTCCTGCCAATACAAGATGTCTTCCAGGGTCTGGGGAAGACAGGTTGGCTTGAACGGCTGTTCATTAGAGGAAGATTAATGGGGCCACTGATCCCATTAATGTTATTGACCCTTCCCTTACTATAACCATCCAAACAGCCCAACTCCGTCTCAAGCAGAGTTTACTCGGAACACCGGTCCCGTTTGTGGGGAGAGCAGGCTCCTTCGGCCGGGCCCTACCTGCGCCACCGGCGGGGTCACAGATGAGCCCTCTCCCACCTCAGGGGACGGGGCATCCCACAGGTCAACAACACGACAGCTAAATTGAGTGCCTCCTGTAGGCTAGGTGCTCGGCCAAGCACTTTACAAGGGTGATTTTATCTGATCCCTTTAGTTCCATTTTACAGGAAGGAAAACCGGGGTTTAGAGAAGTTAAATAACCTTCCTAAGATCACACAGGAAGTTGTAAATCCAGTGCCTGCACCCAACAACTAATTATAATTATAGCAAACGTTGACATGATATCTCCTCAATACCTAGCAGCGTTCTAGACCAGCTTTGATGAATAGGAAGGCAATGCAAACCACATGGACAACCTTCAATTTTCGACTAACACATGAAAGAACATGGAAAGACCCAGGTGAAATTAATTTTAACAATATATTTACTAGAACCCAATACATCCAAAATAGTCTTACAACATGCAAATCAATATAAAAATTATTCGAGAGCCACTTTACTATTTTGCTTGCTTTAACCTTTTCAATGGAGTGGCTATTTTCCTCTCATCACACATGTTTTGTTGAGACACTTTCAGGGCTTGCTAGCCACATGGTTGCCCTATTAATGCAGGCCTAGATGCTTTATGACTATTTATTCATTCCATTTTTGTTAACATCCTACAAAGTGGTGATAATCAATATGATCGTCTCCCCCAATTTAGACTCAGAGAGGTGAGGCAATTGGCCTAAGGTCACACAGCAGGTAAGTGACAGGACTGGGATTTGAACCCCGCAGGCTGGCTGCCGACCTGTTCTGCACTGTAACCCCCCATCAGGTAGGCAGGGAAGCCCTCCTCACACTGGAGCGTGTGGGGATGAGGAAGGTCTCCAGCTCTGAAAGTGCCTCCCTGCTCTAGGCTGCCAGGCCCTGAGGGACCTTTAAGACACAAGGACCGTAGCTGCTGTCCCTGCAGAGCCCCAGAAACAGCCCCAGATTCGGCTGTGCCTCCTTCGATACAATTACAAGGAAAACAGTTGCACCACTTGCGGGGGCTGACAATGGTCAGGCCCTGTGCCAGGCATTTCATGCTGGTTATTTCACTGACTCCCCACAGCAAGTCTGTGGGGGTTGATTATGCCCATCATACCTCAAGGACAATGAGGCTCAGAGAGTTTAAATAACTTATCCAAAGTCACACAGCCAGTCAGTGGCCAAGCTGGCAGTAAAACCCACAGCTGTGAGACGAAACCCCAGGTCCTGCCCCTTTAATAGCCAAGCAGCCCCCAGAACTGACCGGTGAGCACTCCCTCCCAGGAAGCACCCAGCCCCACCTCCCAGGCTACAATTTCAGCTTTTAGCCTGGGTAGTGGTACTTTGTGCGCCTTCCAGCACCTTTTGCAGAGGCCGTGCTCACCTCCCTTACCTGTCACTGTCCTTGTTTCGTACCCATGGCTGTTGCTGACCCTGCCTTCGTGGCCCTGCTTCCCTTCCCTACAGGCCCCTCCAGTCCCCTACACCTGCAATTCTTCACTGTGTCCACTGCCTAACGTTCCAGGGCTAACCCTTGGGTTAGCAAGTCCCCTTTCTTAAATAAAGCGAAACAAGTGCCCCTGGAAAAGGCAATTGGTCAAACGAGCCTTGAAGAGAAGGCCTTTGTCCACTCCCTGTCCCCACCCAAGAGTCAGGACACACACTCAAGTCCGTGACCCCTGCAACAGCTCTCCTCACCCTGCCCCACGCTCCCGTCTAGGGCCGGTGAGACGAGTTCGCTTGGAAGAACAACGTGATCACCCTCCTCTCAGATTCGCCCTCTGGGTAGAGGCCCCAGGGCTCAAAGGGTAGGGCAGTTCCCCAAGGGCAGACAGCGTAAAACCCAGGGAGGCAGCTGACCCTGCCCACCTTCCCTTGACTACTGAAGGCTCCCCTGACCGGCCACACCTGCTCTCCTTGTAGCAAAGGGTATAGGTGTGGGGCCCACAGAAAAGGCACAGACAGTCCTTACTTCTCAGCAACCCAGGAAGAAGGAATGATGACCATTCCCATTTCAGAGATGAGGCAACTGAGGCTCAGCAGGACGACCAGCTGCACAGCAGGGCTGTCTCTGGCCCCAGAGCCTGGCTTCCGGACACTGCCCCAGGGAAGAACTAAGGACTCCCAGCTCCATGCTCCCCTTACAGCCACATGCTGCTTCGGTAGGGCTGGCTTCCCACCTCCCTGACATAAGCTCTCTCCTTGATACCAGCTGCTGCCTGGGCCCCCGCTGAGCTGAGCCGGGCAGCACAGCCAGCCCTCTCCACATAATTTGGTGCCAATTAGGAATGAGTGGGAACCATCAGTGCTTTGAATTTGCAACCTAGAAACAGGCCTGGGAAGCCAAGCTTCAACCAGCTGAATTGCCTCTCCCAAAGCTGCCCCTGCCACCTTTTATTCTCACCACTGAGCCCCCCACCTCTGACAGGAGCTGTCTGCCACCCACTTCTGGAGCCCCTCCTAGGGAGCCAGGGGATCTGATGAGCATTAGGCATCGCCCCTGCCCTTGACAGGCTCCTGGGAAACATGGCTGGGAATGGAGCACTGAGGAAGCTGCCAAGGACTGTTTTCCCATCTGTAGAATGGGAATAAAAATGGCCAACACCTCACAGCATTGTTGTAAGAGATCATCCCTAAACCCACAAACTCTTCGGATCTTCTACGCATGCCACCCATGCCTCTGGATACTAAAGACACAAGAAAGTCAAGCCTTACCCTCACAAAGCCTTCGCTCTGATGGGGAGATGGACAGCAGAGAGTAAAGTCATAAACAGAAAATACTCTTCCGGATACTATGAAAATAAAGCAAGTGTCATGAGCTAGAGAGGGACCAGAGGAGTGGCCAGTAGATGTGGTCCTTATTGCTTTCATGACTGTTACATTGTCTGTTCATCCAGGTCTTGCGAGACGAGCTGGAGTTTGTCAGGCAGATAAACACAAGGGAAGAGAACTCCAGGTGGGCAGAGAGGAAGAGGGACATTGAAGAGAGGTGTTCAGGAGGCGGGTGAGAACAGGGCTCTGTGACTGATGGCATGTGGGAGGCAAATGATGGCTCTGGGGACTGTGAATAATAGCATCTTCTTGCAGGCTGTGTGGGGTGCAGCCCACCACGTGGGCAACCTGGTCCCCTGATGGAGGGTGGCTTTAGGGGCCATTGGGAAGACACCAGCTCTCCACACAGCGTTTTCCAGGTCTCCAACAAGCATGGCTTCTTGGAGTCCAGGCCTCTGTGTTCACTCTTTCTGCCTGGAGGGCCCATTTTGGACCAGCCCCAGTTCAGTAATGACTCTCCCGGGAAGATTTCCCTTCTCCCCCGGTTAGTCACTGCCTGCTCTGGGTTTCATCAGCTAGCAGACGTACTAGTTTCACCCAGGGTGGGGGCCTCGTCCCTTGCTTGGTTTGTCTCCCCACAGAGTCTACAAACTGCCCAAACTCCCCTGTGATTACCCTGCTGCCTGGTACAGCGCCTGGCACTTGGTACGTGTTTGCTGAGCAAATGGGTAGGAGGGTAGGGCCACCCACCAGGACATAGAATCCAGAGGGGAGAAGGTGGTAAATCAGTCTAGGCCCTCCTGAATTTAGAGGGCCTGCGCTCAGGGCAGCTACGTGTAAGAATCAGAAGCTTGGGGAGGTGACCTGCCAGGTCCTCTGGCTCCCATGCCCCTGCCTGGTCTCACCCACTCCCAGGCCTGTCCTCTGTAACCATGACCCATGAGCCATTCGGGAGAGGTGGAGAAGGACAGTGCCTGAATCTGGCACCCCCTGTCTCTCCCTTCAGATGAGGAGCTCCTCTGAGGGCCATTCAGGATTAATTTCCACAAATAAAAGAGGTTCGGGATTAACTGCACTTTGACTGGCATGGGGAGGGATGAGAAGCAGATCCTTCCTTCCTCCCTGCTCATCATCCTCACCAGGAAAACTTGAGCAGAGCCATTCCCAGCAACCTACCTTCCACCACTCTTGGGGGAAAAAGAAATGACATTTTCCCTTTACATTGGAAATACTTAAAAGTCCCAGGACTAGATTTATAGGAATATTTTAACCTTTTCTTTGATCCTTGAAATGTCATTGTTCTGTGGGCTGAATCGCCAACTGTGACCTTTTCCAGCAGCTCCAGGGAGGGGGACCCCCTCTGGCTCTTTGAAAGGAGCTTCAGATGTTCTGGCTGCAGCTTCCCCAGCACCCACCCCCATCCTGACGCTCGCTGGAAGCCAATGGAAGTGTTGGTCATGGGAGAGGCCCAGACACAGGCCAGCCAGGGAGTCAGAGCGCTCCCTCCTTACCTTATCAGATGAAGATGAGCTAGGCGTGAGCCCATTGCCAGGTAACTCGCTGTGGCCTTGGGCTAGGCATTTTCTCTTTCTAGGCCTCAGTTGCCTATAAAATGGGGAAAATAATGGCACTGACTTCAACGAGTTGGCGCAAAGCCTAAATAAGATGATACATGTTGTGTTTATTTAGAACAATGCAAGTACTACAAACTACCCAAGGACAGGAGACAGATGGCCCCAAAATTCAGTGGCTGACGACAGCGAGCACTTAGTCCTGGACTCCCAGGTCTGCGGGTGACTAAGGCTCGGTAATCTAGACTGGTTTCGACCAGGCAGCCCGGCTCAGGCTGCGGGCTGGGCGCTGTGTATTCATGCTGAAGGGGCCTCCTCCTCTCCCACTGGCTCTACTGCTTCTGACGGCCTTGCCTTGGAACTAGATCTCTGTCACTCCCACCCACCCCTGTTGGTCAAACCAAATCATGTGATCAAGCCTGACACGGGGTGGGAAAAGGCCCTGCCTCAAGGTAGAGGGGAGTGAATATTTGCTGAACAACAATACAATCTATCACAGCGTGTAAACTCCCTGGCACCGTGCCTGCCAAGTGATGGAAACTCGGAATGTTAATTCTCTTTCATAGCACACTGCATCATTATTATATTTTACAGCTCAGATTAATTCACTATAATTCATTATAATAGCATGAATCTTTCTGGCTAAGAGCACAGACCTGATTGTCCAACATAAGTGGGCAGTGAAGTATTACATACGAGTGGATTGTCCAGACAACAGAAAACTTAAGCTGTTTTATTCAAATTATTTTGATGGAAATGTTTCTAGAGTGTGTTTCATACTTTCCTACCTTCTCAAACAGAGACTATCAAATGCCATCTCATCCACACTGATCCCTAAGGCCATCCTCATAATAGACTGTTACAATGGTTCTCATCAGAGCAGAGTTGCTGAAGCTTCAAGCATAATGAGAAGCTGAAGAACTTTGAAAAGTGGTGAATCTAGTCATTACATTCAAGAGGAATTCCTACCAATCAGGCTGGCTGGGGTTCCTGGGAATGTCAGGAAGTGAAGCAGAAACAAAATCATACACCCTAGAACCTACGGACCCTCCCTCCATCCCCGTGTTCCAAGCTCTCATCCCTCTTGCTCTGTACGGTTCAACTTCCTCTCCCCCTGTAGGCTTGTATCTGTCCTTCTCTGAGTTTGTTCTTGGTCCCCTTTCTCGCCCTGCCTCCCCCCTTCCCCACCTCCTTCCCCTACCAGCTGTAACGTGGAGGGGAGTGTGAGTGGATGGTCAGCACGCAAGCATCTTCCAAAAATCATTTACTCTCTTCAAGTGTTCTGCTTCTCTTTCTTAATCTTACACCATTTCCATTTCTATAAACCCCAAAAGCCACAAAACTCTAAGAAGTCACATCACATCATGCTTCTGTGAACATTTCCATTCTTTTTTCTGAAAATCAGCACCTCTTCATTAAAAAAAATAAATAAAAATCACGGCCCACCCCACTGGTGACCAGGTTGCTGATGCGAAGTTCTGGGAGTATTAACCCACCCCCATGGAACTGTCCCAAGTGCTGAAATGGTTTCGTTTAGCCCATGTCTTGGGTTCCCTGGTCTTCACTTGAGAGCTCTACTCCAGCACTGTGACATTTGTCTTTTTTTTTTTTTTTTCCCCTGCCTGGGCATTCTGAGCTATTTCTAAGTGGGGTGCCTGATGAGCAAGTCCCATGGCCTCCTCATTATAGCCGATGACAGGCACCCATCTGCTCAGCTGCTGAGAATTTTTTGGGTAGTGTTGAGGTCAAGAACAGAATGGTTGCCTCTGAAAATGACCTCCAGGCTATGACACTGAGGTTTTTTGTGGTAAGTCTCAGACTGGCCACACAAGAATGCCAATTGCTATGAATTCACCTGGCTTAAAACCAAGATATCAGCAGGAATTGGGCAGGGCCTCCCCCTTTCTGGACCTCAGTTTTCCAATCGGTGCAATACAACTCCAAGACTTTCTGAGATTTCAGAATAATGTGTCCCATGAGGTAGTAATGGGGTGTGGAGGAGAAAGAGTCCTCAGCAAGAAATCGAGAGTCCCGGTTCTCAGCTCTGCCACCATCAGCTGTGTTACCCTTAGCCAACTCCTTAACCTCTCTGAGCCTCATCTATAAAACTAGAATGAGACCACTGTCCTTTCCATCTTCTGGTGTCCTGGGAAGGCTCTGGTGAGATGGAGAAGCATCTGGTAAGGTAGAGAGAACTATGTGTCATCAGGATTGGAGTATGACGAGAGAGCATCAAGCAGCTATACCCTTTAGAAAGAGCTCAGGTTTCAGCACCCCTGGGAGGGAAAGGACACACACAATCTCCTTCCCTTTCATTTCTACAGTTTCTAGCCTGAAGGAGTCAGCGAACCAGAGTGATAGTAGTCTCTACTGCTGACCAAACACCCCAAATGCCAGGTTTATTCATCCCTTCGTTCAGTAAATAATTACTGCAAACCTTCTACAGGCTGAGCAGGGAATCAGAGGCAGACACAGTCCTCGTCTCCCTGGACTGGAGGGGGCGGTTAGCATGTGAAGTACTTAGCCTGGTGCCAGCACGTGGTACACGCTCATTAAAACAGTGTGGCAGGCGGTGCTGGAGGGCACCCTGGGCACTGAAGGAACATACGCAGGAGGGGAAGGTGGGAACCAGAGCGTGATATCAGAGATATAATTAGAAGTAAGCCAGAAGAACACTGGAGAGAGACTGTCCCAGGCGAGGGGAGCAGCGTGAGCCAATGGCTGGGGCAGGTGCCAGGGGTGGAGGAGGACACCTTACCCCAGGTCATTTCTGCCCCTCTGCATCTCAGCGCCTGCACACCAGACTCCAGGGCCCAACCTTAGGTCTCAACAGGAATATTAACTGGGGTGTGGAGGCAGAGGTAAGGTAGGATAGCTTCCTGCCGCCACCCATCTCCAGTTGTCCAAGGCTGCAGGGCACCAAGGTGGTTAGGAGGCAAACCACCAGGCCTTGCACCCCATATTGTTAAAGCCTATCTTCAGCTTCATCATCATCATCACTGCCATCATCGTAATTACTTACTGAGCACTTCCATGGGAGCTTCGTATTTAATCCTGACCATTCTTACATCTATAAAGTAGAAATGCTTAGACCCATTTCTCAGGTGAGGAAACTGAGACTCTGAGAGCTTATATGGTTTTCCTCAGGACACCCAGCTAGTCAGTGGTAGGCCTCGAGTCACAACATTGTCACCCTGTCACCATAGCTGATCTTCCCTGAGCACTGACAACGTGCCAGACAAAGCTCTTAAGATGAGTTCACCTACTTAATCATCCCACAACCCTATGAGGCAGGCCCTATTTTTGTCCCATTTCATGGTTGAAGAAGCTGAGCCCAAAGAAGGTAGGAGCCCAGCCAAGGTCATATAAGCAGGCGGTTCCTCACCCAGGTCTGCCCCATGCATGTAACTATGGTGTTCTCAGCCGTGCCTCCTTGAACGAGGCCCAGGAGGCAGAGGCGGATGCTCCGTCCCCTCCCTCTCCAAGCTGCTCTCTACCGTCCCAGCCCCACCACAGCAGGGAGCCCCAGGGCACCAGGGTAGCACAGAGGCAGGCCAGGGGCAGGGTGAGGAGCCTTGGCCAGGATGACCTTGGACTCCCAGGCCCCACCAGACAGTAAATATCCCCATGTGAAGGGTTTAAACCCTTCCAGAAAAAGCACCACCAGAGGGGCTTCCATGTCTCGGGTGGGAAAGCACCTTTGGGCAGATTCATCCCCCTCAGAGGTCAGACAGCTGCTGTATTTCACCATCAGGCCAACAGGGCCCCTCATCCTCTGGAATTATATTTCTATCAAATATTCATTAATCTGGTTTATGGGCTACAAAAGACCTGGGCCCACTGGATCCCGCCAGCTACACGCTCGCCTGTCTGTGCCCATGCCAGACGTCCATCCTTGGCTCACAGCTCACCGCCTGGCAGGAGGCCACCCTCAATAATCCCCACACAGGAAAGGCCAAGGCCCCCTGAGCCTTCCCTTGGTCTACTCCTTCACCACCTTACCCAATCCATGAGATTAGAAGCTATAGCAGTGGAAGAAAATTGCTGCTATTTCCCCAAAGCAAAGGGTCCATAGCAGGTGCTGTTGGCACCTACCCAAAGGTGTCGGCTATGCCTACCTGCACCATTCTCTGAAGGATGGTCCTGGGCTCAGGGGAGCTGCTCGCACAGAGATGGCTGGGAACTTACCTCCCCGGCCCCACGGCAGTCCATAGTCTGGGGCCAACTAATGTGGGTGTGTAACAGGAAAGCCCTGTTGCCACTGGGTTGGGACAAATTCTGGAAGGTGATTTCTACCCCCAGAGCTCCCAGTGGGATCTGGCTAATGGATTTCTCCTGAAACCACATCTCTGCCTGCCTTTTCCTTCCTCTGCCCTATCCTGTTTCTCGCTAACTCTTACAGGTTTCTCCTAAGAGCTCTCCTTCAATAAACCGCATGCATAAAAATCCCCATCTCAGGCTTGAGGGCTAGCAAATCTACCCAAGACAAATTCTTAAGCCAAATGGTTTCTAACGCTGCAGCTTGGAACCAACCTCTGGAAAAGCTTCTCACTGCAGGAAAACAGGAGGACTCTCTTCAATCAGACCCTTGGGAGACTCTGGCCCTGGAGTCTGCCTGAGGCAGCAAGAAAGACAGCCCCTGCCTCACCGTCCAGTATACAGCCAGGGAAACAAAGGCAGGGTGACTTGTCCAAGGTCATGTAGCTGGCTTGGAGAAAGCCAGGAATCAAGCCCAGGTGTGTCCAGCTGCCAATCCCAGACTTTTCCCTAGAAAAAAGCTCTGGGCATTCTGAAAGTATGTCCCGAGTCGCATGCTTTGCCCATCTCACCTTTCAAAAGGCTGTTCAAATGCCACCTCCACCAGGCAGCCTTCTCTGCTTACTTGTCAGAATTCATGATGCTTTCTTCTGAGCATGTCACATGTGCTTTGGTCTAGCTTCTATTTCATGCTACCCTCAGTGAGATTTATGGGTGTCTTCACTTTCTTCCCAACTTTCGTGGCAACCCCTTAAGCCCACCATCACACTTTTATTTAGAGCCACAGAGGGACAAGGAAGGCCATTTTTCTTAATAAAGCCAAACCCGTGACTCCCAAGAATAGGCTGGAGGTGAAACCCACCTGGCCCTACTTGAACCATCTTGCACTTTCCCTTTGAGGCCTCTCTCCTCACTGCTGCCATTGCCCTGCTGACCTCAAAAGACACTCATACATCTTAACGCTTGGGCCCATTTGTGGACAAATGTCCCTCCCCACCCCCCTGGCAACTGAGCACTGGGACTTTCGAACTCGAGGTCAGGATTGGCACCTGGGAAGAAAACACTGAGAGAATGTTAATTGGACCATTTTTTTCACAACCTTCAGTCACTGGAGCACCTCCACCCTCAGAATTGTGCGGTCTGTGTATAACTGATACAAGTATTTACTTAACAGGACCCTTTCTGTTGACTCCTTTTCTTTAACACAGATCTAAAAGAAACCTCTCTCTCCTGCTCAGGCAAACCAGAATCACTCTCCACAAACAGAACATAGCTGTAAAAATAAATATGGTCACGGCAAACTATGGTCTGGAAACTGTGAGCCCGAGTTCTGCTCTTTGCATTCAAACGGGGGACTCGGCAAGAGCCAGAATACTGTTAAATACACACCCGTCCCACCGGAGACTTTGTCCCACCAGGGCCAGGACTGAAAATGATTTAGAAAGAAAGTGACCTTGTCCCAATTCAGTGAGACCCGATGCCAGGTCTCGGTGCCCCAGAAGTCATTAGGGCACCCACACTTGGAGAGACACTTACGCAAGGATCTGGTTTAGAGGCTGGTTTATGAGGTCACCTCCAGCCACAGTCCACTGAGGAGGTCGGTTCACCCTCCGGCGGCAGGGCGACAACCCTGTGCCTTCCCACCCCCAATTCTCCTGCCTGGGGTCCAGTGAGCCCTCGGGAATGCTCAGGGGAGAGCGGTGAGGCTGAGGGACCCCAGGGGGAAACTGAAGAGGTGGCTCTGGACCATTGCTCCAGCATCTGCTTTGTATCCATGAATTTCTAGTACCACAAAGGCTGAATTTTATTTGTTTATTTTCTTTTTTCATTCTTTTTTTTAGAAACTTGAGTGGGCTTTCTTTCTGTTTGAATGGAAAGCACATACCCTCAGAATCCTATTGAGGAAAAAAATCAGGCTTTATTGTAAAAACAATTGTGCCAAATTTAAAGCAAAGATTAAAATGGAGGCATGTTAAGTGTGGTCATTAATACATCAGAGTTTTTCTTCCAATGGGGAAGAAAGCTATTCTGGTCTGCCCTGTGCTTGCTTTCCCTGGGCTATGGCGGCAGGAGGGAGGGGGAGGGGGGAGGGTGCTCAGTGAGGCATATGGGGGTTTCTAAATCCCAGGCCTCGTAGCATCCTGAGCACAGCAACAGCAAAAACACAGGAATCCAAATTGTAAGTTAAATTTTTTTAAAAAAAGATCCCTGGCTGGTGGCACAGTGGATCAGGCTCCTGCCTGCAAACCCAAAGGTTGCTGGTTCGATTCCCAGCCAGGGCACATAACCACATTGTAAGCCTGGTCTCCAGCCAGGTCCATGGCTGGAGGCAGGTGAAAGGCAACCATACACTGATGTTTCTCTCCCTCTCTGCCTCTCTCCCTTCCCTTTTCTCTAAAAATAATAAATAAAATCTTTTTTTTTTAAATTTTTTAAAAGAGAACTAGATCTGATAGAGGATCTTTTTAAAAAGATTTTATTTATTTATTTATTTATTTTGAGAGAAGGGAAGGGAGGCAGAAAGAGGGAGAAAAGCAGCAATGTGTGCTTGCCTCTCATGCACCCCCAACAGGGGGCCTGGTCCACAACCCAGGCATGTGCCCTGACTAGGAATCGAACCAATGACCTTTTGGTTCATAGGCTGGCACCCAATCCACTTAGCCATACCAGTCAAAGCAAAACTCTTTTTATTCTTATCTGTAAATATGTTTATAGGCAAAGGCTCACAAATTTATATACTTTAAATTACCTCTACTTATGGAATTAGCAAATCCTCTTTATTGGAAATGAACATCTTAAATTGGGGTTCACATAGATCCCAACCCCTTCCAGCCCCCAACTTTGCTTTTTCTTCTCCAACCAGTTGCGGAGGCTGCAGCAGTCACAGTCACATTGCTTCAGCACTGAACATCTCCTGCAAGCCTCCCAACAGTGCTCTGACTTCAGCCCATCAGGCTTATTTACAGGGGCATAGAGAGGGCAGGTCAGCTGCCCCAGGTCACAGAGCAAGGAAGCTGTGGGGAAAGAATTTGAACCTGATTCCAAAACATACATTCCTAATGTGACATTCTCCTGCCTCCTAAGAAGTTGTCCTGAAAGAGAAGGTCAGACTTTTGGTGACCCAGGAGTGGGAGGGAAGGGGGACTGAGGGCAAAAGGGAAACAAGAAAATTTATGTTTTTGAGTATACTTTATACTCCTAGCCAGTCCTAAAGCGCAGAAATTTTGAAGTCAAATGTTGCCTTTGTCCACCAGAAACCCTCAGGCCATCTTCAGAAAGGTTGGAACTGATTTCTAATCTCATGTGTGGCCACATATTATATTCACCAAGGCCAGGGCAGGGTGAGGGTGGGCATATTCAGAAGGAAGCGAAGGAAGGATGAAAACAGAGAGAAAGGATCAAGGCATATCAAAAAGGCACCGGAATTCACCTGAAAAAACTCCCAGTGGCCCAAGTTGGAAGAAGTTGAGCAAAAACATAAATCACAATAGCATTGAATACTGACCTAAAGAATAAAATACATATCCATGAGCCCATGCAGCTATAAATAAATGAAAAAGAGATACCACTCTTCCTTACAGAGGAATTCTGTTATACATATAGAAGGCAAGAAGGAAGTGGAAAACCACAGACAAGATCCGTCGATAGATGCTAAAATTGGTGGGCAAAAGATCAAGCAGGAACAGGATACACACGTGGTCTCAAAGTACCCACTCCCTGCAAATAATGAGTAATTCTAAAGGGAAAATTGTGAGCTGATTGTGATGAAGCCAGCAGATACCATCTTAACCAAGTGATGAAGGCTTACATCACTAGCTATGTGTCACTAACACATGCCAACATCATGTACCTCTACATGATGCACTGATGAAGCCCATCCTTCTGAGGTACCCTCCCTAATGAGACATAACCCCAATATAATCATGAGAAAATACCAGATGAACCCTCGTGGAAGACTATCCCACAAAATAACTGACCAGGACACTTCAAAAGAGTCAAGGTCACAGGAAACTAAGGAGACGTAACAACTAAATCTGAAGTGTCATCCGAGACTGGTTCCTGAACCAGAACAAAAGAAGTATTGGTGGAAAAACTGGTCAAATTCCAATAAATTCTGAAATTTAGCTAATAATACTATAATAAGATGAGCCTATTAATTTTGATAAAGTTCTTACACTTATGTAAGATACTCATAAAGGAAAACTGGGTGAAAGGTACATGGGGACTCTTTGTACGAGTCTTACAACTTTACTATAAAATTATCTCCAAACAATACTTAGTGGTGTGGTAGGCTAAATAATGGTCCCTCCCCCCAAAAATATTCAAGTTCTTATCCCTGGAACATATAACTGCCACCTTATATGGCAAAACGGGGGGAAAGAAATTTGTACGTAGGATCAAGAATCTTGACATGGAGAGATTATCCTAAATTATCCAGATGGGCTCTCAATGCAAACATGTGTATCCTTGTGAAATGACATCAGAAGGTGAAAAGGCAGCAACCTGACCACAGAGGCAAAGATTAAAGTGATGCAGCCACAAGCCAATGAAAGCCAGCAGCCCCCAGAAACTGGAAGAGGCAAGGACGATTGACCCTTTTGAGCCTCTAGAGAGAGCACGGCCCTATCGATACTGATTTTGGACTCTGGCATCTAAAACCATGAGAGAGCAAATTTGGGTTGTTATAAGACACCCAGTTTGTGGTCATTTGTAATAGCAGCAATGAAAAACTAACACAAATGGTTAAAAAATATAATCAATGGGCTTGGCCTGAATGGTCCCCAAGACTTCTGCCTGCTATGACATTCTTGACGCTTCAGTTCTTGTGGCAGGACTCCATGTCCCTGAACCTTGACAGAGTTTGTGTGGACCTGCCCCACAGCATGCTGGGAACTCCCAGGCAGCTGCAGCTCACTGTGGAGGCTGCATTTCTCCTTCTCAGCTGGCAGGCTCAATACCACGTCAAAGTCTCCTCTCTAACGTCCCCTGGATCTGTCCAGCCTGGGGTTAAAGGGCAGAACAGCTACACTCCAATGACTGAACAGCTCAGCTGTCCACCAGCTAAAGACCCTACAAGGCTAGTCCCAAAATAACACTAACAGTAATTAGAGCCCTTTTATTTTCTGGCAGGCTCATTGCTGAGCATTTTCCATGCATCAGCTCACTTAGTCCCCATAACACTTCATGGATGGCCCAGAGAGGTTATGGAGTTTGCTCAAGGTTACCCAGCTGTCCAGCAGCTGACTCAGAGTTCCCACCCAGGTGTCTGGGACTCAGAAAGCCCATGTCCCCAGTAACCAAGTCACTGTCCATCTGATGTCTGTTACCCCCGCCTCTTCAGCTGGGTCTTCTCCCTGGCAAACTCCAGCTGCTGAAGGAAATCCAAAGTTGCCAGTCCTGGACGCCAGACTTCATCTGCTTTCAAGAACACAGACATTTGGCCCTGGCTGGTGTGGCTCAGTGGATTGAGTGCTAGCCTGAGAACCAAAGGGTCACTGGTTTGATTTCCAATCAGGGCACATGGATGGGTTGCAGGCCAGGTCCCTGGTCAGAGCCTGCGAAAGGCAACCACACATTGACATGTCTCCTCCTCTCTTTCTCCCTCTTTTCCCTGCTCTCTACAAATTAATAATAAAATCTTTAAAATAATAATAATAACAAACAGAGGTTTTTAGGTGAGAAAAGTCCTCAGGCTTAAGACTGACTGAGAGCGTTTAGAGAACTTTCAGTTTCTCACAGGTACATTATTGGCCCCATTCTGTATCCCCAGGCATTCCGAGAGGGAGAATGGCTCCAGAGCACTTTGGACTATAGAGGCATACTCATGAGCTTGGCCATCCATCAGTCAGCAAGTCCTCTTCCTTAAGGAGGGGAGTCCAGGCATTTTGGCAAAGAGGGTCTGGGAATAGAGGCACAGCACCCTCATTAGGGGGAGGTGAGAGAGGAGTCACTTCACCATCTTTTTGGAAAGCTCTGGGATAACACAGCTCCCCCAGGGTCTAGGCTCTCAGGGGAACGTCTAGAGTCTTGGAAACCAAATGGCCCCGCCTTCTCCTAGGGCTTGAATCCCCATGAAAGTGAAGGCTCTACCTGATGCAAACGCCAACCAGATAACAGAAAAGTGTAAACTGAGCCTGGTGTACTATGATAAGGAATGGTGAAGACTGTAGCAAAGAGAAAAAAAACACATATGCCCCTTAACATTTTTTATAAATTAAAACACTGAGGCAACAAAACAAATCAAGGCTACTCCTTGGCCTCGTGAGGACTGTGGGTATTTCCTAGTTTACTCACCCTATTCACTCACCCTCCACCCTCCATCCTTTTCCCAAGCCTTGGTCCCCACTGTGCCTACAACTTAAATCACTTTTCCTTTTCCTTCTTCACATTCCTTTTTCCCATTCGCAGAAGCCCAGAGCAAGATTAGTCCTACCCCCTCCAGGGAGCCCTCCCTGACTGCCCCAGCCCTCAGAGATCTTCCTTCCCATCTCTTATTGTCCTTTCCCCAGAGGACCCTCCCTTGTCCATCATTACAGGGTGTGTTAGGGTGCATTGGACCTACAGCAAACTTGTCTTCCTGGTTTGGCATCTGGCACCAGGAGGGTGGGGTCTGGGTCTTGTACCTCAAGTCATCAAATTTCAGACCTAGAGAAAACCAACGCCCTGACTTCACCCATTTTGATCACCTTCCATCCAGGACCTAAATTTGTCTCATCTACACCCAGGTTGCCCCAGGGGCTAATTAGCATAGGACCGACACCACACAGCCACCCTCTCTGAGTTCCTGCCAAATGCCCTGAATCTACAACAAGTAGCTACAGAGCTACCGAAGGCCTGCGTGCACTCAGACAGAGCCAGGCGCCTCCACGCATGTCAGGTTCGTTCCCGCCAAGTAGAAACGTTAAGGCTGTGAGCAACCCTGGAGCTCTCTAAATAAATAATAATTGTATTAGCTAGTCTTCTATATTGCTTCCTATGTGTCAAGCACCACTTAACCCTCATATGAAATCTGGAAGGAAGGTGCCACTGTTACACCAATGTTATAGATGGGCTGCAGCACAGAGAAGTAAGGAGACTTGGCCAAAATCATGCAGCTGGTAAGTGCTAGAAAGTAACTCCTTAACTTCAGGGCAGAGCAAGGAATGGCTCGAGCCTCTATGCTCCCCACCCACTTTTCCCATCTTCTGCTCATCTGTTCCCAGATGGCGCTAAGTGCTGTCTGATTTGACAGCCCCTCTCTGGAAGCCAAAGTATCTTGAGCTTGCCTCTCCATAGGACCTGCAGCTTCCTCCCAAACACGGAGAGAATCTCTAGAGGGAAGAAGCACATCATGGTCTCTCACCCACATCCCAGCACCCAGTCCAGGTCCTGAGACACAGGCCACAGAAAACACTTGGTGATTATTTTGTCCAATAAATGAAAAGTCCAAGTGATTGAAAGAAGGACTTGAGGAAGTGCCTCTTCCAAGAGGAGAGGCCATCCACCCACACCAGCCTCTCTGCTGGCCTCCCCAGCTACTCCATTCCCACCCCCGAATAGGATGCCTGGCTCAGCCTGATCCGCTCCGGGCCCAGGTGCCTCCACGGGCTTGCCTCAGCAGTGGGGTTTGCAAAGTCATATTGGATTAAGACCTGCTCCAGCTGTCGCCCGTAGGGGAAAGCTCGCCTATCAGGCAGCCCAGAAAGGGCTTGGTATCTAATGGAGATTTGCTAATAAGATCTGAGTTGGTGAGCTTTGCATCCTATTAACACAGGGGAGGGCAGGCTTGTCTGTCTGCTGGAAAATTGCAAACACAATAGAAAAGTCACTTATGAATATTAATAGGACTGAAAACAATGCTGAGAGAAATTGTTGATGTGATTGCAAAGCTGGGGGTGGGGGAGCTATGGAGTTGGGGTTGGGGGGAGAGCTTCCTTCTCTCTTGCCCTTGTCTGTCCCTCCAGAGCTACCTGGAAGCGAGAAGTCTGCATGGCTGTCACAGCTAGATCCAGGGTGACCAACGTGATGGCCCCAGAAGGAAGTCTTGAGCCTGATCTTAAGGCTCAGACTACCCTCCCAGGGTCCATGCAGGCCGGTCCAATATCAGTTCACAAGGGCAAGTGGTGAGGTGTTTGAAAAGGAATGTGAACACTCCCTGCAACTCCTGGACTTCTCAGGTGAGACAAACATCCCTTTTGAACTCTTTCCCGAAACCAAGGCCTGTCTAAAGCAGCTTTTGGCATGGAAGGTCCTGAATTCATACACAGGCGAGAATGCAGAATCAACCAGCAGAACTCACAGCACAGCCTGGAAAATGTTAAAGGACACTTACTAAGCACTCGTCCCCTCCCAGCAGTTCCAAAACCATGTCCTGAGGAACATTAGGGGTCAAAAGCAGCACCTCAGGTCGCCCAGAGGACAGCAAAGAGGTCAAGGGTGCTGGGCAGTGGGTTATAGATTCAAAACTGGAATTCAGGTCACCTGACCCCAACCCCATTACACCCCAGTCCAAATCTGACATAGAACCCCAGGACCCAAAGATGAGTTAGACATAATCCCTGAACTGCGAGGAATTCGGTTAGATGGGGCGGGCAGGCAGTCAGTAACAAGCACTTCGCATTACAGTCCCCTGTATAGCTGACTTTGGCAGTGTGTTTTTTATCCTACTCGTCAATAAAGAAAAGGCACGGACCCCAACAGGAACATGGATCACCGCCAGGAGCAGCTGGTCGGAGGAGCAGAGCAAACATAGAGGAATGCAGCACAGTGCACCGGCTGGCTGTGCGCACTGAAGCCAGACGCCCTTTTGTTCAATGCCGATTTCAAAGCCCAGCCTTTTCCCATCCGCTGGGCAATCTCAGGTGAGGAATCTCACTTGAGGAATGAACTCCTGAGACCTCCCAGTCTCCTCACCAGTAACCTGGACGTAGAATACTTACCTCCTGGGGTTATGAAATAAGATCATTTATGCACACCGTGCACACCACTCCGGCACACAGGAGACACCCAGTACTTCCCTGGTTCCTTTTCTTCCTCTGTGGGGTGGAGTCTGCCCTGCATCCATTCACCCACCTTCTGGCCATCTGTTCCCAGGGAACAGATTCTCCCAGGCTTTCAGGCCTCCTGATTTAGGTGGGGCTGACCCCACCCCTGCTGTGAGCCAGCCTGACCAATGACAGTGATTGGTTCAGAGATCAGAAGTGCGCCCTGACCAGGCCAATCAGAGCCAGAGAAATTCATCTCTAGCATTTGGTTGGTACTTTCAGAAGCATCTTGCACCTCCTGCTAAGGTTTCTGAGAGAAGCAGAGATACACCTGCTGCTTCTGGCAACCAGCCTGTCCCCAAGAGGCAGGTGCATCGTAGGGGAGAACTAAGCTGGCAATAGTTCACATCCATGATTTCACTCTTTCCTATATTATTCTTAACTTCCCTGATCTATCTTGTACCCACCAATTATGTTTCCTAATCCCTGCACCATTTCCCTATTTCCTCCCCTTCCTAGCTGATAACCCTCCCAATGACCTCCATACCTATGATTCTGATCCTATTCTGCTTGCTTAATTTGTTTTTGTTAATTTTTTTTTAGATTCTGTTGTTGATAGTTGTGAGTTTGTTGTCATTTTAATGTTCATAGTTTTGATATTCTTATTCTTAAGTAAGTCCCTTTAACATTTCACATAATAATGATTTAGTGATGATGAGCTCCTTTAGCTTTACCTTGTCTGGGAAGCACTTTATCTGTCTTTCCATTCTAAATAATAGCTTTGTTGGATAGAGTGAGCTTGGTTGTAGGTCCTTGCTTTCCATCACTTTGGATACTTCTTGCCTGCAAAGTTTCCTTTGAGAAATCATCTGATAGTCTTAAGGAACCCCTTCATAGGAAATGCTCTTCTTTTCTCTTGCTGCTTTTAAGATTCTCTCTTTAAACTTTGGCATTGTAATTATGATGTGTCTTGGTGTGGTCCTCTTTGGGTCTAGCTTGTTTGGGACTCTCTGTGCTTCCTGGGCTTGTATGTCCATTTCCTTCACCAAATTTGGGAAGTTTTCCTTCATTATTTTGTAATTACATTACAATGTAATTCTGTTACATTGTAAGGGGCTGAGCCTTAGGTATTTGCCAGTCCCAGAAGACCTGCTTCACTACATTGTGGCACTGTATGTGCAGGAGGGGTCCAAGAGGGAACAATGCTGCTTGCTCAGCACATACTTCCTTTCCAGGCACTTCTCCCACTTCCTCTATGGCGCTGACACCTCTCTAGCTGTTGCCCTGGCTGTGGTTCCCAGAATGGGTGGGTCTGTGGACATTCTAGGACTGTGGGGGTCTCCAAACATACAGACTCTGCTGAAAGATGGGCAGTTTCTTCCTCCACCTCAACCCCCACTGATTTTCACAGTCGGAAGCAATGAGGTTTTATTCCCCACCCCGACCCTGACGCTGGAACCGTGAGCTGTGAGGTCTGGTCTGGTGCCAGGGAGCACTCCCCAGGTGTCCCTACGTTTTTTATTGTGTGATTGCACTTTGTACCTGCCCATCACAGCCGCTCTCCTACCAGAGCTCCCACTCTGCCAAACTGTCCTCCCTATCCCAGCTCCACCCCTCCTACCTGTCTGAATGAGGATTTCTTCTTTATATCCTTGTCTGTTAGGCTTCCATGTAGCTTGGTTTTCTGGAATTTCTGGTTGTCTCTAGTTTTGAGGTAGATGTATTCCTTCTTACTTGTGGAGGGAGATGCAGCGTGCCTACCTACTCCTCTGTCTTGGCCAGAGGTCTACCTCCTAGATATTTTTGCCACACTAGCAGAAGTACTCCTTTTTTGCTTTAAGCCAATTGAATTTCTGTCCCTTGAAACTGAATAAGTTTAATTATAACTAAGTTGTTCAACTACTTGAGGGTCACTGCCCAACAACTTGAGCTTGAAACTAGAAGACAGCCTATCCCTCCTTACTCACTTCTTCCGCCTCCCAAACCCCAGGATCCAACTGCCTTGAAAGGCTCAGGATTTGGGGAGTCTCAGGCTGTTTCCAAGATCCCTTCATTGACTCTTGGTCCCCCAGTTCTAGCCTGGTGTTGCCTCCACCTGCATCTGAGCCCACCACTAGAAAGCAGAGGGTGGAACCTCCAGGCTCTGGGAAGGGAGGTCCCTGCACATCTGTGTGTGTGTGTGTGTGTGTGTGTGTACACAGCCTGAAAATGAGTGGAAACAGCCGGGTTCTCCCCTGGCTACCAAAGCTTAACATTGTCGGGGGTGGGTAACGGTGGGGAGAGGGGAGTTCATAGGTTAGACCAGGCTCTCAAACTGGTAGCCCACAGCCAAATCCAACCTGCAACATATTTAATTTGCCTAGTCTGGGTTTAAACTCTTTTATTTAAATGTTTTTAAGTGAGGTGCTCGCTTCAGCAGCACATATACTAAAATTGCAACGATACGGAGATGATTGGCCTGGCCCCCTGCACAAGGATGACATGCAAGTTCGTGAAGCCGTTCCATATTTCACAAGTAAAATAAATAAATGAATGAATGTTTTAGGTGAGAAACATACCTCCTAGCTCACCAAGGCTCACGATTCCATTTTTTCCCCACACTCCTGAAGCTTCTCACATGTATAGTATGTGGTTGGCCCCCAAAGGCACTGGAGCCTGCAGCCCCTGATTGAGCTGTCCAGCTGCCTTTCCTGCAAGGCCACGCCAAGGGCCTGGTTGACGTGGTCCATGGTTCCTGGTTCACAAGATTACATGACCAAAGCTGGGGAGAGGACAGTAATTATCATTAATATTATTAGGCCCCTGGTGGACTACATTACCTCAGTTCCACCCTCCTGCTCTTCACCTCCAGGCTAGAGGCCTGCCCAGACCTTCCGTAGGTCTGCCTGCAGCTGGTCTTTGTATGAATGCCAGGGGTCCCCCCTGCGCAGACTCACCTGTCCTCACACAGGTGCTGGGCCTGAGAGGAACAGCTCCAGGCGGTGGGGACCCCTTCAGGCCTCTCTGCTAGTTTGCATTGTATTTGTGGGATAATTACTAACGGCACAGATCATTTTTATTAGCTGAGCTGTCTGCATTAAAATGATAGATATGTTTTATTAAAGACATCTGAGGGAGCTGCCATCGCAGTAGGAGAAGGATAATTTTCCGTTTAGTTTAAGAGCAGATGGTTACCAAAATGTTCAATGTAAATAAATTGAGACTCAGCCTAAGTGCTGGGTAAACATGTTGGAAGTTTCCTGATCCATTTCAAGCCTCCTGCCCTCTCTGGTTCTTGTGGCCTCTCCTTCGAGTCTGAATGAGCCCCTACCAAAGAAGGGAATCCTCCCCCAAACAACATGGAAGAATCCAGGCCACCAGGTGCGGTGGGCTAAGCGATGAACAATGTTAGGGCTGATGTTGTTACAGAAGCTGGAGCTTAAGAGGGCAAGAGCAGGGCAGAGGAGAAGAATGTTCCTGCCACAGAGCAATGGTCTGGGTGGGTCAACATGCCTGGGTGCCAACCCTTGGCTAGGTCCCCTCCCCTCTCTGGGCCTTAACCTTCCAACACCTTTACAACAGTAAAGGTCTTGGATCAGCCCCATAGCTCCCAAAATGGACTGAAGGTGGGAAAGTTTCTATTTAAAAACAAAAGAATGTTTTAGCAAGTGAAGTGACCAGGAACCATTGGTAACCAGGTATCTTTACTGAAGGATTTCTCAGAACATTTATTGTGTTAATGTGGACTGTATTTCTCCAAAGAAGGTAAGAGGAAACAAGAGGTCCCAAGTCCACTGTTCATGAAGCCCTTACCTAAGGGTACACAGCGCAGTTCAGGGAATGCTGAGTGTCGGGTTTCTCCAAGGGCTCACTCGGCTCCAGCATTCTCTGCTCTGTGCACCAACATCATCTGGAGATAGTGCCCTGCTCACTGAGCCATTCCACAAGCATTTACAGACAGCTGACCACATCCATGGCACCAGGCTGTGAGCTGAGTATACAGAGGTGCACAGAACACAGGTGCTGAGAGTCCTGAACCCATACCCCCTCAGCCTGCCCTGGAGCCCCAAGCATCTACCCCCTTCTGCATCACGATGCCTGGATACATTTTCCAAGTGTGGGAGCAGATTCCCCCCAAGCATGAGCAAGCTAGCGTTGGTATCCCAGGAGTAACCCTCAACCAGTAAGGGATGGGAGTTAGTGAATAAACATCCGAGGCACGTCCTACAAACTCTCAAAGACTCTATCACAAGACTGAGTTCCAACCACTCACAGCAGTAGCCCGCCAATATGCAGAGCGCTTGCTGAATTTCTCCCTTTCCCATTTATCTCCCCAATTCCCCTGCAATATACTTGGGGATCACTTCCCAACTGAAATATTTACACTAAGGTCCTTGTCTCCAGCTCTGCTTTGGTGGGAAGGCAAGCTAAGAGCCCCTGCTCCCATAGACCTTATAGGCTGGTGGCGGAGGCAGCAAGATATACGCTCACAAGTATGAGAGATGTGCAGTGAAAAAACCATGATGCAGCACAATGTGAGGTGAGGAGCTAATTCAGGGAGGTTTTACTAATGCGCACTTTGGCCTTGCGGATTTAAGACTCAGCAACTCAAACTCATAAAGGTGACAGGCACTCAAATCCTAATGCACTGCAAAAGAAGTAATAATAGAGGAGAATGGTACAGAGGACAGAGGGGGGGCCACTCTTCTGGCACATGGGATAGCCTGCTGTTTGAGACTTTATCCCACCATAACAGGGTCTAAGGGCCTTGTTCATACTAACGTGTAAAAGACTAACACCCTCTGGGATGTTACCTTTCCTCAAGTATGAGTGGCTTTCTCTGCACTGGCCCTTAGAAAAGGCTGAATTTTTCCTCCCATGGAATCTTTCAAATGCCCTTGAAGGTATTTTATGTTGGCAGTTGCTCACCCACCAAGGTGGAAGTCCTGCCCTATTTCCACCAACTCCTCCTGGGATCAATTGTAGGTTGGAAAGCCTTGCCCCACTTAGCCTGAGATTTCAGGCCCATGGCTCTGCAGAAAGAAGACTGGGCTAGCTCTCCCTGCTCACGCTCTGAAACTCTGAAAGTGGGTCCCACCAGAACTGAAGAGTAACTGAAGAGCACTTCCCCACTGATAAGCTGAGTCTGTCTCTCTTCAGAAAATTGGAAGGAGCAGAGGGCCAAGGACAGAACTAGGGTCCAAATTAAAAGCTGGGTGTGCAGACAGAAACACTGACAGAGAGACAGGAGAAGCAGAAAGGCAACTGACTCTCACTACCATTGCCAACATGAGGATGCTATCAATAAATTTTACTTATTTCTTAGGGACTTTCTTTCTTTCTTTTTTTTTTTTTAACAACTTTATTTCTGTTTCTTTTCCAGCATTTCATTTAATGAGTTTATTTTATGTAAACAACCTGGTATTGTTAAAAATGATCATTTATTATTTTTTTAAACTTTTTATTTATTTATTTTATTTTATTGTTGTTGTATTACATCCATCCCCTTTTTACTCTCTTAGTGACTTTCTATTTTCCAAGTGTTCTTCATTGAGCATGGTTTCGTGTTCTTTTTAAACAAGACTATTTTAGCCAGACTCAACTGGCCTAGCACAGCAGGTACGCAGTAAATGTTTGTTAGTCTTTTATGAAAATGGGGGCCATACTGACCAAAGATGCCCCAGACTCTAGTTCCTCAGGGTGGGAGGAGTCTGTGAGGCCACCTTTTCAGATGCAAAGACCTTTCTTCCAACCAAACCATCCCCAGAAGCCCAGAAAAAGGGAGAGTGGGTCTGGGAGAAGGAGGCAGTGTTGGGGTGCTTAAGTGGCCGCCAGGCCCTGAGACACCACCTGAGAGCCCTCAGTATCCCGCAGACCTTATTGCGGAAATGGACACCTTGCCTCCCACCCCCTCCCCAAACACACGCATTTTTCAATTTGGACACAGGGGTCACAGAGAGGAACAATGAGCCCTGGATCACACAGTAATCAGATCACAGCCGAAGTGGGCATCTCCTCACCTTCACCGGGCTAACTGTCCACAGCAAATTGCTGTGACTGTGGGTTTGAGGGGAGGGGGTGCACCGATTGTCTGAAGTCTTTCAGGGCTTCGGTGAGTCTCACATGTACCAGATTGTTGGGAACTGAAGGGGTAAGAGGGCACTCAAGGAAGAGACGACAAAGCCAGGATGACAATCTAAGAAGCCCCGGTTAATCCTATCCGACCAGCATCCCTGCATCTCCGTGGCTGTATCTGGAGTGTGAAAGTGACGTATTTTTCTTCCTGGAAATCTCTTCCTGATCATCCCTCAGGCCTCTCCCTCCCTGGGGTGTATGGGGGGCAGTGGAAAACCAGGAGACCAGGCTCTGCCACTTATTAGCTGTGTGCCCTTGGACAGGTCACCTCCCTCCTCTGGCCTCAGTTTGCTCCATCTGAAGACGTTAGGCTAGATCAGGGATGGCAAGATGACTTACTCACCTGTCAACTGTGATCAACTGGTTGACTGCCTGGAGAGGCTGCTGGAAAGGATGTTTGAGCTACATCTGAGCTCAAGGGGGTGACACCAGGGATGGCCCTTCCCCCAGGTCAAGGAGCATGATTCCCTGGCACCCCTTGTGCTATAGGAGTGAGCAGCACTAGGTCTGGGGACTCCTGTGAACCCCCTGAAATTCCAGGACCTCCTTCTTCCCTACAGGCTGTCCCCCACTCTGCCAGACCTAATCCGAGCTCTTAATTAGAGGGGACTCGGACAGTCACCCCCTGGGTGATCCCCCGGAGCTGCCCCAGCCCCCGCACCAGAATGCAGGGGAAAGCCTGGAAGAGAGAGAGTTACTCACAGGTTAACCTTACTCTGTAGAGTAAGTATGTGTTCCTGAGAAAATTGCGCTCAAATTGAATTTTTATAAATGGAATCCTATTTCGGCAATGATTTACAACACAGTTTCCAAGATACTTTATCTTCATTTTGATGTTCCTAACATTTTAGCTTTGGAACTCTCCTTCCTTTTATAAGCACTAAGAATGTTCCAGTCAGATGAAACCACAAAAACCACCATGTCCCACCCTTTCCATTTCTGGGAAATTGAGGCCCAGAAAGGGAGGAAGACTCGCATTTGTCCAGCAGCTGCGAGGCCCCATTTGAGTTCTTCACGTGTATCCTGTTGCCCAGGTTTCTCACAATGTCATAAAATGGGATTGGCGTAAGCCCCACTTTGCAGATGAAGAAACTGAGGCTCAGGCAGATTACTTCGCTGGCACAGGGACACCGAGCTGGCGGGTGGCTCCTTCAGCTCTTCCAAGGACATCCATCGCCCACCCCATGATGGCCCACAAGGCTCTGAGTGACTGAGCCCCCAACCGCACCTCTCCAGCCTCACTGGTTACCTTTCTAATGCTCAAACAACACCCATCATCTTTGCATATGCTGTTCCCCCTGCCTGGAGTGCTCTTCCCACTCATTTATGGCTGGATTTTTCCTCATTCAGGAATCACAACTCATCACTCACACCAACAACTCACACACTTATCACACTACTTTCTTTATAACACCACCATACAAAATTACTTATTGAGTGGATTCATTTATTTGTTTACTGTGTCCCTCACTAGAATAGAAGCTCCATGAAGACAGGAGCATTCCTGCTGTTTCTCACTGTATCTCTGATCCCTACAGGACCTGGGATGCTCAGTAAATACTCGCAGGACAAATGGACACAGTAATGGATCTGGGATTCAAGTCCAGATTCGTACAACTTTTTAAAAATCATTATTACAGTGGATAAGGTACTGGCCTGAGAACCCAAAGTTTACAGGTTTGATTCCCAGCCAGGGCACATAACCAAATTGCAAGCCAGGTCTCCAGCCACATCCTTAGCTGGAGGCAGGTGAAAGGCAACTATACATTGATGTCTCTCTCCCTCTCTGCCTCTCTCCTTTCCCCTCTCTCCAAAAAATAATAAATAAAATCTCCTAAAAATTAATTAAATTAAATAAAAATCATTATTATTGGCAAGTAATTTCTCAATAGAAAAGTTCTTTGAAATTGGGGTTTTTTTCTTAAAGCGTATCTGGGCTATCAGAGATAAGAAATCCTTATTTAAATTGTTTTTAATTCACATGCAGAGATAATCATTGGTCTTAAAGATCAAGGAAACCCCTCCTCCTTTGCAAGGACCTCAGAGAGCAAACAACTTGTCCCCAAAACTTCTCTGTGACCAAGTCCAGCCCACATGCAGGAATTGGCTAGATTGTAAGTCACAAGCCCAGGCTTCCGACTACAGACAGCAGACCCTCTCCCTGCAACACAGTCCGTGTCTGCTCCTGCCTCCCACCCGGGGCTGCTGGGCAATTCCTTGCTGCAGCAGCTGCCCTCCGGGCACTTAACCAAGGGCGATGACTTTACTGTTGACTCTCTCAGTAGGCAAACCCCTGCTTCAGGCTCACAAGGGTCCAGAGGGAAACAGGAGAGATCGACAGCCCAGTGAGGAGGAAGAGGGGTGGGGAGCAAGGCCTGTCTTAGGATGGGAGTGGACTCCATCGCCTCCCAGCTCCCCAGAGAACAAAGGACCCCTGGTGGTGGTATCAGGGCAACTAGGGCTACAGGCAGGAATGAGAGGGGACAGACCACTCTTGAGAGAAAAGGAGCCTCAGGATGAACCCTTCGTGTGGAGGGCAGGGGCATTTGGCAGAGACAAAAGGGCGGATGGTGGCCAGTGGTAGGAGTACAGACAGCCCTGGGGCAGGAAGGATGGAAGCTGAGAGCTGGACACAGAGCAGAGCTGCAGGTAGGGCAGCGGACTGGAGGGGTTCAGACCATGGGGCCTTGCTTCCTCTGGGCCAGAGGAGATGGGGCAGCAGGGACAGGGACAGCGTGAGCCTGGACTCAGAGAACTTTCTGCAGCCAAGTGTTTCACCCCACGCACGACCCCCAGGCCTGTCCGCAGTGCCTTCTCCCGGTGGCAGGGCCGTCCCCTTTCCTGGAGGACCCTAAGGCAGTCAAAGGGGAGCGGCTGGCTGGAGATGTGGAAAACGAAGGCACAGGACATTCTCTACTCTTAGAAGTGGGTGAACTTCCTCTCCTCCAAGAATCAAAAGCCACCTTTTTTTCCCTATCCCTTCTTGTCTCTTGCCACAGATCTGAACTGTCTCTGCTAACCTCTGACTTGCGTGGAAGGCTCACAGCCTTTGCCATCCCCCAAGCCTCACCTGCCCAGGCACACTGTCACATACTTGTGACCCGGGACACATAGAATTTTTTATTCTGCTTCTTCACATATAAGGTATTACCCCAAACCTTGCCATATTGCCATGTTTCTGCCAAGTCTTTGCTCTGGTCTTCTGGGCCCCTTTTCACTTTTGCAAAGACCCTTTGACTTGTGCACAATTCTCCGTGGAGAAGACAGGCCCAGTTGGCTGACCCAGCTCCCGAAGGCCGGATGTTTCAATGGTTTCCAGGTTTTCACTGGTGTAGAGACCTAGCTGCCTAGAGTTTTGTTGTTGCTATTGTTTGCCTCCAAAGCTTGATGTACTAACACTCTAAGAGCAGCAACTCCCAGCCTTCCCTTCAACCCCTCTGGGGTGCCAGAGTCTGCCCCTGTCACCACATCCCCCAGATGAGCTGGCCAAGAATAGGCAGGGGCTTCATTCATTCATTCACACCTAGACTGTGCACCTCCTGGGTGCAGACCCAGGCCGCAGCTGGGGGTGTGGCCCCCTGGAGAAGCTTCCCAGGGGAGACACCACCTTGGCTGCAACAAAGTGAATGGAAGGCAGACAGGGAAGCAGACAGGGTATCCAGGAAGACAGAAGTAGCACAGGCCACAGCAGAGGTGAGAGATTGCACCCCTCCAGAGGCCCTGAAGACTCCTGGGGTGGGTGGAGCTCAGGAGCGAGATGGGAAAGGTGGAAAAGGAGAGTGGAGGCAGAGGGAGCAGATGCCCAGAGCCTGGAGCAGTGATAAAGGGTTGGCTTTTATCCTGAGGACACTGGACAGCCATTGAAGGTTTACAAATGGAAAAGAGACCGAATCAACTCCAAACTTTAGTAAACTCATCTGTCCTCTCACGTTCTTTCCCTGACAGCGTCTTGTGCGGGAGAGCAGTTCTGGAGAGTTTGGGGTGCATCCTGGGTCAGGGGAATCGTTGTGGGGGTCTGCCAGGAAAGCAGGGAACCAGGGTGAAGGACAGGTCACAGCCTGGCTCCTGGTGAGAGACTCTGTGACAGGAAAGAGCCAAGCAGCTAGGAACCCGGAACCAGGAGCATCCCCAGCAGCTCTGAAGGCAAAGGCCCTTGGTCTCAGGGAGGCTGGGTCATCCCTGTGCACCTTGCGCCCCACTCCTGCCCCCTGCCCACCGGGAATTCTAACCCGCAGGAAACCTACCACAGCACTGCCTTGGAACTCAGGCTTCCCGTCCCCAATCAGGCCCGCCCTGCACTTCCCTGCCCGGTGTTGCCATGGCAACAATTAGAGGCTGCTGAGATTCTTGCTGAGGCTGCAGAATGGCACTGATCCTGCCTAAGCCCGGGTTGGGAATACTTCTTGGTGTTTCCCATGGATGGAGGGAAACCCTCTCATTTCTCAAGACATAAGGCCCAGAAGCCTTAGGGCATAGGGGTTGGGGTTCAGAGAACAAGCTTTGCAGAGTCCACAGCCCTGCCCCTTGTCTAGGCCACAGGGGTATCTCCTAACCATGGCTGGCTGCTAAGAGGGGCCAGTTCATTGAGACCCTGCTCAAATGCCTGAAATACAAATAACTTGACAGCCCTCCTTCCATGGCCAGGCTTGAGCAATAATCAAAATGCCCATGATGTACTGAGCGCTCACTGAGCACTGTGCTGGGTGCTTCACACACGATCGCATTGAACACTCTACAGGGCCAGGAAGTATGCCCTGCCTTCTCATCGTTGCACGACACTTCCTTCCTCTGACAGGGAGCTCACTACCTAAAAGAGCAGGCCTTTGCATTGTGGGGGAACTGAGAGGCAAACCCTTCCTGACCGTGAGCAGCAGCCAGCATCCCTGAGCCTGCCTCCCTGGGACCCAGTATGCAGCTTGGGGCTTCCGGAGCCTGTTTCTGTGCCCGCGGAGCTGCAGCCCTGAGGAGATGCCTTCATGCCTGGAACTACCTTTAGCAGCTCAAGAAGTTCTTTCATACAGAGCTGTCAAATGATTGATTAATTGATCGATTGGGGTTCAGGTCTCATTCTGCAGCCAGGCACAGGGCTCTCACACTATGATCAGGGTCAAGGCTCAGTCAATGGCAGGGGCCAGGGGTGGGTACCCAGCCAAGGTCAAAGCTACCATCTGTGCCTGGGTCAGAGATCTGTAAACAGAATCTCTGTGTGTAAAGCTTCCAGGTCCTTCTGGGGCTCATGCTGCAACCTTGGCCTCATTCGCACATGATTCTCACCAGCCAGCTGGGCCCATCTGGTTTCTTATTAACCAGAAAGTGAGACAGAGGAAGCAACCTTGTGTGGAGTGGGAAGCCTTGGGTGAAGCAGCCTGCCAAGCAGGGCATCACCTTCTCTTCCCTGCATCCTGCCCTCCTCTTCCCCCTGGACAGACCACAAAGCTTTGGCTGGGGACCACGTTGTGCCTCCTGTGGGGACAGAGAAGAGGCAGGCAGGAGGAAAGCGGGGGAGAGAAATGGTGGGGAACATGGGAAGTGGGCGTCATGAGATCATCCAAGGTCCAGCTGCACCCAGCTGTCATACCTGCCTCTTCCCTTCAGGTAGATAATTTTCATTTTCACATTCTACATGCCTTTGCATGGACTGTTCTTATTACCTAAAAAGCCACCTCCCTCCCAGTTTCACATAACCAAATTCCGTCTCCCACCCCTCCATCCTTCATGGCCCACCTCTGGTGCTCCCACCTCCGTGGAACTTGCTCTGATCCACCCAGCCTGAATAGACCACTCCTAATTCTGACTCCTAATTCTGACTTCCTCGTGGGAGCTAGTGGTGGGCAGAGCTAACATTCCAATTATACTGTGAGCTCCTTGAAGGCAAGACCCATGTTTGAGTCACGTCTGTATCTTTTATAATGCCCAACTCTCGTACAAAAATTGAGTTTAAAATGAATCTTTATTGGACACATGAATAGAGGAACGCATTTATGCATGGAGGGATGGTATTGGAGTCATAGGTTGAATTTCCCAGGAAGCAAATCCTGAGGCCGAGTTATTGTGCAGGATGTTTATTAAAGGATGCCCTTGAAGCCAACACCTGTAGGAGGAAGAGGAAGGAAGACTGGGCAGAAGGGAAGTCAAGCTGCAATGCAGGCCCAACAATAGCCTTAGCAAACACCGTGGAGAGCTACAAAGCAAAAGCAGACATTCAAAGTTGTCCTCATGGGCCAAGATGGTTAGACCTTATACCTGCAAATCCCTTAGTCATTGTGTGGGGGCTGCCCTGGGAAGGGACATGACCTTGGGAAAGGCAACTGCCTGCAGCTGAGAACATCCTTGAAGGAAATATCCTCTAAAGGATGTTGACACAAGCACTCTTAGAATTTAGGGTAATAAGTCCTTCATTTGAAGAGGATCAGAACAACAAATAGCAGTGTTCATCATGGATGGACATGGTGGGTGATGGATGATGGATAAATGCAGAGTTGACTAGATAGACAGTTGGATGGATAGAAATGGATTCATAGAAGACATGTGAATGGGTAATCGGATGAACAGACACCTGGATGATGGACGGAGGGATGGACAGATGGATAGATGGATGGGCAAATGCATACCTGGATGATAGATGGATGGACAGATAAATGGATGACTGGCTGTACAGATGCATGGAAGATGAATGGGTAAATTCATAGGTACATGAATTAGTAAATGATTAATGGACTGGTGGGTGCTTAGCAATAGGTGCATGGATGCATGAATAGATGATAGTTTCTCAACGCTTTGTGCCATTCAGGTGAGTGGACCCTTCTAATTACTCACCTGCTTCCTCCTTTTCTCTTGGGCAGGCTCAAGGAAGGAACCCAAATATTGCAGTCTCAGCAAGTAAAATGATCTAGAGGATGAAGAACTCTCTAGCATCACCACATAACACGTGAGGGGCTCCTGGGGACTATTACCTGGATTTCCAACCCATGCCTGTAATTTGTTAAGACAGATGTGACCCCTGACCCATAGTGAGCCTGAGCGCAGTGAGATCAGCTAGGGAGCAGTCAGCAGCAATATGGGCATCACGGGCAAGGTGGACACCATGGGTCTGCTGTAGCTGGCAGAAGTCTCTGTGCTGTCAGAGGAAGGGAGAGCCTGACTAACTAAGGGGGTGTCCTCCCCCTTACACTGAACACCAAGGCCAAGTACCCCCTCAGGCTATGACACCCTTTCACCTGGAGGAACAGGACTGGCTTCTGTCAATGGCTGCACAAAACCCTTCTCTATACTATGGGTTTTTGCAACTAATCCCCACCTGCCTTGTCATGTGACCCAGCCAGTGAGGGACACTGTCAGGGTAGGCTCAGGCCTTAGAACAGCAACTGGGGCCACCAGGATAAGGGCCATTCATCAAGGTTTATGTCAAGACATTGATCAGAGGAGGTTGTTTCCTCATGTCTGGGGTTGGGGTGGCGGGGGGAGCTTTTACTCAGAGAGGACAGAGCCCACAGAATTTTTGAACTAGGGGAGAGGCCCATGCTTGGGTAAGAGAAGCTCCAAAGATGGTTGTCTTTCCGGGTCCTTGAGCCATGATCCCCTAACTTAAGACTTTTTCCTCCCTCTATTCCACACCCAACCAAAGCTAGAGCTCCTCCCTTGTGAGGCTATGAGGCTGGGTCTACTCTGGTCTCAAGAAGAAGATGAAGGTCAGAAGGAAGCCTGAAAGTCATCCGATCTAATTCCCCACACACATGTGGGCCTGCGGCAAGACCACGCAGCCTCCATTCATACCACCCTCTGTGACAAGAGCCTGCAACTTCCCTGGGCCAGCTTTTCCGTCCTGGAGTTGTTTTAACTGCTTAACAATGAAATCAATTGTTGACCCCACCTTCCTGTCTCTCACCTCTGGGGCTGAAGGCCAGAAAGAGCAAGCTGGAGCCTCTTCAAAACAGAAGCAGCTCTAGTATCCACAGGCCACACACCTCATACAGCCTCTCTCATTCCTTGGGACAAAGCCCCTGTCTCCTGACCAGCCTGGGACCCTTCCTTTGAAAATGGCCCAGTTCGCATCCCATTAGGACTCAGTACTCCCAGAGTGGGGTCCAAAAGAACTCCCTCCTGCTTATTCTTCTATTGGTCAAGGCCCAGACCACCAGACGGCAGCAGCAGCATTTCTGGCAGCCACATCTGACTGTTGATTCATTAGGACCCAATGACAACTAAAATCCTCAGTCATTTAAATATTTACTACTCAAGATCTAGTTATCCTCTAATTTAGCGGTGCTGTGGGCACTCCTCTCGGGGTGGGATTACCTTATTTGGGTTAAGTTTCATCTTATTTAGGTTTGATCCATCACTCAATACCATAAAGATCTTTTTAGATCTTTGTTCTGTCAGGAGAGGAATGGGTTATCCCTCCCAGCGCTCTGTCTTCCGTAATTAGATAGGCCTGTTGTAGCCTATTAGGGCTCTAGAGGAGGGGTCTTACCTCCCCGTCAGCCTACTGACTGACTGTTGTACCCAGTCTCCAAAGTTGCGCTCATGATACCCGCTTAGCATCCATCCACACCCTTGTATATTGTACCAGGGTTGGACCAAAGTGGTAATGGTAGTATTTCCTGTCTCTCTCTCTCTGTATGAAAAAAGCCGCATCAGGAGCCGTCCCATGGACAGGTGACAAGACACCAAAGCCTTTTGCCAACAGCCAAACATTCAGGTGGGTGAATGGGGAAGTGGAGCCTCCAAGCCTCCAGTGACAGTGACAGCGACAGCGACAGCAGCCCCAGCAGACATCTTGATTGCAGCCTCGTGAGAGAACCAGAACTACTCTCAGAAACCATGAGTTAACAAATGTGGGGGTGACTTGTTGTGTACCAATGGACAACAAATGACCCCACACACAGATACCTAGGGACAAGGAGTTGATCGCCAGGTTACAGGTCACAAGACAACAATGGTCACATGTCCTGTGGGCAGGGGCACAGTGCATGTTAAAATGTTCCTCACCTGGGGTTAGCGCTTTGCTCTTCCTTTTCAGTCCCTGTTGTCTGATCAGTCAGCCAGCCTAGGGCCTCCCCTGCCTGCCTGCCTGCCTGCCTGCCACCACCCTAACCCCACCATGGGAGGAGGCCAGAGCCTCTGCCCTCTCTGCAGGCCTGCGTGCTCCCCGTGCTCATGTAGCGGAGACAAGAGGTTATACGCCCACTTGCATGGGAGGTGGGGGGCTCAGTCTCTCGATGGGACTGGAACAAGGCACAGTTTGTCTCTGGTTTTAGGTGACTGCCTACACTGGCCTTAAAAGGAGACAGCCCCTTCTCCACCTGACCTGAGGCTCAGGTTTGCTCCATGAGGTCCAGTTCAAGTCAGCAGAGAGTTCATCACTGGGAGTTCTGACGTCAACACAGCCAGTCACAAAGCAGTACTTTGACTCCCCAGTCGCTCTCCTCCCTGACGACCCTCATGAAGAAGGCTAGCTATGATGTGAGGCAGAATTCTGGCCATCCCCACCTCTTCAGACCAGAGCTTCCAAGCTAGTGACTGTGGTAGTGTACGTGTGACCCAGATATGGATCTCTCGGGTTTCGAGGTATCAATCCCTTCAATTCTTGGAGCAGGGCCTAAGGTGACAGCCTGATCCTAGGCCAGTCACCTTAGGCTGTGATTTTGTCTCTTTGTTTCTCCCAGTGGACTGTGCAGTATTAACAATTTCCATGAGAGCTATGATGTGAAAAAAACAGTCTGCAGTATGGCTGTCAATAAACATCATTGCATGACCCCTCCATCCTTTCTGCCTGCAGTCGAGTCATTGAGAAAATGCTTAACAGTGCAGGCTCAAGGGCAAAAACACAGCCACCAGAACTTTCCCTCTGGGTGGACATGGAGCCACGTCCATCGCCATTGCATGCGTTCACCTGAGTGGCACTCCGCCCAGATAGCTTTCCATCAACTCCGTCTCTCGCCATCTGATCCACATGGATATCAGCACAGATCTTATCAACTACTCTGTTGACTTCATAATCCCAAATGAATTAATTGATTGAGGTAATCATCATCAACGGCTGATGGCAACATATAAAAAGAGCACCATCTAAGCACCGTGAGCCTCCCGATGAATGATGAATACATAACAACTACCTGTGCGGACGGGTGTCAGTCATTCAGCTCTCATCTCTCAGCTCAGAACCCCCTTCCCCCTGCTCTGAGAAGCTGGGGGCCGGCTGTCTGAGAAACATCTCCTTTGCAAGTTGACTTCATGCTCGGCTCTTCCCGTGGAAACACTGAGGGAAGACTGAAAGACAGGAGAAGGGAGAAGGGCCTTACTAATCCCTTGCTAGATTCTGACACCATCGCTCCAGCCCTGACCCTCTATCCTGCCCCCTCAGACAACCAGCAGCAGCAACTGGGTGACAGTGGCCATGCTCTGCAGTTCTGTCCTCCCAACCTCATTCACTCGTCCCACACCAAGGACAGTGACTGTTTCCTATAGTTATTTTCTCTGCTGAAAATCCCAGTGTAGTGTGGTTTCTGTTTTCCCTAGTGGACCCCTAAATGGTACAGGACCTGGCCAAAAAGAAAAGAAAAGAAAATTGAACCTGAAACTGATCAGATCTCTACTGGAGATCTCACCATGAATGTAAGCCACTAAATTTTGTAATGTGTTACACAGTGACAGACAACTAATACAGGTGTGGAAATGGTATTATAGTTATGGTTTTCTGAGATACTGTTAAATATTTATGTGGTTTCTAAGAGTTGCTTCAAAATAACGGGGGAATGGGTAGGAGAGAGTGTGGTTGGAAGTGAAATAAAACGTTAAAATTGAGTTGAAGCTGGGAGATGGGTAGGTTGGGTTCATTATGCTATTATTTCTATTTTACATTTTTCTTACTTTTTAAAATTAAAGTTTAAGAAAACCTTGCTCAAGTCCTGGAGAGCTATCAAAGAGAGAAATTGTGTTCTTTGACAAGAATTGTTCCAAGCAAATCCATGTTGGGTCTCATAACATCCACTTCCTTTTCTAGATACAAGCCAAATATCTAACAGTCCTTCTTGGTATCTTCCATGGAGAAAGTGTGCCGGCCCATAGCTTCAGAATCCACATTCTTCCCGCTTTGGGGAAGTGGAAGGGCAGACGGTGCTCAGCCACCTTCAAGAACATTTCTTTCTCTGTGATTTCTCGGTGACCTCAGCAAGTGTTCTAAGACTGTGAGTTCTCTGTCCAGCCAGACACACAGAACTGAGCAGCCAGGTGAGCATGGGTACCTTTCTCACCCATCTCATGCTTTCATGTCATGCTTGTATTGCCGAAGAGAAGGGACAGGAGCAAAAAAGGAGATGAAGAACTGGTCCACTCATCCCTAAAAGACTTATGCCATCTTCCCCAAGCTCTGTTGGACCGAAAGCATAAATATATGAGGGAAATGGGAGCCCAAAGAAAGAGGAAGGCAGTATGGAAAATGGGCAGTATAAAATTCAAGGCAAAGTACATTAAATAGGGCAAAGAGTGTAGTTTGATATTGATGAAAGTTATGATCAATTGTGAAATCATGGTTTGGTCCATGAACTTTAATGGACCTGAGAACATAGTATTGAAATGCATTAAGCACAAACTCTCAGAAGTGTGAGTAGAAATGGAAAGAAATTCAATTATAATGGAAGACTTTAGCATACTTGTCTCAACTCACCTAAGATCAAGAAGGCGAACTTAATAAAGCAAAAGAGATTCAAACTGTATTATTAATACATAAATTAATAGATATTGAACTGCAGAGACTCTATCTTTCTTAAGTGTCCATTGACTTTTATAAAACTGGCCGAATACCAAGTCCCAAATCAACTTCTAGTGAATTCCAAATCGTAGGAAGTATACAAATTACCCTCTCTGACCAAACGTTGTAAAAGTAGAAACAAATAATAGAAGTTTAAGAAAACAAATAAGTTGTAAATGTCATCATTTGAAAAACATTTTAAATACACTATTTTAACCCAAGTAATGGATCTTTTACTCCTGGGTTTCTTTTCGCTGTAAATTTTACCACAACAAACAAATTAACTAAATAAAACTTCCTGTTACCCCTGATGTTTTAGAAAGGTGTGTTTCAGTTGGCCTTCTCTTTCCTGCAAATGTCTACATACACCTATTAGAGTGGGCATTTGCTTTTTGGACCCCTCCCCTCCAGTATTCATTTTTTCTTTTCTTCTCTTTTGCATTGGTAACAGTGCTTAATTTCCTTTAGGAAAGCCACCCTTTCCAGATGTCAGTTCAGGGACAGGGCTGGTGTTGACTTCAGCCCGTCCCCACCCCCATGGAGGGGGTGATGCCAACTGGATCAAGGAAAGCGTTGCACTCCCTTCTCAGCTCAGGAATGGCCACAAGAACCAATCCCTCCCATGAGACATTTCCTAGGACTGCTGGCCCTATCCCTGGCTGAACTTGGACCTGGGGGTATGTAAGTCAGGAACTGGCTATCACGGGACAAGCGCCTGTGTGAGGACGGAGCCAACACGGGCTCCTGCACTGCATCCCATAATATCATCCCAGCTCCTGAATCAAACTATACCTGAAATCAGACCTACCCCTATACTTTCCAAGAAAAGTCTCCTGTCGTTTAACCCAGCTTGAAAGGGGTTTTCTAGTACTGTGTCTCTTCTTCCTCCTTTGAACCTGCCCTTTTTAAGCCTGATGTCTTTAGACACCATTCTTTTATTCCTCATTGAATTATTTAGAATCAAGTGGTCAAAATTGCTAATTTTTTTTCTGGAACTTCCCAGCCCTTTTGAGCAGCCAGCCCCTGTAGAGTCTCATGCCATGAATTATTTACATCATTCTTCAAATTTGCCTATCATCCCATCTTTTTTCAGGATGTTTTAAATCTCTGCCTTTCCAAGTCATTGCTTTCCCCCATAGGTCAACTCAGGTGCACTGCTTTGCAGCTGCTCTTTGTCTGAGAGAGAAAGAGACACAGACAGAGACTAGGTTAAGATTAACAAGATTAACTATTAACAAACAGTTTTCCAGCCTACTCTGAGGTAGGAAATTCTACCAGGTACATATGTTATTTGATCTTACAATAACCCCATGGAAGAAACATTTCAATGTCCAGCGTACAGGTTAGGACAGAAAGTCACTTGTCCCAGATCATTCCAAAGGTAGGAAAAGGAGCCAGAGGCCAAAAGCAAAACTGCCAGACTCAAAAGCCTTCCCCTTCTTCCTACTACCCTAAACGGTCCCCCTGGGCTACCGTTTCCTAAGGAGAGGACTCAGGGGCACCTCTCTGGGTCTGTTCTGAGATGCATCCCACTCGGGCAGGTGGGAGCTTGAGAAAAAGGTAGTAGGAGTTGCCTCAGTTTCCCCAGGGAAGATGCCTGCCAGCAGTTGGGGATCCTGATGTCCCGGTTGTACATCTCTGGGGATGTGCTCATATCATCCCTCCCTGCCTCTGCAGGGTCCTCCAGGCAACTGCCAGTGTTAGGCACTGGGAGGTCCCTGAGCCTTGTGGCTGGAGCCTTACAGGAACATGAAGAGGACCAGAGAGGAAGCGTCAGGTGTGGCCTCTGCCTGCTCTAACCCTGCCCCTGCCGCTCCACACCTGAGACCGGCCACCTGAGAAACTCTGACCCTCCGGAAGGGTATCACTCCCTCACCCCCTGTCCCCACCAGCAGGACATCCCCAGCCGAAGGATGGACAGAGCTTGCCTTCCAGCCAGAGCCTCAGAACCCCAAGTCTGCTCTTAACCGCTTGCACGGGGACTCTGGGAAAAGCACCCAGAACATACTTTCGGGAGGAGGGGTGTGTTCTCATTCTAGAGGGAGAGGGCTACCTTGGTATTTTTATTTAAGGACAATCAAAGCTGAATTTTGCCAAGTGAAAGTTTGTCCTCATATGTCCCAAGGAGGCCTTTGTCAGCAAAGGGAATACATTCCAGAGTCTCCAAAACAGGCGGGTTCTGGACCCTCCTGTCTCTTCCAACTCCCTCTACCTCTTAAAGCGTCGCACCCAGGCCCTACCACAAGAATGCTCTCCCACCTGCTCACACTGATAACTGCAAACAACTACCTTCAATCGGACCTCTACTACACCTGGCAGTTCACCTACATTACCCTTACATGGCACTGGCCCTTATATGGCAGGTGTGACTGTCCCTATTTTACACATGAAGAAACTGAGGCTAAAAGAAATGAAGAAATCCAAAATTATAAGGTTGGCCAGTGGGTGAGTTGAAAGACAGTCACATATTCACTCTGTCATACCGACTGGACTCCTGGAGCCAAGTAGAAGCATGCAGTGGATGGAAGGTGGTCCATGGTCCTATAAGCCCCTCCGTTCACCTGCACCGTCTCCCCAGCTAGACACCGAGCACCTCTCAGAGCTGCTCCAGCCCCCTTCACGTGTCCCCATGTCCCGCACCTGGTACTGAGCAGAGGGCCATAGGGACATGGCCACATTTGTGGCTGCACATCAACTGTCCTTTGAAAATCTTCTCACTTTGAGAAATGCCCTCTGAGTTCTGCCTTCCCAAGTACAGCGGGGGGTAAAAGTAGGTGTACAATTGTTCATATGAAAAATAATACAATTAATACATAATAATACAAGAATAAACTCTGTGTCCGTGCGCTCCGAACTGTAAAGCTACTTTTGCCTCACCCCGTGCACTTCTCGGCTCAGTCCCCAGGCCCCACGGCAGCGAGGACATGGGCACGTGTGGCATAGGCTCCACCCTGAGAATCCCTGATTCAGAACTGAGCTCCAGAAACAGGCGGACTTCTGCTGTGTGGTCCCGCTTTCAGGGTGGCCCGGGTCACACGGTCAACTTCCAGGGGCAGAAGAGACTGTGGTTGCAGTGAGGTCGGCTCCTGGCACCCAGCTCATTGGCCTCGGCGACACTTTCCTCATCCAGCCAGCTGTGCGTGAGGGCCTGAGCTTGTCCTGAAGGCTTCCCCTCAAGTCTGCTGCTCTCATTCTCCCGATGAGTTTCCATTATCTCCTGGGCCTTAATCCCTTTTTGCTTAAGCTATGGCCATAATGGCTTCCAATGTTTGCAACTGCACTCCATAAACATTCAGCAAATAAACATTTTAAAGTCACTTCTCAGGCTGGAGAGGAAGTTGCATCACAAGGCCTGCCTAAGCCCTTCCTCCTCTCCTCATCCTGGCTGGATGCCCAGGTCCCTCAGCCGCCTTCATCCAGGTAGGCAGGACACGGCCCAAGGTCGTGTGTGGTGTCCACCGTAGGCCCAAGGAGATACTTATCAATTGTTGTGTTTCTCCTAAATTCACCTACACTCTGGGATCCCTTGGACCACTTTTTGAAATTCCCATCCATTTACTTCCTGTCAAGTGCCAGGCACCAGCTAGATAGCTGGACTATTAGCTCATTTTGTCTTCAGATGGGTGATATCATCTGCATCTCGTAGATGAGGAAACTGAGGTTTGGAGACTTGAAGTGGTTTGTCCAAGGTCACAGCCTATAAGCAGAGGATCAGGTGTGTGCTCAGGACTCTCTGGCTCCAAACCTGAACATCCTAACCCTGCCCCTCTGCTGTACACAGGGCGGCCTGGGAGGTGGACATCTGGCCTGAGGAAGTCAGAGGCCGTCAAGGACCGATGGCCCACTTCAGTGAACCCGACTGGGGATTTGGGAATCAATGGCTGGATGGGCTGGAACCCCAGATGTTCTGATTTAAAACAGGAAGATTTAAAGTTATTATACTATTGTCTCATAAAAAGCAATGTTATAAAGACTATGGGGACACCTGTGGCTATTGTCTAAGGCCACACAATGCTTGGGACATTGCCTACTGTTGGGGCCTCCCTCCAACTCATGAGAAACAGAAGAACAATCTTTGTGTTTGCTGAAGGAACTGCGGCAAGCACCCAGGGTCCCTGTTACAGGCTGAATGTCTGTGTCCCACCAAAAGTGCAAAGATTGAAATCTCATCCCCAATGGGAAGGGATCTGCAGTTGGCGTCTTTGGGGGGTAAGTGGAGTGTCCATGACTGGGATTAGTATTCTTATAAGAAGAGGCCAGAAGCTTGCTCATTGACTCTTTCTGCCATGTGAGGACACAACTAGAAGTTAGCCAGTTGTCTGCAGCCCAGAAGAGGGCCCTCAGTGAACCCCAACCATTCTAGCCCCCTGACCTCAGACTTCTAGCCCCTTGAACCATGAGAAATAGATTTCTGTTATTTATAAGCCATCTAGTTTATGGTATGTTGTTCCAGCAGCCCATACCCCTAGGTCTCATCCTCTCCTCCTCAGCTTCCAGGGAGGGGCTGCCTGCCAAAAGCCAGAGCCTGCTGGGGGCCACATTATGCCAGGTGACTCATCTGCTCTAAAGGGGACAGTCCTGGAAGACCAAGGCTGGAGAGAGAGGTTGGATCAGGCTGCTGGCCTTCTCCCTCACAACATGCAGACACGCTGACAAGCCGCTGGGGACTTCTGTCCCAGAGACTGAAGAGGGCTCAGGCATTGCTCAAGGCTTGTGAGTGAGAACCCGACCCTGCCCTGAAGAGGCACCCTCGAGATGGCAGGAGCGCGTGACCTCTGAGGGCAAAAACCAAGGTGAAGGCAAGCTCGGGTCTGGGCCTGCCTTCTCGACTCCAAGTTTGTAAACTGAATTCCAGTGGCAAAGTGCTTCAAAAAAATGTTTAAGTCATTTTCTAGCATCTTGCCATAGAGAGAGTGCATTGTCTAGAGAGCCCGGGGGCTTGATGAATGGGAAGTCCAGCCAGGTCGTAGCTGGAGGCAGGTGAAAGGCAACCATACATTGATGCTCCTCTCCCTCTCTGCCTCCCTCCCTGCCCTGCTCTCTGAAAATAGTGAATAAAATCTTAAATTAAAAAAAAGAAAGAAAGAAAAGAAAAAGAGAATGGCAAGTGGAAGTGTTTTTAGCCAAATTTGGTATGCAAATACACCTTACCAGAAATTCCCTGCCGCATATAGAGCTGAGAGAAATTGTCACAGGGATCTGGAAGGGGAAGGTGAGGAACCCCATGGTGAGGCTGTTAGAGGCCAGGAAAGGGGTCAGGGTGGACGGGGCTCAGCAGCAGTCTAGACCTCTGCTGCTGGGGGTGAATAAATGTGGAGGGGTCAGCAATTGCTGACCGCAGCCTCAAGGTGCACACATCAGCCCAGACAGACCTGTGACAGCGTAATGCTGAGACAGGAAAAAACAGACTCAGGGTTTTAGCACGATGCTATTTGCACTCCCTGCATAAATTAAAATGCATGCACATAAAATGATTTAGGCCTCATAAAAGCAATAAAATAAAAGCGAGTTCCTGGAGCACGTCAGGCACAGAGAACGGAGCTGGAAGGGGATAGTTGCTGACAGGCGTCCCGCTCACCCACTCGCCCCAGAGCCACTTCCCAGGGAACCAGCCCGAGAGGCTATTTGATATTTTTAAATTTGCTTAAAAAGCAGCAAAAACAATAATATCAATGTTAATTGTTGCTGACCAGCTATTAATCATTAGCCTGCTGCCCCCCAAATAACAAGCCTTCAAACAAATAGGCTAAATTCCCCTCCAGCCACACGTCCGATGAGAACAGCCACAGAGCCAGCCACCAGACGCCGCTGGCTGGAGGAGCGCGGCCTGCGCGGGCTGAGGGGGGCGCACGCCCCTCCGTGTGCGGCTCCAAACCTTACTCTCTATAATAAGCTCTCTTGGGTGTTGCTTAGGGGTTTCATTTATTAAATACCTTCACTTCGTGCAGAATTATTAGTTTGTGTGCACAAAGTTGGAGTTTTTTCTGCTGCAGGATACTGTTTTCTTTGCAAGTCAGGTTTATATAAGGAGCTAAAAAGGTCACGGCTACAAGAAAAGGAAGGAAGAGAAGAGAACAAAGGAATGACTCAGGGAGAAGAGGGGAGAAAATAATATCAACCTTCATTAATCCAGGACTTATGGCATCCGGGGAGCTGGGCTGAGCGCTTGACAAAGTACATGGCCACACTATGAGCTGAATCTTGCATTTCTATCCTGTGTAGGCTGAGGCTCAACATCATTCAATGTCCTGCCTAAGATCCCAGAGCTAATAAGTAGCAGAGCCAAGACTTGAACCCACATCTGTTTGACTCTGAAGCCCTGACACAAGGCCCACAGCATCCATAATGGTCAAGTTTCATTCCAAAAAACTCCAGAGGCCAAAGTGAGGTCCGATCTGCTAACAGTACAAAAGGGCAAGATGTACCCATGGGGCCTGAGAGGAAAGATCAGGTGAAACCAGTTGTGTTCAGAGAGGGTAGCCATAGGATGAATAAACCCTAAGCACTTCTGTGAAGTGTGGGGACCAGGTGTCCGAGGGATGTTTCAGGCCAGGACATGTTCCGGCAGCTCTGAGACTCCTGAGTTCCTTGACCCATCTACCCACCATCACAATTTGCCTCCCGAAAGGTGCAGCTTTGCCATGACAGCCCATCTGCAAGTCAGGCCACCCCTGCTCCTCCCAGCTCTAGGGTTGCCATAGCAACCATTTGAGGTGGCTGAGATTTTTCTCTAAAGAAGAGGTCCCTCACAGAACAGAGGAAAGGAGTGAGAGTCTTGGAGGGTGGTGTCAGTCACCTCGTTCTCTGCCCCAGTGAGTAGAGGGGCCCAGGTGAGTTCAGCAAAGTGAAGAACACAGAGGGTTACAGTAAAACTTCCCAGGCACCCCCAACCTCAGCATACAGAAAAAAGGGTCAGGTTTGCACAATGCTCTAGGGTTACATGGAGGCAATTTGGGTGCATCTATTGGGGACTGGGTAAAAAAAATAAAAGCTTTTAGTGTTAGTATTATATTTTCTTTATATTATATAATTTTTAAAAGAAAAATAAGTACAAAGAAATAGGGAAAATATTCACTATTGAGTACGTATAAAACTTCCCAATAAAATCTTTTCAAAAAATGTAATGAGAAACTTGAGCATTCTTCCATGAATGCGGTTTTTTTAACATCAGGCTTTACATGTGAAAGGGCCATACTCAATTCTTGATGGCGGCTTTTTAATGATGATCTCTTAACATTCTTGAAAGTCGCTGTCAATAGGAAACTTGTTCACGCAAGTACACAACCAAAAAAAAAAAAAAAGTAAGACCATTTCATAAGCATTCAACAATGTATGGCACTTGAAATTATATAAAAAGAATCTAACAGCTCTTCTTTTTCTTTCCTTGACAAATGCAATGTTGAGATTTCTTGTTACACTGTGAATAGCATCAAACATTTCATATCAAGTATTTCAAAATAATGACGATGTTCGCATTTGCAGACAGCGCAATATTGTTGGGGTGCTCTCCCTGCAGAACACGGATGCCACGGACAGCACACTCTGCCTGCAAGTGGGCTCAGGTTGCTACCTTATGTAAAGTCAGGGGACGGAACCTTCTCCTAGAACTGCTTCCCCATGGAGAGCCTGACCAAACTCTTCATCATCGCCTTCCTGACCCGGCCCACATTGGACTGTGCACCACACCAGGACAAGCAGGAAGATGAACTACAGTTAGCTGCTGACACAGGTGACAGGTGGCAGACACCCCCTTAGCCATGCCCAGCCAAACATGGTACCAGATGTGGCTGCTCATCCTGAAGCCTGCTGGAGCCGCAGGGCCTGCTCTGCTTCCCAAGTGCCTGGACTTTATCTGGTCAGCAGACCCACCATCCTAGTTTGCCCGGGACTGAGAGGTTTCCAGGGATGTGGTTCTTTCAGTGATAAAGTTGGTGAAGTCCCAGGCCAGCTGCCTGAAGGCTGTAAGAATCAGTTTCTTGCTACACACCTGTAATCCACGTGTTGTGCACACACATTGGGCTAGAGCAGGGTTTATCAAATGTCTGTACGCACATGAATAACCTGGAGATCATACCTTAAACGAAGAACCCGAATGAGTAGTGTGAACGGGGCCTCAGATTCTGCATTTCTAACAGGCGCCCAGGTGATGCAGATGCTGCCAGGCATAACCCACACTCTGAGCTGCAAGAGCTCAGATCACAGCACTGAAACGAGAGCCGGGCCCTATCACTGTGACAGGAAATTTGCAGCCAACAGTCCCAGAGGAGCCAGAAAAGAGCAGGAAAGTGTCACTGTATCCCATCCCCACCATTTGAAACCCAATCCTCCCCAAAGGCCCACAGATTTGGAAAGTGACTCTACAGTGGAGCGTAGCCCGTGAGGACAGATTTCCTGTTGCCTCTAGGCCATTCAATTCTGAGACCAATTGACACCAGCTAGACCTCAGCTTGGGTCATTACAGAGCGTTTCAGGAAGTGGGGACCTCAACAACAGAACATGTGTCATGTCCATATGCTAGTTTATTGCTTCTTAGCTGTAAGAGTACTCCTTCCTGTCCTGCTTCGTGACACTGGGGCTAGACTCTGACACTTAGTGCTATATTAGATTTTGTCTTTAAAATGCACCGAGGCAGGTGGGCAGGCATCGCTGCAAGACTATTGAGAGAAGTTTCTCATCTTGGTTCTGGCATATTTTATCTCCACAGCTGTCATGCTATTTAGGAGGCCTACTGGCACTCATTTTCCAACAAGATCTCTAGAAATCCAATAGACCAGGGGTCCCCAACCCCCAGCAAACCAGTAACTGTCTGTGGCCTGTTAGGAACGGGACTTACGCAGCAAGAAGTGAGCAAATGAAGCTTCGCTCTTACTACCTCCTGAAACCTGCCTCCTGTCCCCACTTCCCCATCCATGGAAAAATTGTCTTCCATGAAACCTGCCCCTGGTGCCAAAATGGTTGAGGACCACTGCAATAGACCTCCTTCTTGACCAGCTCTGGTCCACTGATACACTAACTTAGTTGGCTGGTTGACAGGCAGCCCCTGTAGACCAGCTATGGACCATCTATACCTCTGATGAGTTTTGCAGCAGCCCAGTGGGCTGTTGCTATAGAAATCTCTGGCCCACACCTTCTGCCAAGTTTCTTCCCCACGGGAAAGCTGTGGGCGCATGTAGCCGCCACACCCTCTGTATAACAAGGTCTGACTCTAAGCAGGGGGGGAGGTAGGAATGCATCTTCCAAGTTCTTAATTCCTTCCTTGTCTTCTCTCCATTAGCCCTAGAGGAAGTGGGGTTTCCTGCATTTGTTAGCCCTATGAGGGCTGTCCCGAAAGTATCAAGCCAACATCACTGGCATTAAAACAGTTTGCTCAGCTGAAACTTTCAGGACAAACCCTCCTATTGTCCTTAGAGTCCTCCATCGCCCCTTTTAGTGATTATCCATATTTTACTAGCTAATAATTATTTATTGTAATTTATCCCTGTTCAAATTATCCGTGTGAGTTCTATCTTTGCCTGACCCTTGACTGAAACATCCAGCATTTAATCAAAAATTGTGAGGCATCCAGACCTGGCTGGTGGCTCAGTGGATAGGCACCAGCCTGCAAACCCAAAGGTCACTGGTTCGATTCCCAATCACATAAGCAGGTTGCAAACCGGGTCTCCAGTCAGGTCCATAGCTGGAGGGAGGTGAAAGTCAACCACACATTGATGTTTCCCTCCTTTTTATCCTCCCTCCCAACCCTTCTCTCTAAAAATAATGAATAAAATCTTAAAAAGAAAAATTAAGAAGCAACCAAAAACAACGCAGGTAAATATGACTTATAACCAGGAGGAAAAGAAATCAATCAACAAAAGCAGGCCTAGAAATTACGGAAGTGATAGAATTAGTCATCAAGGACTTTAGAACATTATAAATCTTATAAAAATGCTCAAAGATACAAAGGTGAACATGAATACAATGAGGATAAAATGAAATATGCAAAATAAAAGGACCCAAGGGCCATAGGAGATGAAAAATACAAATCTGAACTGGAAAAAATAATGTGCTGGCTGGGATTGACAGTAAATTAGAAATTGCAGAAAAAAATATCACCCAATTGAGAACATAGCATTAGAAACTGTCCAAATTAGGTACAAAGATGAAAAAGAATTTAAAAAAATAATAAACATCAGTTACCTGTGAAGCAAGGTTAGGGTACCTTAACATATGTAATCAGAGTCTCAGAGAAAAGAGGGGACAGAAAAAAATATTTGAAGAAAAAATTGGCTGAAACTTACCCAGATTTGATGGGAACACACAAATACAAGAAACTTGATGAGCCCCAAGCAGAATATAGATAAAAATACAAAAGCACATCATACTCAAAGCTGCTGAAAACCAGTGATAAGAAGGGAATCCTAAAAGCAGCCAGAGGAAAAAATCTCTTATATATAAAGGAAAAAATAAGAATTACAGCAGACTTCTCATCAGAAGCATTTCAAGGCAGAAAACAATGAATCAAAAATCTTTAAATTGCTGAAAGAAAAACGACCAGCTTAGAACTCCAAAGTCAATGAAAACATCTTTCCAAAATGAAGGTAAAGCTAAAGACTTGCAGACAAACTCTGCAAGAAATATTAAATATAAAGCTCTTCAGGCAGAAGAAATTGGATTCCAGGTGAAAGTTTGGATCCCACAAAGGAACAAAGAGAAAGAATCAGACCACTGATACATTCAACATGATAAATCCTAACCATCATCTAAGCAAAGGAAGCCAGACACAAAAGACTACATATTATATGATTCCATTTATAATCCTAGAAAAGGTAAAAAGTATAGTGACAGAAAGAATTCAACAGTAGCTCAGAGCTGGGTGGAGGGAAGGAGACTGACTTCAAGTTGGCACAAGATAAACTTCGGATTGAAAGCAAGGTTCCATATCTTGATTGTGGTTGTGGTTATATAACTAGATATGTTTATCACAACCTGTCAAACAGTTTCCTTAAAATCAGTGGAGTTTATTGAGTATAAATGAAAACATAATAAAGTTGATTATCTGGGAAAAAAACATAAATGACCACATATAATGTTTTGATTTTAAAAATGCACTGAAGTTTAAAAGAAGGTGAATGGAATTAAAATGTATTTAAGTATTAAGTGTGGTTTGCAAGGGAAGGGTAAAGATATTGATTAACTATGGGTTAAGGTTAGACTTGGATAAACTGAGAAAGAAACTTTTATTTCTAAGGTTACCACTAAAGGAATAGAAACAGATAAGTCATTTTCTAATCAGTGAAGGGAAGGAGATGTAATAGACAAAAAATACTGAATCAAAAGTAGAGTGAAAAAAGAGTATAGCACAGTGGATAAGGTGCCAGCCTGCGAACCCAAAGGTCACTGGTTCGATGCCCCAGCCAGGGCAACATAATCAGGTTGCAAGCCAGGTCTCCAGTCAGGTCTGTGGCTGGAGGCAGGTGAAAGGCAACCATACATTGATTTTTCTCTCCCTCTCTGTCTCCTTCCCTTCCCCTCTCTCTGGAAATAATAAATAAAATCTTTAAAAAAATTTTTTAAATAATTTAAAAAATTTTTTAAAAAGAGTATAATGCGTGAGATAACTAGGGAGCACAAAATAAGATGATAGCTATACATTTCAATAATCAGTAATTACAAAGAGGTTTTATGGACTAAAAGACGAACAAATAATTCTCGCAAGTTCTACCCGAGAAGGCTGGTGCTGCTATATTGACATTAGGCAAAATGGGCTTTAAAGCAAAAGCATTACAACGGTAAACAGGAACACTTTGTAACAACAGACAGTTCAGGTCAAAAATCGAAACATGTAACCATTTTAGAATTGTATGCACCTAAAAACACAGTCTCAAAATCAGAAGCAAAAAAAAGTGACAGAGCTACATGGGGAAAGAGATAAATCACTCTATAGTGCTAGTGTGAAGTCTTTAACATGCCTTTTGCAGTAATCATTAGACTAAACAAATTTCGTTTAAGACCTGAAAGATATTTAACCATGCTTAATTTACTTAATTTGACGGGATGGATGATATAACTCACTCTACCAGGTGACTGCAAAAGACATTTTTGTTCCTCATTGTCCCAGGCTGAGACACTGAGGCCTGAGAGGCATTGAACAGACGCAGTGGAACAAGATCTCAAGGTGCATCTGCTGTCCCCTAAATCGTTCATTTTCTACTCTTTCTGGAGGGTTCTATATGCTTCCCACTACCCTACATTACTAATGCCTTTGGCCAAAAGCCACATCCGGTTCCACAAAGCCAGCCCAAGCCCAGGGTGACAATTGCTGATGGCTGAGGTGTTTCCAAGGAAGGAAGAAAGCAGGAAGCAAAGCCTGGGGTCCCCATGCTACAGTTTGCCGGAGGAGGAAGCCTCCGGCCATGGGGTGTGGTGGGCTGGCTGTTCCCAGACACACTCCAGGAAGCTGGAAGACTTGGATGCAAGAAAAACTTAGCAGCCTCCATCACTGGGGAGAGCGGACTTCCCTGGGCCACTGAGAGGAAGGAGGCATTCCAGGCACCCACGCTAAAAATGGTCTTTTGTGAGTAAAAGGGAGCACAGATGCAGGTGCCTTAAAGGGGGACAGAAAGGCCAAGTCCATCTGCACTAGAGGCGGTGGTGTGCAGCTGGCCGGGGCTGCCCCAGGAAAACACGTCCCCAGGATGTTAAACAATCTTGAGAATGTGGCCAGAAGACAGAAGGTCAACCCAGCCAATTTCGACTTCTCCAAGGTGCTGAGAACCCCTAGGCACTGAGCCTCAGCTAGGCCTGTTGGTCCTGTTGTTGACCAGCCATCCTGTGGGCATCTCTGGCATTTCCCCTCTTCTCTCCATTTAGCCCTCAGTTCCAGGCCTGGGCTGATTAGGGCTCTGTGCTATTTTATGCAGGTGCAGCTTTGTGCGTTGGTAGTGTTACCGTTGGTATTTAGCTTAAAAAAGGGAGCAAAATAACTTGACATTGAGCTTAATAAACCATGCCACACTAGTCTCCCATGCATGGGTTTTTGAAATGCTTTTCTTATGATCCTGTGGAAGGACCTAACTCCCACCTACAGATTAGAAGAGCTCACCAAAAAAGAAAAATAAAAAGCATTCACTCAACAAATGTTTATTGAGCAACTATATCATATTCTAGGCACCTTGCCAGGACCTGAGGACAAAATGGTGATGCTACTGCTGCTGCTGCTGCTGATGATGATGATGATGGCAAAGAAATGACCAGCATTTATTGACCACTCCCTATGTGCCAAGCACCATGCTATGCACCTTATGCAATCTTCAGAGTAGCTGGTATTGTAGGTATTATAATGATTATCTCTGTATAGAAAGAACACGGAGGCTCAGAAAGGTTAAGTGATGCACCCAAGGCCATGCAACAGGTAGTGACAAAGACGGAACTGGAACCCAGAACCAAGCTTTTCATCACAATGGTTCCAAGATGCACAGACCTGGCTGCAACTTGAGGGAGGCAGGCAAGGTAGCAGATCCAAGGTTTAGAGAGACCATTCCTAGGCTCTGTGAAGCTCTGGTCACTGTTCCTCAGCCCAGCCAGATCCTCATCATGGGCATCTGTCTCCCAGCTGCACCTACACAGGCACCCAAAGCCCCTCCAGTGACCACGCAGCCCGTGGCTGCAGCTCTGTGAGCCCCAACCTCAGCTACCTGCCTGGGAGGACTCTGTTCCAGCCGTTTTCCAGCGCTCAGGGAACAGCATGTTTTCCCAGTGGGGCTATGAAGGGACATCCCTCGCATCTTCTCCTTCCCAGCAAGGAAAGGCATTCCAGCAGGGAGACTGTCTTCCCCGGGAAGGGGATGAGTCAAGAAGGACAGGTTCCTCTGGACAACACCCTCCAGGGATGATCGGAAGTGGAATCCAGTGTGTGTGCTTCCAAGGGCCCAGGGAAGTGGGGTCGGGAGGCCAGAGTGTCTGCTGTTGACAAGGAGTGGGCAGGTGGGGACACACAAACAGAGGAAGCCTGCGAAGAAAAGAATTGAGAGGGCAGGGTCCCAGGAGCCACAGGCTGAGCAGGGTCCTGAGTACGGGGACAAGACCAGGAAGTCAATCCTTAGAATCTAAGATATTAACGCGCAGAAGAGGTGGAGGCAAGGCCATCCTGCTACGTGGTACTTTGATCACTATTTCCTGGCAGAACAAATGCCTTTCGGTGAGCAGGAAACAGCCCTATAGAGGTGTGACTAAGAGGAAGAGGAAGTGTGCTTTGTAAACTGTAGAATTCTCTACAGGTGTTTGTTCTTGGTAACAAGTGGTAGGACAGGTGCAACCAAGAAACAGGAGAGCCATCAGGGGAGGCCTGGAGTTAGAAAGAATTGTTGTCTATGGCATGGAGGAGGGGGGATGTGGATTCTGGGAACAAAACTCAGCGCACACTCCCACCCCACCCCCACCCCATATGCTGTCAGAAATAGCCTGGGAGCCGTTAACTGCACCCAGTCTTATTTACCCTGCCAGGCCCTGTATTTTATCAGGTGGGAGCACCTGTTTTATTCATTTTTTTATTCATTCAACTAGTGTTTCTTGTATACCTATTGCGTGCCAAGTTCTGAAATAAGAAAAGTGATTATAACTGTGGTGAGCACCATCAAAGACATGTACACAGTGCCAGAAGGGCCTATAATCGGGATGTATTAGACATATAATCGGTTACACAGGGCCTATCATCAGGATAACAGAACTAGTGAAACTGAGGAAGAGTTGGTAATGAAGCTGAGCTCCAAAGAATGAGAAGACATGAGTCCGGTAAACAGGGGAATAGGGGTAAGCCAGGCATAAGGAATCATCTGTGCAAAGACCCTGCAGAGAGGCAGAGAATAGCTTACATATTAGATAGGTTTCACTGCAGAACAAATTGCTCCAAACTCAGTGGCTAAAAACAACAATCACTTGTTTTAACCCACCATTTCGTGGGTCATAAATGTGGCTGGGTTCAGCTAGGGCGTTCCAACAATCTAGGTGACATTGTGGCTGACCTTGGCAGAGGCTCTCTTGTGCATCTGTGACTACTGGCTGACCTCTGGCTGGGACTCTGGTTCTTCGCCTCATGGTCTGTCATCCTCCAGCAAACCACCCTGGCTTCCTTCCCACGGCAGTGAAAGGCTTCCACAAAGCAGCCAACAAGGACAACCTCCAAAGCTCAGGTACTTTTCGTGTCTCTGCAGCCAGCTCACGGGATACCATCCCAGTGCCCAAAGCAAGGCATATGGCTAAGCCCAGAGTCGAGGGTAAACAGACTGCAATAATCGACCTCCACGTGTTCAAAGAAAAAGAAATGAAAGAAAGCAGGGGCTCCGGCTGGGTGGTTCAGTTGGTTCCGTTACCGAGCAAAGTGGGGCTCATTCACATGTCACCTTGGTGTATGACCCAAAAGTTGGTGTTGAGAAAAACATGTCTTTGTTTGCAAATTCCAACCTTGGGGGGTTGGGAGCATTTCAGCACAGAGCCCTGTTCTCCCACAATACCCAGTACTTCCCTTGTTCCCCAAAAAGCTAGAAACCAAAACCAGCCCAACAGTTCCCCATCCCTTATCTGTCAGCTCTCTCCTTCAGGATCTGGGGTACACGGTCCTCAGCCTCTGTCTAATAGTCCAGGAAAGCATGTGCTGTGTTACACTGGATCCTGGTGAAGTCCGGGAAAGGCACAAGTCCTGAGAGAGGGTCCGTCCTTTCCAAATGTCCTGAGGTCCAAGAGTCCAGATAGAGCCCAGGTCCGCAAGGCAGAGTCTTTGGTGGCTTCAGAGCAGCTGGGGTGGGCGCGATCACAGCAGCAGCCCCTGCTTTCTTACTAGCCCGGGCCACATGGCTGAATCCTAACTACAGACTGCATGGCTGTATGCTGTTTCCCATGGCTGCTACAGCTGCTCCTACATCGTGCTCTTCCTCATGCTCCTCCTGCGTGATTCTCAACATCATCTTGCTTCTCCCTCCCAAGGCTGCCCACCCTTCCTTTTAAATCCTGAAAATCAGTACCCCTTTTGCCTCTGAGGGAGAGCACAGCTATTATCTAGCTATCAGCTTGCCGTAGACATGCAAAGTACCTTAAAAGCTGTACTATCTCCTTCCTCCACCCCTGAAACCCTGGGCTGTGGGACTTTGGGATCCTTCCTTCTCCACTGCTCTGTATCAGTTAGTGTCATCCCAATACACCGATACAGGTTCGATCCCTGGTCAGGGAGCATACACACAGGAATCAACCAGTGAATGCATAAATAAGGGGAACAACAAATCAGTGTCTCTGTCTCCTTTAAAAAACAAAAAATCAATAAATGAAAAAAAACTTTTGAGATAAAAAAAAGAAAGTGAGAAAACTAGAAGAGTGGAGGGTAAAGGGGAACATGGCACAGGTAACAGTAGAGGTGGGTGGGAGCCAGGGTACGCAGGCCCCTGAGGGCACACGAAGAGTGTGGTCTTTACCCTAAAAACAGGCAAGCCCTCTGCTTTCCGATCCTCTGTCTTGTGGGTTTGGTCAGCATAAATAAACCCCTTGAAGGATGAACTGGGGGAACTAGTAAAATGGATTTCCTAAGCTTCGGACACTGAGGACAGGATGTGGGACATGGTCTGCCCCACACATCCCTGCCCACAGCCCACACGGCCGTCAAGGCCCCAGACCCTCCCACCTCCATGCCTTGGCACCTGCCTGTCCCTCAGCTGGGGACAATCTTCCCACACCGCCCTGCACAGGGCCAGGTCCTACCTCACCAGACTCAATTCGGGCACACCACCTCAGAGAAACCGTCCCTGACTTCGCCAAGCCCCAAGACCAGCGACCAATGACAGCATGAGATCTAGGAAACAAGCCTGTGACCTACAGCGGCCTTGTGGTTTCTAAAACCAAGTTGGTGCGAGGCCCAGGCCTGCCCACGTGGCACACACCGGTGGGCACCATGTTTTGCCCAGGCTGTAACCATCTTTTTTATGCTCACCCCCCACTAGACTACCTTTCTTGATAGTGCCCATAAACCCAGGGCCTGCACTGAGAAAGAAAGAAAGAAAGAAGGGGGGTGGGGAGAGAAGGAAGGAAAGAAGGGGAAGAGAGGAAGGAAAGAGATAAAGAAAGAAGGAAGGAAAGGGAGGAAGGAAGGAAGGAAGGAAGGAAGGAAGGAAGGAAGGAAGGAAGAGAAAAGAAAATCCATCACTAAGCAGGACTATCCTCTGAAAGCCCTGGTCAGCATTATTAAAGTCTTCTGTCACAGCCATTAAGGGGAGGCCAGGAGCTGCAGTGTCTCCCAGGCTCAGCATAAAGCCACCTGCCCAGAGGGGAAAGCCCTCTGGCTCTGGCATTATCCCAGGCAGGGCAGCGGGAGAGTGAAGAGAAGAGAGCTCCTTGGGAGACAAGTGCCGACATCATTTACTGTCGTGGGGTGGGAACCAACCTGCAATGGCCCCCAACTGGGGCAGGTCTCCCCTGGTTGCTAGCACAGCTAGGGTGCTGAGGAAGGCACGTGTGCCAGGAAGCCCACTTCCAGGTTGACTTGCTCACCACAAGCCGGAGAAGCAGCCCTTGTGAACCAGGGGCTGAGAAGTGGGCACCAAAAGCTTCGGCTCTGCCCACCAGTCTTAACAAAGACTTTCCCATACTGGCGTCTGGTCTTAAACATGAGGGTTTAAATCATTTTGTCTCCACCCTGACTGGTAGCACAGTGGATAAGGCGCTGCCTGCGAACCCAAAGGTTGCTGGTTCGATTCCCAGCCAGGGCACATAACCAGGTTGCAAGCCAGGTCCGTGGCTGGAGGCAGATGAAAGGCAACCATACATTGATGGCTCTCTTCCTCTCTGCCTCTCTCCCTTCCCCTCTCTCTAAAAATAATAAATAAAATCTTTAAGTCATACTGTCTCCCATTTATAGAAAAGACACCTGAAGCCCAGGGAGATAAGCCTTTGACACCTGAAGCCCAGGGAGATAAGCCTTTGATCCATTGGCCAGTTTAATAGTCATAACCACCCAGATAAAAGACTACATTTCCCAGCTTTCTTTGCAACTAAAGTGTGACATGACCAGGTTCCAGCCAATGAGACATGACTGAAAGTTGCCCCATTGGCTCACAAGGGACAGAGGTGTGTCTCGTTGTTCTCCTTACAACTGCATGATGAGTCATCTGGGACCATGTAGCCAAGGACAACACCTTAGAGTGATGGAGCAGCAAAAAACATGGGAAGAACCAGTGTCCCTGATACCTGGGCACACAACTTGGCACACACTGCCAAGTGAGAATGAGACAAACTAGTACTTTGATTAAGCTGCTATTATCTAAGGTATTTGCTATAGCAGCTGAATCTACATCCTCCTGACTCATAGCCCAGGCCCAGGTTTCCTCAGGAAGCTCTGGACCACTGGGGCTGCCTAATCCTAGGCACTCTTCTTAGAGCAGGACACCAGGGCTATGACCTCCACCGCAGGAACCAGCTGTTTTCTTGAAAGGAGAGTTGGGGAAACTGCTTGGCGGAAGCTGCAGACTGCCAAGGCTGGGAAGGGAAATAGGCACGTTTGATAGTCCACCGGTGCAGACACCAGTCCACCTGCACCAGCTGTTAAAATACTGAAATGATTCCAGGCCAGGGGTTAAGAAGCCACTACCCGGACCCAACCCACCCCTCAAATGTTCACCCTCCCCAGGTAACTTTGTCCCAGATCCAGCAATGAAAGGAGTAACACCTGACACAGGAAGGTCACCAGGACCGCCTTTCTGACCTCTGGTATTGATTCAGCAAGCCATACCACCTGGCTGTAAGGTGCCTGATCTCAACGGACTGAAATGAAGTGGAACCCTGATCTCCATGTGGAGGGTGGCGAAGCTGATCTGAGTTCTGAAAGCCAGAGCCTGGCTTTTGAATCCCCACCTCCGTCTCCTTTTCTCCTCCCCAAAGCCAGAAACACCCAGACCCCACTGAGGCCTGCCTTCACCCAGAGAGAATAATCCCACAATCACACCAGGTATTATTGCACTCTTTTATTTACAGAAAACACAGATAAAGCATTTCAATGTTCATTTAGCAAACTGATCCATTCTTTTTTATTTTTTTCTTTTTGGCACAAAGATATATCACAGATGGACCCCAAGATCAATCAGAAACCCATAAGATTTATCAGTCATTACTGGTCCAGGGGCAGCCACAAGACTCAGACAGACAGACAGACAGCATCGCCACAGTCCGGAAAAAATAAACAAGGTCCACATTCACCTCACAGTAAAAACCTGCTCACCGACAGGCAAGGGTGGGCAGGAGGGGGCAGTTTCTATGCTCCAAAGGGGGCAGTGGGCATCGGGGCAGGAAGCAGGGTGAGGAGGGATAGACACCATTCATAAATTAGAGAGAGATGGCCTTTTTTCTTTAACTTCTTACCTTGTAGAAGCAAGACAGGGCCAAACTACCCTACCCTATCCACAGCTTCAGAAGCTGTGTGGTTTGGGGCGTCTCTCCCTGTGGATGTCGGCGCTCGTGTGCACGTGGGTGGATGTGTGTGTGGGTGTGTGGTGCTTGTAAACATTCTCACCATCCACACAGAGACCCAGCATCCGTGTGTCTGAAGGGGTGGGATGGAGGCTGTATCCCACTTCACTCCCCCTTTGCCCCAGTGATTCCTGTCCAAGACATAGTGCAAATTTCAGAGACAAAGGAGGCAGAAGGAAGTGTATGGAGGGTAGGGAGGAGGGAGCGGAAGGACACCAAGATAGTGGGGGGGAGGGGAATAAGGCAACAGTTAAAAACAGTCCATTTTATCAAAACCAACACCACGTGCCCCTCACCCCCACCCTCGAGGCCCTCGTCACAAGAAAGGGCGGAAGTCTCGCTCCTCCACCAGGCTGATGGAGGGGTTCTTGAGCTCCTCCTCCGAGCTGGCCATCTTGTAGCCCAGCTGCGCCAGGACCCTCTGACAGGCGTTCTGGGCAAAGGCCACAATGTCATAGGAGAGGCGGAAGCGCCACTTCTCGGCTGTGGCCGCCGAGTTGCGCACGGTGCCATACTTGTGCTTGCCTAAGGCAGGGTCACCCTGCGTGTTGTTCTGGATCCAGCGGGCCACGTGGCTGTCCAAGGGGATGCCCAGGAACCCATAGATCTCCTCGGTCTTCTTCATGGGGTTCCTGGCCAGGTCCTCGTAGCGCACCAACATGTACTTGCCTTTGAGCCACGGGGGCCGCGTGAGGCCGGTGGACACGGAGTTGGAGAAGTCCTCGCACACCGTGGTCAGCTGCGTCACATCCAGGTTGTAGGGTTTCCTCCCGGTGCCGTACCAGAGCCGCCAGAGCCGGTAGGTGTCGCGGAAAGTCTCGCTGCGAGAAGCCAGAATGCCACGGGGGTCTCGGACCAGCTGGATGACCTTGAGGTTCAGCCGAGGGTCTTCCACCAGGGCCCGCAAGTCGTTCACCTCCGGCACCCTCACCGTTTTGATGGCCACGTGGCTGCGCTCACGACAGGCCTCGGCGGCCACGGTCAAGTTCAGCAGGCCGCACTTGCGCACGCAGTCGCCCTCCTCCAGCACCAGGTCAGCAGCGCCGGCGCCCGGAGGGTCGCACACGGGCCGGGAGCACAGCACCCTGCTGGCCCCGCGGCGGAAGACCCTGTCCGTGGTGTGGTTGACGGGCGGCGGCTTGATGTAGTTCTCCAGGAAGTGGAGGTCGCAGTCGTAGAGGCTCCGCAGGAGGTCCCGGCTGGCGCCCAGCATGACGCGCCGATCGGCGGGGCTCTTGCCCTGGGTGAAGCGGGGGATGAGCGTGTTCTGGACGTGGTAGAGCGGCTCAAACAGGTAGAAGACGTCCAGGTGCTGGTTGAAGAGCTGGCCCACGAAGGAGGAGCCGCTGCGCGTGGTGGCCAGGATGAGGATGTGGGTCTTGCGCGAGAGGTTGTAAGTGAAAGTGGGGCCTTCCTCGCAGAGCCGCTCGGCCAGCCCCGCCCCGGCCAGCCCCGGGCAGGCGTGGAAGGACTTGGCGGTGAAGGTGCGGATGGCAGTGTACTGGATGGCGATGGAGGCCAGGGCAAGGAGGAGGACGGCCTTCCAGGAACATTGCATGGCTGGGCACCTTCATGGGGCTGCTTCTCCACCTTCCAAGGTCTGCGGGCAAGAGCGGGCATTGGTCAGGCGCGGCCAGGCTTGGGTGCCTCACAGGAAGGGAGAGTCGGTCTCCCGAGGGCCGTGGGCCGCAATGAAGTACCCCAGCTCCTTGCCCGCTGCTCACTCAGAACCCAAAGCCTGAGCAGCTTCTACACAAGATGAGAATCACCATTCTCTGGGGGAGCTCCTGGGGAGGACCAACTGACCCCCGGGCCCTGTTCACAGGGTTTAACCTAGAGCTCTGTAGGGGCTTCCCAGCAGGGACCCTCGGCTCCTTAGTGGGGAGCTATGGGGCAAGAAACTAACTTCCCCCAACTCCCACCCCAAGGGAGTGACCAGTTCCTGCCTCCAGCCATTCTCCCCTGGGCCCACCTGCATCTTCTTCCACCCTCATCAACTGGCCCATGTGGTCACCTTTTCTCCATCCCCTGTTCACCCCCAGGAGGAAGAACTGTCCGCATCACAAGCCCCATGCTGAAGGCACCCTGGCACACTGGGAGTCGTGGGCTGCCAGCATCAGCTCACCCATGTCCGCTGCCCAGGAAAGGTGGGCAACTGTGTCAGCACCACCATCCCCCGAGTCATGGGTGCAGGTGACCAGCTCACTCCAGATGAAGATTCCTGGGGTCCCTAAGAGTCCCCTGGCCCAGACTAGAGACAAGTCCAGGGGCTGCTGAGAAGCCGCTGGCGGGGGTAAGGGGATCTCCTGGGGACCCCCAAGAGAGGTATGAAATCAGAGGGTGTGCCCAGGGTTCAGGAAAAGGAGCCAACCTGAAAATCTGGAAGTCCCCCAAGAGAGGCCAGCTCGGCTTTGAGCCCTGGCGGAAGCCTGGGGCTTCTCCAAGAGCAAGTGCAAGGAGGGACCCACCACTCTCCAAAGAGGGGCTGCGCCAAGCTGGGGCGTCCACAGCCGCCCGGCGTTCTGCTTGGCAGCCCTGTGGCCAGCAGACTGCCGGGAGACGGGGGGAGGAGGGGCTCTGAAAATGAGGTTGGGCTCCAGCACCTCCCACTCTACCCCGGCTCACCTGTGTCCAGTGCCCTACGGACTGGCCCCCCAGGGCTAGGTGAGGAGGGCTGCTGTCCCACATCTGTCACGGACTCAGGGCTCCAAATAGCGCAGCACCATCTCTGACCCCTGCATCCAGCCCTCTCAGTCCTGGGCTACATCCTACTCCCTCCACCCACTTCCTCCACCCACTCATATCCTCCTAACAAGCCATAGTCCTCTGTTCACACCAGAACCCAGTGGGCAAGGAGCTGGCAAGCCTGTACCCCAAGAGTTGGTGCCCTACAAGGGCAAACACCCCAGGGAGGGACCCCCCACACACACCCAATGGAATTTAAAAGAAGTCCACTGGCCACAAACACCCCCAGGCCTCACTAGCTGTGTTCATTCAGCTCTAGTGACCAGGCTGACCCTCCCAGCCATAGCACTCTGCCTCCAACGGAACAGAGTGCCAGGGTCAAACTTACCCCAAAAAGTGGGCCGGCGCACAACCCCAGTTGGTTCTGCATTTTCAAGCAATTGAACAGCCTGAGCTTTCAAAAAATTTTGGTCACTTGTTCAGTGACTACCCAGGAGGGGGTTCTTGGAAGTTAGCAAGGCAGGGGAGGGGGCCTCACCTCACACCTCCAGGTGGAACAGCAGCGGAGTCGCAACAGCCCAGGCGCTGAATCCCACAGGAAGGGACAGTTGGGGCAGGAGCTCCTTCTTCTAACCACGCCAGAGAGAGAACAGCTACCTGAAACTCAAAGCAAGAGTGGACCAGGAAGCATCCCTGACCTTCATGCTCTCCACCGACGCTAAGTTAAAACACCATGATCGCAGCATTATTTCAGTTAGTATCTATTGATTACAGCCTAAGCGCTAGCCCTTTACCTAGGAGCTCATTTAATCGTCCCAAGAACTTCACTTGGAAGCCAGTATAAAAGCTCCATTTCACAGACAGGAAGGCTGAGGCACAGGGATAAAGTAACCTGCCTGAGCTCACATGTCTGGGTTAGCCCATGTTAGCTTTTCCAGAGCCCACACTCTTTTCCCTTGAAGACTTGACTTTCTATTCCTCCAGTTTACACACAGTTGGCTTTCAAATATGCATTCATTTCCCCAACCCATTTGTGAACTGGTGCGAAAGGGACTGGGTGGGCACTAGAAGGAGCAGACAGATGATTTCTAAGACATGGAGCATATTCCTTCCCTCTGCTAGCTGGTCTTGTTGCTCAGGTGTCTCATAGCTGAGGGACTGAACCCAGGTGCTTTATGAATAGTCTTCCCCCATTATTCTATTTAGTATGACTTCTTTGGGGGTGGAGCAAAAGGGTCCTCATGTCCCATCCTTGCAGCAGTGCCTGGCTCTGCTCACCCAACTCTCGACAGCACATTATTCCTTACAAGCCCCAATGGGAGGTCAGGGTCCTCACTCCATTGCTCAGACGGAGCAACTAAGCATCCATGTATAAGCAAATAATGAGTAGCAGAGACTCAAGTCCCTCTGGGTCAGACTCGCTGGCTAGTGCCCTGCCCCTTCGCCATCAGCTGGGGGAGTGGCACTGCAGGCCTGCCCTGCCTAAGTACCCCAGGACACTCACGAACATCTTTAAGGAACAGGGAGGGATGCCACATCCATAATAGTGCTAGCTAATATCTCAGGGCGCTGTTCTTAGTAGCAGTGCCATTTCACTTGTTCGCACTCCCTTTGTAGTTTTTCACATCTGTCATCCACCCAGGATGAGACAGGCACTATGGGTAAAATAGCACAAAGCAAAGGGAGCACTCACTGGGCATTCACCATGCTTCTCCCAGGCATATGCTCCCTTCACAAGCATCAGCTCATCTTGCCCTCATGCCAATCCCATAAGACTAATGCAGTCATATGCCCATTTTATAGATAAGGACGCTGAGGCTCTGCAAGATTAGATAAATTTCCCAAGTTCACACCTCTCGTAAGGGGCAGAGTCTGGAATCCAGCCCAGACACTGTGCTCTGGAGTCCTTGCTCCAATCCTCCCCGTTGATCCCTATCCCACTCACACTCCTCCTGCTTTGGTGCTCACCAAGACAGGAAACAGAACCCTTCAAGAGACTTCATTGAACTATAGGATCCCAGTTCTAAAACAGAATAAAGAGAAGCATGCTGCAGAGAGGGGACCATCTCAAGTTTCCTCCCTCCACTCTCCCTCTCCCCAACCACCCAGAGAAACTTAACACAGAACTGGAACTGCTGCCTTTGCTCATGAATCAGAAGTAATGGAAGCACCTCGATGTTATAAATCCCTAAGCAAGTGAGATTTGGATTCACCAGGTGCAGCTTGGGTACCAAGGAGGGGAATGTGTTCAAAGGCCCTGCCCCCCACCAAAGGGCAAAGCTGGGGCATGGGAACAGGAGGGTGGAGGAAGTCAGTTCCCCCCTTAAGTGTCCCCACTGTCCTGCCAACCTGGCAGAGCAGGGGCCAGGGCTGGCCAAGCCTTCTTGGTATGCTAGAGGCATGTGCCCTGAAAATCAGAGGCCCTGGGGCCAGGTCCCATTGTTTCCAGGGGAGCTTTGGCCACTGCAAGGAACTCCTCAATGTCCTCAACGTCCAAGCTAGACTGTGAGTCTCAGGTCCCCTCCCGGAGCTCCCAGCAGCCTCTGGCAATGGCTTGCCTCCACCTCTGGTTAGCCGAAAACCAGGTAAATCTCAAGCCCAGAACCTACCACTTCTGTTGGAGAGCAGGGGAGTTGGTGAACTTCCAGTCCTAACAGAAAGCTCCGACTTCAGTGTCAGCCACGTTACTAAAGGCACAGACTACCACATGGGGAGGGGTGACATGGCCCCCCTACACTGGAGAGCTATAACTTAGAGCTAAGAGCTCAAGACATGGAACCACATCCACTTATATGTCACCTAACAGGTGCATGGCCCTGGGTGACTCAACTGTCTCTGAGCCTCAGTTTCCCCATATGTAAAGTGGGCATATCATAGAATGGAAGGACTTAAAGCAGTCAGCCAATGACAGGAAGAGCAGAAGGCATCGCCTCGTGCTTGGGACATGGGCTCCGACGCCAGCCCCACTGATGCCAGATTTCTTAACTTCTCTCAGCCTCTGTATTCTCACCTGGAAAATGGAGATAACCTTAACAGGCTGTTGTGAGGACTAATCGGTTAATAGTTTCTAGTACAGAGTAAGCATCCAATGAGTGTAACCTACTGTGACCATCATTAAATGTATTGCTGCCTTTTTGTCTCGGGGAGACGCCTCAGAACAAATCACCCCTGCCTCCTCTCCCTGCCTGCGAACTTGCTCACGCTGACCTACTGCAGTGGCTTGTCTGCCGCCCTCTAGTGGCCACATCCTGTCGCGCAGCCTCTGAGCCCTGCGTCTTGGCGGTGTTCAGAATTCCTGGCTGGTCGGTGGCTGCTTTACTGTGAAGATGCAGCCAACGCGAGGTGATGTTGCAGGACGCAGTGAGGTGTGATGGTTACGCGCCCACCCTGGCTGTGGGCTCTGCTCTGTGCACCCCCTCTGCCTAAGCCACGCACCAAGAGGCAAGCAGCAACAGGCGGCCAAACCTCGTCCCGAAGGCCTCTCCTCCCTGGTCTCATTCTGCTCTGGCAGATGAAGGAACACTGAACCGAATGCCACAGGCAGAAGCAGCCCACAGCCTCTGCCTTTCCCTGGCTGGGTGATCTTGGACTCACCCCCCAGGCTCTCTGTACCTCGATTTTTCCATAGATCCAGCAACCCTGAGAGCCTCCCAGGTCTGACCATGGGTTTTCTGATCCGAGGAAGGCCCTATACTCCACTCTTAGTCAGGACCACTCTCTCTGGAGGCAGGAGACCCTTCTTTGGGAATGAGAAGGCCCCCATCATCTTCTAAGAAGATACCAGGGATGGGCAGCTCTGCCCCCTACCTCTGCCTGATCTATGGCTGAGCCGGTGGAGCCTAAGAAACAAGGGGCTGTGCCTTCTGCTGGGTCAGTGCCACCTGCCCCCAACCTCATCCCTCCCCCCTCTAAGAAACCCCATGCAAGCCAGAGCTGTGGCCACAAACCCCTTAGAGAGACATGATCTCTGCCCCCAGAAAGGTCCTTTTGTGCCCACAATTGGAAAAGAAGGGGCACCCATGGGTGGACTTCAAGGGGTCCAGGAACCTAGTAGTAGCACTCTCCCACCCCCAGGATTTTCTTTTCAACCAACTCTATTGAGAAGGTTCCACAGGCATCACCTGAGATGTATTATTAAGGAACAATAATACATCTAAGGAAGAAAAGGTAGGGCCAGAAAACACATGTGCAGTGGTATACTACTATTTCTGATATTTGAACAGGGATGTGTATGTGTGTATATATATATAAACAACCACTTAAAGAACTTGCGCAGAACCAGTAACTATAGAAGCCCCAGCAGGGCAGCTAAGAGACAAAGAAGCAAGGAAGGAACAGTTTACACAGAGCTTTTTGGTCCCATTTGAATTTATTGACTTTTAAGGACAGAGTGAAGCCACCCATGCAAAAACTGAGGACTAATGACAGGGTGGGGACCCAAAAATCAGCACTGGCACCTCACCATGCCAACTATTCTGTCCCCAGGGCACTGCCAGCCAACTCTCTCCTCCCCCATTGCCAAGGCACCAGGGTCAACGTCAATACCTTTCCACCAGAATGGGGCTCTGTCTGCCCAGGCAGACCACTAAGGACAGCTTTCAGCCGAGGCTGCTGAAAAAGAGCAAGGCCTCAAAGGGAACCCGGGGAGCAGCAGAGGCCTGAGTCGGGGAAACGACTGTCCTCCCACCTTTTTCTCCCTAAAAACAGTCTGTAAAGTTCTAAAGACATAGGAAGAGCAAATGAAAACAATAACCTGAATATCTTATTTCTAACAAGACTCAGGAGCCAGTATGGAGGTACCCCAAGACTCTGGGGTCCCAGGAACTAGAGCAAGAGGCAGGGAAAACTGGACAAGGAGAGAGGAGTTGGCCAACAGGCTTCTGGGACGGAGATTGCAGAAAGGAAATGCTTAATCCCTGCATCTGCCGTGGTCAGCACTGACCCACCATAGATGTTTGTTTATAGTTCAGGCTAAAACACATAAAACAACAAGGTCCAGCCCCCCTACGGAAAATGCGATAATGAAATGAGGCAGGCAGAAAACCAGGATATGAACGTCTGAAAGCACCAGAAGCCAGGTCAGTGTACAAAGCGCCAAGCTACTTCTGAGCTACACATACAGATCAGAGTTACCTGGTAGCCAATGGGAAAAGGGAAATATTTCATTTATGTGTTTCCTAGGATCCGTAAGATGAAGATTGACGCATTGGCTCATGAGATACCCAGCTACTTCTGATACTGACTTCAGCATCAGATTTCTCCTGAGGAGTCTCCTAGAGAGCCCTGGGGCTGTGTTCTACAACATTCTTCAAGGCAATCAGTATGCTAGCACCTCATTCAGCCCATGCAGCCTTGCCAGGTGAGGTGATCTGATGGCGTCCAGACTTAGCCTCCATGACCCAGGGCAGCCCAAGGGGAGGAGACTGGAGGCATGTATCCTTCTCTTCAGGGTCATGCTGCTCCACTTGAAACACTGTGAGGGCTATGGACCTGCTCCCAGAATCTGCACCAACACAATCATGGTGTTTCTATAAAATCTCTAGTCCCTGGGCCCTGTGGCCCATCCACAGACCCCACAGGCAGAACCGGTCCACCCTCCAGTTGCCTCTAGCGGAGGCCGGTTCTCAGTCCTGGTTCCGAAGACAAGTGCACACAGTGTGACTCATCAGCTGGCTTTTCATCATTGGCAGAGCTCCTCAGCTGCCTCCCATGGGCTCCTGTGTCTCTGGAGCAGGTCACTCCAGTGTTCACACGTGATGATTCTGGGGACACCCATGGGTGTCTTAAGCCTCCTTGAGAAGTTACCCACTGGCTCATAGAAAGGCAAGCTGGGTGGTGGCTGGACACCCCCTCTGTGGGGCTGGCCAGGCCTGGACATGACTCCCACTGAGGATGCTTTATAGCTATGAGATTTGTCCTTATCTATGAAATGACAGAGATGATCACAGAACCTTTCAAACGCTTGGGCTGTGAGACAGGAAGCTGGTGAATGCCAACAGCCTGGCACAGTGCTGGGTGCAGAGCAGTACCCAGGAAGCAGAAACCCTGAGTGAGTTTTAGGGGACACTCTGACCTACAAATAGGCATCGGTGGCCTGGAAATATTTAAGGAAATGAAAACAGATGCCCCAGGCTCCTCCACGGAAGCTCCCACAGCCTTTGTGCCTGGAGACCTTTGCTGTTTGGGCTGCAGAGACCACCTCATGGTCCTGCCCTGGCCCAGCCAGAGGAAAGCTTTCTCCAGCAGTGGGGAGAGAGACTGGCTGACCTCCTGGCACAAGGCCCCAGTGTGCCCGGCACCTCTGGGGGGAGGCATGAGTCAGAAGGGCCAGCTCCCTCCAGAGGTCCTGCAGCCCAGCCTATGGTAGGTGGAACCCTTCTGCCCCGACTCTTGGCGGAAGGCTGGGTTTCCGGTCCTCCCTCCCTCTCCAGCAGCCCTGGTCAGAGTCAGAATAGTAGAGCCCCACCCCCTAGACACCAGGGCTTGGGCCCATCCTTCCGTCTTCAAGGATAGGAAACCACCAACCCAACAGGAGCTTAAACACAGGCAGCTGCTGCCAGAGAGTCAGGAGAGGTGGGGGCAGGGCGTCTATCCCTGGATCGGGGAGTCTCCAGGCTCAGAGCCACTTGCATAAGGCCCAGCTGGCCCCTGGGGACCAGGGAGCGCTGGGCATGGGGGAGGCTCACCTAACCCTTGGGGCTCTAAGCCAGGACGGAGGAGGCTACAAGAGAGGATACCCCAGGATAATCTGAGTCCTGGCTCCCATCTTTCCCAGAGGAGCTACGAGGCCCAGGCAAGTGAGGGGGTTCCTGCAAGCATGGCCCTGGCCTGGCCCTAACCACAAAGTGAAGCCCCCAGACCACACTGAGCTAGGGCATCACCCAGCACCTGGAGACCAGAGGGGAGGGGCAGGGAGTGCAGGGCCAAGGTGGCCACCAGGGTCCCAGCACACCCTGGTACAGACATGCCTGGTGCCGTGTGGCACCTGAGAGGCAGTAACCAAAACACACTCTGCTGCTCCCCAGCCTGGGGCTCCAGGCCTGGCTAGGAAATTTCGGGAGAGGTGGGTGGTTTCATGGCCACGGAGCCCAGTAAGGCTGAAACCCTTTGCAGCCAAGAGGATGCCAAAAGGAGTCTTTATTGCCCCCTGTCCTGAAATGATCTGGAACGGGGCGTGAGTTTCGGGTTCAAGGTGCAGAGTAGGGCCGCCCTGCTCCCTAAGCTCAGAACATAGCACCTGCCCACAGCTGGTCACAAGAACGCCGGCAGGGCGCAACCTGTCACTCCTCTGTCTCCTGCACAAGATGCATTAGGGAGCCACCCCCGGTAACATGACAATCGATGGGTATCTCTGCCCCTACATCAACGGGGCTGCAGAAGTAGACATGATGGCAGCTGCTCTGCAGGGACCCATTTCACAGGTGCAGAACCAGCGCTCACAGAGGCTAAATGGGTTGCTCCCACACTGGGGAAGCGGGGGGCAGGAACTGCAGTCCGACTATGAACTACAGGTGCTGTTTGAGGTGCATCCGCAGAGAGGTCTCAGCTCTCTCCCCCAGGTTCTCCTTACAGGACCCTCTTCCTTCCCCCTCTGACCTCTTACTTGATCTGAGCCACCCCAAGCAGCTCCCCTGATCCTGTGTACACCCGGAAAGGGCTCAGAAGATACTTCATAGAGCGTGAGCCCCAGGCCTTGGGTCCTAGGCAGCCTCTCTGAGCCCCACCCAGGTAGCCAGGGAGGGGAGAGCATTCCTACCTCTCAGGGCAGGTGAGGAGCTTAAAGGAGATCTCCTTACCCATAATGCTCTTAGCATACTGCCTGGAATACAGCGATCACTCAGTTAATGATGCTTTCAAGCATTCGGCGTCACCCTTGTCTGTCCTCGTCACCTGCCTGCGGATTCCATGAGGGAGAGCACCAGGCCCCCCTCCACCCACCCACTTCCACCTCTAATGCCCAACCTGGGCACTGCAGGAACTCAGTGGGCACTGAACCACACTCTGTCCCCAGCAGAGATCCCAGGTAGAGAAGGGCTGATTCCCACCCCCGAGGAGGAGACAGGCATCGCGACAATTCCCAGCCCACAGCCTTCCAGCTCTAATCAAGGAGCAAACACAACGCAGAGACCTCTACATTTAGAAAGCGCGGGAACTCGGTGCCCCACGTGGCACTGTGGGAATTTATAAAGAACAAATCATGCCTGACAAACTTGATAGCTTTTTTGATAGAATTACAAGACTGGTAGATGAAGGAAATGCAGGCAGGGTAATATATCTTGATTTTTAGCAAAGCATTTGATACAGCACCTGGAGTAATCTTACAAAATTAATTCAAACAGACTTGACCCTAAGCACTTGCCATGGGGCCAAAAGCAGGAGAAGGCAGGTCCCAAGGGTCCCAGGTGAAGGAGGGAAGCCCAGGGTGAAAGGGCAGAGGGACGGAGCCTGGGAGTCGGGGCTGGGCTGCCGAGACCCAGCACTGGGTCAGATCTTATCTAACATCTTCATTAATGATCCTGAGAAAGGGAGGGAGTAAACAGTCCGTTAATGAAATTTGCAGACAATATTAAATTGGAAGATGTTGTGAACACCAATGAAGACAGCAAAACGGTCCTGGGAGACTGGGGCGGTGAGGTCGTGGGGGGGAGCCTGGGCAAGAAACAGAGTGTGGGGGGAGGCGGAGGGGGGTGCTGGCCAGTACCTGGGGCTACCTGGAGAGGGAAGAGGGGAGGGCACCAGGGCTCGTTGGAAGTGGGAGCGGCCACAGCTGGCTTGGCTTCTGCCTAACAGGAGAGAGCAGGGGTCTCAGTTTTCCTACCTGTGAAGGAGCGGGGCTGGCGGGAAGGACGCCTTGCAGCTCTAGGAGCTGGCAGCGTGAGAGCCTGGAGCTGAAGCCCACCTTGTGGGAAGAGAGCAGAGGAACAGCGACACAGAGGAGGCGGGGTCTGCAGGCCAGGCAGGCAGGGGAGGGCAGCGATGGAGTGGGCTGGTGAGGGAGGCCCTGGGTCGCTGTCCCTGGAACCCGGAAGGCCCGCAGCCACTGTGCGCACAGGCATGTGCTGCTGCAGGAAGGAGCAGCAGGAAGGCCCCTCTCCCAGCCGGCCGCTGGGACAGGCTGCAGCCCTGAGCTCGTCCAGACCTGCAGGGCGGGCTAGGAACACTTTCGTGACAGAGGTCTACGCCGGGCAGGGGAGAGTGCGCTGTGGCCAGGGAAGGCCAGGGTCTGTTATCTTCCTGGAGAGTGCCTGACCCCTCTTGGGCGGATCATCAAGAGGGAGACGCCTCTCCAGCCAGGTGAACTAGCCTCTACCAGATCAAGGAAAGTTGCCCCAAAGCCGTCTCTCCAACCTCAGAGCTGGGGCCTCTCCTGCCCCTTTCCCTCTCACGTGATACCGAGCAGGCTAAGGCAAAATGCTGCCGGTTCATCTGGACTTGGATTTGTTCCCACAGGATTCCTTGACAGGTGGGGTCTCCACAGGAGCCAGGGCTCCTAGCATGGGGCCAGGCCCCCACAACCTAAATGAATGCGCCTGCGCCGTGGGAAGAAGTGGGTGGCTGGTCCCCGGCCAGAGGTACACCAGGGCACTACAGGCGGCTGTTCCAAAGGAGGAGGCCACCTGTCAGGACGCATAGGATAGATCCAGGTGAACATGCTGGGGCAGTTTCTTCCAACCCTATGAATTAGTAATAATGACACTTATTGAGCACTTACTATGGCTTTGTTCAGAGTGTGTTCCTCATATTAACGCATTGGACCTTCACAACAGCCCTATGAGGCAGGTGCTCTTATTTTCTCCATTTCACAGAGGGGGAAACTGAGGCATGGAGTAGCAGCCAGGAGCCTTGGTGCCTGGCCGGAAGGCCCATGGGAGAAGCAGCAGCCTGCCAAGAGCCACAGTGGAAGATGAGCATCTCCTGATGGGGGACCCCAGTGGGTGGGGAGAGGCAGCCCCTCCTATGCGACCCCCACAGCCTTGCCCAGCCTCTCCCTGTCCCCCTTGAAGGGAGTTGGGCCAACTCCTGCTACACTTGTGGAGCCTGATTTTACTATGTTTCTCTCTTCCCTACCACTGCCTCGCTACACCAAGTCCTCCGAACAAGTCTGTTTCCATGGAAACCATACAGTGACTCAGGGCTTCGGGACCTTCTCTGAACCAGATTATGAATATCAAATGCTCCCTCCCCGCACTGATGCAGAGTGAGTTGGAAAAGTAGAGAAAGACACAGTGGGCAAGAGAGGAAGACAGGGAAGTAAGCGAGGAGAAGTTGGTTAAGTGGGAGAGTGGGTGGAGGTGCAGGGCACAAGCCTGGCCCCCGAGCTGGGGCCTGACATCTGACAGCTGGGTCCCCTGCAGACTCCGTGGAGCACAGATGTACACCTCCATGTGTGCATAGCCAGCACACACAGGCCCCAACATCAGCACCAGCCTTCCCATGGAACGAGGACCCTGTGGGGAAGAGGGCAGGCAGGAAGGGAAGGGGTCTCTACATTTCTCCTAATGGGGACCTCACATGGCAGAGGGGGCTGAAGGGCCAGGAAGGAAGGAAGCTGTCTACCGCTACCACAGGAGCTGGACTTCAGATGCTAAGGAGGGCACCTCTGGCCGAAAGCGTTGCAATATTCAGCAAAGAGGGAAATTTGGGTTTTAGGGGGTAACTGTGTTTCCGCATGGAGGCGAGCAGACTGAATATTAGCCTAAGTGCCCAGAGGAAGCATTGGCCATAATCTCAAAGGCCCCCTCAACTCCCACTGCAGGGGTAGGAGTAGGGGGATCATGAGCAGAGACTTCCTCTCACTTGCCCCCTCTCCCTGGCCTGGCCCATGGCCATTCACCTGTCCTGGCTGGGACAAATAGCCAAGACATGAAAGTTTGCAGTGCCAGGCTCCTGGTCTCCCACAGGCGACTAAAGCCCCCAAATCCTCCCCCTCCTTTCCCCAACAGCTCCCTGAAGACCCAAGAGGGAAGGGGAGGGAAGAGGTTGGAGGCTTGATACCTCCCTGGTGAATCCAGTGTGAGTCATGCCGGTGAGAGCACTTGGAAAAAGAAACAGGGCCATAGCGGTGCCTGTCAATGGGCCCAGGCGCCGTGGGCTGGATTCTGGAAACTGTCTGCCCAGGTGAGCTCTCTCACTAAGCCATCTGGCCCCACCCCGAGGGGTTGAGGAACCCCTAAAGACAGGAACCTGGTACCTCAGCCCCCACCGGCTTGCCTCTCGCACCTACTGGTTCCTCTGGCTTGCTAAAGCAGCACCCTTCCCAGCCAGGGTGCCCACCTTTTGCCCCCAGTACTAGGTCCCCTCTGCCCCCCACCCTTACCAGCCCTCAGAAATATGCTGAGCTCAGTGTTTGTCCTTGACTGGACACCTCCCTCCCTCCCTATCTGCTGCCTCCACCTGTGTCAAGGGTCTCTATCCTCTGGCACCTGGAATCCCTCCTTCTTAGGAGTCTCCCGCTTAGGGTCAAGTGTTTAAGCCCAGGGAAGAAAACCTGCACCAGAGGAACCTAATCCTGTGAAAACCCTGCCCTGGATGGGGAGAGGGGGCACCCTATAGCATCCCCAATCAGGCCGCCAAGATGCCACCCTAGGAGGACCCTCAAGGCTTACCATTTACTAAACCCTAGCTTACCGCCAGGCTGTTACTGTGAAAGCAGGCAGTGGATTCCCAAAGCCTGGGAAGAGGTGCTCCCAGCAACAGCACCCCAACCAGAGAAAAGCGGGAGGCTGGTTCTGACTTCCCGCGGAGGGCTCTGCACCAGCCAGGGGCCCGGCCCCGCGGGGAGCCAGCCATCTCATCGCAAAGTGGTCGTGCGGTTCGATTCAGAGCCGGGACTGGGAGCAGCAAGCAGAGGGCAGCCCCCCTGACTCTAAGAGCAGCCCTGGCTTGGAAAGTTGGTGCAGGGGTGGGGACCTCAGGGTCTCGAGGCGACTCAGCAGTCCGGAGGCGGGCAGGGCGTGGAGCAGTGAGACCGGGCAGCCCCCAGTGCTCCGCAGCGGTGGGGAGCCGGGGGCCTCTGGGACGCAGCGCATCTCAAGTTTGCTGCCCTCCCTGAATGGGGGCGGACAGCGCTGGGGTGATCGCGGCGCTCACTCGCCACTCGCCCGGGGAGCCCGGTCCTGCGCGCAACACGCTGCTCATCTCCCCCGGCCCGGCACAGCCAGGACCGACTGCCCCTGATCGTAGGGGCGTCTCCCACCGCGCCCGAGCCCCTCCTGGCTGCTGCAGCAAGGGTCCGCTCCCGCCCGCCCCGGGGCCAGCGGGGCCCGGCCGATACCTGGTCAGGGGCGCACCGGGAGCCGCTGCAGCGCCCCGCGCCGGCTCCATCCTCTGGTCCGGAGTCAGGCTCTCCCGGGCTCAGCGGGCGGCAGCGGCGGCGGCATATTCCGCCTCCCGCGCCCTCCTCGGCCTCCCTCCTCCTCCGCCGCCTCCGCGCGCCCCTCACGGGCCCCTCTTCATGGCCCGGGGACGCGAGCCCAGGGCCGCTCGGCCGGCGGAGAGCTTTCTCTAGGGCAGGGCGCGGGACAGGGACCGAGGGGCGCCGGGCCAGCGGCCTGGACCCAGGGCGCCGCAGCCCGGGCACAGGAGACGAGCAGCGGCCGCGGGCGCTGGACCCTCACCGAGCGCCCGGAGCCCGGAGCCCGGAGCCCAGAGGAGCGGCAGCGGCGGCTACAGCGCCGAGCGAGCGGCGGTGCCGCGGTCCCGGCTCCACCCCCCAAAGCCTCCCGCCCCTCGGCGGCTGCCCGCCCCCTGCTCTTCCCCACCCAGCCAGCTCGCGCCCTCCGCTCCCCGCGCCGCCCTGCCGGCCGCCCCACCTTTCCGACCCTCGGCCAGGCGCTGCCCTAGCCACCGCGCTGCGGACACCGCTGGGCAAGCCGATTCCATCTCCAGTCCCCACCCACCCCCTGAAGGGAGCCACACCCACACCCCGGGTTTTGGAAGGCGGGCGATCGAGGACGCAGGCTGCCCACGCCACCTTTTCCCTTACCCTCCCACCCATCCTCCACATGGGCGCCCACCGAGGGCCTTCCGCCTCAGTGTCCCTCTCAAGTCCGGCTGGAGCCCAGCTGTCCTTTACTTCTTCCCCATCCAGTGCAACGAAGGGACCCCAGGACTCACACCAAGAGCCAACCACCTTTCAGTGCCGATACCCCAACACATACCCCCGGGTCCATCCCCCACCATTTTCCGTCTCAGGTGTGGAAATGAATCTAGTTGTGCCTCTGAGTCAGGGTCGAGGAGGAGCTTAGGGAGGGTTAGAGTGGATTTGCTGGCCTACAGCCTTCCAGGCCGTGCTGCACCCTGCCACCCTCTTCCTGTGGGACTGCTGCTGGCCTGCTGGGATTCTAGAGCCACTGCTGCCCTTACGCTGGGAGGCCTGGTGGCACAGCCCTCAGGCTGAGCACCTCAAGTCCCTCATTCCTTGCATAAATATTGACTGAGCATTTCCCACAGGCCAGGACTTCATGGGCACCAGGGACTCACTGGTGACAAGACAAACTGACCCCTGGCCTCCCGGAGTGTAGTGGAGAAGCTGTGTAAACAGGCAGAAAACACCATGTGATCGGTAGCCCCAGGGCTGGAGAGGAGGTGGAGAGTCCCAACTCTGCCATCATGTCTGGCAGGTCTGGCTACCTTAAAGACTTGTTTCCTTATCTGGAAGCTGGAGATGCTGGTCCTTGCCTCCGGGCTATTGTGAAACACCAGATGGAAAAATGCGCGGCAAGCACTCAGCACAGTGTCTGGCACATGCTAAGCGCTTAATAATTGTGCAGTGTTGTTACTGTTATTGGCTGTGTTCAGGGTGGCCAGAACAAACATTCACTCACTCATCCAGAGGAAAATGTGGCCTCTGCGCCCCTGCAGAGGACTGGGGACTCGGACCATCAGGTTGCTCTGTACACCCAGAACCAGATGGTATGAAGGCCCCTGCCTCCAGGGTCCCACCAAGCCAAATGGTCCTTCATCTTGGTCACAACTGCAAAGTCATAATTATAAACTCTCACCACCATCGCCCACCCCCCAGTGGATCCCCATCAAGCCAGAACGTGAAACAGTGTGATCCCAGATACCCTCCCATGGCAGCAGCCACCTGGCCCCAACCCTGCCTGCCCTCCAGCTACCGCAGCCAGGGGGCTGTGCCAGTCCTCAACCCCAACTTCAAGGTGACCAGTCCTGTCCCCCAAGGAGTGGTAGGGCTCTGAGGTGCCTAACAAGAGTGCTGACCTTCCAGAAGCAAGGACTTTGTGTTTCAAATTCCCATTTGTTCCTCCTAGAAAACCAACACCTACAGGCCCAGAGCTGAGCCATCAGAACCTTGCGTTTCACCCAGAACTAAGTCCTCCCCAAGTCTTCAGCCTGACAAGAATTGTCAGGGCTTAGAGAGCATTTTCTCTATCTTGCACTCTCAGATCCAGCACCTCATTTTTCAAATTCTAGTGTATTTGGGGTGGAAAGGAGGAAAGTGTACATCTGGCTGACATGAAAAGATTGGTGTGGTTGTAATGTAAAGAGAGTGGAATTTGGATATATAAATACATATGTGTGTGTGTGTGTATTTTAAGACATATAAACTCTAAAAATAGTCAAAAAAAAAAAAAAAAACCCTTATCTGACAACACCAGGATTCTGTTTCCAGTTTCTTGGAATCTCCCAGTTGATAAGCACTAGTGTTCCATGAGTACCTACTATGTGCCCCATACTGCGGCAAGTGTTATAAGGGAAAGAGAGGAAGGAGAAAGCAGAGGCAGAGGTCTTCATTGAAGGAATTTTGATCCCATACAATGAAACTGCCAAGAACAGTTGCTGGAAAATGGGACTCAGTCCAAAATATGTAGCCTTCGAAGTCAGAGGAAGATGGAGCCTTGGAGAGTCATTCCGGGAAGGCTTCTCGGAAGAGGCGGTTAAATTGAGGCTGGAGGGATATACAGGGTGTAAAATGACAGGAAAACCTGTGAGAGAGAGGAAACCTGTGAGAGAGAGTGGAGCTTACTTGTGGAATAATAGGAAGATTGATATTAATGGCTAATGTTTGAGATATTACCCCATGCCTAGCACTGTGCTCTTTGCTGTGTATGGGCTATAGTGTTTAACTCTTAAAACAACCTTACGAAGTAGGTGGTACCCTACCCATTTTACAGACTAGGAAACTGAGAGCCAAAGGGATTGGGCAGGTTTGCAGAGCTGGTGAACAGTGGAGCCAGGATTTAAGGGAACGCAGTGGCAGCCCGTCTCTAGTGGGGCTACCTGCAGTGAGGGACAGGCAGTGGAGCGGGCTAGGGAGGACAGTGGTCCCAGACAGAGGGCTTTCCTGAAATAGAGCCTCCAAGCCCTCCTGGGGAATCTAAAATGAGGCATTCCCACCTCTCCCCACCGGCAGGCAGGTCTCTGGGGGATTTCGAAATTGGTTAAGGGATTTGGGGGCTCAAGATTTTGGCTTTTTAATATCTCTTGTCTGTTCATGCAGTGGCAGCGAGTGCCACCCACCTTGTTATTTCAGTCTGTTCTGGGAGATTGATGGCCTGGGCTCTGATTTAAGATCTGTGTCTGCGGTCCTCAATTTCCCCTGTCGCACAGGGGACAATGACAAGGCAGACATCGCAAAGAGGACGGCTCCTTCTTCCTGAACTCCAGGCCTGAGAGCTTGCAGTACCTGCACAGAGAATTCCCATCAGAAAAGCCTGGGCCGATGAAGCCAGGCGCAGTGGACTTGTCTTCTACAGCCTCAGTGTCCCCATGGATGATGTGAATGGGGGGCCGCCGAGGACGCCCATTCACTAACAGGCGTGGAGGAGCCATCAGGGGCGAGCTGGACCAACTCCCTCACTGCATAGATGAGCAAACTGAGGTCCAGAGAGGTTAAGCAACTTACCCAAGGCCAGCGGGAAGTGAGGCCCATTTCAGTGGGGTCCCCAGCTATTTGAGAAAAAGGACTATCATATCTTTTATCCCCTAGTCTGTCCCTGTTCTAGATGAAGGCTTGTTCTGAGTGAATCAAGGGACCTGAACTCCTCTGTGGTGCAATCCTATTTCTTCCTCATGAGATATCCATGGGTCACTGGGCCCAGAGTCGCCAGGCCAGGATTCAGAAGACAATATCATTTTGGCCAAAACCCTAAAATTCCTTTCTTAATCTGTCAGTTTCTCAGCCAAAGCCCCTTGAAAAGTCACCTCAATGCCCCATTGATAAGGGTTTCCGTGAATCCCCCAAAGGGACGTTGCACTGCTCCCAGACCAGCCTGTCAATCGCAGTCACCACTAGCCATCTGTCATGCCTGTCTATTCCTGTCCTAGAACTTGCCAAAGGCCACTCCCACTGCCTTCCATGCCTCCCTGTCTATGGCCCTTGAGGAGAAGCTAATGTCCAGGCTAAGGGAGACTCCTGATGCCCTCATGGCCCTAGTCCTCAGGCTACCAGAGGCTGGGAGAGCAGCATCTTCCCTGACACAGAGGCCCTAGGTCCCCAAGGCCCCAAAGTTTAACTGCTGGTTTCCCAGTTTCCCAAGACCGCTTTAAAAAGAGCTTGTACTGCTGGTGGCTTTAACATCTAACCCTTGGCCTCAAATGTAAGCCAAGGAGCCAGGGAGAAGGGGCACTATTCCTGCCTTTCTCCTTGGACTTCTCAGAACCACCTCCAATAGACAGCCCCTTGCATTCTCCAGTTACAGAACAGAATGCCCCAGGTAAATCGGAGGATATGCCGACTAGCATTGGTGGATGGGAGAAAATGGAACCTCCATGGTTTGCTTCGGGTGGGTAACTAATTCACAACACCTGCTGCCCACACCATCACGACCACTCCAGGGCTCTGGATCTTCTGGGCCTTAGGCGGGAGGCAGGTGTGGCCTCTGTTGCCCCGCAGTCCATTGAAGCCGGCCGCATCCTATCCTCCAGGCTCTGTCTTCTCTCCTCCGGCCAAGGTGAGTCTTATTCAAGCCCTGAAGTTTCTGGGAGGATGGAGAGGTCAGAGAGACCACCCTGCTCCAGCTGCCCTCTGAGGAGGAGGGTCCAACAGAGAAGTTGACTGTTCCTAACCCACCCTGCTGGCATTGCCACAATCACCCCCACCCCCACCCTGGGGGCCAGACTGAGGGGAATCAAGGGGTGCTCTGGGGCCCAACACTTGACCAGTGCTTCCCAGAGCCTGCCTGCTGGGAAGTGGGGAAGTGACCACAGGGCTACCATTCATCTGGAGGAGACTTCCTCCTCAGGCTCCCCACCCAGGCCAGACCCTGAGACACGTGGCCACAGAGCCACGAGGAGACAGACAGACTGACCAAAGGCAAACAAGGCCTAAGATGGCCACAGACCGTGAGTTAGATCTAAAAATAAGGTCCACCAAAGAGCTCCCTAGCCCTGGGTCTGGGGAGGTGTTGGGGGTTGGGGATGGATGGAACAGAACCACGGGCTGCAATTAAAACTCTCATCCCGGGTAATTCCCAGGCCTCCGGAGGGCTGTTTCCATGGCAACGAGGTTGGCCCGGAGAAAACAGGCTCCTGGCAGGGCTGGGCTCCGTCCCCGCTCCTGCCCACAGAAGCCTCAGACCATGGATGGGACAGTTCAGGCCAGGGTGCATCGGCCAACTGAGAACCTGGCAAGGGACAAGTAGAGGCCCAGGCTCTGTGGGACAGGTGCCCAAGTTGGCAGCAGTAGAGGTGGGATAGTGCCTGCATCCAGGGAAGCAACTAATGGCATGTCCTGGGACTATGTGAGGCCACCAGGGCTCCAGCCCAGACTCTAGAAACACAAGCTTTCTGGAGCAGCCAGGAACTCCAACCTGGTCTCCAAACTGAGGCGGGAAGAAACCAAGCGCTCTGAAAGGCTGGATGCTTGTCTAGTCAACCATTGTACCCAACACCCTCATTAGCCTCCAGGCAAACCTCTCCTTGTTCTGCCTCCTGCCCTCACCTCCCCCCCCCCCAGCCCTCCCTCAGCCCTCATCACCTCGTACTCAGGAGAGCTCACCTGGTGTTGGGCCCTTGGCTGGAGCTGATGGGAAGCGCTTCTGGCACATTCCCTGTTGGACGATGGTGACAAGCAGTGGGATCAGGCGCTACTCCGCATCTCACAGGCTGGCCTTGAAAGGCATAAGGTCAGGACGTACATAGGTAGCTGTCCCTAGACCTCACCTCTGGGGGACCCTGGAGGAGCTCAGGAAGTCTACAGGTTCACTGCTCGTGCCAGCACACAGAAGTCCTGCCCTGGGGCCCAGCCCGGAGGCCACCACAGGCCAGCCCTGGGTTAGACCCCGACTGTGAGCCACCTGCTCTCAGGGTGGATCCCTACAGGCCAGTTCCTCCCCCAGTCCCCACAGTCATTCACCCCAAGGGGGTAGACGGGATAAGGAATCATAAGGTGAATCAAATCACCTTGTTTTCCTTCCTCCTCTGACCCCAGCCTCTTAGCTCTGAGGGGCCGGCTCAGAGTTCACCACCTGCAAGACCCCAGCCCCTGGCACTGGGGAGCCAGCGGCCATGCAGAGAAGAGTAGGTATCCCCTCAGTACCCCTGCCCAGGCCCAGACCAAACTGGGGCTCTTCCCTGCCTTCTTCAGGAGAAGGGAAAGTGGGTGTCCTGCCAGGTATGGTCAGCCCTTGGTCAGGGGCCCATGGGCACCTCCCACTGGACAGCGAAGCTCTGGTCAATGCTGCACCGGCAGGCTCTGGGAACTCAGCCCAGAAACAATGGGGCCATTCATGTGCTTTGCACAATGATCCTCTTGGTCCATCTCCATGGCTAAATGGTAAGTAAGAGTACGTGTGTATGAGAGAGAGAGACAGAGACAGAGACAGAGAGAGACACAGTCTGGAGGTAACTGGAGAGCCCAGGCAAAGATAGGAGAAAGAGCACCAAACCAGGGACTTATTTAAAATAACCCTAATGTCCATCCTGTGTCACAAAACTCCTATGTGCCAGGCACTGTACTAGGTGCTTGCCTTACCCTCCCAATAACCAAATGAGTCCGTTCCAAGATCACCAGTATTTTATTTCATTTCTTTATCAATACATGGCTTTCGTTGCATCTTTAAAATATCACAAATAAGTCTGAGGAATCATCTGGCATCTTGCTGTTAATGTAGCTGGACAACTTGGATCTCATTCATCAGCCTGCTGAACTGCTCCTCTTCCAGAAACAGAGGTACCGTCCCCAGATTATCTGCTACCCTCGTTTTTAACTGTTGTGGCTTGCTGAGTCAAGGCAGCTGATACAAGTTTGATACAAGCAGTTCGATACAAGTTTAGGGCCATTTCCCTCAAGAATTAACTCATCTTTCTGGGCTTGAGATACCTGACCTCATCCGAACTCTGCGGATATATTTTTCACCCAAGAAATTTCTGATTTCCACAAGAGAATCATCCTCCTGGGTAACAGCATTGATGGGGAGGCAGCAAAGGTAGAACTCATCTTGTAATGGAAGCACCATGTAGCGCCTTCCATCACGTTCTGTACGTGACTGAGGACAGCGCGAAAGGTGTCCAACGCCTTTCTCTTTCCCCACCGTTTGTCAACCTGGAGCCTCTTTTTCTTTCCAGCGGGTCTGAGTTCTCCGTTGATGTGATTGAAGTCCCTCTGCAGGGTGCCTCCGGGACCCTTCACAGTGAGGGTGGGTCCTTTCAGAGTGATGTTGACATTCTGTCAACATTTTCTGGAATGTTGGCATTGTCTGGAATGTCAGCAGTCTGGTTGCTGAGAATGGACTTCATGCTCTCAGTAGAGGCAACAAAGAGATTACTCCCATTTTAAAGATAAAAAGAAATTGAGATGAGGTTGTAGAAGTCAGGATGATGGTAACTTCTTGCTGGGAATACTGACTGGGAAGAGGTGCAAGGAAACTTTCCAGGTGAGTGGGTATATACGTCTGCACACATGCATTGTGCCGCCCACTGAAAACATGCATTTTGCTGTATACAAATTGTATTTTGCTTTAAAAAAATGGTGCTACATCCACAGAATGGAATATTACCCAGTCATAATTAAAGACTAAGAAAACGCTGTGTGCTAATAAGAACACCGACATACACTGTTAAAGAGTAACCTGCAAAATACAGTGTTCTCCAGGTGATACGCAAACGCATAATTTAAAATGCCGTCTATGTGTCCCTGCTCTAGCACACTTCCATTACCTCCAGACAGACACACACAAACCACAGCTGCCCCTGCGGACAGGAGCCACGCTGCTGACAGAGGCTAGGCAAGACTGTACCCTTTTCCTAACCCATGGAATATATACCCTCTTCTTAACCCATGGATGTATTCCTTATTCAAAAGGAAGTGCAGTTAGAACAACGAGTGTCTCAGTTGCCAAGTCCTGAGCCATTATAGCTATTGCTCCTGTGCATTTAATTCCAAAGTCAAAGGGCCTCTCTCCTCTTTTCCCACTATCTCCAACCTGTCTCCCTCCCTTAAATCCAGCTGGGATAGATCGTGCTGTGGCTGCCCAATGGGGAGAAGTTCTTGGCTGGGCTCCACCATGGACCATTCGGAACCCATCGTGGCCTGAGGGTCAGGAGGCTGGGCAGGGGCTGAAGCTTCAGAGAAGCTGCTGATCCACCCTGAAGTTGGGGCAGGGCAGGGGGGTGCCACAGGGTTGCCAGCCACCTTCCCCAGACCCTCCGGCAGAAGGTGTCTGTCCAGGTCACTGCCTACCTCACTGGTCCTCACTCTGTGCTGTCACTGCCTCGTACACTCCCTACCAGGAGGTCTCCAAGCAAACCCAGGAGGGCTCAGGCCCAGGGAAGTGTGGTCAGAACACACCTGCCCTGGCTGGAGGACAACAGCGGGAGGCCGCCCGCCATCCTGTGAAAACTGCAAAGCTCACCCATCGCTAACCATGGGCGTCTTATAAAAGCCAGCTTGCTTTGGGGTCCTGAGTTCACATTCCAGCTCTGCCATTTCCTGGTCCTAGGGCCTTGGGCAAGTAACTTTGTCTCTTTGTGCTGCAGTTTTCTCAGGGACACAATGAAGACAATGACATGTCCTTGTCACAGTTATTGTGAGGGGAAATGGGATGCTGAGGAGCCCAATCGCTGGGCCTGGAGCAGTGCAGGTGCATCTTAAAGAGCCATTGACCACCACTGAGTGGCATTGTTGAAGCAGAGCTTTTGGAAACTTTATTTATAAAGTGCATAGCAGCAGGGGGTGGCCAGGAGGGGACTCCAGGTTTCTTCTGGGTTTCTCCCTGAAGTCCAGGTTGTCAAGAAAGTGAAGAAATTGATAATCAGGGTGCCCAGGGGCTTAGAGACCTGGTTTCTAGGTCTCAGGGCCAGGAAGCAAGCAGGCGAGCACATGGGGCGCTGGGGCCACCTCCAGGTCGCCGAGAGCCTCCACAAGGAGGAAAACCAAGAGAAAGATGGTGGGAGTTCGGGCAGGACAGGTGCCAGCACAGTGCTTCCTGTCACCGGCCAGCTTTCCCTATCTTACCAGGACCCCGAGTCTGCGCACTAAGTGGAGGTAGGGCCCGCACACACACCCCCATGCCAGGAGCAGACCTCAGCCAGTCTGTCCCAGAAGTTTAGCTGCTTTGGGCAAGTCACTGAATCTCAAGCCCCACTTTTCCTATCTGCAAGGATCGTAAGTGTGCCAGCCTGGGCACTTTCCAGCCTGTTGGCACCTCTGCCCCTCAGCAGTGCCCCTCCTCCCCCTCTCCAGGATGGAAGACCTGTAGGACACAGTCTGTTGCCCTCTGCTGCCTGCACGAGGGACACTCAGGATCATCTTCGCGTGAAGCCTTGTGCTGAGGGCAGGAGAGGCAACAAGAAGTAGGCAGCAGCCCTGTCCTGAATGAGCTCACATTCCAGTGGGGGGCCTAGGGGTGGGGGTGGGGGGCACAGCAGAGACAAGCCAGAGAGTAAGGGATCAGGACACACGGTGACAAGTGGTGGGACTAAGGGGGAACCATATGCCCTGCAACTCTGCAGGAGGGGTTTATTCTGCTAGGAAGATGGTCCGCTGCCCACCCCTCGTTCCCTGGCACAGGTCTGCTCTGAGCATCACAGCAACGGCTCAGCCAGGAACAGGGCAGCCGAGGAGGCAGGAAGGCGGGGCAAATGGTTACACCTTCCTTTTACAGGAGAGTGGGCCTCGGCTCATCGCTGGGGTGGGTGCCCAGCACTCCCCACCCAGTCCACCTCCTCAAGTCACCACCTGCATCTAGCCAGGCCCCGCCTCCTTTGTGTAAGACACTTCCTACCACCCAGCATCACTCCTTAGCAGGTGACAGGGGTAAGCAGTCCCTTCTGTGGGGTGAAAGTGACTCCCCAGACCCTAAAGCAGTCCCACCCTCTCTCACCCATACCCACCCTCCTGCTCAAGTCCATACCAGAAATGCTATCTCCAAAAGTCCCCTGTTATATTATCCATTCACCCCTGAGTGCTCACTTCTGGGAGGCTGGCACTGGGCCTGAGAGCCCCCCAGAGCCTGAGAGGCAAGTAGGGGAACACCTAGAGTTATTGCAACCGGTCCATTTGTTTTTTGGGCATCCCAGAAAAATCTCCCCTGGATGCAAGTTATCACTCTCTTTCTCCAAAGTGGTTCAGCCATTAATGCTCAACTACTTCCCAAGCAGGCCCAGAATGCATCGGTCTTAAAAGGGTCTCTTCACATTAATGGCTAGCTCCTCGCCCTCTAAAAGAAAGACAACATTTTAAAGAGCAAAACCTTCCAACTGCAGCCTGCAGGGCCCTGAGCCGGGCTATGAGACACATTCCAGGGTATGGAGCACCCTCTCGGCTTCTTGCTCCACCCCTTGGGGCAGAGCGGTGGGGACTGTCAGAGAGCAGGCGGCTCCTGGTGGGGTGTGAGGGAGTCCCAGGCTCGAGGTCCAGTTCCTGTGGCACAGGCAGAACTTTAGGATGCTGGGATCCAAAATAAGAGCACTGAGCTAGAGTCCCGGGGGGAAGGCTTTTGGGGTACAGACACCTGCTTCCAACCCACTGAGCAGGTGGGGACCTAAGTCAAGGACCTGGTAACAGGGAAAATACTGTCCCCCTATAATACAGGGATGTGTTGGGGGTAGGCAAGGTTTCACTTAGGTAACAAGAACAGCCTGTGACCTAGAGCAAGACACCAAGGGCCGGCTGAAGAACACCTTTACCGAGACCCTCCTCATCAGGCACTGTTGTCTGTGTCGGTCCCAGCCGGAAGCCCTCCCAGCAAAGAAGCAGCTCTTCTCAGCGCCCCTCTGGGCCTCCATTCAAATGGGGACAGCAATAATGCCTACCTCCCTGGGTTGTTGAGAGAAGGGAAATAAATGGATTAAATAAACCACGTGACAAAGTAGCAAGCACATGGTAGACAATCAACACCAGTTTCCTATTACTGTGGCTTTAGGGCCACTTGAAAATGGTCCCTCTGCCACTTCCTTTCCCTCCCATCATTGACTCCCTTACCAATGATGCAGCTGCCTGCTCAGCCTTTAAAAAGATATATATATTCTGGGCTCCTGGAATGGGACTTCAGGCCTTGCTTGGAAATGCGTCAAGCCTTTGGAGCCAGAAGTGGAGAGTGGAGGAGAATTGGGGCGGGGGTCTGGGTCCCCTGGGGCAGCTGCAGGCGGCAGATAAGGGCCAGAGTCGGCCACAGCAGGAGCTGAGCAAGCAGAGCTTAGCTCACACAAGTGTGTGACAGCGAGTTCGCAAGAAAATAGGAGACCGATCAAAGCAGGAAGGAGCCGGAGGTGGGGGGCACACAAGGCTCCCTTCAGCAACCCCAGTTGAGTCTCTTGTTTCAAATCTGCCTTATACGCAGGAAAAAATAAATGAACTTGACCTGTGAGGAAAGTGTTAAGATCATACAGAGAGCATTGTATGATCTTGGGACCAGAGGACTAGAACTGCCCATAGCAGGGACAGAACCTTGCGCACAGGACTGAGATGCGCCTGCCTGATTATCTGCACTGACCATCTGCCCCTTCACTTCAGGGAGTTAGAAAAGAAACAGACCCAAAGGCCAACGTCTCTGCTACAGGCCCCACCTAGGCTCCAGCTAAACCCATGCAAGCTTCAGCTCCCCAAGCCGCCCTCACTCACCCACACTGTCATCCCAGAGACGGGCCTGCTGCCCTGACCTCTGACCTGCCTGCAGAGAAGGCCAGCTGCCCTGTGCTGACCTCAGGCCACAGCCTCACCCAGACACAGGAAGGAAGGACTGGGCTACTACCCGAGGGTGGGATGTGGGCCTGAGGCTGGAGCTTTGGAGGACAAGTGAAACCCAGCTGCGGCCCACATGTCCGCAGACTGCACCCCTGCCGGGAGCCTCGGGTGTGGCTCTGGGACCCCCAGGGTGGCAAACTCACAAGGACTCTGTATCTAGCCAGGAATTGGGAACTGGTTTTCCTGGATGGATCATCCCCTCATTTCATACATAGGAAGCACTCAGCAAGAGGTCGAGATCCCACACCCAGGAAGGTCATTGCGCAAGAGGGCAGGCACTATCCCGAACGTAACCACTGTGCTCCTGGAGGACAGAAGCTGGGGCTTACACCTTGCCATGCTTTCAGGCAATGAATACAGAGAAGTTTGAGGCTGACTCAGGTCAGGCAGATGTGGTCTTGACAAGGGTTTTCCAGCAACGGACATCAAGTGGGAAGATTTTGTAAGTGAGAGAAGATCGCTTTTACCAAACATCTGTCATAACTAAGCACCATCACTTGATTTGCAAGGGAAGTATATAAAGTGGGCTTTCCCTCCATTCTCAGTGGGGGAAATTGGCAAATTGCCTTTGTTTTATTCAAGCTCATAAAGGACTTTTGGTATCATTGCCTTTCACTCTCTGTAGCCCCAAATGAAGAAGGTACCAGTCTCCCTTACATTCAAAATTAATAAATTGGGGCTCATTAGAAACAAGAAGAAAAACGTGGTTTCTCCTCTCTGAAGCCAATCCCTTTGGCCTCACGTCCAGAGCCCTTCACTGCCCTCTTGCACGTTGTGATGAATGGCTAGACTGACACAGCATCAGGCAGGGAGCAAAAACCGTGAGCCAATCATCCTAAGCCGCCAGGCGAGCATGGACTCCTGCCCTTGCAGCCAAAATGCCAACTGTCTTATTTCAGAGAGATTAAGTATTGGTGAGTCAATAAGGGTTGTCGTAGAGGACTACTCGGCCATTATGCTGCCCTCAAGAGAAGTACCAGGAAACATGGGACACCATTCCACCCTCCTCTCCAAGGGAAGCTCTCCTGGCCAGGCCTGGAACCCCTTCTGAGGGCCACAAAGTGAGCACTGGCCCCTGTCATCCAATAGGTGCTTAAGGAGGTCAGGCACTGCAGATATGAGCACCGAAGTAGCCTCAAACAGGACACAATAAAATGGACCATTGCAGGTAGAGGGGATGGACAGTATAATCAAAGGCAAGGAAGTGGCAGGAAAGCCTAGCTTCTCGCGGCACCTCGGCCCGGAGCCCAGGCAAGAGGTGAGAGAACCCAAGCTGTGGTTGAAGTAATGAAAACCGGGAGCGGAGGAGATGCGCCTAACAGCTCCAGAGGGAGGGCTGGAGCTCCTCAAGGACAGTGGTGGGCGAGTCCTTCCTTGGCCATCGGGTCAGCAGTAGGAAAGCCACAGCTGGGACTGGGGGCAGGGAGTAGTGAGGAGACCAGGGGCCCCAGACAGAGCCTCAGGGCCAGTGAGCTTGACCCCAGCCTCCCTGCACTATGTGTTGGGAAAGCTTGGTCTCCCCTCCATTACCCTTTCGTCCCACGGAGTCTATGTATCTCTTCCTGTCACTCTGCCCAGTCCCACCATAAGCTCTCCCTGCTCTCATACCTTCTACTTAAGGAGCCAGGGAGAACAGTTACAGCTTCTCATGGCCTGAGGGCGATAGGGAAGCTGGGGGTGCTCGAGGGGAAAGGGGGTTGAAGCCCAGTGCGGGTAGAGTGCAGTGGGCCTCACTTCAACCTGGGAGGTGAAAACCCCAGATTAACACAGAAAATAAACTGACCGATGTTTCCCATCATATGTTCCATAGAACAGGTATTACCAGAAGGAAAGGATTCCATGGTCAAATAAGTTTCAGAAAAGCAGAGCTATAGCAGGTTTTATAGCAGGACTTCTCAGAGCCTTTTCCATGCTGATATGCATGGGTCAGTCTCTCAGAGGGTGCGATCCAGTGCACCATTTCTCAAACACATGGGACCCAGGAACCCTTTATCACAGCAGATTCCCCAGGACTGATGTTCCATGGGAGCATGCATTGGAGAACACAGAACTAGACCTAAGCAATCCAGTTTCCAAGCTGAGTATTTAATCGAACAAGGAATTCAGTTACTGAGTTGGACAGAGACTTCCCACCAAGAGGCACGAGGCCCATCTCCCCACCACCCCTCTCTCAGGGGTCATTTCCTTGCCCATCCTGCCATCAGCCAGGGTTCTTGCGAGAGTCAAAGGAGATATGTAAAGCCCCTTTTAAACTACAGTACAACAAACATTAGGGCAAACCCCTGGGAAGTGAGGATACACTTTATGGTACCATCTAATGTGTAAAAGCTCTCTTCATAAACAACATTTATACTTTTCCATAGTCATAGTCACTTATTTCACAAATATGAACTGAGTATCCATTAGCTCCAATCACTCTTCTGAGCTCTAGGACTACAGCAGCAGTAAAACAGAGGCAGCATAAAGTAATTCTAAAATTGCTGTTTGTTATCGAGGAAGATATAGTGTGTCAAAAGAGTTGGAAATGGGGAAATCCAACTTAGACTGGGAATTGGTGGAGTTTCCCCATAGAAATGATATTTGAGCCCTATAAGAAGGAGCTGACTAAAGAAATAAAAGGGAGAGAGGGCATTTAAAGCCGCGAATACAGTATGTGCAAAGGCCCTGAGGTGGAAAGACATAAGGAGCCAATAACAGGTTAATGGAGCTGAACTGTAGAATGCAATCTGAAAGTGAGATTTGATCACAGGTCACACCAGACCCTGTGAGTGTGTTAACCTGAACTTTATAGAGAGTGAGAAGGAAAACCATCCACCCTCATCCTGGACACTGAAAACCAAAAATATATATAGATACTGTCTACTTGAACAAGCTTTGGTGTTATTCCTTACAAACTGCATTTAAAAGAACTTATCTGTTGCACAAAGCCAGAAACACCTCTGCAAGATAAAAATAAAACAAGGTAAGAAAGCAACAATGGGAAAGAGCTATGGTGTGTGCAATGAAGAGTATCAGAAAAGAAGGCAGGTGGGAGCCAGAAGCACTGGGTCTGGGTCCAGTCTGCCCCTGACTTGCCATGTAGCCATGGTCAAGTCCATCCTCTTCTTCTGTAGAACAGGGGGAGGGCAGAGATGATCCCTCAAGTCAGAACTGAAGGCTCCAACATGGTTCTGGGGAGAGCACCTCCCCTGAGAATTGGTCCTGGTGAATACCTGTGAGGTGTCAAGGGAAAGGACAAAACTGTGCCCAAAGAGAAGCTCCCTGGGGGCAGCCAGAGAAGCCAACTCTTTCCCCAGATAGGAACTTGGCTATGAGGCTGGAGGGGAAGCCACATATCAGGAACCAGGTCAATGCAGAGACAACCAGTGCCCTTCTGCCCATATCAAGAGCTCCTACCCCATCTATTGAGGCCTCAGCATCTCCATAGGATGGCGATCTGACCTAAGGAAAGGGGGTGGGGCAGAGGCCATTTTCAGCCTGCTTTGCTACAGGAGCCCTGTAAGGGAACCACAGCCTGAGACGAAAAGATGTCACAAAGCCAGGTTTGATGGGTGAGAGAGCAAACGTCCTCTTGGAGTCCTGCAGGGTAAAGGCACATGGGTCCTGTCCACTTGGAGGACTGCTTTTCCTCTTCTTCACAGGAAGGTTCCTTTTCCTCTTTCTACAACGTCTGCAGTTAACTGCTCTGAAGGCCAAGGGCCAGTCATAAAGCATCGCAAAGCAGCAAGTATGAACTTGGACCCTGTGCTGACACAGGTGGCCATGTGGGTGCCTGTGCACATGCATGTGCACAGGCATGTACACATGTGTTTGTCAGAGAAACTATTTCCCCATGAGGCTCACTTACACAAGGAGGGTGAACGGGGGGTAATAAGTAACGTGCCTGGCACTTGCTGACGATGCCTGGGGGAGTTGACCGTGTCTATTACTGAAAGTGTGCAGACTCTGTGACAACGCAGTATGTGACAGGATCTCCAGGGGTGGGAGGGGGGCTCTTGTCTGAGTAGGACACTGACTGGGTCTGCTTGTGCTCTAGGGGGTACTTTCTGTCCCCACAGGCCATGGAGTATCTAAGGTCTGCCGGACTGGAAGTGTGCAAGAGTTTTCTGTGACTGTGAGCCCATGAAAAAGGTGTGTGTGCATATATGTGACTAGGCACATATGCATTTGAGTGTATTGGTGGCAGCAGCTTGGGATTTGGGGCCAACATCTGTTCTAACTCACTCACTATAGAAGTGTGAACGTATTACTTCCCCATAAACTGGGAAAGTGGACAACTTGTGTGAGCTCTGGGGTCTCATCCCCTGCAGTCACGTGTCCCAAAGGTCTTGCCACCAGAAAGGGGCCCTGACCTCCACTAGCCCACAGCAGCTTCTCCCCGTGGAGGACACAGCTCGGTGGGACTTCGTCAGCTGCCCACACAACGGTCAGAATGCACAGGGCTCTTGGCTGCTCAACCAGCAAAAGGGACTGAGTTTGGGGGCACAAAGGCCGGAAAGGGAGTTGAAATTTCAGAGCCACAGGCCTGGTCTGAAGCTGGGGATCAGATTCCCCAGTACCTCATCCAACTCCTCGCTTTGTCCCACAGGCACTGGCCCGGCTCAACTCCAAGCCAGTTTCCTGGATGCAGGGTACTAACCACCTTCCAGCCAGAAAAGTTGACCTGGTTCCCCTTGGGCCGGGCCCTGCGCCTCCCACATGCTGAACTCCTGACTCAGGGACTGGATGGAGCTCCAAACTGTAAAGGAAGGAACGGCTGAACTAAAAGCTCCCTGAGCTCCCCCTCCAAGCAGCCATAGGTCAAGGTCATGATGCACTCATTTCTTCGACCACCTTTTCAATTTTTTGTTCGAGAAGGAGTTTAATTGAGCCTCCTTAGGAAGATGCAACTCCATCTAATTCAGCTCTTAATTAACCCAGCATACCCCAAAGAGGCTGCAGAACTAGTCATAAATTAAATATGAAAAGCATTATTTATCTAGGCACAGCCTTCTAATGCTCTACTTTTGACATTCCTAGTTACTAATGAAGATGGATTGGAGGCAGAGAAGTTGGAAGGGAGAGAGACACTGCCCTGGGGGAGAATGAAGCCCTCAGGTGTCCTAAGGGTCTTGTAGGGCATGGCAAGGGTAGTCACCTCAGTCCCAGGGAGTGTGCCCTCCGGTACTTGCTTCCCCAGGCCTCAGGGAGATGGGGGAAGGACCACTGGGAGCCCTAAAGGCCATTGGACAGAGCTTTCTCCCACCAGCTGCCAGACCACCCTAGCCGCCCCGTCCTTCAGGCCCAGCCCTAGTTCTGACTTTGGTCCTTCTTGACCCAAGCTGAATCACTGTTCTGCCACTCCGCTCCTTGTTCCAACGCTTCATCGCATCACTCCAGGCGCTTCAGGGCAGGGCCATTGGAAATTGCTGGCTAAAGCTGCATCCGCAGCAAGCGAGTTCTTCCTCTCTCTCCAAACAGCTGGGGTAGCCATCGGCGGGCTCTCAGCTTGCCTTTTGAGGAGCAAGAAGATTCCTCTTTTCCTATATACTTGCATAGACCCAAAGAGGAAGCAAAAAGCTCTCTGAAGCTTCAAAACATCAGAACAGAAAACAGATGGCTACCATTTCTCTGCCATGGTCCCCAATTTCATCAGTCACTCCAGGGTGAGCCTTGGGTATCATGCCTTTCTCATCTTTATAACCCAATCCCAGGGCCTGGCCCACAAGCAGCCACGAGTGCCTATGGATTTGTTGCATTTGCAAGCCAGAGGAGGGAAAAGATGAAGGAGGGAAGAGCAACTGAAGCCAAGATAAACAGGCGAGAAATTGCTGTAATTATTCTTGCTGTATCACGAAAGTTCTTCACAGCCTCAATGCAGTCCACAGGTACAAGTTCAACTTTCCATCCTTGGAAAACAGTAGGAAGAAGGATTCTAGCTTGGGATTTGTTCTCTCTGGAGTGCTGTCTTCATCTTCTTTTCACCTTCTGTGCAGTCTGTGTCTTCCTTTTGGCCCCTTTGGCCAAAAGTGGAAAGAGGAGTGACCAGAATGCCTCGGTTCTGCCAGGTCACAGGTTAAAATCCCTTTGGACCTTACTACCCAGGCGGGAACTGAAATGGCATCTTCTAGGCCACTTACTCTGTGCCAGGTACAGCAATAGACAACACTGAGGAACAATACGGCACGTAGGTTTCATCCCCGCACCCAAAGTTCCCAGTAGGACATATGGGGAAGAAAAAAAAGCATGCTGTTCCCCACAGCTCTCTTTCACGACAGTGAGTCAAGGAATCCAACTTTGTCCAGCGATAGGGATGTTGGAGAGAGGGAATTAGCAGAAATGGAGGTTCCAGCAAGATTCAGCTAAAGTTCTCGCAGCCTTGGCCCAGGACCCCGGACTCCGGAACAGGGCACGCATCTGCAAGTCCCGGGTCGCCACCTAGGTGAGGTTCCACTTCAGCGCCTCTGCATAACCCACCGCACACCTGGAGGTTTTATATTCTGGAATTCTGAACTAGCTAGATGAGCAGCCTTTGAGACTTGAATACCTTATTGAGTACTGTTAACAACTCAAAGCAATCAAATGCCAACCTGTTGTTCACGTTTCCCAGGTGAAAAGAGACATCTCCAAACTACTGGGCATCAAATCCCATTGGAGGGCCCCAAACGGAGGATTCTTCTCAAACGTCAAGAAAAAGCTGACTCCAGAAAAGGAGGGCTTCTGCCTGAGATGACAGACAAGCTGCCGACTACAGAAAAGGACAGCTTCCACCTGAGACTAAACCCAAGGAGAATTTTGAATCCTCTGTGTCATTTTTCTTTCCCTTTACCACCAATCTTATCACTACACTGAAGACACACTCTATAAATTAGCAATAAGATTTCTCAACACACCCTCCCTTATCTCAGTCCTATTATTTTTCACCCCTTGAGGTCTTCTGTCCCTTAAGAAATTATAAAACTCATGAGTACATTTTTTTCAGACCATAAACTATGGCTGACAGTTGAGGACAAACATTTAATAACTGTTCCTTTAACTACTTCAGAGGGTGGGTTTCCTTCTCGCCATCCTTCTGATACTTCCAATTTCCCTTGTACAACTAATCCCAAACTTATATTTTTACAAAATTGGACCTCGATCCCATGTCAAGAACATGCTTCATTACAATCTGATCAGCAACACGGAGCCCATAAGAAGTAGAAACTAATACTGGGAAATCCTTGCCACAATAGCTTGTTCTCTTTGGGAGATACTCTATCGTGCTTTGCAGAAACTGTTTAACTCCACTCAGGAAAGCTTCCCACCAAAAGGGCCAAAAATAAATAAATAAATAAGAAGAAGCATGCCCACCCCTATTGGGATGAATGACATGGCCAATTCAGTCTGCGCCCCACTGAGGTTATTTTTCATGTGGACAATAGGTTCAGACCACCTGCCATGAGCTAACTTTCCCTCTGTTTTCAGGACAAACTTTAGAGGCTTTCAGAGTTAAAAGGACCACCCCGCCAGCCCAGCGGATCATGTTTCCCTAAAAAGAATGTCGTGGAACCTCCAGAAGAAACACAAGACTACCTGGGAAAATGGCTGACAACACTGGATCATCATATGTAGTATGCAAATGGTAACTCCCACAGCAGGGAGATTTCAGTGGCAAGCACATCCCAAACGTCCCCTGGGGCCCCGGAAGACGTCATAAATTTCACACCTTCCACTCTGGAAGCCAAACCAATTTAAATGTCGCTGTGTTAGCCGCGGTTGCCACGGAAGATCACATAGCTCTGCATTTCTTTTTAGGAGCCCAAGGGAACCTCCACTACAGCAATCCCTTCTTGTTGCACCTCTATAAAGACTACAGGAGGAAGTGCCACAGCCTCTAAGCTGACTAAAAGGAAAACTAGTTGAATCTGGGACCCAAATCAGGATCAATTACAAGAACCAATAATGGTTCTGATCACTGCCTGCTACGGCTGCCTCCTGTGCTTTGTTCAGACTCTTCAAAGCTCCTGTGCCACTCTGGCCACTTCAGAAGGTTAGGAAACTCGGGCTGCAGAAAGAAAAGAGACTCAACTCTTGTCCAACTAGGACTACATTCTATGCACAACTTCCTAATCGGTAAAACTTGGGCAATAATGAAGACCTGAATATCCTAGATGAATGCCTTGCAGTCTGACTCTGCCTTTGGCCAGAAGGAAGACAAAAGAAGAAAAAAGCAGCCAGATAGGCCCTGACCTGGCAGTGTCACCTAGTCTTTTGTATTTCCCAGGCCACAATAATGACCAAACAGCCTCTTACCCTGGCCAATACTAGTGACTGCTGCTTTGTTAGCCAGGTGGCCTGAGTGTCACTTCATTCTCCCTGCCTCCTAAATAAGATTAAGATACCGGGCACAGATTTAATGCTTCCACCTGACAGCATCCAGTCCAGAGCAAAGCCCTGCTTCCTTGCATCCTCCTCCTGAAATTCCTTTAACAACCCCAAGTCCCTAAGTCCTGTCTAACACCCTATTGCTAAGACTGCCCATGTTCCCCACAAGCTGCATCCCTCCTTTGTCGCAACGACCTAAGAAACCATGGTTCGAGCAACCAGAGATCGGTTTCTGGCAACCTTCAGCTGGAAAACACATATGTAGGCAAAGAGACAAAAAGTGGTATGTGCCACGAGACGCAGCGCCACTCAAGGTAAGAATTTTACTAATATAGAGGAACCGTTAAGTACTGTGCATAAAAAACGGTATCCTGTAAGCACTTCTGGATATGATCATTCGTGTTAGGGCAAGAGGAAATGGTTTGGTCTTTTTTGGTTTTTTTCTTATAGAAGTAGGAAACTAGACTGCACTAAACGAGCACAATCCAGAGAGCCAAGAAAACAAGCCTTGATCAGCACGATAATTAGGGACCCAGATATGAGGAGAAGGGAGACTTTGTCAGTGTTGACATCCCTCCAGTGGCCAACCAGGTGGGGTGGGGTGGGGTGGGGGCGAGGCTCAGACAGCACTTGGAAGAACCCTGTGCAGGGGGCAATGCCCAGGGTCCCTTAGGAAAAGGCTTGAGTCATAAATAAGTGGATGTTAAGCCCAGGAGCTCAGGAAGGCTAGTCCCAAGCAGGGCTACCTATAGCTTCTCTTACTTGTTTGACCAGCCTCCTTGTAATACAAATGCCTGAAGCAGGACATCTGCCACCTCAGCTGCTCTCCTGTCCTTTGCTTCTGCCACAGAGAAGACACCCCACTCCCCCCACCCTCACCCCAGCCTGGCACAGACAGGGATTGAGGCTGGAGGGGGGCACCATGCCCACAAAGAAGGAATAAGGTTCTCACCCAGATGGAGGAGGAGCACAAAGGGGAGAGAATATTGGAAAAGAAAGGAAAAAACATTGTTACGGTGAAAAAAATGTTGAACACATCTCAAAGGAGGGGTATAATGCCCCTTCACGGTGTCAAAACAACAAATCAAAACCAGCCAGGCAGAAAGCTCTCCTCCTCATGAAGAGACAAGCGGCACAAGCCACTGATCACACAGGGACACATGCGCACACTTGACCTAATTATGATTAGACTCATTTGCAGAGCTGTCCCTACCTAATGTTTCTTCCAAGTCTTCATCTTTAACCCAGCAAACACCAAATACCAAGACCACCCCAAAAGGCATTCGTATTTAATTACAAAATGACCTTAAAGCAGAAGTTGCTCTCATTTTACAAATGAGGAAACTGAGGCATAGCACTATGACACAGCTGGTGACCCCGGCACGTTCAACCCAGATTCTTTTGACTCCAGATCCATTGTTTGCTTATTTTTTCCAACAACAGGAGCTAAACTTTAGCTTCTAAAATCGGCATGGCGTAAATTGGGACAAGTTTGCCTTCTCCTTGACATGTTATGGCATGGTTGGAACGATCTGGGTAAAACATAGGTTAAAGCCTAAATAAGCACTGTACAGTCTGTCCAAGGCCTTTGCTATTAAGATACATGTCAGGGGCTGCGCACAGCTTACACAGACCTAGACTATTATAGCCCAGGACCTGGTTGCCTTTTTCCCTTTCCTTAACATGCATTATGGATACTTAATTACGGTAATCAAGAAACTAAACCATGGGGTGGGCCAGAGCCCTTTCCCCAGGAATCCTGTAGGTTCTGTTCATTCACACCTTATAGGCACTTAAAACTTCTCAGAAGGGTCCTGTAAAAGCTAGCCTGGAATATTTTTCATGACACAGCACTATTTCGGGTGACTCCAATAGCCATTGACCACCTGGCATTTAGGAATGATTTTCCACAGCTCAGTCTGACCACGGCAGGATGTTAAAATTCTTCACACTCCTAGTTGTGTAGAGTTGGGGAGGGGGGCACTATCCAGTTTTAACTTCCCAGATTGTTTTCCAGGAAGTATTAACAGACCTCAGTTTGCACATCTAGAGGGTAGTTTCAAAAGCTCCAACTTAGACTTTCTTGTTGCTATTCCTAACACTAGACAGAGCTAAAGGGCTACAGGGACCTTCTATTCAAGTCACCTTTTTAAAATTAGGTTTTGGCCTCATTCTTGGCAGAACCCAGAGAGCACCTTCACAGCATCGCAAGGTGAGCAGCTTCACCATCATCTAACACCTCACTTCCCATGCTCTGGCCGAACGTGGTTGGACTTACATCCACCTAACAGGAGGTGGGGCGTCACTCTTTCTCAGGAACACAGAGGAGGTAGACCTCAGATACAAAGTTAACAGCAGGCAGATTTAGCCTCCAGATCCAACCAGAGCTTAATTATGAGCATCACCAGCAGTAGCTTCTCTTCGGAACTTTGGTTGAGGCATGGCCTTCAACTGAGCCTCAGTTTACCCATCCATGTAATGGAAGAGGGGCAGGGCCTCTGGCTCTACCATACTATGACTTAGACTAAGAGAAGCAAGGGAGGGTGGCTGCAGGGAGCGTTCTGTATGACTGTCGCCTGCCACCCAGGTACCTCCAGCGCAGCTGCAGAAAGCTCAAACACACTTCATGTCTTGCTTGGGCTCCTAAAGTAGAAGCCTGTACCTCACGGAGGCTCTGCCCCGCAACACCACATGATTGAAAGTAGGAGGTCCTATTGCCTTCAGAACCTAAGCTCTCAGGAAGGAAAACAAAGACCCTTAAGCACGTGGCTCACCCCTTACTGTGTTCACATAGGCACCATGCTCCAGATATGGGCAGGGTTCTTTTTTTTTTCTTTTCATTTTATTACTTCACAATTTTTCTCAATTACAGTTTACATTCAATATTAGTTTGAATTGGTTTCAAGGGTACAGCACAGCAGTTAGACAATCAAGTACTTTTTGCCAAGAGTTCCTCCCGATATTTCCAGGGCCCGCCTGGCACCCTGCATAGTCATTACCGCATTGTTGGCTGTTTCCCTATGCTGTACTTTACGTCCCTGTAACTAGCCTGTAAGTACCAGTTTGCACTTATTTTTAAAATTAATTTATTGTTGTTGTATTACAGTGGTTTCATTTTTCCCCCATTACTCTCTCCTGCTGCCCCCTCCCCTCCCCTGTCCCACAGACAATCCCCACCTCATTGTCCATGTCCATGGTTTTTCACCTCAGCTCCTGACTATACCTTCCCCCTTCTCTCCCCCTCCCTCCTCCCCTCTGCTCATCATTCTGCTTTTTTCCCCCATGTCTGATTCTATTCTGCTTGTCTGTTTTGTTCCAATTTGCATTTCTTAATCCCTTCACCATTTTCACCCTGTTCTCCAACCCCCCTCCCCCCTGGCAACCATCAGCCTGTTCTCTGTACCTGTAAGTCTGTTTCAATTGTTTTGTTCACTTATCTTGTTCTTTAGATTCCATACATATAAAGGAAATGAATCACGTGGTATCTTTTTCTAACGGGCTTATTTTATTTCACTAAGTGGAAACCCCTCTGGGTCATCCACGCTGTGGCAAATTGTAAAATTTCATTCTTTTCTATGGCTGAGTAATATTCCATTCTATAAATGGAATATTTATATAACTTGTCTATTGATGGGCACTTAGCTTGTTTTCATACCTTGACAATTATAAATGACACTGCAATGAACAGAGGGACACACATTTTTTTTTTCCAATGACTGTTTTAGATTTCTTTGGCTAAATCTCCAAAAGTGGAATTACTGGGTCATAAGGCAGTTCCACTCTTAATTTTTTTTTTTTTTTTGTTCTTTTTGAGGAACCTCGGAGCTGTTTTCCATAGCGGCTGCACCCATCTGCTTTCTCACAAACAGCGCGTGATGGTTCCCTTTCCTCCACCTCCAGCCAACCACACTCGTCATGTGCGCATTTATTGATGACAGCCATTCTGACAGGTGGCTTTCACTTGCATTTCTCTGGCAGATCTCTTTTAAATCCCTTCCCTCACCTCCTCCCTCAGGCCTTTGAATACAAGTACTTCATTTAATCAATAAGAACCGCCCCACCCCACAGACCGCTGCTTCACCTGATAAGCACCCCCGTGCATTCTTCAAGGTGGGCTCAGCTCAAATATCCCTCCCCTGCGTAACCTGCATCAGTGCCACCATGCCCCAGCCTCCTGCACCATTCCTATTTTCATGCACTTTTTAGCGGGGCATTCCTTACCCTATTTTGTCATCTCTGTCTTTGTGTCTGTCGTGGTCTCCAGATGAGACACACTTCTGAAAGGAAAGGAAACGCTGCTCTTGGAGCGCACCACTGGCACCCCATACAGCCTTGATACATGTTTGCTAAGGCAACAGCTAAGAAAGTGAATAGGCAGGCTCCCAACTTCACTTATAAAGACAATTATAGATTACACGGTAGAAAGGTGCCAAGCCAATGTGAGACAGGGTTTTGGACATTTACTGCCAGGCAATAACCAGACCAGTTTGTTTTCATTTTGTTTTTTCAAAGGATTCAGAGTTTTTGGGCTTAGGCGGCGAGAGTGTTGGAGGGTGGGGTGGGGTTCATCATAAAAGCAGTGCGTTGAGCTCCAACCCGGAAGAGTGCACAGGGCGGATTTGAAGAGGAAATCCAGGACGCAACTGGAAGGTTAGTTAGTGCTCCAACCCATGTCCCAGGTAAGACAAAATTATTTTCTACACTTCCGAGGGTGCTGCGGGCATTCCTTGTAACCGCACCACTTGTGTAATTTCTTAGTGGCTTTCCAGTTTGCTCTGGCTGGTGACTAGCTGTGTGACCTTGAGCGAGTCACTTGGGCCCCCTGAGGCTTAGTTTGACCTCCCTGGGCCTCCTATAGAAAGCAGCCTCAAGTGCTCAGCAGGGCAGCTCAGGCTGTGTCCCCTCCCCAACCAGGGCCACCACCCTCCAGCCTGCTGTCCCCGAGACTGTCTGCTGTAAGCCCAGTCATTGTCTGTCTGCCCCTGACAGCATTTGTCCCATTCTGAGTCACATTCGAGTGATTTTGTACAAGCCTGTCTGCCACACTCCTTGGGAACAGAACACCTCAGTGGCCCATTACAGGGCATGCAACACAGGAAGTGTCAGCAAATGTTACATCGTTAATGAGATGTTGACTAAATACCCATCTTTCCTTCCAAGCAGCTTCCTGCTGCGGCGCGCATACCCCACTCCCTCCAATGGCCTGACTCTAGAGATCCCAGAACCAGGCTTCTCAGGTGTCCGTGGACGACCACTGGCAGCAGAAATAGCTCCAACCTGTGCAGTCAGAACCTCTGGGGACTGCTCACTCCAGGGGGTTCCCAATTCTGGTAGGAGCTCCCCCAGATTCTGGAGCAGTTTTTACAGGAGGAGTACTATGGATGCTCCCCTAAGCAGCTTGGGCTGGAAATGGGGGGATGACAGGACTGAGTTGGGGGATGGTGGGACAGGGTGTGTGTGTTGGGGGTGGGTGGCTACGGTTCTGTCCCTGATAACCATCAAGGTAAGTTCCTGGCACTAACCTAACCAAGATGTGAGGACAAAGAGCTGCCTCCCTGTCAACCACCACCTGACATTTCACCTCTTTTGGCCTTTGTCCTCTTTCCCATTCACCCTGCAGGGCTGAAGGATGCTCTGGCTCTCTGTCCACCCCTCTCTCCCTCCCTAAGGTCCTGTGTCTCTTCTTCCTCTGATTTAAACCCTTGCTTTTTCCCCCAGACAAAGCAAAAAGGGACTGTCTTCCCTGCCTTTGCTCTGCCCTCCAGCATGCTAATGGGTTCTATAAAAGCAACTGTGAAGAACATTTTCTGCCACACACTTTCTAACATAACTAATTAAACCTCTGGCTACTCAGGCGACCACTCCTCCTTCCCGAGGCTTAGGACACCAAGTGTCTGTGGCCCTGAGGGCACCGTCACAGGACTGGAACACAAAGGCGGGGACTAGTCCAAGCTCCAGGGCTGACTTGGTGCCTTGAGGAAAGTCATGTCCCCCATCTTAGTCTCTGAAGAACAAAGTATTTGGACCTGATGATCTCAGACCACCTTTGGATCTGAGATTCCAGGGTTAGCGTAGTTGAATATTCTAAGACATCTTAGTCCAGAACAGAGGGCTGCAGGGTGAGAAGACCGAGGGGAAGCAGCTCTAGGCACAAAGGCAGAGAGGTCACCTTGACAGTGGCTATGAGGTCTCAGCTTCACATGGGAGTGGATGGTACCCTGGGGAGAAGCCACAGGGCTGGAATAACTCAAGGCCATTTACCCAGGAAAGCAAGTTCCCCACCATTGGACAGGAACAATCGCAAATGCTCACCCAGCATTGACTCCAAAGCGGACACCATTCTGAGCACTTGACACACATTGACTCGGTTAATCTCGGCAACATACCCAGTAAGCAGGCACTGTTATTATCCCCATTTTACAGATAAGAAGATAGATGCAGGGAGGGAAAATAATTTGCCCAAGATCAGAGCCACTGGGGAACAGAAACAGGATTTGAACCCAGGCTGAGTCTGTAAATCCAGGCTCTTCATCCTGTCACGTCAGAGGAGACAGGTGATCTCAGACAGCACAGTTCACCCATCCCACCCTGCTCTTGGGGCAGTGACACGAGACACCAGTGCCATGGAAGGCTCCGAGGGTGCATCATAGAATTGTACGCTTGAAACCTATATAATTTTATCAACAATGTCAACAGTGAGTTCAGTAAGAAAAAAGAGAGCCAATGAAAGCAAAAAATTCATGTCTTCGATGCCTAGAACCAAATGGCCCTTCACCGGATTCTCGGAGGAGACCAAAGGATGACTTGCACTTATTTCAAGAACGGATGCATGGGGCCTTAGCCCTCATCAACATTTTCCCCTCGTGCACAAAGCTTGCTAGTGTCTCATCTCCTTCAGATCACCCCCACCCTCTGGGTAGGAAAAGCTGGACTTGAGAGACAACGGGCCTGAGTCTGAGCCCCATTCAGTCACCAACCTGGCCTCTCCACTGTCCGTTTTTTCACACGCGGTTGAAGAGGCGGTACAGCAGAAGGACAAGTGAAAGCTTGAGAAAGGCCTCAAGTGTGTCACACACCCGGGAACCTCAGCTTTCAGAACTGTGGCGTGGGGTTTCCTTGGGTTGCCAGAAGGAGTCGGGTTGGTGCCCAGAGAGCCCGCCCCTGCCACAGAGCCTAGGACCAGAATAAGTGCTCCACCTTTTCTGGAATGCTCATTTCCCACCATGGATGAGACACCTCATCCCAAGGTGGGACTTGGTGCCAAAGGCCAAAGGGGGCTCAGCCTGAGGAAGTGCTTCATAGGCAGCCCATGGAGTGGCCAGGGGCCTACTGCCAGCTTCCGGGGATCCTCGCTAAGACTTGCATCTGTTTTTGACGATCCTTCTGTCATCACCCTCCCTCGCCCTTTTGATGCCAACTCCCCAGCATATTCCTGTATTATAGGAAAGTGCTTCCCCAGGTAAGCTGCAAGTGACAGCCTAGGACATAACCCCCAGAAAGCCACCAGGCTCCCTCCACTCCCACAGCACCTTGCAGGTGTTCCATTGCTTGGCTTTGTCCATAGTGCCCGGACCACCTATCCTCACATCTCTTCAGCTCAAACCCCTGCCTCTCCCTCCAGATCCTCCTGGAGGCCTGCTGCCCAGGCTAGAGAGAAGCACTGCTCCTCTCAGTCCCCTCTCTCGTGGGTCCATGTTAGGATTCCATGTGCCTGCAAGTGCCCCTCCAGATTATTTGCTTCTTTAAGAAGAAACATGTCGTGCTTTTTACCAAAAGCAGCTCCTAATCCAGCCTGGGGCCCGGACACATAGTAACCACTCAATATAGGCCAGATAAAGAAATGAGAGGGAACAAGAGAGCAAGAGCACACACGCTAACATGCGGTCGTCAAACCACACAAAAGCAGCAAACAACACTTATTTCCCTGAGGAACGTGGACTGGGGTACCCTCTCTGCACCAAGGTACTCCTGGACCTTTGACAGTCACCTAGCAGCATCACGTTTACCCTTTAGATCAGATCCCAAGCATCTTGCTAAAAATGCGCGCCTCCCTCCCCACTAGGCCACGGGTCTACTTGGAGACAAGTGTGACGTTCTGCTCTGTCGGAGCAACTGGGGAGAACTGGGGAGGAGCCTCCCATGTTGTTAGCTAGACCGTGAGAGTTTTGTTCCTGGCCAGGTTCCCCAGGCACATGGGTCAGAGAGCCTTTCATCTACCCACATTCAATAGAATGTGGTTAAGAGAAGCCACCTCACCCAAAAGTCAGACAGGGCGTCTCCTTGCTCCATTGACTTTTGGTTTTGCTGTGTTGGGAGTTTTTCTGACCAGGGAGGATAGTGCTGCAAAGCCCCCCCACCCCCAACCCCCTGCCAAAGTGTCTCCCTGACTCTCTGCTCCAGGAAGGACAGGCTTCAGGGAAGCACTGGATACCTCAGACAAAAAGGGTGGGTGGAGACTTCTTGCTTCTTGTCCAGAGCTAGTCGTATAGGGTCCACCCTATAAGAGGTCCACCCTCAGTTTGGTAGAAAACACTTCCCCAGCAGAAACAAACGGAAGAAGTCATTATCCAAAACGCAGATAAAGAGTTATGCACTAAGAGGTTCATTATTACTTTAGAATGATTTAAAAAAAAACCAAAACTATAAAAATGTAATAACTGCTAAAAGTTGAATGGTCAAATAAATAGTGGCAACCCTTAGGAGAGATTATAATTGATCACCTATTTGAGGAATTTTTAATAGTATAGTGCAATAAATATGATAGAGGAAACAAGGTGTATCCAAAGTCTATACCGGCTTAACTGTGTAAAGCACCAAGTCAGAAAAAGAAACCAGAAGCTCTCACCTCCATGCAGCGAGGTTCTGAGTTTATTCTCTTATGTATGTTTCTGTGCGTGCTTCCCGAGCTTCCAATAATGAGCATAATATTCCTTTTATAATACAGGGATCATCTAAAAAGGAAGCTAAAGAGAGATGTAGAGGGAAAGAATTAGAAGGAAAAGAATGGGAAGAGAAGAGGGAGGCCGAACAGAGAACATGTGATGAGGAAGAATGAACTGGGGGGTGGGGGCAGGAACAGGGGGCACAGACTAGTGTCCCCTCAGAGGCTGCCAAGTTCGGGGCAGAAGAGGGTTAGCCCGGGCCTACTTCCAAGTCTAGAATAGACGTACAATGAGAGGATAACAGGAGATTTGGGCCTCAACTTTCACAGCCTTTGTGTCCCAGCATCTATTCCTCTTTGTCACATGGTAGGACAAGAATGTCATCTTTCACTTGGAGCCAGTTCTCAGCTGAACAGAGCAGGTCCCTAAGGGGAAGCTCTGATTCCCTGACCACCACCACTCCCCCCAACACACACACACACACACACACACACACACACACACGTCTTGGATCCCCATCGTCATCTGATCTCTCTTCCTCTCCCACAGGCTGCAAGAGAGAGACTGACTGGGCAGCCAAGACAGTCCCTGTCTGAGGGCAAATAACCAGCCTTCTCTGTCTGGAAAGCTCCCAACCTCACCTCTCCCTCTTCTCCTCCCACTCCCAGGTTGCCACCGTCAGGTCTTGGGTCTGGTTACTTTGTCTCCTGCCCTGGACCCATATCCTTCAAGGTGGTCTCCAGCCCGTTCCTCTCCCGCTGCCCTGCCCTGCCCAATTCCCAGCAGCCCATTCCCAGGCCAGTGGATCTACTATCTCTCAGCACCGCCTGCTGCCCGCTCTGGCCTCCATCATCGTTGCCTTTCCATTTCCTGGGGTTTGGAAAGTATGAAAGACTCAGGGGGTGCAGGCTTTGCCCGTCTCTCCAGACTTTTTATAAGACCAGAAAATGACAGAGCTGGAGAGCCCTCAGCTGACTTCCAAGCCAGCCCCGGCTGCCTACCCTGCCTCCACCCTCGCTCCCAAGAGCCTGGAGCAGGGGCAGCGACAGCAAGCCTCCTCCCACCCGCCTAGGGTCGTCTCGCTCTGTCTGCACAAGGTCCGAGATCCAGGGTATGCCGGGAAGGTGGACAGGACCATCCAATCTGAGCAAATATGTCACAGGGATTTCCACAGGGGGTTATAAAGTGTCCTAGAGACCAAAATGAGACTCGGGTTGCCAGCCTGACCCATAAAACTGTCCACTCCCAGGGCCTTTTTCCACCTCAGTTACCAAAGCCAGCCTGAGGTTGTTACGCACCCCTTCATTCCTCCCCTTCCTTTGAAGCCCATCAGCCCTCCCAAAGGAATAAAGTAGCTTAGCTCAGGCTCTTAGCTACCTTTCTTGGCTGGCTCTAAAGGACACCCGGACTACAAATGTTTGAGGATCCTAGAAAAATACTCAAACTCAAAACTAATGGTACAACTGGAGGTATTTTAGGGCAAGAAAGGCACTACCTGCTCCCCTTCCACCCTTTCCACCCTTTTATTCAGGAGATTCCTATAGTCCCAGGCCGAGAGTGGGAGTCCCCAGTTGAGGATGGGCTCAGAGTGTCGCCCGTTTACTGCCACACACCCCACCCCCCCATGAGCATGTCCACCTCCTCTTTTGCTTTGTGCTCAGCTGGCCCCAGAGCAGCAACACCAATGATGAAATCCTCGTTCAACTGGAGCAATACACCCAATGAGAACACATGTGCATGTTTCCTGGTCCCTCCAGACAGTGTGTGGCCATAAGAAGGGGCTGCCCTGGCATTGCTGGGACCAGCTGTCCCCACAGTTATTACCCAGGGCCTGCCATCTCTCACTGGCATACCGGGAGTTTAAGATTAAGCCTGAGGCCAACAGACATCCCTACAATCAACTGAAATTTGAAATGTCTACCATAGACAAACAGGGTTTGGAAGACCCTCTTGGGGAAGACAAAAAGTCACAAAGGAGGAGGAGGATAAAGAGGAGGATGAGCAAGATGGAAAATAGGGCTGTGCAGTTCCCTGGGCAGGGTCACCCGCTGTAGTGTCACATCTGTGACAGGGTCCATCCCCAGGCTCAGTGTACCTCTCCCCACCCTCAGGGAGGCAGCAGCACAGAAAATGGAAAGATCTCTAGAGCCAGGCTGGCCTCAGTGCCATCCTGACCTCCATTCCTTCCTAGTTGCGTGATCTTGAGCAAATTACTTAAATTCTCTGAGCCTCAGCTTGCCCCACTATAAAAGGAAGGGACGAGTGCCCCAAACTATTTTGTGAATGCTAAATTAGAGACAATGTAAATTCAAGGCCTCAAATACTTTCTGACCCATAGCAAATGTGTCATCAAAGGTAGTCAGTGCCCCTCCAAGTTGCATAAAATGCAGGATGCTCTCAGGCCATAGAGCTATCCTGCCACTTGCTTTCCTTCCATTCAAAGTGTCCTGAGGAGTAAAGGGGTGATGAGGACAGTTCACTCATTCAGTCATTTATTCATTCATTCATTCAGTGAACCATTGTCACTGACGCCCCCCTACCCACCCAGGCATCATGCCACAGGAGTACGAGGGAACAAAACCAGGCACTTGCCTCCCATTCTAACTGCAGAGAAGAAACAAACAAGTGAATATTAAAAATGCCAAGCAGAGTTCAGTGCTGTTAAAAAAAATAAAGCATGGTACGAGGAGAAGGAAATGGTCCGGGAAGTCATCTCTGCGAAATAAGACAGTAGTCGATGTCTGGGGATCGGGTAGCTATGTAAGTCAATCAGCCAATTTCCTGGTTATCAGCGGGAAGAACCTCCCACAGGGTGAATCCTGAGTTCCAAGGGTCCTGCAGGAGCATGACCCAGTCACGGAAACTCTACCAACTACAAGTGGGTCTAAGTTCCTAGGGAGGAGGGGCCCATCCACTGGGGAAAACATAAGGACCAAGGCTGTGAGCTCCCCTCTCAACGATAGGTGGTGATTGGACGAGCACAGAAGGGAGAGGAAAAGAATTCCAAACAGAGGGCTTCACCCTTTACATTTGGGAATCTAGCTCAATCCCTACACCCCGCCCTCGTGTTAATAAAGAGGAAACAGGTGCCCAAAGAAGAAGGGCTTTTGAAATCCACACCACCCATTAGTAGTGAAGTCAGATCAAGAACCTGCCCTCTTGGTTCCCCAAGGCTATAACTGGACTTGTCCCGATTACTAAGAACATGTGCAAATCAGCTCCCCAGAGGAACGTCAAGCTCTCAGGGGACAGAAGCCCATTTCTCGACAGCCTTGGTCCTCTCACGTGCCTAGCATAAGCCTTCAGGAGAGACTACCCAGGAACTCTAAGTGACCCTGGCTCCATCTTCATTGGGGTTTTCTGAGTCTATAGCTGCCGGCAGCAGTGGGCATTGTGTTGCAGCTCTGCAGAAATGCCACACTCCGTGATTAATACCCTCTCTCCCACCAAGTAATTATAATTAATGCAGAATATTAGATCAGGAAATCGGGCATCATGAGGAGGAATTAGCTATTTATTTTCATTTTATGCTCTGCTCCCCCCTCCCTCCCCCCCCCACCTCGCACATCTTCCATACCCTCTCTGGTTTCTCAGTTTCAGGCGAGGTTAAGGAGAGGAAGAACTCCGCTAAAGTTTCTTCATTCCACAAGTGTGTAGTCACCTGTGTTCCAGGCCTGAACTAGGCAATGGAAATACAAGGATCATCAGCCAGGTAAAGGAAGCCTGTACCAACTCCGGCTACGGCTGTAGCTCAGAAGGAGAAGGACCCTATCCGCCGAGCTTATTAGAAGGAGTGCAAGTCTCGGGCATTGTAGCAGTTGCAGCGCTGAAAGCCTGCAGAAGCTGCAGCAGAAGCCTCAGCCAGAAAGACGAAGCGGGACTCTGCCTGAGGCCAGGAAGGCTTCCAGAGGAGCTAGCATTTGAGCTGGGCCTGGAAGGATGGGGCCGCACTCACGGTGAGCCAGCAGGCCAAAGGCATTTCAGAGGCATCTCTGAAAGACCAGCGAAAATGACCCAGGAGCAAACGGGGTAAAAAGGGGAAAGAGGAATGAGACTGCTGGGCAGGGGGCAGGGGCCAGAGCAGGCAGGGCTGGGGGCTGTACCACCCTCGGGAAGGGGGGTGCCGGAAAGAAGGTTCAATCAGGCCCCTGAGAGGAGATGATCAGGTTCAGGCCAAGCCCAGGAGGCAAGCCCCAGTCGCCAATGTCTGGGGATCAGGAAACATGAAGACAACACAAGAGCAGGGAGGGAGGCACGCTGTAGAGGGACGCGCCCAGAGCCTAGGCCTGAAGTGGCAGCGCCACACAGCAATGCCTTCTCCTGGGCCCCTCCGGCCCCTGGAAGCTGGAAGGCCCCCAGCCGGCTGTGATCCTGAAAGCAATGCTTGAGGGCAAAAAGAAAAGCCAGAAATGAGTCAGAGATGAGGGAGGGTCATTAATTAAACTATCAACTCCAGGAGAGCAGAGTGGACAGACTCAGTTCACATAGAGTAGTTAGGAAGCAGCCTGAATAAACAGATCCTGGCAACAACGCGGCGGGGTGGATTGCAGTAGAAGGGTGACCACTAAGAAAGACAGATGAGGCAAAGGTGCACGGACCCAGGTAGAGATCCCTGGGGAGGAAAGGATTTGGGAAAGAATCTGGAGAAAGGACCCGCTGACGAGCCCCACAAAACTAGTCACACGGCCCAACAACGTACAGGCCTCATCCTCTACTGCTTTGTCCCAGGAAAGTACAAACAGGAGCGTTGCTCCCCGCAAGGACCACCCTTTGCTTTCCAAGCGAGAACATGTTCTCAGATTCTCTCAGCCTAATCACAGCTAGTTCAAGGAGCATGAGGCGGCAGGCCGGCTTCAGGCAGCGAGGCTGAGGAAGAAGCAGTGTCTTTAAGAACAGGGAAGTAAATGGGAAACTCGGAAGGTAGCAGCAGATCCTGCGGACTAGGGGTGGGCAGGGCACGCACCCCTGAAGTCTGCCTGCAAGCATAACATCCAGGAGGTATCCTCCGAGTAGCTGCTGTGGGAGACTCTGGTACCTTGGCAGCCAGGCTCGGGGTAGGTTCCCCTACCTGCCCAACCTCTCTGCATCCAAGCAGCCTCCTCCCACCTTGGAGGGTCATCATACCCCCAGGGAGTTGGGACAAAGAATTCTGCGTTCTTCCTCATTGCTGATGTCATCCTCAAGATGGGATGCAAGCAAGCAAGACCCGATTATAAGGATTCATGACATTAAGACCCCATGGAATTCCCACCCTAGGAAATCAGGCTAAGATACAAACAGCCTTCAACAAAAGCCTTGGAATCGAGAGTTACCCTCTCATAAACCAACCTCCCTCCAGTCTCAACAGTAACTTAGACCACTCTGTCTGAATGCAGCTTAAGTCCCTTATAGCTCTGCTCCTGACCATTCAAGACCTTATTTCATAGACATCTAGCTCCAACCCTGCAAGAAAAGTATCCCCATTTTTCAAATGAAGAAGTAGGCTCAGAGGACTGAAATGACTTTGCCCGGTGGCACACAGTGGCACTCAGCGTTCAAACTCTGATCTGACCAAGGTCAGACTCTAGATGCCTTTGCCTGGTCCTGTCTACCTTAGTTGAGATGTAAGGACCAACAAGGACACCAACTCTATTCTGGATGGAAAGTATTTGGTTGATTTTGAATTGGCTTTGGTTTTGCACCACCCCCCTGCCACCCCCCCGTACCACCACCCCCCCCCCAAAAAAAAAAAGAAAATGAGCTCTTCTTGAGTAGCTACCACATGCCCAATGTTGTCTTAGGTTTCTGATATGCTTTGTTTCCTTTCAGACCCATTTTACTCTGGGCACCTCTGCCCAGCCTTTGAGTTCAACTCTGCCCAGCCTTTGAGTTCAATCTGCGGTGGGCCCGGGGCCCTCCTCCCCGTCTCTTCCCCTCCGGACACGTGGAAGTCTATTTTCTCAGATCCACTCTGTTCCTCCAACCAGCCCAACCTGGGGCTCTCCCTAACAGCTACCTCTGCTACCTCTCAGCCCCAGCCGCTCCTCCAGCTGCCAAGAAAGGCCAAGACAGTCATGGCGGCTCCCTCCAGGCCCAAGCTAAGCTACACAGGGAATCCCAGCAGGAGACTGAGCTCCTTTTACAATGGTGTTCCTGCAGGAGACATCCTGTTTGTTTTCCTGTCTATGATCCTCTCACAAATTAACCCTGAAAATGGAGAGGAACACTGTTACGCACGCAAGTGGCACAAGTCCGACTGAAATCAGAAATAAACAAACCTAAAAGAAAAGCAAGAAATCTGTGTGAGGAATGGCCCACCAAGGGAAGGCGATGAGGCTTAACTGGTCTACAAGCCCCCCCAGATGCTCACCCTTGGGAAGCCCCTCTCCAGGACCAGCATAACCAGCTGATTACAGAGCAACCTTTCCTCGAGAAAGCTGGCCTCCAGCTGAAAAGGCCAAGCAACGAAGTCACCTTAGAGAAGGAACAACTTGGTTTGGCAGCCGGAAGAGGCTCTACCCCCAAAATGCTGCTGTGTAAATTGAGGCAGCTTATTAAGGTTGAATGCATCTTCAGTCCTCATATACAAACTTAAAAAAAAAATAGCCTCAGCCCTGTTTAGCTTACAGGGTTATTTTGAAAATCCAGGGAGACCTTGGACACACAAAAAAATCGCTTTGGATATCAGGAGAGGAATGTGAGGAGGAGGAAAGCAATATGATATAGAAATCAATAGGGGGTATATTGGAGTTCAAGCCAGGTAATGTTCCTTCTGAAAAGGTACAGATTACTGGCTGTGCTTTAGGATAGAAACTCTGGCTTGGGGAGGTGGAGCTCCACACTTGATAGTGCAAGAGCAGTGGGGTTGTGCCCAGAGAGGGCTAGCACGATCGTAATGCTTCCTGAAGAATAATAGTAGGACTTGAAAGAGCCTGAGCTCTGAAGACATAAAGACTTTCGAGTCCTAGCTAAGCCCTTTACTTAGCTCTTCGACTTCTCTGAGCCTCCATTTCCTCGTGTGGAAAATGGGGACAAGGCACCTAATTTATAAGGTTATTGAAAAGTTGTAAGGGGCATGTTATATAACGTATGTGAAGTACCTGGCATAAAAAGTAGCCTCTTGCAGTACTGGTACTAATAATAACGCCCCCTTTGCTAGACTTTATCCCTAAAGGTGAGGAAGCAGCACTAATGTCTACCAACAAACAGTCCACAATCCACCTCACAACAAGCGGCTGGTGCAGAGGGACCTCACCAAGCATGAAATAGGGAAAGACTATTTATGTGTCTACATGAATGCCAATGGGGCTGTAGCTAAGAAAGAAAAAGTATCCGCAGGGTTCCCATGTTAGTCATAGGGAAATCTGGTCAGAAAAGTGGGAAGAGGAACAAGGGCCACAGGACCTCATCTACCGCTCAGGCCCAAAAAGCCAGTGGCTTCTGCCTGGCCATGTCTCAGCAGGCAAGTCTCAGGAGCCCAGTGAAGACTCCTTTCCAATCCAGGATTGAGTCAATGCTCAACACACTCAGACTTGGCCATTTCTAAAGCATTACAATCTTGGGTTTCCAGGTTTAGAAGGGTAAGAAGAGTTAGCCCCAGAAACCCTGAGAGACAAGCCATAATCTGAGGGTTGTCCACCCAGCGGGACATCTAGGGAGCAGTAGCAACAACCTCAGCAGAGAACTAGCTTCAGAGCACCCTGGAAGGGGGTCTCAAGGCAGAACTTGATAGCAAAAGGCAATAAAGGAGAAAGAGAAAACAGAAAAGGCCGGAGTAGGCTGACCCAACAGTCTTCAGAAACAAGAAACCCTGAAACGAAGAGGTGACAGTCCAAGGCAAAATTCAATAGGTGTCAACCGAACAGCAGCTGAGTTCCTGATTCTGTACATACAGGCAGACGGGAAAAGGAGGAAAAGAGTGTTTCTTAAGCACTGGCATTATAATTATGCCGGCCACCGTACCAGGTTCATTATAAATACCATCTAATCCTCACACCATCCTTATCAAGGTGACAACTTCAATCACTATTTCTCTGCTTCGCAGAGGAGGATCATGAGGTCCGAGCCGATGAGTAACTCGCTCCATTCGCTTCTTTTTGATCCTCCATTAACTTTTCAACAAGGCAATAACACAAATGTAGGTCTTTAGATACTCTGACACCTAATGAAGAAAAAGTCTGTGGCTGGGTGATCCCAGGTGGAGGTTTTTCTCCTGCCATGGCAGGGTTCTCGCTTCTGCAGCCATTTTCTTTTGTGCACAATTTCCCTTTTGTGTGTGTTAAAAAGGCATTATTTCAACATACATAAATGCAAATGCACACATCACATAACCCTTCTTTTTTATAACTGTGGTAACACATCTTTAAAGAATAAACGCCTAGATTACAAAATTCAGTACCTTTCTCAATCTTAAATTCTCATCAGCTGCCCCTGAATTTTTGTCAACAGAACATGGTGACACTGACTTGACCTTGTCCTTCACAAAGCCACCCACCCCTCCACCAGGATCTTTCTTGATGGCAGCTCTCTCTCTCTCTCTCTCCCCCTCCCTCCTTCCCTCCCTTCCTCCCCTTTCTCTCTCTTCTCTCTGCAGCTGTTTGGTTCCTTCTGCTGAGGCTGTTCAAGTCAAATGAAGGGTAAGCCTTCATTTGCTTCTAAACCCCACTATGTTCAGAGGTGCATTCTTTCCCCTCTTATAGCAGAATACAGCAAACAAGGATGTTGAGCTGTCTGTAAACAACCCTCACCCCCAAAGTCGCGTCTGCCAGCTTGCCTCCACTGGTATTTGTAAATTATCCTTCACCATGCCCCATCCATCCCCACCTACCCAAACGTTATCCCTAGTACGAGATTGAGCTTAATAGCACTCTGCCTAAAATGTTTCCCTGATGTTTTCCTGGGTCTTCCCACTGCTTCCACCCCAGGTCTGAGGAACATCTCATCCCAGAATCACTGTCCCATTAGCAGACCTGTCAGCTCTGTCGCCATACAGTGCAGGTGTCACTTGTCTTTCCTTTCTCCCAGACCATAAGTTCCCTGAGGGCAGGACCTTATTCTAATCTGGGAGAATTTCAGCTGCCCTCTCCAGGCTCAGTCTTAAAGGACCAGACTTGCATCATTTTTAGATTTTCCATCTTCCAGGCAGAGTGTCCCTGGATCCCATCCCCCAAAAAGTGCATGAGCACAAAGACCTTTTGGTCTTATTCGCAGATATCCCCAGCAGCTGGAAGAGAGCCTCCTTCACAGTGGCTTCTCAGTAATCCTATGCTACACACTGTCTGGAAGTTGGCATTTTCGAGGATGATTCATTCCCTCAACTTCCTCTGCATGGGGCTTATCGTTCAGGATCGCAGACCAATATGACTAGGGCTAGATTTTGAGATTTCAGGCCTTTCCCATCCGTGCACATATAGGTACATCTGGGTACAGAGAGCTGCCTATGGGGGTACAGATACACACAAGGACACACCTGGGTAAAATAATGCTACATGTGAGTGAAGAAGCCGCCATTGCTGGTGTGAAAATGTAAGTTCTCAGAGGAGTTTGACCAGAAGTGACACAAGCAGGAATAATCTCCCCTAGAAGCCTGAAGTCAGGAACGTCCTGGAAGAGTCCCAAGCAATGCAAACAGCCCAGGACACACGCAGTACCAGTCAACATCATCCATTGGGCAGGTACGACGTATTAAGCCCTATGATCTTCACAACAAGCCTAATGACTTTGATTTGAACCTCCCTTCTGTACACTTTCTACCTCCAATCAAACCAGAGCCCAAAATAGAATCTAAAGGGTTTCTAGTTTTTCTGCACCCTTAGACTGTTGTGATACGGTTAACATGTGGAAAATCATTAAAGGCATTAGAGCAAGAAGTAAAACTCCAGGGAGGCTGTTAACCAGCATTTCCCACTGATGAGTGTGGGCCAGACCATAGCTGGCCTTTTCATTTAATGAGGGAGTTAATTCTACCCCAGAAGTAGGGATGATGGTCACTGTGAAACTTCGTTGCTAAGAAAGCATAGGTATTGCATAACCATGAGTTGAGAGGAAAGGGCAGCAGAACCTCTACAAAGGCATTGTTTTCAAATGCAATGCCAGTGCATTCAACTTTTAGTGTTCATCATCCAGCTATTGATTGAGCACTTACTATGTGCCAGATGCTGGGGATACAGTGGAATATATGAAAGGCAATGTTCATGCTTTCATGGAGCCTACGTGTCAGTGGGGAAATGGGCAGAAATGAAGAAAACAAACGAGATAATTTCAGATAGTGATGTATGTTACGAGAACAGTGTAGAGGACCGAGCAACGTGCTACTCAGCAAAGGTGGTGTTGTGTAGAGGACACAGGGAAAGCCTCTCTGAAGAGGCACTATTTGAACTAAGACCTTCAAGATGAGAAAGATCCAGGCCAAAGATCAGAGGAAAGAACATTCCAGACAGAAGAAACAGCTAGGCAAATGTCCTGAGGAAACAGTGCATTGGGAGTACTTGGACGCTCAAGTGGATGGGCCAAAGAGCGTTGGCAGCTGGTGAAACCAAAGCAGCAGTCTGAAATAAGTGGACACTGCATCTTTTAGCTCATGGCAAGGAGTTTGGATTTTATCCCAAGACCAAAGGACAGCCAAAGAAGAGCTTTAAGCAAGGCAGAATTGAATGCACAGTTTTAAAAGGCCATTCAGCTGTTGTGTGGACAGCAAGCCCAGGGAAGCCAGAGCAAAGGCAGTTCAGAGGCCGCACCCTGATTGATCAGCCATGTAGGCTAGCAGTGATGGCTACCTGAGGCTGGTAACCGCAGCGCTAACAAAGGAGTAGGCAAGCTCAGACTATATTTTGGACATAACCTGAACAGGACTTTGTGAGGAAATGGATGTGGTGGTATAAAGAAAACAGACAAATCAAATGTGAACTCAGTTTGGGGGCTCTGAACAAAGGTAGGTCCCATTATTAAAATGGGGGAGGATTGCAGTGAAATAATTTGCAGGTGAAGTTGGGGAATAAAATCAAGAGTTCTGTTTAGACATGCGTATGAAATGCCTGCTAGACACCCAAGCAGGTAGAAGTTCAGTCTGGGCGTCATGGGAAGAAGGTCTGAGGCTAGAAATACAAATTTGTGGAGCCATTGGCATATAATCTAAAATCAGGAGCCTGGCTGAGATCAGGGAAGTATAGAAATAATTGTGCCCAAGACCTAGCATAGCCCCATAGAAAGCATTGAGAAGTGACTCATGAAGCACAAAGAAACCAGAAGAGAGTTGTGTCAACTGAGTCATGAAAGAGCAGGCATCGACCCATGTTTAATGACCATCCATCCACCTGTCTGTGCCAGCCATGCTGAAGGTTTCAGGCCAGGCACCAGGATCACAGTGATGAACAAGCCACAGCCCTCAAGGAACTCCCAGTCTAGTGGAAGAAGGGGGGACACCCAGAGAATGGAACATTTAAATTTCCTTTCTTGCAAGACAGCTTCTAACTCAACTCCGTAACACCAAGCCAAGCAAAGCACTGTAGATCAAGGGCTCAAGAAAGTTAAAGCGATTAAGACAATAGTCAGAATCCTTCCGTTTCATGTGCTGATCAATAGATCTCTAAACATAGGCTGTGGCACAACCTACCAGTTATTGAACCTGTATTCTTTCAACTTCTAACAGTCTTCAGGTCTTGCAAGTGGGGCTCTGCAAGAGGGACTGACTTATCAGCTGCCCAGTGGCATTGAGTGTCCCTGGCAAAACAGCCTGGATGTTGAGAGTAGATGGAGAAGGGAATCACACTTGATGTTTCCCTGTTATCCCTCAACCCAAGTGCACAAGATTAAATTCTCTTTGAATAGTAACGCGAACAGCACTGAAGACAAAGGGTCGTCCGTCTCAAAGGAGAAATCCTTGAGGTTGGGATTGAATCGAGGCAGTCATCACTGAATTTTCTCAATAACGGAGCGGCTGAGGTCTGTACCATGGGTTGTGGATATATTTCTGAATATAGTTTAGAGACTGTCGCCCTTTACCCTGCCTCTCCTGATAATGCCCTGTCCGAGCTCCTGCAGCAGCCACGCTAGTCATGACATGAGGGACCATAAAGGCCTAAAGAAAGGACCCAACTGTGCTTATTAACATTGCCTCAGGCAGAGCAGTTTACAAGAAGAAACATGTACTAAATTATGTACACATTTAGTGCTAGAGCTTCCTGGGGGGAATGGAGTCTCAGATTCCAAAAGCAACACTTCATCATGGTAGAGGCGAGGTAATCACTTGACCAACAACAAGCAAGGAAGGTGGATGCTGTAAGTGACATTTTCTCTAATGTAGCCACATTGGAAGAACAAAGCACTTGTTGGTCAAGAGCCTGGAAGAGGCGGACTCAGGAAGTACCACGAAACAAAACTTTTTTTAAAAGTGGGGGGACATAGGGGCAAATTGTGGCATTAGAAACATACTTGTGCCAGGATCGTTTTTGTTAAATATCAATTTTGTGTTGTGGCTTTTAAAAATTTCTCCCTCCCTCCAATTTCAACCTGGTAACATCAGGCTTTTAAATCTCTGCTTCAGGGACATTGTCATGTCCCTAAAATGAACCCCTTGGTTTTGTGGACAGCCCAAATCATTCAGTCCATCTTGCTAGAGGTAGAGGCAAAGGGTGCCTGAGAGAAGCAGGGAAGAGAGAAATTTCCCAAGGGTAGGAAGAGGGCAAGGTCTAATCACGTGTCCACATACAAATATTCCTAGCAAGACACTAGGAAAGTGACAAAAGCAAGGAAAGGAACAGAGATCTCATTCCCTTTGGCTCCTAAACAAGAAGTGGAAGAAATGACATGGGTCCAGCGTAACCCAGACAGACTTGTGGCTGACAAGTCACATACATTGGTGTGCTAAGACCTTGGAGCCATGCAATAGTAGGGAACTGCAAGAATGACCGAGGTTGAAGTTCAAAAGTCAACTCGTGAATGTGACCAGCTTGATCTAAGCAACTAGTTCAAAGTATCGTGACTGGAAAGCCCTCGTGCTGGCCTCGACACACCGTCATAAACTCAATTAACCGCCTCGTGGCTTTCATATACCAACTGCCCATACAGAGAAAACTAACGAGTTAACGGTGCCAGTTCCCTTTATATGTTCCTTTCTAGGGTCTAAGGAGGGAGAGGAATGAATGACTTTCAAAAGCATCGTCAATGGACAACACACTTCTCTTCCTCACCCCTCCAGCTAGCTTTCCTGGGTCCCTGTCCTGGGATCCACAAGTGACTCCGCACTCATCTGAATTCCGGTTGGCTCCTTCAGGCTGCTCTTCCTTAGTAAGCAACCACCCGTTTTGTTTGGCAAGGCATTTGCAGAATATGTATGGCAAACGTAATTTTTACATTTCCTCAGTCAGGCTCCAGCGAACAGAGTCACACTCACCAGGCTGCTCAGAAACAAGATTTTGAAAGCCCGACTGCTACTCAATTCCTTTGTGATAAGCAATGGGCCAGCCTCAGTTTCCTACGTAGGACGCGTCCTTCTTGGACAGACAGCACAATAAAGAGATCTTAGTTGGGAAACACAGAGTCAGAAAAGGAACAACTAGCAACTGGCTCAAAGGATATGAGCATCAAAAAAATAGAGTTTGGTGTTCTCTAGACCTACCAGGACAAAACAAATCCATCGTAGGTTCACTGATAACAAGTCGCGCTACGCTAATCAAATTTTCTATTTTGATGGGGTGACTGAGATTAAGAATAGGAGGAAACATAAGGCACATTATACACCTCGACCAGTAAAGTGTTTGACAAAGTGTCTCATAATATCCCCATCGACCAGGTGGAGATGTGTACACGGGATTACAGGACAACCAGGCAAGCCCACCACAGCATGATAAACTAGCCATACTCCGCTTGGCTCCGTCCCTCTCATGTTGATTTTAATTATGGAAGAAAAGACATGCAAGTAGTGTCCCTCAATATATATGCCAATATCTCAAAATTGGAGTATAGCTGGCATTGCCTGACTAAATTAAGACTCGGTACTATCTCGACAGATAGGACATTAGCCTAAAAGATGAAATTTACCAAGGATAGTTGGTCGATCCTGCCCATGAATTAATCGCATTAAGTGTAAAATTGAAAACCTGGCTTAACCGCCACCCAGACTTCAAGAAAAATGGAAAAAATAACACACATTGAGGTTTTTTATTGTCCGCAACCTCCTCAGTCTGCATTAATTAAACTACATTATGCAGGTAATGATTTAACGACACCCTCCGTGCCCAGCTGTGTCCCACTTCAGTGCTGCATTTATAGGGTTATGAATGACCTAGGGCAAGTCCAGAGAAGGGGGAAAGGACTTAAAATACATTCTATGCAGAATGGTTGGGGAGACAGGGGTGGGGAGTAGGAATGATTGAGAAGCCAGTAAGGATTACAATAATCAGGGGGGACATTTGCTGCCTTTCTTCATATATTTACATAGCTGAAAGATTTTGGACTTTTACAGGGTACTGAGGGCTGAACTAGACCAATGGGTTCTTGTTATAAGGAAGGCAGATCTCAATTTAATAAACACTTTCAAAAGTAATTAGAACTATCGGGCAATCAGATACACTACCCAGTGAAGGTGAGTCTTCTCCATCGTAAGACTTAAATACAAACAGAATGGCCATCTGTCATGACCTGCTCCTTGGCAGGAACCACACCAGTCAGCCCCCATCTGCCATGCCACTCAGACACCTAGGTGTCAGCTTTGTAACAAAGCTATTAGGAACCACCAGGTGGAGTTGGACCAAGTCAAATGGCTAGTGGTCTTGCTCCGGCTCAGACACCTGGGGTTCCAGCATCAGGGTCTTTGGCACTATGCCTGATGACCACGTCATTGTCCCCAGCAGGGTTCCCAATAGATGAAGCCACTGTTCTGCAGCTTGGTCCTCAAGAGCAGGCTGCTATCTTGCTTTGCATCCTGTCTACTCTTGCTGAAACTGGAGTCTTATCTCGGAACCTGAGTCTCTATAAGTGGGTTGGTAAGATCACCGCCTAAAGGGTAAGGCTGTCAAATGTCCAAGGCATCAAACAGCTATCAGCTTGATTCCATGCCGGCTGCCCACTGCCAAGAGACCTAATGCCAGAGCGACTAACAAAACTCCCTGCCATCAGCTCCTGGTGAGGTGAACTTTGTCACCTCCCACCTATTAGGCACTAAGGATACAGAAAGTTAACAGTCTTTGCCCCTAATGTTAACAGGCAGTCCTTACCCCCAATGTTAACAGAGAGGTCATCACTGCAGCATGCTTTTATACCACTAATGAATGAAAAAATAGAGCACACAGTGCTACTGAAACAGAGATGTAATCCAAACTTCCTTCCTGATAAAACCACGGCAAAGGTTCTCAGGATGGACTTCAGAGGGCATGTCACCTGAGCTGGTTTTGAAGGATTAGGAGAATTTTGCCACTTGGAAAATGCGAAGGAGAGAAAGGCGTTGCATTCTCTGCTGAAGAAAGGGCATGAAAACCCACCCTGAGGTATGAAGATCTCCTGCGAACCCAGGCGATCAGGACTGAGTCCAGTGTGATCCCAGCAACAGCGGCTGCTGCTGGCATCTTTCAGCGGCCCACCTCCGGGAGTCTACTTTGATTACAGGTAGGAGACATTTACGTCCACCCATCCTGCTGCCAAAGCAAAGGCAGAGCAGCAGAGAGCTAGATTGGATCAAGATTCATCCTCAGTGAAACGGGTCATAAAAATGACATCCATGAAACAATTGTACTACAACAACAATAAATTAAAAAAAGACATCTGTTCTGAGATGATCTCTTTCCTGCTTTTGCAGCATTAAAGTGCCTGTTCTTCGTAAAATGATAGTGTAGATCATGTACAAATTTTTAATATATCGGCCTTAAAAAAACCTCTTTGGTTCCCTAAAGCTTTAGAGGGGACATTTTTCCATGGGTAAATCCAAGCCTGAGAACTAGAGGAAAAGACCTTCGGGGTACCTTTCAACAAGTACGTTTCCAAGAACTGAGGGACTTCATTCGAGGCTCCTAGCTCCAGCCCTCCTCTCCACGTGCAAAATCAGGGGTCTCCTGCCCTCACCCCCTTTTTCTGCCGTCAAGATGGCACTGCCTCTCGGCAACCGGCTGTATCTCCCAGATGACAGATGGCTGTGGAGTAACATGGAGACCGATGGGTCCCTGATGAACTTGAGAGGCCTCTTTGTGATATTTACAACACATAACAAATCAGCTCCAAGCAAGGTCGTCAATCTGAAGAGACTTTCCAGATGGCAAATCTTATCCGTTGTCTGTATTAGCTATCTTTCGTGGAGGTAGTAACTTTTCTCTGTTACACCCCTATTTTAAGGTCCACCAGTAAAGCCCCCCAACCACCTGCCTTTAGAGCTGCGATCCTCAACTCTCATGCCACCTGGAAAACATCCTCTTCCTCTCTCTTCTAAGCAACGGCAGCCTCTGACGCTGCTCTGTTCTTTAGTGAGGGCTCAGAACTACACCCTGAAGGAGGCACTCAAGACTTGAGGCCTTCCTGAAGAAATAGGCACAAGTTCAAAGGCAACAGTTCTTGCATAGGCGACCTCGTCGTTACACTTTTTAACCTTTCTTCTTTCTTCTGCCTCCTTGGATCCTCTCCCTTTCCCATATTCGTTCTATCTTCCTCACTCCTCAAAGTGGTTATTTGGGATATAGTCTGCTTCCCTCCTGTGTATTTCCAACTTCAGACCATCTCATGCTCCTCCACCCTTCTACATTTATGGTCTCTTGTTCTGCTGCGGGAGCTAATTTTGTGTATTTACCCACATGGAAATTCAACAAATAATTTCGTTTCAATAAACACCTATTTATTGAGCTCTTACGATATGCTAGAGATATGCTAGATCTCTCCAGGATGCAGAGATCAAGACAGCAGCTTTTTACCCTCAGGGAGTTCAAGGACATGGGGAAGATGCTGCGCTCTGTCAGTCTCTGACTCTAAAAATCTATCTTCTATCCCTCTTTTTACCCACAAACCCAAGCCTCACTGTAGTTAACAAGATGAACAGTAGATTTTCACCAAGATGGCGCCTCTTGTAAGCTTGGGAAGTTTAGCAAAAGTGGCTAGTGGTTATGTATACAGTTCTGGTTGGTTTTCCTCTCCTTTTGCACCCTTAAAAGGCTTGAAGACCTGGTAACTATAACTTTGAATCAGTAGAACCTTTTTGAGGACCTCCAAGGGGCAACTTGGAGGACTTTACAAGTCAGGGTAGGTGTAGTCTTTTCTGGGTTTCTGCCTTTCCATCACTATATGGTTTTCTCTTTCTGTATCTCTCCTTCAGCTCATCTGATTCTTTTTTCTTTTTCTTTCATCTTTGGAAAGGCATGGGCAAAGGGAGAGAAAGAGGACATCCACCACCCCCCAGCCACAAAAGCAAACTGAGGCAGTGGGAAGAGCCAGCCTGACCGTGGGGTTAGACTTCACCTGAAGACCTCTGTTCCTAAATCTGCCCCTCTCAGAAGAAGCGTTTCCCACTCATCAGAAACTCTCCCTGGACCTCTTGTGGAGGAATGGCCCAGGCCCATCCATGTCACTTGCTCTGCCGTGATGTCCTCAACCTAACTAGGCCTACCATATCCCAGCCTGCTCATCTCAGGTTCTGGCCTGCCAAAAGAAAGTGCCATCTTTCCTCTTAGCCACCCTCTGGCATATTTATGGTTATTCACCTTAGAGTTATTAAACTCAAGTAGAATTGGAAGATTCACATCCCAAAGCTCATCTGTCCAAACGAAAGGCTACCTCAGCCTTTTTGCTACCATCTGCATTGGTTTTGCTCAACTCCACAATTCTCCTGACCCCTCTCATCTGAAGAGAGCTACAGAGAAAAGCCAAGCTGGGATGGCAGAGAGATCAGGAAGGGGCTGCAAAAGGAGGGACAGCTGTGCCTACCTTCTCTCAAAACCAAGAAGGAAACACACTGTACCTAGAGACAGTACATACCTTTGAACTTTAATTGTACCTGGACTTTATTAGTTAAAACTCTAACAGTCAATACCAGGTTTACATATCTAACCTGGTAAGGATGTGATAATGGAATCAGACATGAAACTCTTAGGGATGAGTTAATGAAGTTACCTGGGAATCCCTGGGGAGATGCTAATGAAGGACTGGCTCCATCAGATAGACCCTCTTAACACTCCCTTGCTATAAAAGAGTTTGGGTAAAGAAGCTCACTCTCCTTTTGACTCAGGTACCTGTGAAAATGTCCATATAAAAGCCCCAACCTGTCAGCTTAAAGACAGCTTTTGAAAGCATCTTCCCTCACCGCTCCATTGTTCTCTCCCTGTTCCCCTTTCCCTCTCCCCAATAAACTCATGGCTTAATTCCACAGCGGTCTCCAGGTGTGATTTCTCTGAGCAAGGCTGACCTTAACTGTTCAGGGACAACTCCCTTGGAATTGCTTTGGCCAGCCCTGAGATACTGCTTCTGGACATTTCCATCAGGATCAAGGGACAGGGGAGAAGCCTCATAGAAAGAATGAGAGATTTGAGTAGAGTGGGAGTCACCTTACTCTCCCTTCCACATCTCACCTCCTGTTCCTTCTCTTCCCCTCTCCAGGCCCAGACCCCACCCCTACACTGCTAGTCTGGTCAGGGCTGCCTAGAGGGGTCTAATTGTTTCCTTCCTTTTAGTCCTTGACTCCTAACCCCAGTTCTTCCCACTCTCAGGCCCTCTGTCTTTCACAACTCTCTCCTAAGAGAACCACAAAAAATGCAGGCATTCTCTTTGCTAGGTTAGACCCCAAGAAGAGAAAAAAGAAGGCAGCTGGCAGGGAGGGGATTCTACCTCCAGAGTTCCACTGATCCTACCACGTTCCTGGGCAGACTGGAAAAATAGAAGCAATGAATCCTGCCCAGGTAAGTTCAGGCCTGCTTCTTTTAAACACCTTCCCCAAGCTCAGAGGATTTATCTGAATTGCACCATGGAAATAAATTTTTCCTGAGGCTTGGAGCACTTTTAAAACACCATAACTGTGCTCGGTGAATTAGCCGGACTATTTCTGATGGAATGCAAGAGCTTGGTTGTCATCTTTTTCTCTTATCACTCTTTATCTACTTCTTGCCCTGCCCTTCTTCCCCTCTCTTCAGCCAGCCTGGTATTCCCCTCAGGGGAGCTGGGGGAGTCTAGGAAGTAGAGATTAGCCTAGAAAGTGGATTCAGGAAACAGTTTGCTATCACTTAACTCTCAGGCACCCACCCACCACCGCAGCCTACCAAGGGGCAGCAACCAGATGATCCCTAGTACTTCCTACCATTGCATCGTTGTACCTCGCTGGATGCTGCTTTGCTCACCCGCAGGAAAACCTGTCACATCACTCCAAGCCCCCCACCAGAAGGTCTCCACTGGGGGGCCCCTTCCCCTACTTTCCTAACTCTAGAAGCCACCAGGTCCCTCACAGCAGCCAAACGTAGGAACCTTAGACTCTAGCCTGCTGAGCGGCACACTCTGCCCTCCTCCAGCTTTGTTTTGCAGTGTTAGCTGATCCGTCCACATCCCCAGGGGGTCCATTTGCAACTTTGGACTTGCAGCTCCCCAATCATCCTTCAGTGAAGCCATCCCTCACTCTGCATGGCCGCTGGACTGCCTCTCACCCAATAATCGGGGACTGACAAGGGGGTGGGAGGAAAGAGTTGGAAGCTCTGGAGAACTAGAGACAGCGAGGCATGGGCAAGCATGAGGTGTCTGCTTCCTGAAGCATTCCAAGAGAACAGATACAGATAAGCATCCTCTGGCTTGCTCATTCTCCCTGAGAAGATACCTTGTGTCTAGGAACATATGCTTCTTCAGTAACTTACCCCAAATCACCATCATGGCTCTTGTTCCTCCACGCCTGGGTGACGTGATAGGAAACTATCTTGACCTGGAAGTTTCTGCCCCACAGTTATGCTGGAGCAGTGGAGCTCACAACCTTCCAGTGGAGCCCAGGCTTCTTCCCCCAGGGATTCCTGCCATAAACCAGGACACACTCAAGATATTTTACAACGTTTGCCTCTCCCCCTCCCAGGAAGTTTCCTTTGAGGTAAAAGGGTGCACATCAGCTGAGACTTGCCCTGACGCCTACCTTGGTTCACCCAGTCACAGGGTACCTTGCCTACCCTAAAGTCACTCAGGCCATGAGCTCTGCTACCCACATCCCTCACCTGTTGCTCTAGGAGGACACCCTGAGGCTCAGGCCACATACCCATAAGCCTGCCAATGTCCTAGAAGACTCCTGAACACACCCCCTCTAGACTCCACAGCTAATTGAAGGCAGTTCCTTCCCTCCTTCTCTTCCCACCTGCCCACCCACCATTTTAGCAGGTGCACAAATTCATTCTTTTATATATATATAGATATGTTAACAAATAATGTATACTTTTAAATATCGAGCATGTTCATATTTTCCTTGAGGTTTAGCATGTACTATGACAGGCTCCAAACCTATTTCCCTTGTCCTCTTTAAGAAAAAAGTTCCTTTGACGGTCCTTGTAATTTTACTATTAATTCTGTAAAACTGTGAAGACTGGATTCTGTAACCATTGGGAGGATGAGACAGTGCGGGCGTGTGGGATCCGGGACTCGGGGGCCCTCAACGAGGGGACAGAGATGGAAATGTGAGCTTTGGGACAGCATTGTGATCCTTTGCTGGTGACCTGACACTGCCGCCCTGCGGGCACAGGAGGCACCCCTCCCCACTCTCAAAACAGCCCCTCACCCAGGCAAGAACTGAGGAACACAAGGGCTTGCACCCTCACTAGGTCAACAAAGAAAAGTCCAGGCTAGAGCACAGGACCCTAACACAGCAGGGCCCTTCGGGGCATGCAGGAAACGGAAGTACAACCTGCACCGATGAACTTTACAGGAAAACTGGGAAACTGGAAAAGGCCTGCCCCCACCCAAAAGAGGCAAAGAGATGCTGCTGTAGGGGAGACAACCCGCCAAGCTGTCCATTTGCCACGAGACCAAGCTAGGGACAGGTCTGGGACCCAACAGAGCCAAGCGGCTAACAGCAGAGCTTCGGATCACCGCAGGTTACAAGCTAGTTAAAAAGATAGTTAGCTCCTCTCTTTCACACGTTCTTGTTTGGTTGGTTTTCTTGTTTAGTTGGTTGGTTGTTGGTTATTTTGTTTGTTTGTTTTTAAGTTAGTTTCCTGTCAAAGTTCTTATTGAAAAAATCCCTGTCTTGGCAGGGGTTGCCATGGTGCGAGGGCTCTGCAGTCACTCCTGTGGGAGCAAGAACGCTGTAGCCAACGTGGTGACGCTCCTGCCTGTTGGCATTTCTCATAAGAGGGGTTTTGGAGAAGGGGAGCTGCGGTCAGAGAAAGACAATAGTGCAAAACTTCCTTCCAAGGATGGGGAGTTTTCACTTCCCATGAATCTTACAATGCCTTCGATGGGATTCCTCCCATCCTCAGCTAGGAAAATAATTCACCCAAGACATCAGTCCTGAGTGTGAAAAGCATCCCGTTCCAATTACGCCACAAGAATGGAGGGATACCCATTCTCTATGTCTTGTGACCTGTGTGCAGACTTAACCCAAGTACCCAAAGAGCCCGTAACACCCAGCAGCTCTTTGGCTGTCCCCTCATGGCTCTCCTCTTGGATTTTCATCCCTTTCTATCCCGTCCTGCCCTCCTCCAACACTCCTTTTCTCTCCCAACCAGAATATTTCAGCAGATGTAAGGGATAAGGACTCAACTCCTTTTTGCCTCTCACTCCAGTTTATTCCCCATCCATCTATTTTTCCCCATAATTGCCCATGTGGAAGGGAAAGGGGGCAGCTGGTATGCCTTGTCCCCTAGAATTTCTCTTCATTGTTTGGGAACTTGAACAAACCAGTGTCTTTGACTCATTCAACTCTCTATGAGCTGAAGAACCATTATTTCAGCAAACAGAGGCATCCCAAGCAAATTTAGCTCGGGATATGTTGTGGTCAGAGCAGAAGGCTCTAAATTCTTGGCTGAGGAGAGAAAGCCCCCTTAAGAATGAGATAATCACTATCATGAAAAGTAGGAGAGGCACAGAAGATCTATTACCATGAATCTATCTGCATGATACAGACTTGACTCAGTCTCTCCCCATCCCTGTCTCTCTTGTCCTTTCCTGCCCTCCCTCACTCCCTCCTCTTCATTTCACTCTAAGACACATGCCCAATGACAGGCTGAGGAGCCTGAAAAGGATGGGAAAGTCTAGTCTTATAGACAGGCCAGCTGCAGGACATGGCCTAGGAAGGACACAGGAAGATAGGCGACCCATGTGCCTACCGACCTTTCTCCCACAGCCTATTTCTCCCCCCAGAGAAAGTCCTCTCAGTCTCCCTGACTCCCATCATCTCCTCAAAAGCACGTGATGACCATCAGACCCTATCCCTGCTTCCTGATGGCCTGAGGGGTCACCCTGGGTAAGACAGGGGTGGTCAGGGATAATTAGATGCTGGCCAGCTAAACCACCCCCTTTGTCCTGGTCATTTTCCACATCTGGAGTCACCAAGATGAGGCCAATGTGCAGGGAAGGCATTTGCCCTCCCACACTGAATGTCTAGCAGAAGCTCTGTATATCGTCCCTGCACATGGAGAGTGTGTAGCTTCATGAAGTGAGGACTGTAGGGTATGAAGGCCATTTTCTGAACTCCAGAAAACCTTGGGCCAATTCTAAATGTCCTTGGTATTATATTAGGACCATCTCAGTAGGGGGAATAGAAAGACCTTAGGTTTAGATGAACCTAAAGAAGTATCAACTGCAGGGATCTCCTCTCTCTCAGGTATTCTCTAGCACATTCATTTCATCTCTGTTTACATCCTCTTCCTCAATCTCTGACTCAACCATGAGTCTCTCTGGCCTGCTTCATTTCCTGGAGGGCAGGGGAAGAGCACCTTCCCACACTAGCAACGGTTGGCTTCACGGCCTTGTAGTAGCTTGGTCCATTTTGCCCAGGCCTCACTTCCTTCCCGGCTCCGTGCCTGGGGCTCTACTCAGTTTATCAGACATTTCCGGTCACTGGCCATGTGTGCAAAACCATCCAAGATCATCAGAAACTAGCCTTCATTGTGGGCCTGTCTAATGCTCATGTACCACCACAGTACTTCATCAGATAGATTCTTCCTTCCAGGGCCAGCAGCCCCTCTCTCAAGACACTATAGTGTCACTGCCTTAATGCCCCAGCTGCAACGTCACTATCTTTGCCACATCCCACTGGATAGAAGTGGAGCTGCTTCCACTCCTATCCAACTGCCTTTTAGCCCTTGATCTACAGAATTAAAAACATGAGTTGCTTTCAGACACTGCCTGTCTAGATTTGGCTCTCACAAGTACCTCCTGCCTGTGGTATCCTGTTTCACCCCGATCTGAACTCTAAGGTATGATCATCAGGAGTTGCCTAGGAGCATTTTGAAAGGTTTGTGTAAAATGGGTATAGTAAGTGCAATGCTTTCTGAAATCTTGGAAGACTCTGAGAACTCTATCAGTTTTCTTTTTAAATTAGTAGACCCACGTTTAGCGGAAAGAGAGATAGGAAAGACTTTGAAGGTGTAAGTTATCTAGCTCATTTCAGGGTTGTGTCTCTTAGCTCTTTCAATACGACCTCAGCACCTCTTGTTTCTAGTCTCCATCTTATCTCAGTCCTTCTCATCCCTGTCTTCTCTGTATCTGTTTCTCTCAGACCTACCTTAGCTCCTTCCTTTCCCCAACCCCTCTCCAGGCACTGTGGACCAGAGCCCCTCAGCTTGGGTAGGCTAGTCCAAGTAGCTGTACACTTCAAGTGTTCGCCTGTTGGTTCCCCACCCCTCAGTGGATCCATGGTAAGTAATCCGGGGACTCAAGGTATTCACTCTTCTTTCAACATCACCTTCTTTTAGCTACCACAGCACTGCTCACCCTAAGCTGGCCTGCACATGCTTTTGGATTCAATGGTTTGCTAAAGGAGAAACACAGAAACTAGTGAGGATAGGAGAGGCCAAGGAAAATGGACTATGACAGTTTCCTTTTCTCTGTTCAGAAACTTTATGAACTATGTACTATGTGCTCTCATATTCCAGAGCCTCCGTTGATATACATCCTTCTTGTCAAATACAAAATGGTTCCCTTGTCGCAGGGCCCCTTGTGAGGACGCTCTCTCTCTCTCAATCCCCAGATGCCCATTAGTCCTTACTTGACAATGACTGATGGGAATTTCCAAAGGAGTCTTACCCCTCCCACACTGAATATCTTCTCCCAGGAGGGAAAACTAGGCGGCCTCCGCCCTGCCTAAAAAGTTAGGCGGAGACCCACTGCCAGGCTTCCAGAGGCCACATCTTCTGTGTATGCATCCTTAAAAGTTGAGCCACTCCATCTCTGTGCTTCAACCGCCCCTACACATTCTAAGGAGCCATTTCCTAGCCCAGGCCTTCAATTTCACCATCCAAGCCGCCTCTTAAGAGGTCTTTGAAGAGGGTCCACGGACCAAAGCACCACAACCACTGCCTCCCCTCCCTGCCAGCCTGGTCCCGCCCTTTGGGCCTTCAGTCCGCCACGGTCGCCCATCACAGCACCCCACATTTCACTCAGTTGACACAAGCGGCAACAGAACATCTTCATCTCCGGCCTTCTGAGGGCTGCCTAAGGCCTCTGTCTGCACTGCACCCCTCGTCTCCTTTCCCCCCTCCAACCCATTCGTTTTCCCACCCAACTTCTTCCTAAGATACCCCTCCCGTTTCGTTAAGTATCTCATGCAGTTTGACAGTCCCGTATTCTTTTGGAGGATTCATTTAGTCCATTGAGACCCCCGATCCCCCCCCCCTCAAAAAAATGTGTTCCTTCTGTGACAGAGAAAATTGGCTTTCACCCTCTTCTAATACAACCCTGCATTCAACTGAAAACGCTGAACTGATCTTCCCCAAACCGTTACCCTGGAGTCTCGCGATGAGACGGTAGGCTGGTAACTGCCGTTGGTTCCCAAGACTCACCACTCATTGGGCTACTGATATGTCAATCACCTCTGCTGGGCCAATGAGCAGCTCTGCCTCCAACAGCTGTTGGAGGGCGGGCCAACGGTTTCCTGGTTATTTGAGCCTTAGCAAATGGCTCTGCTCCCCTTACCTCTCACCTCTGGATGCTGTGTGTCTTGGGCAGGCAGGGGTGGGGAGGGGACAGTCAAGTCAGCCTAGACCCGCTCACTGGCTGGATTCTGCCCCACCCCGGCAATTCCTGTGTGACCACCCCCGTCAGTCTTCCCTTTGGGGCTTCATTTGCTTTTTCACTAGGAGGAGGTTGGTTCCCCGTAATCTCTCAACTCCTTTTCTTTTTGTGATTTTGGAAGACATCATGTCTCAAGATGTCTTCCAGCCAGTTCATTGTGAACATAAGGAAGGCAAAGAAACTCTTCCACGATCCCGAGCTAAGGGGATGCTCAGAAGAAATTAAAGAGAGGTGCCCTCTGCCCTGGGGAGAAGGCTAGGACGGAAACGGGGAGGAATGTGGGGCACTGCTTGCCAGAAGAGCGTCTGAGTGTGGACTCAAAAGAAATGAAGCCTGGGGAGGTTCGATTGAAGCATCTCCTAGCCCCATTTATAGGTCGTTTCTTTCCTGCAGTTTCCTATAAAGGATCCTTTTAAAAAACTCTGTCTCACCAAGTTGAACAAGGATCTGTTCCCACAGTATTGAATGAGCCTTTAATTTGCTGGTTCCTCCATTTTCTTAACCAACACCACCTACAGAAACTGACAATGACTGATGGGCTTTTTCAGTGGATACCAGAATGTCTTTTCCCACAGCCGGGAGGGGAGACAGAATAACTGCCTGGCAACAAAAGGTGAGTGTGGGTGAGAGAGGAACTCTTTCTCCTCTTCCCAGCCCTCCTGCTCACTCCTGTTCTTCATGCACCCCCCACCTTCTCTCCAGTCCTTCCCTCTTCCCACCTGCTGGCTCTAGCCCAGGCCACCCCGATTCCTGCTTTTCACTACCCCCCTCCCCAGAAATTCAGAGGGGCTTGAGGTGTGTTTAGGAAGGACTGGCCATTCCCTGGCCTGAGCGCCTCATTGTCTGCTCCACTGGGGAGTAATCAGCCTCCAGAAGCTTTGAGAAATGGCTTTTCTGCAAGAGGGCACCAAGCTGATTTGATGGTCTGTAGTGAGTCTAGTTGGCCAAACCATTTCTCTGACCCGTGGGGCATCTGAGTACTTGACCTTGCCCCCATGGGGAGTTAGAGGTTGTCGGCTATAGAGGTGTAATTTCAAATTACACCAGACCCAAACTATGAACTATGTTGCTGCTTAAGCTTCTTCCTAAAAGATTCAAAAGGATTCTACTTCCCAAACCATCAGCCTCCCCTACAACTGTTTTTTGTTTTGTTTTTCTCCCTTTCACTCTTTTCTCCTCACCACTTTTTCCCCTGTAACTTTTTCTCTGGTTTGATTTTTTTCTTTTGTTTTCGGAGGCCAAACAGAAACCTGGAGAAGACGTGAAGATGATGGTTGTCAGAAGGAGCATCAACCTGAGAAGTCAACATGAGAAGCAGACACTCCACCCCCTGGCCCATTGTAGCAGGAGTGAATATTGCCCCCCACCCTACTCAGACATCCCCTTGGTACCAGTCTTGTTCTAGGGGCCTACTATAGATATGTAACCCCCACACACACTATAACCCAACATTCCCCGTGATTAGAACCAGCGACTCCTGCCTCCCATGGACCCTCCCCATGGGAGACCCCTACAGAAGCAAGACATAGTCACCTTAGACTCTAGCATACTGAGCCAGGCCCTGGCCCCATCTCACCTGGCTGCCAATTTATTATTTAATAAAAAACATTACCTGGTTAAATGATATTCATGTGTCTAAAGTATTATTTAAATATTTGTTTCAAATGTTATGTTACCTGCATTCCCTCTCCTTTCTCGTTTTCCACATTGGATTCTTCCTAGGGCCAATGGTAGCGAGAGGCTGAGAATGAAGGTCAAGTGCAACGCTGCTCAGTAGAGAGCAACCCTGAATCAGGCTACACACTCCTGGGCAGGGTATTCGGGAGCACAAGTTCCCCTCGCCCCACACCTTAAAATGGTTTCCCTGATTACAGGACATAGCACTCAGGTGGGAGAGCATTTCCCTTACCCTCCTGGCACATCATGTAACAGATTTCCTGGTAAGAAAGGCATCTGTGTTATTTATCATCATAAAAGCCCTAAAATATTCTGTTTATGTTGGTAGGTAGTGACTATGCAGCTGTTAAAAATACTGGGCTGGCCAAAAAGTTCCTTTGGGTTGTTTTTTTTCCCCTACAATGGCTCTAGTAGCACTCAGTTGTCTTTAACTTCATTTGAAACAATTTTTAGAGTGCATTATGACAGCTGTCACGTCAGTGCACATTTTTAAAAAATTGGTGAATTTTTGTGTAAGCCATTTTAATATTAAAGATGCAAGGAAATACACAACACGTTTGGTATATTGCGCTTTGTTATTTCAAGAAAGGGGAAAATGCAACTGAAACACAAAAGATTTGTGCAGTGTATGGAAAAGGTGCAACTGATTGGACATGTCAAACATGGTTTGCAAGGTTTCATGCTGGAAATTTCTTGCTGGGCGATGCTCCGAAGTCAGGCGGATCAGTTAAAGTTGATAGCAATCAAATCGGGACGTTAATTGAGAACAATCAACGTTACACCACACAGGAGATGGCCGACGTACTCAGAATATCCAAGTCAATAAAGTTATTGGTGAAAATGAAAGAAAGCATCTTCTATTTTAGAGAAAAAAACTAAACAGATATTTTGGCTTACCCAATACACTTGAAGACATCTTTTTTTTCCATGATGAAAGTGAAAAAGCATATTTCAAAACTGTATGTGTGGGGTGTTCATAACCTTACCAGAAAGATAAACACCAAAATATCCAGAAAACTTTGGAATGATGGCTGATTTTTATTTTCTTATACATTTTTTTAATTTTCTGCTACACACACGTATTATAACCAGAAAAATTAAAAGGCCAAATTATAAAAGTAGTTGGTTCTTTCCTGTCATACATAAAGAAGGAATTAGAACTGACCCAGTGAGAGAGTTTTAGGACTGAAGGTCCCCACCGTGACAACTTGGTGGGGTTGGACAGCCCTAATGGGACCCAGGATCTTACAATCCTGCCAATAAATTGTTGAGGAGACACAGATTTTGGTAGTGTGCTCCACCCTCACCTCCATGCACTTTTCCTTTCTCTTACCGCTCTGTGCCATTGTGACAAGTGTTCATACTTACAGGCCAAAGATCCAGGTTTGGATCCTAAGCCTGGCACATCCTAGGTGGGTAACTGGGCAACTTGCTCAGTCCTACAGAGTCTTAGCCCCTGGGTGGCCACTCACTCACACCTCAGGGCCTGCACAGTCACTCCTGTCTTCCTGAACGCCCTGCCTCCACGTTTTCACGTGGGCTGCTCCTGTCATAGGGGCCTCAAAGCCAGGGGGATCTCCTCAATGAGCTCCTCTCTCCAGTCACTTTCCATGGCATTTTTTTCCTATTTTCTCTGAGCCCTGATCCATAACTAAAATGATCCATTTGCTTTATTTCTTATTGCCTCCTAGAAATTCCACTTCGTGGGAGCGAGACTCTTGTCTTGAGCATCACTGTATCCCATTGTCTGAAACACTGCCTGTCACTAATGAAATGAGTCAAACACCAGGAGATGCATTTTTCTCCATGTTTTCTTAGTTAGCCTTCCTAAGAACTTCGTGTAGTTTACATGCAAGGAAAAGGTTAAGAACAGAGCGGTAACGTACAACGAGTAAGAGGCAGGGCCAGAATTAGAACTAATTCCAGAACACTTTCCACTTCACTACCCTTCCCTCTGTGCAGCCGGCATGGGGCCTGCTTTGGAGAGAAAGGACCGGGACAATTCAAGGGCAGGGAACATCAAGAGCCAAGTCTCTGAGTCCAGAAAGTGTAAAATAGTGCAAGTCCGCACCGGGCCTGGTCAACAGGAAGCAGAGGGAGTAAAAGGTGGAAAAAGCCAGAGGGGCTTGCAGTTCAGCAGCTTGAGACCATTTTATATAAGTATCTGAGCAACACACAGTTGCCTTTATTCGTTTTCTAAATAGAAACTGAACATTTCCTGTGGGTTTTAAGTGACTCAGAACATCCTGCAATGGGTCGTCCCTGTCCTTAATTGAATACCTACTGTGTGTTCCACATGGCTCAGGACCCATCTAGGCCAGCAGATTCTTGTCCTTGTCCTTGTCCTCTCCGTGTCTGGGGTACTGCCTCAAACCCACTGGGTGTCTGGTTGGCAGGGGTTACTTGCCCTGAGCAGAGACAGATGGGAGATTTCAGTCATCATTAAAGTTTATTGACCAGCACGGCTGGAATTTCCCAGAGAGAGGAATTAATCTTGCTACCGACTGAGAGCAGACATCCTGCTGGGAGTAGTTACATAAATTCTGTTGCTCAAATTAATTAGGATTGTGATTCATTTGTTTAATGAGGAAAAATCTGGTGGTGGTAAAAAGCTAGTTGGCCGGACCTTTCAGAACCCAGCCAATCCCAGGTGTCACTGTAGCAGGCATGCAGCAGGCAGGGGGACTGGACCGGTCACACAGAACAGGAATCTGACTAGGGTGGACGAATGTGGTCAGTCAGCAAGAGAAATAAACTAAGACTGGCAGAGAAAGCCCATTAGAACATGGCACTAGTGCAGATGGGTTCGGAAGCTCTGCAGCTTCCCAAAGCTCATGCCTGTCCAGCTCCTGGGTGTGAAAGGATGTCTTACCTTCATCCATAGTCTTCCATCCTCCTCTCTTTCCTGGTTGTGGAGAAAAATGCTGAAATCACCTCAGTAGCACTCTGGGGACTCATCCAGCCATTTTTCATCCCATCCCCACCAAATGCGAGATTGTTTCATCCACAGAAGGAAGAATTTTTTCAGTAAAGCACAGACCTATTGCATAAAGCACATAGAAATACTTTTCTTACTACCGCCTCTCCTTAAAAGGAGAAGCCTCTCTTCTCCCCAAAAATGCCCCTTCTGCCTGTTTCAGGTTAACTCCAAAGTTCCACAGTACCCCTCACCGTAGTGGTGAGACCCCTCCTGGCCAGGGTCTTCCCTTGCATGAAGATCCAGGTCTCAACAACGATAAGTCAGTGAGAGATGGGACGGTGGCTAGACTAGGGTGACAGCAGTGGCGATGGAGAGAAATGGAACTCCTGCACAACTCCAGGGGGCATCACTCATGATAGTGTATGTCGGGGGTGCCCTTCGGGATAAAATAGGAATGGTGCTTCCTGGTGGCCCTAGAGGAAAGTGGTTAGAGTCAGGAAATGGTTTGAGGGAGAGCCTAAAGGATTTGCCAACGGACTGGCAGAGACACGAAAAGGTTTGTAATTTTAGGACTTTAGTCTTTCATGCCAACATCTACTGAAATCCCTAAGGAGCCTTGTCTTTCCAGCCACAGCCCCCCTACCCACCCACCTCTTCTTGTGACCAACCATGACGGCACAACCTGAGTAAACCAGAAGTTGGGCACCACCAGACATTTCATGAAGCAAGAACATTCTCAAGAGCATGCGCCTGGCTGTCCTAGAAAGTCATCCTTTTCCTAGATTAGGCGGAGACACTACCTGGGGCTCAGTCAGTTACTTATGCCTCACTTAGAGAATGGACAGCCACAAAGGAGCACTGATCTGGGAACCCGAAGCCTGAAACCAGGTGACCTAAGACAAGTCTTGCAAGTTCTCAGCCCGTTTCCTCATTCCTGAAAGCTGCCCCCTGACTGCTCTGGGGAGAACCGAGCTTCTGCTTTGTATACTACAGATTATCTCCTTTTCAGCAGCTAGAGAGATCTTTTTAAACTGCAAGTCAGGTTTTGTCACTTCCAGAGGCTTTCCAACACGTTCAAAAAAAATTTTTTTTAAGTCTATGCGGGGGAAGAAAAAAAGTCTTTGCAATGACTAAGGAGGCCCAGATAATGAAGCCCAGCCCCTCCTTGTCGGCCCTGATCCTCTGCAACGCCCTTGCTGCTCCACTGCGCATTCCTTCTGATCCTTGAATCCCACAAGCCAACTCCCTCCACAGGCTTTTGCACTGGCTTGTCCCTTTCTCTGGAATATTCTTCCCCAGCTCTTTTCATGGACAAAAACTTGTCGTTTCTTTCTCAGCTGAAATGCCACCTTGTTGGAGAGACCTTCCCTGACTACCCAGCCTGAAGTGACCTGGGCTCTATCCATTAACCTGTCTTATTTTTCATCAGAGCACTTTTTATTTCTGGGCTCTTTATCAGTTTCTTACCTATCTTCCCCCACTTGAACTTGAGGTCTGCAAGACCAGGGACCTTGCCTAGTACATCAGTCAGGGCCCCATCAGGAAAATAAGAATTGCACTAGATATTTCCACAGTGATAATGGGGGTGGGGGGGGGTCATTTAAAACATACTTCAAGGAGACAAAACTTTAGGGAGCACTGATGTAAGACAGAGGTGGGGACCCAGGCCTCAGACAGATCACCATCCAACCACAGGTCACCTTGGAGGAGGCCCAGGAGGCAATTCCAGGAGTGGTGGAAGGGGCTGGAGGCCCCAACCAGTTGCTCTTCCAGGAAGAAAGGCCATAGCTGAGGCAACCCCAACAAGACACAGCCAACAGAAAGGAAGGGGCAGGTCCCTACTTCCTCCTCCTGCCTTCCAATCTCCTCCTAGAGCCACTGCTGGCGGAAGCAGGGAGTGTCACAACACAGGAGAAAGTCGTTCGTGGCACTCCCACCCAGCAGCACGAGCAGCGTATACGTAGATGCAGAGCCGGGAGACAGCAGCCCAATAACTGGAACACCTGCCTGTACGTACAATGCCTTAACCCCGTGCCGGAGGGGCGCTGGCCGTGTATACAGTAGGCACTCAAGGAATTTTTGTTGAATGAGTGAATAAATGGTGCACCAGGTGGCGTGTCCGTGGGGAGGGGTACAGAGGTGAGACCCTAACCTTAAGCTGCTCACACTGAAATGAGAGGGACAGGCATCATTTGCGGCTCAGGGTAAGTGTAATAACAGAAATATCCGCAGAATGGTGAGGAAGCCAGAGGAAGGGCTCTGCTCATTGTAGGCTTTGATGCTCAAGGGCCAAGGGGAACTCTCAAGGCACAGAGGATGCTGAGGGCCTGGAAGGGAGGGTGCAGGTCTGGACCCAGCCTGTGCAAAGGCAAGGGGCTTGGAGGGAGTGACTCAAGTCCTTCCCGGTGGCTGGAGCCCCCGGGGACCGTGGTGGCAGCTCCGGGTGACCTCATATGCTCCTCGAAGGAGCTGGGGCTTTGACCTCAAGGCACAGGAGTGCCAGTCAAGGTTTTGGAGCAGCACAGTGACATGCTCTGATGTGAGAATTGTGAAAACGCAGGAAGGAGAAGGCAGACTGGAGACCAACTAGGAAACTGTTACAACAGACCTGAGCAAAAGGATGGACACTTGCCCGAGGGTGCTTTCAATAGACAGTTTGCTCCCTAGGTTACACCGCAACACAGTGGGTCCAAACAAAAAGCAAACAATAGGGATCTGAGCTACGATGGGGGTGGGAGGTGGGGCGAGAGGAAGAGAAGGATAAGCTGCTGAGGAGCTGGAATCTCCTGACCCGAACTCGCACAGAATAACTGAGCTGGGGGCCCCCGAGAGCCAGCCAGTTCCTGGAAGCTAGAAATAGCCTTCAGAGGACTTACCGGTGTTCCAGCGGGAAGCAGAGCCCCGCTCGCACCGTCCCTAATGAGGACAGACTGTCGACAGGGAGACCAGCCAGATCAAAAAACCAAGAGGTGCGAAATACCCTAAGATGGCAAACAGATGGAAGCCACTGCCCTGCCTAACGGGTTAAGGGGAGGAAAGGGTGTCGCTGGAGCCCAATGAGGGCTGAGACAGTGGGTAGGGCTGCTGGGCAGCAGCTGGGGCCAGGCTGAGGGCATCTCCACAGCTCCTGCTACACCACGGAGAAGTCTCTGGAGGAAATACTCCAACCTCCATCACCCACCCCTCCAGGCTCCCACTGGCCAAAACAAACTGGTGCCAATTGGCAAGGGCACCCATTAAATCTTTTCACTGGGGATATCACCCTCCTGAGGGGCAGAGCTCAGTGAAGGAGGGAAGACCCTAAATCAGAGGGACAAACAGAGAACATAGCCTAGCGGGTTTTAATTTCTACCCCATTGTTCTCCCCAGAAGCCTCAGAGAGAGGAGGCAACTTGCCCAAGGTCAGCTAGCAAGTTAGGACAGGGTCACTGGCCACCACCCCTCTTGGGGTCAAGGTCGCTATGTCCTAGGCCTGCACTGAAGGCAGCCAAATGGGGATGGTTGTGGAGCTGAAGCTGCGAATCCAAATGAGCCAGAGGAAGGCAGTGGGACAGGGCAGCTCCGGATGGCAGGCCACTCACCTTCTGCCTCTGAAAGGTAATAGACACCTACTTCCTTGCCTCTTTGTGACCTGCTCCCTCTTCCCGGCCCCCATTTCCCCTTCTTGAGTCCTCCCCAGGCATGGGACAGGAGCTCAGCCTGGGGATTGGCGGGGACAAGGGGAGGAGACCTGCTTCCCTGGTAGCCAGCCCTGCCCAGCAAGGCCCTGGAGCTGCTCACTGATTCAGCACAAGATGGCAAGATGGTTTAATTGAAGTCATTGCAATAAGTCATGCAGAAAAGCAACACCTTAGGCTGCCAGGTGTCTCAGAGAAACAGGGGAGGTTGCTGGATACCCCAGTGGCAGCAAAAAATGTTACATCAGGTGGCTAGGGGGGGACAGGGGTGGGACCAAGAAGTCACCTGGCCTTGGGACCAAATCCTAACTTGATCACTTACAAGCTATGTGAGCGGAGTCAAGGCCCTTTATCTTCCTGAGCTTTTGTGTCCTTGTCCATAAAAATGGAGGTGTTGTTGCCTGTCCACCGAAGCCGTACATGACCCTGGGCTCTGCCTGCATCTCCTGCTCTGTCGCCTGCCTCTTTCTGTCTTCCTACCTCCACCCTCCTGCCACCTTTCTCTTCAACCGCAGTCACCCCAAGTAGGTTGCTTTTCCCTAACATATCACTGCTCATGCTTGACCCAGACGGGACTATCTTCCTGACAACCCTTCCCATGTCTTCCTGGTTAATTCCTATCCCTTTTTTAAGATTCAGATCAAGGGTCACCTCTTCCAGGAGAACCTCCTTCCTACACCTCTCCTTCCCCTGAATGACTTTAGCACTTTTCTGTGACACCCATTCAACACTCACTCACTGCTGTGCATAGCAATGTTTTTCTCTCCCTATAGCTAATTTTCTCATCTAGCTAAAAAGCAGAAAATATAGCTCATTTTTCTCACCCTCTCATGCTTAACTAACCATAATTCTATTGGGGTGTAGGGACAGAGTAGAGAGAGGGGCAGAGATTCGGAGCCCAGGGGTAGGCACAGAAAGAACACAGCAGGCACTGGTAGATGAACTCCCTTCCCAGATAATTAAAATGACGCATACGTTCTATTTTCATGTCTTTAGCATGAGACACAGCTCCCTCTGTGCCCAGGCCCAGCTGGCTCTCTGCTCAGCTTCACAAACTTGTATCTGATTCAGTAGCAGAAGACAGAAGGTCCAGATCGGGAGATTATTAAATTTTAGTATCACGAGAAACCTAATCATGTAGCAAAAGTGATGTCCTGGTACCTCCAAGTCTAAGTCGTAAGAAAACTTGCAGCATCCACTTGGATGCCTTGGGACATCTCATCATGAAACATTCTTTCGAGAACCCACATATCAGACTGTGTGAAGCCCACGTCGCATGGGGAAGCATGTCTAGATAGCCCATTTGACAGTCCCAGCTGAGCACTCAGCTAGCTGCTGGCACGCACGTGGGCCATGTGGGACACCCAGCCGCGTGGAGCCTGCAGGTAAAGCCAGTCCCAGCCACTGTCTGCTGCAGCCGTGGGAGAGAGCCCAAGAAAGACTCCATCCCTGACAAAGCCCAATCAACACACGGAACTGAGAAATAATAAATCATTATTTTACATTCTTTTTAAAAATCTGGAAAGAGAGCTTTATAGAAATGTAGAAATTTGCTGGTAAGAAACTAAAGCTCAAAAATGCCATGTGATGGATCCAAGGTCACCCACAGTGGCTGAGAGGCAGAGCTGGTACATTTAACTGTTGTCATCCCATTGCCACCACCAAAGAAGATAAAGAGAAGTGAGCTATCTGGGGCAGGACTGGAGAAAGAGAAAGGAAAAGAGCTGAAATGTTAAGAAAATACCTCAAGATAATTCTGCTCAGAAAGAAAACTATTCCTTATATGCATTTTTTTCTTTTTTTTTTTTAATTTTCAAAGACTGTCTCATACCTTTTTAGATCTTACAGAGTTAATTGCCCTGTATTTCAGCTTTGGGTTCTTTTTATTTTTCCTTCCCCCTTGAGATAATTAGTCAGAGGCTTACCAGAGGACATTTGTCACATCAAGAAGACAATGGCTTCAAAGGAAGAGAAAGGGCCCAGAAAAGAAGATCAAGTGACAAAACAGAACCTCCCAGGGAAATAGTCACATTTCCTAAATGATCTGTCACAAGATGCATGCTCAGGCAGAGGACAAAGGACAGGGTGTGGAGCAAGCCTTGACAGTCACTGCACCCAGCAGTGATTTGGCTACCTTGACCTAAACCAAACTCACACCCAGGGCAAAAGCAACACCCTGTTCCCAATTCACTACCATCTATTTGGCTAACCCATGAACCCTAAGGAAAACTGGATTGGGCTTTTTTATTTTCTCCTCCCTTAATTTAAGCAACATTACTTTTTTCTTTTTTACAGGCCCATCCTTGCTCCATATACCACAAGGAAGGATTCCGAGAAGCTGCATTTTGTTGAAAGGACAGCACTTAGCCATCGGCCTTCATTTTCCCCTTTGAGCAGGTGGGAAAAGAATTGACTTCACACTGGGGCAGTCCTTGGTCTGGTTGGTCAGGGCCCCATAGTCCCCTGGTACTTTGGTTTGGAGCATTGTGGTGAGGAGCCACCATTATTTGAACATTATCTGTGATCCACACAGTGTCGCATGACCTTTACTTATGTCTCTGTGTGTTTCATCTTCCCAGCAACCCTAAGAGGGAAGTATTATGACCTCATTTTAAAGATAAGGAAATTTAGTCCCAGAAAGAAACATATTCCAAAGAGCAGAGCTGGAATGCAAGCCGAGGCCTGCCAGAGTCCAAAGACCTGCTCTTTCCTGGGCACCGATGCTACCTGTTGCCACAATGATGCTGTGAGACAAATAACCAGGAAAGCTCAGTGGTACAGCAGTAAGCATTCGTTGCTCACTCTTGTTGGGTGATTAGCTGGGGGCTCTGCAGAGGACAACGGCTGGGCTCACTGGCACGCCAAGGGTTTGGTTAGCCATTGAGTGACCTAAGCTGTCTCGGCTGGGACAGTTGGGGTGACTCAGCTCTCCTTCACTTGTCCCTCATCCCCCATTAGACCAGCCCAGTCATGTTCTCATGGCAGAGGTACAAGAAGGTCAGCAAACCAAATTGATTGCACAAATATTTTCCAAGCTTTTGCTGACATCACATTTGCCACTTTCCCATTGGCCAGAGCAAGTGACCTGGCCAAGCCTAGAGTCAAAAAAGGAGGACATGGCAGAAGGCATGGCAAACGGTGTGAGTGTAGGAAAGGGGACCACTTTTGCAATCCACGACACTGATCTCAGTCAAGCTATGACCCCGCCTTGAGCCATCTCTTCCTTCATTTTTTTAACTGGATCATATGTATTTTGTAGAATGCCTAAGAGCATTCAATAAGACAAGGTCTGTGAAACACTAGCAAACTCAAAGTTACTCTTTTTACTGACATAAGTTAAGCACACCAGCCTGGGAATGTATGTTCACATTAATACAGCTACGTTAAAAAACTTAGTTCTTATTTCTAGAGTCCAGAAAGTTTACCCAAGTCTCAGAGGTGAGATAAGCCCAGCACTGAGATGATAAACAAGATGAAAGAGAACAAATCACAGGGAAAAAAAAAAAAAAGACAATAAGTAAATGACGTAATTAAAGTCACTGTTGAAGAAACGATCAAGAAAGAATGAATCAGCGGCAAGTTTAAGCGATGAATCAGGCATACTGTTGTGCTTCTGGAATTCTTGTCTATTTCCAGAAAGCCTCATGTCCCAGTTAAAAGAGCACCTTGAGCCTATAGCAACAACATCTGGAAGGAAGCACGCTTGTAATTTCAATTTCTCCCCAGCACCACCATTAACAACAGGGGCAGGGGCAGGAGCTGGGCGCAGAGCAGGCGCTGCATAAAATCTCATATGGGAGGGACCTGGAACTGCGGAATTACTTCGAATGCATTCAAGGGGACTTTAAATTATTTTGCAAAAGCACACCCTGTGCCATATGCCATTCGATTGTCAAAAACAAGGCTGTGACTTCAATGCAGGACAATTTTAATTGCTCTATTCAACAGATGAGGAAACTGAGGCTTACAAGGCCCTCTAATTAGCCACAAGGCTAGAATTAGAAAGCAGGCCTCCTAGGGGCTCTTTCTCAAACTGAATAGAATACCTCATTCTTACTGTTGGTAACTGTGTTCAGATTTTGTTTTTTTTAATCTATAAGAAATATCATCAAACACTGAATGCTCACAAGCATGGCGACTAGCTTGATCCTCACTACGAACTGACAGGTTGGTATACTATAAATGGTTCCATTTTACAAATAAGAGCAAGTTGGAGCTCAGAGATTTGAGTCCCTTGCCAGAAGTCACATAGTGCATCAATTGTAAGCCATGACTCACACTCAGGTCTACAGGACCCCCCACACCGTGCTCTGCGCTGCCAGTGTACTCTTTAAAATTGGGGCCTGGCTGGTAGCACAGTGGATAAGGTGCCAGCCTGCGAACCCAAAGGTCCCTGGTTCGATTCCCCAGCCAGGACACATAATCAGGTTGCAAGCCAGGTCTCCAGCCTGGTCTGTGGCTGGAGGCAGGTGAAAGGCAACCATACATTGATTCTTCTCTCCTTCTCTGCCTCTTTCCCTTCCCCTCTCTCTGGAAATAATAAATAAAATTTTAAAAATAAACAAATTAATTAATTAATTAAATTAAACAAAATAAAACTGGGCTTTCACCTACATTAAAGCCTGGAGGATTGAAAGCAGTTGATGGATAAATCTCCACACACCCCCCACCTCCCATTCCTGCTCCCACACACACATGCTTTTGCCTCACTTATTCAGGAAACGTGTGTTCTGACCTGTATTTTCCACTTCACTTTGCCTACTAAGCTTCTGCCTCTGATACACGCAACTCAAGGTGAGGGGCAAGTGATGTTGGTTCAGGAAACTGGAGCTACGACCCTGAGCTGCTGACAGAATGTCTGATATTTATAGTAACTTCGAGTCGAGTACCAAGGAAAGTGTGTTCTGGGTTGTTGCAGAGATCCTCACGGGGAACGAAAACATCTCTCTGAAAAATTGTGTGGGCTGCTTAACTGATGAAACATCAAACATGAAAGGACAACCCAATGGGTTTGCATACCGGTTAAAACCAATAACAATAAAACGATGGCCTGGGTAGTCTCTGTGGATAACATTCTTAAAGCACTTAGAATATAGCCACAGAAGAGGCCACATCACTAGTTGAAGGTATAAGTTGCTCCTCTACACTTAGCTATTTTACATGTGTTTATTTATTGATTTAGATTGGCTCAGTCCACAGAGGATTTAAAGCTGATTGTTTAACTGGGAAGACTATGGTAGACTGATTACATTAACAGCCAAAATGTATTATGCCTCCCATATCCTTACCTTTGGGAAGTGTTCTCCACACTGATTCTGGCCTTGGCCCTGTGGCTTGCAGGAGAGGACCAAGCACCCAGCCGAGGCCATCCCAGAGCAGCCAGCCTCTGGATGCTTTGTCAGTGACTACAGAGCCCACGTGAAAATAGCCAGCCCAGGCCTAGATCAACAGAACAACCCAGAGACCCAAGGAAATAACAGATTGCTCTTTAAAGTCACTGGGTCTCTGGGATTGCTTGTTACGCAGCGATAGCTAATTGACACAGGAGCTTACATTTAAACACACACACATATTATTAATCAGTCAACAAGTATACATTAAGTGCCCATGTTCAATCCTATCAATAGATAGGTTCTGGAAAATACAAAAACATTTAAGGCATGCTCAGAAATCCTTATTTCCTTGTGGCAGGCCAGACAAAGGAAACATACCGGCAACATCTATTTAAACTATGTAGAAATTGTTTACATCCTACTCCCTCTCAAAGCCAAGCTCAACACCATCTTCCTTTCAAAACAGCTTTCTTTTCCCATCTCCCCACTATATTGAACTATTAACTTCTGCCTCCTTTGGATACTAAAGGCCTTTGTTTAAAGTTCTCCCATGAGCATTTCATGCTACATTTGATTGGAAAACAGGATCTTGCTTATTGTTATCTGGACCTCCAACACCAGATATAATGGCTTGCATGAACACAAGCAGACTCAATGAATAAGTGAATGTTGTAAGAGTTTAGCAAGTAGTCAAGGAGGGCTTCATGAAGGAAGCAGAAGTTAAAGTTCTCAGCTGGAGCCCACGATAACAACTGACGGAATCCATGGACAGAATTTAGAGAAGCTGTGAACCTGGATGAAGAAAAAATTACATCTTTGTGTTTACTAATCTCTAACAGAAATAACTTCCCCTTCCATTATAAATATAGGCTACAAACCACGTGGTGGCTACAACAGATATTTTCCCATCACATACACTATTGCAAATATTTCAATAGTATCATTTCTGTTCATCAATACTTTGACATGATGATTACTTAACATGTTAATAAAGATGCATATTATATCTCAATTTGTTCTTTAATATTTTAATAACCACATTATAATGTTTCCTATGTATTTTTTAAGATATTTAAAATTCTATTTTTTGAGAAGAGCTTTAAAGGTTTCATCAAACCGCCACAGAGATCCATGAAAAAAAGTAGCTAAGACACCCCTCCCCTCCAGAGACTCTCTGGATTGTGACTACGTAGATGGGAGAGAAGTAGATAGATATCCCACAGAGACGACCTGCACAGAGACGCGCGTGGAGGTGAACAGAGGTGCGGCAAGACGAAATGTGCAGCCCCCACCCGTGCCCCCACCCTTAAGGAGAGAGTCTCCTTGACAAGATTAAGTAAAAAAGCAGAGACATTGTTTTTTTTGTTTGTTTTCTTTTTTGTTTGTTTGGTTTTTATTGCTGTATTACATCCATCCCCTTTTTGCTCCCCTCCGTCCCCCTCCCCACCCACCCATCCCTTCCAAAGTCAATCCCACCTGTTGTCCATGTCCATGGTTCCTTTATACTAGGTTCTTGTCTAAGCTGCTCCCCTTTCTTGCCTCTGCCCCCCCTCCCCGCAACCCCTTTTCCCCCTGACCACTGAAGGCCTATTCCTTGTATTCATATACTTGGTTCTGTTTTGCTTGTTGTTAGTTTTGCTCATTATTGTCCCGTAATGGGTGAGATCATATGATATTTGTCCTTCACTGACTGGCTTATTTCACTAAGCATAATACTCTCCAGTTCCATCCATGTTGTTGCAAAGGGTACATATTCCTTCTTTCTTTCTGCTATATTGAATTCCATTGTGTAAATATACCAAAGTTTTTTGATCCAATCATCCACTGATGGGCACTTAGGCTGTTTCCAGCACTTGGCTATTGTAAATAGTGCCGCTATGAACATAGGTGTGCATAGGTTCTTATGAATTGGTGTTCCAGGATTCTTTGGGTATAGTCCCAGTAGTGGAATTGCTGGATCAAAAGGCAGTTCCATTTTTAGTTTTTAAAGGAAACCCCATACTCTTTTCCACAGTGGCTGCACTAGCTTGCATTCCCACCAACAGGGTATGAGGGTTCCCTTTTCTCCGCATCCTTGCCAACACTTGTTGTCTGTTGATTTGCTGATGATTGCCATTCTGACAGGTGTGAGGTGGTATCTTATTGTGGTTTTAATTTGCATCTCTCTGATGACTAGTGATGTTGAGCATTCCTTCATATGCCTCTGGGCCCTTTGTATATCTTCCTCAGTGAGTTGTCTGTTCAGGTCCTTTGCCTATTTTTTAATTGGGCTGTCTGTCTCCCTGGTGTTAGGTCGCATTAGTTCTTTATATATTTTGGAGGTCAGACCAAAAGCAGAGACATTGTTAGTGTAATAATGAGTGAGATAAGTGAGAGAATAACTGATTTGTCTTAGACATGCTCTAAGAATTTGGAGAATTTAAATTCTTAAGGATCTCACGCCTCCCCTGCAGGGTGGACCCAGGACTCCAAGGAGAGAGTTGAGCTATGAACTCACAGAACCCCTTCTCCCTCCACACGCATCTCTAGTCAAGTTGATGCCAAGAAGAGGCCAGCCGCCTGCCTCTTGGGAACAGATCCTCTGCACAGAAACAAGGACACACACTGTCTGTGGCTAAATATTGGGAAATTGGTGACTGGCTTACTGGGGACAAAAGATGCTTTGCACTATCCTTGGACTTGGTATATAATCGGCTCACACTAGGTCTGTCTTAGAAAAATGCGACTGTGACAATGTGCCTTCCCAGGTGGTACAGGCAAAGCAGAAGAGTGACCACATGTTAGGGGAGACGGTGTGGAGACCAGCCTGGTTAGGTCAGAGTGCTGGCTCAAGAAGCAATGCTGACAGAGAAGTTGGCAGGAAGAAACAAAGGAGAAAGAGCAAAGAATGACTCTAGGATTTCAAAAGCCTTAACCAAGACAGGGAAGTGAGATGATGCGGGTTGGTACAGATGGCAGGGTCTGTCTTAGAGATGAGGTCACTTCAAGACATCTCAGGGGAAATGCCCAGGAGGGCACTGGACACTCAACATTGGAGCCCCAGGGAAAGGCTGGAACGGAATGGAGAGTGAGCCAAGGGAACCATCTGCATAAAGGAGCTCATTAAAGTCCCCGAGAATGAAGGCAATGAGGTAAAAGAAACGAAAGGACTGGACCTTAGGGAATAATAGCAGAATCAAGAGGGAAGACAAATGAGTTTAAAAATAATAAATAAATAAATAGGAGGCTCCTTTTTGTGTCCTAAAGCCAAGGTAGAGGACACATCTAAAGGGGATTTAATGCAGCCTAAAGGAGTTTATGAAAGGTCTCTGGATGTGGCCAGCAGGAGGTGTTCGGGGATTTATAATCAAGCATTTCCCAAGGATGTTGGCTGGAGGCCCACTGCCGGTGAGTGGGTGGGTGGGGACGGGAGGGAGGCAGGAGATGGTCGGAGCCAATGAAACAGAGGGGAAGCCAGGACCTCCGCAGGGCAACAGCACCAAATTAAGTTTCTGTGTTTCAAGACAATCCAGAGTTTCATTATAGAAAGAAGGGAACTGCAAATCAGGGGTATTCAAAAGGTCGTGTGAAAATCATGGAAACCTCAAGTTGAAGCTGTTCCCACCTAAATAATTTTTGTTTAGAAACGAGGCAAAGCCACTGAAACCATGTCAGCACAGCTCCAAAATAGAATGACTCAGACATCCCTGAAATGGTGTAGATGCTCTGAAGCGCTCTGCTATTATACACTCAGCCCACGCAGAGCCCGGCTTCCCGGGTGCCTGGCACAGAGGTTCCGTAAGGGCTGAATTGAGGAAGTGGGGTCAAGGGGGAAGCTGCGGTCACTGAACGTCCTACAGGTAATTGAAGCCATCCACCATTTAACCAGTATCTACTGCGTACTAGGCACTTTACTTGTATTTTCCTCATCCTTAACAACAACCGGACAAAGGGTTTTTTCTCCATTATTCTCCCACTGTCCAGATGAGGAAACTGAGTTCAGCTAGTGAACAGTGGAGGTATGTTGGAACTCGGGTATGTCTGTCTCTAAGTCCAAACTTGTTTCCACCTGCCCTATGACTTCAACCAACCCTGCCCCACCCTCTGAAGTAAAAGGGGAAAAAAAAAAGTCTTGGCTGGTGGCACAGTGGATAAGGTGCCGGCCTGTGAATCCAAAGGTCACTGGTCGACTCCCCAGCCAGGGCACATAACCAGGTTGCAAGCCAGGTCTCCAGCCAGGCCCATGGCTGGAGGCAGGTGAAAGGCAACCACACATTGATGTCTCTCTTCCTCTCTCCCTTCCCCTCTCTCTAAAAATAATAAATAAAATATTATATATATATCATTACCACCTGTGACAGCAATGTAAGACAAAGTTTCCTTTTGCTAGTGTTATTTTCCCAGTTCAGCCTCTTCAAAAGTTTCCTTCTTTAATTTTTCTGAATGTAACCAATTTTTTTTAAATAAAAGGAATTTATTGACTTATTCTCCAAGAACCCTTGCTGAGCCCCTGCACCCTGTCAGCCCTGGGGACACAGCCCCACATGGCTCCCAGAGGGCCAGGGTCAAGATGCCGGGGGTGGTCAAGGAAGTCTTCACAGGGGAGAAAAAGGGACCAAATCTATTTTTAACTGTTTTTTGTTTGTTTGTTTAAGTCAACATATCGCTTGTAAATCTCCTGAAAAGACAAACAGTGCTAAAAGGCTTACAGTTGAAAATGGCAGGGTCTCTGGTTTTCCATCCCTCACCCCATCTTCCCCACCTTGTTCTCCTGAAGCTGTTTCTCCCTTAAGTTACTCGTGTTGTCACTCCTCTCCCAGTAGCACATGTAATCTTTCATCTCCTGAGTCATAGTCTTCAGTACTGACCAACGTCTCAGTTTGAAAGACAAAGCTTTCATCCATGCCCGCCTCCCCGCCCCCATCCTCCGCAAATATTGACATCTCAGTTTTCAGAAATTCTTACTCTACATCTTCCCTGTTAAGACCATGAAAATAAGATTTTATTCCTAGGCCAAGTTGTAGGCGAGGGGCCTGTTTCCTTTCATTTTTGTTTCTTCCTATTCGTCATTACCTCATATTTCATCAACTTAGATTTGTTTTCGTCAGAAACAATTGACTAAATTTTTCCATGCCTTCAATATAATTTCCCACATGACCAAACCTGTCTCATCGTTTGTCAGTCTCGTTTCTTTTGCTGGGGACAACCTCCCTTACCCCTAAACTCTTCGACTCCCCCCGCTAGTCCAGGCTGGTTGCTCTCCAGCCAGGCAAAGGAGTCCTGCACAGCCGTCCCCGGGAATTCCCTTCCCTGCGGCCTCCTGGATCCTGCATCTTTTTCCCTGGTTCCCCCGTCGTAACTGAGCACATTCTTCAGCTGTTTCATAAGAAAAAGGTACATGGAAAGCAATTATTTTAAGACATTATGTCTAGCAAGGTCTTTTTTGTACCCTTACATTTAATTAATAATCTGGGATGGTAAAAAAAAAATGCTAGGTGGTGAAACATTTTCCATCAGAATTTTTAGAGGCATGGGTTCCATTGTCAGCAAACTTCCAAAATTGCTATTGAGAAGTTTGAGGCCATTGTTACCCCTGACCTTTGATGTGCAGACCTGGGACCAGGGTGAGGTCAGTGTCATTAGTATTCACCTCAAGCTCAAAATGTAAGGGAAAGCCAAAAAACCCAGTGATCAAAATGTGTAATATTTAATGCATATTTATTAAAATAGAAATTAATGCAAAACAAGTCATGATAAATGAAATTAAGACAGAAATCTCATTTGCCTCACTCTGTTTCCAGCCCCCTCAGATCTTGTCTTTATTTTAAATGTTGCTAATTTGTTCATTGTGGGTTATTTTGCATTATTATTTTATTTTTTTAATGGTGCGTTAATTTTTTTTTTTATCTTGGTCACTGAATTTTTGGTGCCCCCTTAAATTTTGCATACCAGGCAAGGGCCTCAGTCACATCCGTTTCTGGAAATTTTGGAGACCTTTATCTCTGCATGTGAAACATAATTATGAGCTGGGATGTGGGTATATTTTTCATTCATTGGATACCCAGTGAACCTTGACATCTGGAAATTCATGTTCTTTCATTCTGGAAAATGTTCATGTATTATTTCTTTGACAGTTTAATTCCCTCTTTTCTCTATTTCTGGAACTCCTTTTAACTAGACGTTAGAACCCTTCAAGTGATCCTTTAATTTCTTAAGCTTTCTCTCCTGTTTCTCCTCTAGTGCATGTCTTCCACTTGCTCTCTTTCACTGGATATTTCCAGAGAAAGCTCTTTGACTTCATCTTCCAACTCTTCATACCTTTTTAACTTTTGCTGTCAGAGTTTTTACTTCCAAGAGTCCTTGCTTCTTCTCTGATTACTTCCTTTTTTTTATTCCACTCCATATTTTTTCATCGCTCTGTGAATATCAATTATGGCTTCTTTGCCCTTACATCCCACTCAGTGCATGATCTCCATTTCCTCTTGGTTCATATTTCCCTCAGAGAAAAATGAAAGACAACTTCTTTCAGATGCCAGCAATCCTTGGCCTTACGTTCACTCCTAAGAGCATGCCACCAAAAGGCCAACTGGAGACTTCAAATGCCTGAATTTGACATGTCGGCAGAATGGACTTCACTGCAGAACAATCAGGTGCTCCTGCCCTCTCACTTGCTAGAGCCTCCTACACTTAAGCATCTATGGGTTCTTTCTTTGGGACTGCTTAGTTCTTCCGGAGAAATATACTTCTTTCTCCTTGTGCGGTCAGGGTGGGATGCAGATATGAGTCTCTGGTCTCCCAGAGGACTTAAAGTGCAGACACCTGGCTGCGTGTGATGAAGGCGAGTCTGCCTGCTCCTTACACTGACTTTCAAGCCACCCCCTATTGTCAACCCCTGTTTCTATCCCACTTCCTGGTGCCCCCCACCTCTGACCTCCCTGGGCTACTGTAAGGGAAATCGGCTTTCTTCTCCTCAGCACTTTCCCTCCCATCAGCCTGAAGGGTTGATCTTCCTCCACCCTGCTAAGTCATTCATACCCCCTCTAGCACCTTTCTTCCACCCACGCATTGAGATCTGGGAGTATAGACGTCTCCTACTTCCATCAAGGACAGAATTTAGGCTTCTGGTGGCATCTCTACAGTTTTCAGAAGGAGACGGGATTGGAAACATCTGTCTTTCACCATCCTGTGAAGTCCTGAGCTGAACCTCAAAGGCAGGTTAAGAGCTGACCAGGCAATTGAAGCAGAGAGAGGTATTCCTGGCAGAGAGAACAGGGTGTCCACAGTCAGGAGAAATGAAAGAGAAATGCCTACAGCTTTACATGGCTGGAAGCAGGGTTCGAGGGAGAGATGGCTGACTGGGAGCTAAGGAACTGGGTCACAAAGGGCCTCGAGGGTGCCAAGAAGTCTGTCCTTGATTCTGGAGCAAATGAGGAGCCTGAGAGACAGGAGTCACATGGCCAGAACTGCCACCTGGGGAGCAACATGGCAGAGGTGCTGAGGGGGGAGGGGCAAACACACCTGGGGAGAGAGCAATCACCCAGCACGATCACAATGGTTTCCACGTGGGGAATGGCCCAGAGGTGACCTCGAGCAGCGGCAGTCACCACGTGAGAGGAAATAAACATGAAAACTACGTAAAAGGAGGACCTACAGGACTCGTGACCAAATAGGAATGGGGCAGGAGGGCAGAGGTTAGGGTCTGGTTTGAATCCCAAGTTCCTGGTTTGGGGAACGGAGCAGGTGACAAGACTGCTCACAGAGTCAGGAAAGGAGAAGCAAGGATGGGGAAACTGGATTTGCATTTATATTGCATTCCTCCTATTTCCAGCCTCTGAGAAGCCCATGCTGGTATTATATAGTTGTAGTCAATATCCACATAGCAATTTGGGTCCTGCTTTTTTTCTCTTAGCTGTACTTTGAAAGTGTCAACAGAATCCTCAAATGTCCTTCTGTAATTTTGCCAGAGTTCTGCTAATAAATGCATACTGTTTCACTCCTCAGGCCTTTATTCCAGGCATTCTAAAGAAAACTGCAATGAGCTCCAAGGTGGTCTTGGCAGGGCCTGGGAGTGACATCAATGGTCCGGGTCACCTGCTTCCTCCATGGTTGAGGACCCCTGGAGGGCAGGGTCAGTAGCCTCTACTCCATCTGCTCTGCCATTTAAAATGGGAGCATTGGTCCTGGCTGGTGGCTCAGTGGCTAAGTGCTAGCCTGCAAACCCAAAGGTTGCTGGTTCGATTCCCAGCCAGGGCACATAACCAGGTTGCAAGCCAGGTCTCCAGCCAGGTCCGTAGCTGGAGGCAGGTGAAAGGCAACCATACACTGATGCATCTCTCTCTTTCTTCCTCCCTCCCTACCCTTCTCTCTAAAAATAATGAATAAAACCTTATAAAATAAAATGGGAGCACTGAGGAAGCTCGCTCTGCCACGCAGCCCCTTGTAGCTTGGGGATCCCCCAAACCACCCCTGAACCTTATCTTCCTGTCAACAGGTGACAGTGACCCAGCCAGGCCCGGATGTGCAGCCTTGATGGTAGAGTGGTGAGCGGAGCTGCCTTCCAGCAGAGCTTGGAAGATGCATGGCCCTCACTCTCCCCCCACCTGGGCCCTCTCCCCTTCACGGTGGCCATGGTCTCAGCCATTACCCCTCCCCAAACAGTGGCTGCCTGCAGACCTTCCCTCAAGAGGATCCCAAGGTGCAAGAGCCCAGTGACATCGAGAACAGTAGTGCCCCCACAGGGAAGCCAGAAGCCTTGCGGCAGAGTTGGTGGGAAAGGGTGTGTACCAATGGTTGTTATGGCAACCGGGGCTCCCAAGATGGAGAAAAGGGAAAAGGCGCCCGCTTAAGAGTTGCCATGACAACCCAGATCCTTGAGGCCAGCTTTGACGATAAAACCCGCATGCTCCCCGCTCACAGTGAAGTACCCAGGGACTCCTCAGGATTCTTCGTGGTCCAGAGAGCCGAGTGGAATAGGTCATCCTCTTCTGGTCCCACAGTTGATTTCACAGATATTTTAGGGACAGAAGGCCTTCCACTTTTCTTCAGGAAGAGGACTGAGACTTGGCAACCAGTCAATTCCCTACTCTGTCCCAGGGACACTGTGATAAATAAGACCCAAACCTGTTCTCAAGTGAGGGAGACATTTAAACATCACTGCCAGAGTGTTGCTGGAGGGTTAAATAGTTGAACCTTTTCTGAAGACAACTTGGCAGTGTCCATTAGCATTTTAGGCTCACAAACTCTGTGACCCCGCTGTCCCGTTTCTAAGACGCTGCAGGTGTCTTAGACTCATGCAGGTGACGGTGAATATTACAGAGTAATGTGCAGCAGCAAAGAGTGGGAAACAGCCTAACCACCCACCAGGGAGGCCAGGTAAGTTGATTTGGGTACATTCACATACGTCGAACATGCACATGAATATGTGTGAAATAACACAAGAAATTGTTAGCAATCCCCCAAGAGCAGTAGACTGACTGACAGGATCAGGGGAAGGAGAGGGGCTTCACTTTCACTCCTAAACCATTCGGATATGTTATACGATCATGTATTATTTTTATATTTGAAGAAAATGCTTATGACTGGGTAGCTCAGTTGCTTAGAACATCGTTCTGCTATGTCGAGGTTGTGGGTTTGATCCTAGGTCAGGGCAGGTACAAAAACCAACCAATGAATGCATAAGTAAAGTCTTCTCAACTTTAAAAAAGAAAACACTAAATATTAGGACAAACATAGGATGGTTGACACTATAATGAGAATCATGGAGGTCAAAAGCAGTGCCTTTCTGATTAAATGAGTGCAGACCACCCCAGTAGACAGGCTGTTGCCACAGGAGCCCTGACGGGGGGTGAGGAGGAAAGGAGGGTCAGAGTCCGGGAAATAATGCAGGCTGTATAAAATTTCATCAGACCTGGCTGGCGTGGCTCAGTGGATTGAATTCTGGCCTGCAAACCGAAGGGTCACTGGTTCGATTTCCAGTCCAGGTATATACCTGGGTTACAGGTCAGGTCCCCAGTTAGGAGCACATGAGAGGCAACCATGCTTTGATGTGTCTCTCCCTCTCTTTCTCCCTCCCTTCCCCTCTCTCTACATAACTAAATAAATAAATTTTTAAATTTCATTATAAGGGGAAGGAGTAAGTCACTTTAGGCCGGATGGCTGGCAAGAGCAAAGGCTGAGAAGTGTGCAGGTTGGGTGTGTAAGAGAATGCCACATGGCCCCTGTGCGGCGGTGACAGAGCTGCGCTGACACCACACACTTTCCCCAGGGGCAATAAGCATCCATTCCAAGTTTGGACGCAGGAGAGAGACATGCAGAGGGCAAGACACAGGCAGAGCTTCCTGGCCCGGGTGTGCAGGCGGGCTGGAGACCATGAGCACCGGCAGCAGGATGGCGCTTGAGGCTGCTGGATCCCACCGGGGTGACGAACGCAGGTGGAGGGGAGAGTCGCAGGATTTCCTAAGTAGGAAGGGCACACGGTTACAAAGTTTGTGACGCTCTGAACATACATTCTGTCAGACTAGACAGGTCTAGTCTAGGACGCCTCGACTTACAGGGGAAACTGAGGCCCAGTGGGAGAAATGAGAAATTCCTGGCCACTGGGTTCCTGACTTTCAGCTTTCTCTGGGCCTCTTACAGGGGGTGGCTCAGTTCTCCTAGGACCTGGACTTTTCTAGTTTCTGATCCAGACAGTCCCTACTGAGGGGGATGGTCAAACAGTAGGGCTGCTGCCTAAACAGGCCCTGCAGGAAGCAGAGAGGGAAGATGAGGACAGTACCCTTTGATGCCTGGATGGCAAGGGTCACATTTAGAGATCCAGGGCTTCTTAAGGGAAGTGTTCCGAGCAAGCCACCTGGGTGTAGCCACCTTCAAGGAGCCTGGCCAGTGCTGGGGCACTGAGAGGAGTGACTGGTGGCAGATCTGATCCAGGAAATGCCTCTGTCACCCGCCTCTCTGGTGCACTGCCCCATGCCAGGGGACAGATATCACAGAGGCTCAGACAGGGCACTGGACTTGGGAGTCAAGTCCTGGAACCTAGTGTCTTCCTGTCCTGCCACTTGGTAAGGTGCCCTTGAGCTTGCCCCGTACCAGTCCCTCGTGAGAGGAGACACACCAGTCACATTGAGAAATGCTGCGTTAACCTGGAGAGGAATGCAGAGAAGTCCCCCTGGGCTACCAGCCCGTCTGCATTCATCAGATTAGTTAAGAGAAGAAACAGGGCTGATCGTTATCATCCCTGAAATGTGGGCAGGTATGCGGTTTGCCAGGCATTTCTACTTGTGATGTCCTCCAATTCAACTTAAACAAAAATAAACAAACACCCAGGACAGGTGCAGTCGTTCCATTTTACAGATGTAGAAAACAGATTCTGAGAAATCCTTCTAAAAGGTGGGCTTTCAGACACTTAAATGAAGAGTACATCCTTAGGTGGTCTTCCCTCTGTCCCTCAAATCACAGCCAAAGCCTCTGCCTCCCGCTGGGTCTCAGGACAGGGCACGCTGGTGAGGCAGAGGCCTGCTGGACCCAGGGCTGTGACTGCGGCTGGCGAGCTGAGGGGCCACACCTCGGCTGCAGCAGAGTTTGTCTGTGGCTCTGGGACCAGCCACTTTTGGGTGGGCGACAGGGTCAGGCGTCTGAAACAGCCAAGGCACAGATGTTCCAGCCGCTCTTGGCTCCCAGCCTGGGCTGCTGCTTTCCCTAATTCCAATATTTGGCTGCTGCCCTCACCTAATTCATATTCCAATGTCAACACTGCATAATCTCCCCCAAACACTGACAGCCTGGGAGCACGGGAAGAGGAAGGGACAGCTGATGGGCATGGGCACGGGCACAGGGCCTGAGGGGGAAGGGAAGTGGAGGTGAACGGGAAATAGGAAGCCTCCAGAAGCTCCCAGCAGGCAGCACTCTATCAGACCACCCAGCTGGGCCAACAGGACCTGGGAGCCCCCCTGGAGGGACGAGACTGTGGCCCCAGAAGCTCCCAGCACCCACCCTGTGCTGTCAGTGCCCTGAGGTGCAGCAGGCCTGGAACGGTGACCAAATGGTCTGGCTCCATCTCTGTCTCTAACTGGCTGAATGGCCTGAGGCAAGTCTTCCAACCTCTCTGGGCTTCATTTCATTTGTAAGATCAAGAGGTTGCCTATCTTTGTGACCCACCAGCTCTAACCTTCGGGAAGGAGGCCATAGAGTTGTGAGAAATAGCACAGGCTAAGTGCAAAGCTGACTCTGTCCTAATCTCGGCCTCCCCGGGACTCGAGCATCCTCATCTGTAAAATGGGAATGATGTGATGTCTACACACCGGGAGCTCATCAGGATGACAGGAGAGGGAGTTAGTGGAATGTGAACTCCCTGGCTGGGCCGCAAAGGGTGCGGAGAAGCTAGAATAAGTCACACTTGCCGCACACCTGCCTCCCCACCATCTGGTCCCCCCTGTGCCTCATCACATGCAATCCTCATGAGAGCTCTTTGGGGGAGACAATGTCATTGTCCCCTTCCAGAGGAAGAAACTGAGGCTCAGAACCTAGCCCATGGTCACACAGCTGGAGGTAACCCACAGACAGAAGAAAACTCAGGTCTGTCTAAATGCCAAAGCCTAGGTATCCCACACTGTCTAAGTTTTAGAAGTGGCTAAGGATTGGACCAGATGCCCACCCCTGACAGCTAAGTAGGGTGCAGGATGTAGTCTGCAAGACACCTCTTGTCACTGGTGACACCCAGCACCTTCACTCAGGTCTCCCTCCTTCCACTGGACACACCGTCCAGTGGGTCCAGTGGGCCTTCTCCATACCTCCAGCCCAGGGAGCCCAGCCCCACCAGCCTCACCCCTGCCATTTCTACCCATCATGGCCCTTCCCCCAGCACCCCCTCCACAACCCATTCCCAGGCAACTGCCGGCCAGGATCTGACCACAAACGCCCAGGAATCCAGTGACCTCCACCCAAATTCCCCTGGGGCCACATCCCTAGACTTCCCGAGGAGGGCTGCTAATAAATGTCTGAGATTTGCATGTTATTTGCATACACTTATAAGGACCTGGAAGGCAATTTTCAAAAGAAGCATTATCAAGGCTGCTTTTCCCTCCTTATCTCTCTATTTCTTCCTGTTCCTCTGAACCCACTCCCAGGCGCTTGGCCCTGCTTTCCTATTCTGAATCTGTAGCTAAACAAGGGGAGAAATATTTTCAACAATTGCATCCCTTGAGCACCTATTTATTATGTGCCAGGCGCTGCCCCTCATAATAACGGTAGAAACTACTATCTGAGGGAGTCTGAGGAGACTCAGCAAAGGAAACCCTTGTTCCCAGACCCTGTTCAGAAGCAGCAGAGAAACAGACACAGGCCAACTTCAAATGGCCTCTTTACTCTCGGTGAAGCTGATCTGAGACAATAGTCTTAGGTGGTTTCCTAATTCTGAATCCCAGGGTTAGAAATACCCACTTATTCACAGACTGCTAGACACCCCACCACCCAGCCTCCCCTGACCAAGATTGCCCCTGTAAAACTGGGGGCACGGAAGAGCATGAAGGGGGTGCAGCTCTCAGCAGGTGGGAGGCCCCGAAGAGGAGGAGCAAAAGGGGCTGGGCTGCAGAGGGCAGCGACTTAGTCCCAAGTTGACCGATGTAGATGTCACCCCTCCTCCCCGAGGAAGATTGGGCCAGTGGGCAAGCCACGCGGGTTATTCTAATGGATGATCCCTCTACATGGGAGAAGACATCGGCAGTGGGGGAGAAGTGTCCCCCTACTTAACAGAGGGCTATCACAGCTTGTCCAAGGTCAAGTAGAAAGGGAATGACAGGGGTGGCATTGAAACCCAAGGCTATCTAACTGTAGGGCCTGTGGGTTTTTCACATCAGCACAGCTCCCTGTCTGAGAGGAGCATACAGCCAAGGGAAAGGGAGCAGACAGCCCAAGGAAGAGGGCAGAGGGGAAGCAGCTGGGGTATCCGCATGTAGGTCAAGGGCAGCTGGGAAAAATCTGCTCCCTCAGAGCCAAGAGCAGGGAGAGCCTTCGGGCACTGTGGACTCCAGGCCTACACTCTCACACTCCGGCAGGGGTGAGTTGGTGGGTGGAAGGCGATAGAGAGTGGTGGGGACTGTGGTGAAGAGGACATGGGTGGGACGAACACAAGCCCAGCCCATCTTGGTCTTCCAGCCACGCAAGCCCAGGCTCATCAGATCTGACTTTTCAAGAGAGACCAGAAATCAAACTATTACACGGCATCCCCTTATCCCAATACGCTGGTTCAATGTTTAAGAGAATAAGCAAAACTCCTCAGCCAAAGAGAATATGGTCGCTTCGGGGCTCCAGCTCACAGGTGGCAGCCAGCAACATCTAAAACCCAATTCTGTCTCATCGCAAAAGTGCTCACTGGAGTGGCACTCCTGCGCTCCAGGGCAGGATGCCGCCTGTCCCCGCCATCTCCCCAGCCCTGCTCAGGGGGTGCCCCATCAGTCGGAGGGCACAGCCCTGGAGGCCTGCCCCAGGGTCAGCAAGTGGAGAGCAGGGCTCCTGACTCCTTGGTCCCACGCCCCTTCCTCACAGGCGCCGCGATCTCAGGCGCTGCTGCTCCAGATGTCTTAAAAACACAGTCGGATCTCTGCCGGGAGATGCTGGAAATCCGCGCTTTGAACAAACCTCCCCAGGGAATTCTCGGGCACACTCGTGTGTGGGAACCACCGCAGGGACACGGAGTGCAAAGACTGGAAACACGCAGGCCTCGGTTGGGCTTCCCTCCCGGCCAGGACCAGCCCAGGGCCGCAAGTCACGTCACTGCTCTAAGCCTCTCTTTCCAAACCCAACGTTAGGGGCTCACGTTAGCCTCGGGGAGAAAAGACAGAATGCAAGCACCATTTGTGAGCTCAAGCACTGGTTTTCAAACTGCAGTCCCAGCCAATAAAATGAGTCACAAGATCCAGTTAGTGGGTCTTGACCAGCATTATTTTTAATGATGTAGAAAGAAATAGAAAATAGGAAGAAAATCATTCCATGACAGTTTTTCTTGAACATGAAATAAATGTACATATGTATATGGGAATATACACACATATGACATGCTAGGTCCCGATAGTTTTCTTCCCAAGAGTAGCCATTTAAAAAAAAAAAAAATGGTTTATTTAAAAATGCACTACTCTAAACATAGTTGTAAATCTTTATGACCTTGAATCAGGCAATAGTGTCTTAGGGCACCAAAAACACAAGCAGCAAAGAAAAACGTAGATATATTGTAGTTCCTTAAAATGTAAAATATTTGTGCTTTAAAGGGCATTTTAAGAAAGCCATAATTTTGGAGGAAATATTTGCAAATCATATACCTGATTAACACCAACTTTCCAGGATAAAAATAAAGAACTTCTTAGGTCAACAATAAAAAGATAACCCAATTTAAAAATGGGCAAAGGGCTCAAATAGATATTTCTCCAAAGACTTTCAAATGATCAATAAGTGCATAAAAAAGATGTTCAACATCATTCGTTATTAGGTAAATGCAAATTAAAACCACAGTGAGATCCTACTTCACACCCACGAGGACGGCTATAATCAAAAAGACAGACAATAACAAGTGTCGGCGAGGATGCAGAGAACCTGGAACCCTCCCTCCTGCATTGCTGAGGAATGTAAAATGGTGCAATGGCTTTGGAAAACAGTTTGGCAATTTCTCAAAAAGTTAAACATAAAGTTACCTTATGTAATTTTAGTAGGGTTATTCTAGGTATATGCCCGTGGAAAATTTAGATGTGAGCCCGCAAAAAAATATTTATACATGGATGTTCATAGTAGCATTGTTTCTAATAGCCAAAAGGTGCAAATAAACCAGATAACTGACGAGTGGGTAAACGGAGAGTGATATAGCCACACACTGGAATATTATTCAGTCATGAAAGAAGGAAGTGCTTGACCCATGTTACAATATGAATGAATCTTCAGCATATGATGCTAAATGAAAAAAAGCCAGTCACCAAAGGCCATACATTTTTTTAAAGATTTTATTTATTATTTTTAGAGAGAGGGTAAGGGAGAGAGGCAGAGAGGGAGAGAGATATCCATGTATGGTTGCCTTTCACCTGCCTCCAGCTACAGACCTGGCTGGAGAACCTGGCTTGCAACCTGGTTATGTGCCCTGGCTGGGGAATCGAACCAGCGACCTTTGGGTTCGCAGGCCAGTGCCTTATCCACTGTGCCACCAACCAGGGCCCTTAAAGGCCATATATTGTGTGACTCCGTCTATATGAAATGTCCAGAATAGGCAAATTCATAGAGGCTGAAAATACTGGGTTGACAAATAAGTCCATTTAGTTTATACCGTAAAATAAAAGATATAGTTCTCATTTTAACCAATTAACTTCATTGATGTGGGTATTTTGAGTATATTGGCTATCTCCCATGTGTTAACGTTGATTGTTCTCAACTAATGCCCAGATTTGATCACTGTCAACGTCAACTGGTCTACCTGACCCTGGTGCCTCATCCAGCAAGAAATCTCCAGCACAAAACTTCACAAACTACTTTTGACACGTTCAAGCAATCACAACACTTCTCCATACACTGCACAAATCTTTTTTTGTGTTTCAGTTGCGTTTTCCCCTTTCTTGAAATGAAAGCATAACATGCTGAAAATGTTGCGCATTTTCTTCCATCTTCAATGTTGATGGCTACACAAAAATTCAATTTTGATGTTTTTTTAAATGCACGCTGATATGACAACTGTCACAATATAATCAAACAAAATTGTTACAAATGAAGTTAAAGACGACTAACCACTACAAAACCATCATACAAAAGAAAAGCAAATAGCCCTGGCCGGTGTGGCTCAATGAATTGATCACCAGGCTGTGAACCAAAGGGTTGTAAATTCAATTCCCAGTCAGGGCACATGCCCAGGTTGCAGGCCAGGTCCCCATTTAGGGGCATATGAGGGGCAACCAATCTCTCACACAATAATTTTATCTCCCTCTCTTCCTCTCTCTCTAAAAGTAAATAAAATCTTATTTAAAAACGAACAAACAACAAAAAAAAAATCACAACAACAAACTTGTTGGCCAACCCATAGATTTGTCTTTGCCATGGGCCAGAGGCAAGAGGTCATGGGAAGTGACTGCTAATGGGGTTTCTTTTGGGCGAAAATGTTCTGGAACTAAATCATGGTGATGGTTGCGCAATCTTGTAAATGTACTAAAAACCACTAAAGACCGTGCATTCTAACAGTGGATTTTATGTGAATTACATCTCAAAGACACTGTTCTGAAACATTGGGGCATGGGGTTTATGCAGGCTGAAGAAGATGAGACAGGAAAGGAAAGAAGCAATGAAAAGAGGGCTGAGAGTGTAAAGGGACTGGCAGCTGTATTGGGTCTTTCTGCTCCCAGGTGTGTCCTCTGTCCCTCCTGACCAATGGCAAGCCCCTCTGAATGAATGAATGAATGAATGAATGAATGAGCAAATGAATGAGTCCTGTTCATACACTGTGGGTGGCACCGTTAGCTGGTACAATCTCACCGAGGGGCAATTTGGCAATATCTATTAAACATTAAAAAGTGTTCGAACCCTTGACCTCAGGCTTTTTATTTTAAGGATTGTAAAACGCCCCCAGGAAGGGGTCACCGTAAAGTCCATTCATAGCAGTATTGTTTGTAATTGGGGGAAAATGAGTAAATAATGCCTGATAATTTAGAAATAATTAAGTAATAAACATGATCTAGTCACCCGCAGGATACTGGGCAAATCTACTTATCTGAGAATTGGTATTAAATGAGGGTTGGGGGTTGTACAAACAGCATCAATGGGGAAGAAAGGATAGCTTTTTCACGACGGAAGAATTCTAATAAGCTGGATAATCTTAAAGTATCTCCCCCTACCCAAATACTTATTAATGACAAAGCGGGGAAGAAGGTAAGTTTACAGGCGAGAAACCTAACAGACACCACCCACCACAAGGATCAAGGTTAACATCACCTGTGGTTTGACACATGGATGTTATGTACACCCCGGGAAAGACATTACTTCTGGGGTGTTTGGTCTAAAGTGCACGATTGCAGTCTAATTATGAAAAAAACACAGCAGACAAAACCAGAGGCGTGTTCTCGAAAATCACTGAACAGTACTCTTCAGAAGTGTGAGGTCATGAGAGACAGAGATGGGCTGATACTAAGGCTGTCCCAGGGGGGAAACCAGGGAAGCCAGACAGCTCAATGCAGGGTGGATCCTGGAACAGAAAAGGGTTATTAACAGAAAAACTGGTGAAATCTGAATAAAGTGTGTGAGTACATAGTAGTGTACCAATGTTAATTTCCTAGTTTAGAATCATTGTGTTACGGTTATACAAGATGTTAACACTAGGGAAAGCTTAGGTGAAGGACGGGAAGGGTACTCTACTATTTTTCCAACTTTTCTGTATATCTAATGATTTCAACGTTTAAACACAATGGCTTCTAGAATTCTGGTTTTGTGTAAAAGAATTAGAAGCTTGTGTTTGCTGGTCATCTGTCTGTACTGGATTGAACAGTAATTTCCCCTAAATGAAGGTCCATCTGGAATCTCCGAATGTGGACTTGTTTGGAAATAGGCTCTTTGCAGATGTAATGAGTTGACACGGGGTTGTGCCCTGGCCGGCACGGCTTGGTTGGAGCATTGTCCCATGACCGAATTGTTGCAGGTTCGATCCTTGGTCCAGGAGCATACAGGAGACAACCAATCAGTATTCCTCTCTCACATCAATGTTCCTCTCTCTACTTTCTTTCCTTTCTCTCTCTCTCTCTAAAGGCAATAAAAAATAAAAACAAAAACCTCCTTGGGTGAGAATTAAAAACATAAAATTTTAAAAAAATGAGGCCACCCTGGATTAGGATGGGCCCTAAGCTCAATGACAGGCGGGTGATAAGAAGTCCATGTGAAAACACGTACAAACATGGGGGAAACACCCTGTGAGGACACAGGCAGAGACTGCTCTACAAGCAGGAGAACCCCTAATGTTTGCAGCCAGCCCCAGAAGCTAGAAAGAGAAGCAGGGAACAGACTCACCCTCAGAAGCTCAGGAAGAAGCCCACTTTTCCAACATCCTGATTTCAGACTTCCAGACAACACTGCGAGAAGGAATTCTTGTTGTTTTCATTCCTCCCAAGTTTGTGGTGACTTATTACAGCAGCCCTAGGAAACCTGGCCAGAGTGGCCCATCCCCAACGCCAGTCCCAAAGTCCCAATGTTTCATGAGGATCGATCGCTGTGGTTCAAGGAAGCTGACTTGCTCCCTTCTCCACTGACTTAGACCAGTCGGCACAGTCCATGTCCCCGGCCTCTAAGATGGGTTCAGGGGTGGGTGTGTGACCCAGTGTCAAGCAATGAGACTTGAGGGCACACTTGCTTCCTCACTTTCAGAAGAAACTCCTTCCTACTAGACTTGAATGAGGAAGCCACCATGTTCTGTTGTAAGGAGGTACTAGCCTCCAGATGAAAAGAATAAAACCGGAGGCCAAATGAAGGGAGGAGAACATGGGTCCATCCGTGAGCAACTGGATCAAGCCTCACCTGAAATTTCCTTCAGCTCCAGACTTTTGAGTGAGTGGTTTAGAGTCTTGACGAACTCAGGTAAGGCCAGATCCATGGAATCACAACTGTCATCATGACTGGGGTTCTCACCCTAGCTTAGCTCTGTCTCCCTCTGTTGGTTTCTCAACTTAGCAGCCTCAATGGAAAGAAAGCATCTCTTTCCTATCAGTCAGGTGTCTGCTACGTGATGCTGTGTAACAAGCAACTTTGAAGCTCTCAGTGACTTACAGTAGCAATAATTCATTTTCTAGTTGTAGATCGTTACATTAGTTGGGGGTAGGTTGATATCAGCTGAGTTAGGCTGGTCTTAAGTCTTCTGATTGGGTTTTCAGTTTGCTCCACATTCTGCACCCTAAGACTTGTGATTCAGTTGGTGCAGGATGGGAACTAGGATTCTGCCTTTCTAAAAGGTCCCGGGTGACACTGGGAAGGACCAGTGGCAAAGATCAAGAATGAAACCAGGAGTTTCAACCTTCCTAAGCCACTCTCACTTGTAAAATGACAATTCCCCTTGCCATAGAGACTGCCTGGCACCCTCCAGGTGTAAGGGGATGTGATATTTGTGCCTTTTCTTACCCTGACTTCCCTTTCACCCCACCCCTTTCCCAGCCCCCAGGAAAGGGCTCACAGTCAGCCAGCAGGGAGATAAGAAGCAAATATCACAATGCAAGTACAGTTTCCCATTAACGTCCTTAAACTGCTCCCTGCAATAATGTTGGTGTAATCCATAAGACTCAATTACAGCTATCAGGCAATTAGGCACACCACAGCGAGGTTACCGCATAATTAAAGCTCAGCCCCATCCAGCAGCGAACACTGCTCACCCACCCCTCCCCATGGGAGAGGAACGAGGAACCCAAGATGAGGGGCTGCCCTCCCCTCAGATCTAAGGAGAACGCCCAGGGGCGTGGCAAGGGGACAGGTGTAGCCTAAAGCGCCTGAGCCAGGGAGATCACCAGGGAAACCCTCACACCTCCCCCAGTGCTAGAATAATCGGGTTTATGTTCCGGGACAGAGTTCAAATCATGCCTCTGCTAGTGATCAGCTGTATCCGGCACTCATCTAACGTTTTAAAAGCCTCACCTTCCTTGTCTATTAGAGAAGGGAATCAATAACAACTACCCACTGGGGTGTTAGGAAGACGGGATAAGAAAGTTTTCGTATGGCTTCCATAGTTCCTGCAGGGCTATCTTTATTCTCTCCCTGTCTGGGCCTCAATGTCCTCATCTGTACAATGGGGAAAAGCCCACCTAGCCTAAGCTGGAAGGATCTTCATGTAAATAAATAAATGAGGTGGCTCGTGTGCACGGAGAGTTTGGAGCATTTCACTAATGCTGTTGTGCCTGTGCCTGCCTTTCTGCTCGACCCTCCAGGACACAGCAGGGTATAGTCCCCAGGTCTCTGCCCAGGTCTACTACCCCCTAACAGTAGATGACTAACCTCACTCAAGGATGTAGGTCTAATGGTTTAAGTGGATAGAACAGAGAAGAGTCATTTCTTGAGCCATGATCTGTGATATTCAAATGAGCCTCAAGCGACACAAAAAAGAAAAAAGTAGTCAAAGAAGGTTGTTGAAATAGTGCAGGTGAGAGAGGAGGACGAGACCCCAGAGAAGGGGAACAAGGTGGTGACACTGACCGGAGCAAGGGACTGCAGGGGAGCTCTCGGGCCTTCGTCAGAAAGACGGCGTTTCTCAGGTTATCCTTACATGCTCCAGGTGCCAGAAGACACACCCACATGGGCTGTACACACAGGCGCATATAGACAGACACAGATCCAGGCCCAGACACACAGCTGCGCATGTGCACGAATGTATCCATAAACAAGCACAAGCAGACACACATGTGGAGACAGGCAGCTTTTGCACCAACAAGCAAGCACAGACATGCACAGAGATGCATATGCACGTGATGCATGCATGCACACGTAAATAAAGCACACACAGGCAGATACACACGGTCAGGCACCCTCTGTGATACCTTAGGATCCACCAGCCTCTCAGAAGTTGACGCAGTCCATTTTCCCACGATCTTTCCAGCCGAACGTGTGGTTCCAAAGCTGTCCACAAGAGGGCGCGCAGGAACTAGCATTCAGGAGCCCCTGGCCCACTGACAACTTAGAATCCAGGGCATAGAGGTTCCTGGGACCCCACAGTTTGTAACTGGGAAAGCTGATGTTCTGAGGCGGAGAGGACTTGCCCCAGCTCACAGCCAATGATCCTTGCCCTGTCTCGCTGCGGAGATGATGGTGAGGAAGGGAGGCGGGGAGGGAGGCATTGTCACTGTCCTGGCTGGAGGGAAAAGTTAGGGATATGGAAGACAAATTCTCCTGAGGTTGCCAGACACTCCCTAACTCACTGTGACCCGGAATAAGTGACTTGGCTTCTCATCTGTGAGGAAGCTGCTCTCTGTCGCTACCTTCTTCCCCGGTCCCTCTGGAGTCCCCGAGACAGACCCTTCCCTTGCCCACATGCATCCAGATCTCTGGTTCTCTTCTCGTCCTACCATGCCAGGTCTCATGCTGTCCCCTCCGCAGACGGGAATAAGGGCCCCAGCCCATCGCTGTTTTATTCACACCACATTAATGCTACTTGAAAATGCCCTGTTTATTAATGTGCATACGTGTTTATTTTGTTTCCTCCAGGAGAATGTAAATCTGTCCGCGGACCCTTCCCCGCCCCACCCCCGACCACTCGCAACGAGAACAAGCCTGGCACCCAGGGGGCTGCAGCAGGAGGAATCAAGCATTAACTTCCCGGCCGGGTTAGAACGGAGTCCCAGCTGCGTGTCGGTGCTGCCCTCTAGTGGTGCTAGGGCGCTATGACACCTGGCTCTTTAACCCTCCCGTCCCATCAGTTTGCCACACCCCCAGGGCACATTTCTGTGGGACTCGGAAGATGGAGGTCAGAGGATCTTGTCCCCAGGGTTCATCCCTGGATTCAGATGAGTGAAGGACCCTCTCTGGCACCTGGTATTTGAACAGCCAGCTTCGCAATTAGCAAGATGAGTTTAGGGTATGCGGTGGACTCTTGTCCCGGAAAAGACACCTCAAGGCCTCGGTCTGATGAAGTCTAACAGAGTGGGATAAGCCAGTCCAACAGCCGCACCTTACAGATGACGTTACTGAGGCTCAAGCCAGGACAGACATAAAACTACCTGGCCTAAAACTCCCCTAGAGAATTGTCACCCATTTCCCCACCCACTGACGAGCACCGAGCAGTCACATTTTATGCAAAGCTCGTGTTCCTGAAGACCTTGCATAATTCAAAACGTGCATAATTCCCGGCTAATTTTGCCATAAAAACGAATGCAAAGCAGAAAGCGTGTGTTGCATAAATCTGCCCCTATTGTGGTGTATTTTTGCTTAAATGCCGCTTTTTATTTTCCAGGCATTATCTCTAATATTTCATAGCTTGCGCTCAGCAAAATGAACAGTGCAGCATTTCCTGCTGGTGGTGTGGGCTTCTTCATAACGTTTTTTATCACATCTCACTTCCTTTCCAATGTTATCGATTTTCAGGTGCGTTTTTCAACACCTCCACTTAAAGAACACTCAGAGGACATTGCTACAGGATACCGATAAGAGATTTAAAGTTACAATGACTGTGGATGTTGAAGAGGCACAATCCTCTCCAGAATTCCCCACCATAATTAGAAATTTGCACACATTCAGACCACAGTGCCTGCATATAGAAGGCAGGTAGTTCTATTTAACATCCAAAGCCACATCACCCTGTGGCAGGTTTACAATTCCCAGTTAACAATTCACTTAGCTCCTCCAACTCTAGGAAGTAGTGTGATTCTGATGACTTTCTTTTTAACTGAGGAGTTTTACATTCTTTCCAACTTGCTGCATAAGCATTTATTAGCATTTTTATGTTGCATCTTCCTGAAGCCACATAGTTGAAATTCTCAGACCCAGGACCTCACCTTGGATGTTCCTTGCAAAGACATTAACCCCAGAGAGGTGGAAGTGCACGACCTCACCCAATAATCACAGATAAGGACTGAACTTCAGGAATTCCACCCACCCGCCTCATACTCATACAGGGGCCCTTTGGGAGGCAGCATCTCCCCCACCCATCTTCCAAGTCCACACCCAAGGGTCCTCTGTCCCCTCCTGCCCCCTCTTCATATCAGCATTGGGGTCAAGTTGTCTGTCATTCTGCTCCAGCTGCCTGCTCCTCAACATTGGAGCCTAAAGGGGCTTTAGACCCATGTTGGGGGAGGGGAGTTGGAGGAAAACTAGGTCTGAGCACCTGACACTAACAAGACCATCAGAATTTCCCCGCTGCTAAGCACAGCCTCTTGGCACACAGCTCCTGTGAATTGTGTCTGGCCCTCCTCTGTCTGGAATTATTTTCTTTCCTTTTAATTTTTATTTACTGATTTCTTTAAGAGAAAAAAGAAAGAAGGAATGAGAGAGAGAGAGATTTGTTGTTCTGTGTATTTATGCATTTATTGGTTGAGTCCGGTATGTGCCCTGACCAGGGATCAAACCCCCAACCTTCGTGTGTGAAGGTTTCATTCTAACCAACTGAGCTCCCCAGCTAAGATCTATAATTGCTTTCTGAAATGTCCCCTCCTTGGCTAGAGTCTGTCCCAGAAGAGGAAGGACCAGACCCTAGGAAGAAGGAGAGGAGGGGCAGGCTCTGAGCCCACCTGCTGGGTTCCCTGTTCTGCTTCCATTTCCACCTGACTTTGAGCAAATTCTTATCCAAGACACATCGCTCTCTGGGGCTCAGCTTCCACCTCTGTAGACTCAGGGGGCTAAAAATGCCACCCACTTCCCAGGGTCACTGTGGGAAGAAAATGTGTCACCGAACTAAAGGGGTTTGTTTGCCTGCACACATCTAAGCCCGGTCAAGTGGAAACAGGAGTTTGCAGCCAAGAAAGTAAATGTTTAATTTTAAGGAAATGGCAGCCCGCCCAGAGCCACAGGTGATCTTGTGCTCCTAGAACTGGCTTCCTGGTGGCTTCTAGGGGATGAATCATGGGAGACTAAGGGAGTTAGGGTCCTGGTTAAAGTCAGGGTCGAGGTCTCTACTGATGGGCTGAAGCCTGGATAGGAGAGTTGATCACCGCGTGGGCTCCTGGGCACCCTGTTGTCTGATTTTGCAAGAATGTGCTCAATGGGGTTGTTCCCCAGCTGAAGCACCAGTGAAGCCTAGGTGTTCTCCCTAAGTGACTAAAACTATGTCTGTGACCAACAGACCCAAGGCTTTGTTCCCAAGATTGTTTGGTGTTACCAGAACTTCCTTGTCCCAAGGGCTTAATGCTTAAGGGAGTGGACGTGCTAGGGAGAGGGAGGTGGGTGAGTCAGGGCTGGGGGAGGGCCAGTTTGAGTCAAAAGGAGAGAGAGGAGAAAATGTCCTACTAAAGAAACCAAGTTTCTGCGTGGTTACAGATGAAGTCCCCCACTCCCCCCACAGCACAACACCGAACACCGAATGGAAAAAATATTTTCTGAGGGTGACGTCAGGGCCAAGGTCAGAATCTGGGAAATGCCACCTCTCAGAGCATTTATGGGGCAATTTTGGACCGCGATCCAGCCGGGAAGACTCGGCCCACTAATGAACAAAGCCACCAGGGTTGAGGCAGGGGGAATTGCTAGCTGAGGAGGACAGGGGATCCCCACTCTGGTTTTGTCCAAGTGTCTGTCAAGCCACCTTCCACTTTTGAAAGTTCAGAAGCGTGGACAGGAGCCAGGCAGCCCTTTGCCGCCCAGGTGATCCTGGATGCGGGCCAGCCCCTCCCATGGAGCCGCCCCGCCCTGAACAGCGGAGACTCCGTGCAGTCGCCTGGTGAATAGATCAGGTGCACCCAAAGCCACAGTCTTCCTCCCTGTCGGGCATCAGTGGAATCACCCCAAAGACCAAGGCCACAGCCTAGACTGAATCTTCTAGACCTGCCCATCCCCACCAAGCTTCATTTACCTCCTTGGTGCCCATTTTATACTCCTTGCTCTTTCAGGGCCTCAACTTTCACCTCTGAAAAATGGGCAACCTGGATTTCTACAGCGGCTTCAGCTAAGGAATTCGCCCTGGCCTTCACCTTCGACCCCCTCCCCTGCTCAGTGCAGGATGGCCTTGCCCCTCCCCCCTTGAGCCCTCCTCTCTCTCCTCTTCTGCCCTGCTGCCCCTTCCAAGGTAGGGAGGGGGTCCCTGAGGCTACTGTTTACTGGGTTCCCAAGTACCAAAAGGGGGACCCCATGAAGAGGAGGAGGAAGGGGTGGAAGCCTTCTGAAGGAGAGAATGGGATGTCTAGTCTTAGGTTAAAAGGTTGAGGGTCCTTGCCCTGGCTAGTAGCACAGTGGTTTAGGCACCAGCCTGCAAACCCAAAGGTCGCAGGTTCGAGTCCCCAGCCAGGGCACATAAAAAGGTTGCAAATCAGATCTCCAGTCAGGTCTGTGGCTGGAGGCAGGTGAAAAGCAACCACACATTGATGTCTCTCTCCCTCTCTGCCTCTCTCCCTTCCCCTCTTTCTAAAAATAATGAAATAGTCTCTTTAAAATGAAAAAAAGGTCGAGGGTCCAGCCAGGCCATTCTTGCCCTGCTCCTGCTGTTGGGATCATCTCTTCCTTCACATTCCTGTCTCCCAACAGACCAGGAGGCTTGAGGACAGGCCAACACCAAGCTGTTCCTCTCTGTCTCCCCAGCACCCGGGGCTAGGACCTACTTCCTGACTGGGCAGAGGAAGGATGGGTTCTCCAGGGCAGGGGCCAGGATGGTAATGTGTTCCCAGCCTGGGGCCTATTCAGCATGTTCCAAGTGACCACTCAGGACCAAACCATGCAGCCAAAAGGAACTGCCCCAGACTCACTCTTGGCTTCCTCTTCCCTCCCTTCTCAGCTCCCAGAGCCTTTTAACCTCTTACCTACCTCCTCCACCCCTCGTCCCTCCTCCCCACCCACCCCCACCCACTCCCGCCCACTGCAGTGCTGCCTGGCCTCTCTCCTGGAAAGCCTGTCACTTCCAGCTCTTTCTGACTTGCTTGGAACTGGAGAAGGGGTGGGGAGAAGAGGCTATGCATGGTCCTAAGGGGAGAGGACAGAAGTAGGACATCAGTCTGGCTCGCTTTGTTCTCGCTTCAAGGCAAAGCGCCTAGAAATCACGCAGAACTTTCTCCTGGGAAAATTCACCGAACAGCAGAACTTCCAGGTGAAATCTGCTGCAGGCGTGTCTGTGTCCTTCCACCTTGACTTACATTTCTAAAGACTCTTTTTTACTTGGGCCATGAAAGTGCCACGTGTGCAGGGGCAGTGGAAAGGCAGCAGAGTCGGAGAGACAAATGCTGCCTCAGTGGCAGGGATGGACCCCTCAGTGTAGTTTCTTTGAACCCAGATCCTGGTGTCAGCCTGAAATTCCTCCTCCGCCAGGGAAGCTGCGTGCGCTGCCAGGGAAAAGGCCCGGACACACACAAAAAAAGTATTAAATGGTTGCCACAGCCCTGGCCAGGCAGCTCAGCTGGTTGGAGCCTGGTCCCATCACCAAAAGGTTGCAGGTTCAATTCCCAGTCAGGGCACGTACTGGGAGGCAAACAATTGAGGTTTGCCTCTCACATCTGTGTTTCTCCCTATCTCTGCCTTTCTCTCTCTCACATCAATAAATATATCCTCAGGTGAAGATTTAAAAAAAAAATGTTGGCCGCATACACCTCTGGTTCTCCTGCCTCTGCACCCTGAAGCCTGCAGAGACCTTCCTCCACAGGCTCCCGGCTTGTCAAAGCCAGGTTTCCGGGTCTCTGCTTCCCAGGGAAAGTGACTGCTCACCTATTAGGACTTTGTCCCCTGGGCTGCTATGATCACAGGTGCCAGAGGAATTGCTCAGTGGGGAAGCGGGGCAGGGCAGGGCAGTTCCCTAGGCTTTGCCTAGATTTCTTTCACGTCACTGTCAGCTGCTGGGCCTTCTTTCCCACCAGAGGGGTGGATGTGAGCACAGGCTCACCCACCCTGGATGTCATCTCCCCACCAGCCCGTGAGCAAGACCTCTGACCTGCTCTTGGGACACTGAGGAGTCAGTATGTTTGCTAAGGCGCTTAGTGAATGAATTCAGCACTGGGGACACAAAAGCACTTTCAGAATTGAGCCTCTGAGCACCTTGGGCCTTGCAACTGCTCTTCCTTTTCCTTTCCCCAGCCCAGAACCAAATCATCTTCTGAGCCACCAGCCAGCCAGCCACACCCTCAGCATGACTCTGGGTGAGATGATCAAAAATGTTGGCAATATGTCCACTCACTTTTTTAATTTTTTTCCTCTCCCAATGGAATTATGTACTGTGGAGGTAATAGCAATAACTTCAAATATTTATTAAATGCCTATCATAGTACCAGGTGCTGGGCTCCAGGTTTTCACATGAATTATCTCACTTAATACTGATGATAATAATCCATGATTAGTAATAATCCATTATCGGCTCCTACTTTTGAGGCCAGGAAATGAGGCTGAAAGAGATTCAATTCCCCCAAGGTCACATAGCAAACTAGTGACAGATTTGGGGAACCTTATGAAGTCATTTTTTATGCATTTGTGTTGCAGTACTTTTATATTCTTAGGGTCCTCTTTCAGGCTTTGTATTTTTGTTTTTTAATTTAATGTCCTAATCTTCAGTCTGTTATGCTTTATTTGTTTGGCACTGTTTCTTGTCTTCCTCTCAAAGGCAGTAGAAATATTCTGTGGAATTTGTGAAAACATAGCTAACTAGGTAGAGTGGACATGGATGGCTGAAAATGAATTTTTAAAAATAAAACAACCTAGGAAGCAAAAAAATTGCTTTCAAAATGCATATGAAAATTGCAAAATCTCCCCAGGGTGCAAGGATCTCCTGAAGACATGAACTAATGGCTGTAAACATTCATTTCCAACCAAATTCCTTTCAGTTGACTCACTTGAAACCTAGAAAAAAGAGCTTTACAATTTGCTACAACTTTGTCAGATAAACACATAGTTGCTGGAAAACTATTTAGAAATGAAAAGCCCAGAAACTGGAGGTGGACATGGAGAGTAAAGATATGCTAATAAAAGCCAAAATTTTAGAAATTTCAAAGCCACACCATGGTACCTAAAAATTATATTTGAATAAACAGGGGCCAGAATTACTGTTTCAACCAAATTTTTTGGTGTCAGCCTTATTGACATATAATTGAATACAGTACAATGCACAGATTTTTTAAAAAGACTTTATTTATTTTTAGAGAGAGGGGAAGAGGGGGAAGATAGGGAGAGAAACATAAACATGTGGTTGCCTTTTGCATACCCCCAACTAAGGCTCTGACCCAAAACCCATGCATGTACCCTGACTGGGTATCGAACGAGGGATCTTTTGGTTCGCAGGCTGGTGCTCAATCCACTGAGCCACACCAGCCAGGGCAAAATGCAGATTTTTAAGTGCAGAGTTTAAGTTCTGACAAATATATATTCATATAACTATACAATCAAAATATTGATTGATATTGACATTAATAAGAGACCAAACATTTCCATTACCCCCCAAAATTCCTTTGTACCTCTTTGTAATCAATCCACCCACCCTCAGTCAACCAATGATCTGCCCTCTATACCCAGAATATGTTCTAGAATTTCATAAATGGAATTATCCAATATGTACTCTTTTGCATCTGCCTTCTTTCACCCATTAAGATGGTTTTGATGGTCTTCTATTTTGTTACTTGAACAGAGCAGTTCCTTCATTTTTTTTAAAGATTTTATTTCATTATTTCTAGAAAGAGGGGAAGGGAGAGAGGCAGAGAGGGAGAGAGACATCAATGTATGGTTGCCTTTCACCTGATTCCAGCCACAGATCTGACTGGAGACCTGGTTTGCAACCTTGTTATGTGCCCTGGCTGGGGAATCGAACCTGTGATCTTTGGGTTCGCAGGCCGGCGCCTTACCCACTGTGCTACCAGCCAGAGCAGTTCCTTCATTTTTATTGAGTGGTAACTCCACTGCATGAAAATACCACACTGTTTATTCATTCATCTCTTGATAGACACTTGGATTGTCTCCAGTTTTTTATTATTTTAAATAGCTTTCTATGAATATTTTTGCCTAGGTCTTTGTTGAATATCATTTTTCATTTCCCTGGGGTGAATGCCTAACAATGAGATTGCTAGGTCATGTGGGAAATGTATGTTTCCCTATATGAGAGATTGCCAAACTATTTTCCAAAGTGACTCCACCATTTTACATTCCCCTAGCAGTGTGTGAGAATTCCAGTTGTTCCTCATACTGAAAAACATTTTATAGTGTCAGCTTTTTACTTTTTTCTTTTTTAATTCTAGGAGGTAAGAAGTAGTATATCATTGTTCAACCAAATTGTTTTTTGTCCAACAGTCAGCTTGCTTTTCAACATCAAGTCCGCAATAATAGAGAGGAGATTTCAAAATCCCACTACCAATAGCAGATAGAGCAGCTAGACAGAAGGTCAGTAAGGAAATAGAGGAGCTAACACTACATATACCAATTACATATAACCGACTTGTATAGCAGACGCCACCCCAAAGACTGCAGATATTAAAACATGTTCACACTAAAATTGGAATATTCACAGAGCATTATTTTGAAAAGTAGAAACAACACATTGTTCATTAACTGATTAATGGATAAATAAAATAGTATATCCAAACACCGCAATATTGGTCAGCCTGTGGTGGTTAATTTTATGTGAACCTGACTGCAACAGGTTATTTCTGGACTTGTCTGTGAGAGTATTTCCAAATGACATTAGCATTTGAATCAGTGGACTCAGTCATGTAAATTCTCCTCCCTGAGATTCCTGGGACTCATTTAATCCGGGGTAGAACAAAAGGTGGAGGAAGAAGGTACATCCCCTCTCTCTGTCTCCTGCCCACAGTCTGGGATTTACACCATTCTCAGGATTTCAGACTAGGACTGATTTACATCAGCAGCTTTCTTATGTTTCTAACTTGCAGATGGAAGATCACGGGGCTTCTCAGCCTCCATAATCACATGAGTCAATTTAGCATAATAAATCCCCCTTTATATACAAGTATAGATAAAGATACTATCACCCATTGTTTTTCCAGCCTATGCTCATACACAGCCATTTAAAAGAAACTAAACATTGATACATGCTACAAAATGAATTTTTAAGACATCATGTTCAGTTTAAAAAGCCCATTACAATATCCACATAATATATGAATTCATTTATATGCAATGACCAGAATAGGCAAATATATACAGACAGAAGGTGGATTCTTGTTTGCCTGGGCCTGAGGGGGTTGGGGAAGTGGGAAGTGACGTAAGGGATTGGAGAGGTTATTGCTGAGATGATGAAAATATTCTAAAATCATTGTGGTGATGGCTGCACAACTCAGTGAAGATATTAAAAACCATTGACTTGTATACTTTAAGTGGGTAATTGATAGATGGCAAGTGATTTATATCTCACTAAAGCTGTTTTTAAATAGCTACTAGAGTTTATAAGTGAGTTAAGCAAGGTTGTGGAATCTAAGATCAATATACAAAAATCAATTGTATTTTATGTATAGAAAAAAACGAATGGATATTAAGATTTTAAAATGCCATTTACAATAGCACAGCAAACCTGAAAAAGTTAGGGATGAACTTAACAAAATATATGCCAGGTTGGTATGCTAAAAACTACAAAACATTGATGAGACAAAACCTAAATAAATGGAGAGACAGATGACGTTCATGGATCAAAAGACTTAAAATTGTTAAGATGTCAGTTCTCCCTAAATTGACCTTTATATTGAATAATACAATTTCAATAAAACCCTGGCAAGTTTTCCATATAAATTGGCAAGCTGATTCTAAAATTCATATGGAAAAGCAAAGGACATACTCTAGTCAAAACATTATTTTAAAAGAAGACAAAGTTGAAGGACTCACAGCATCTGATTTGAAGACTTAAGAAAAGCTACAGAAATAAAAAAGGGTATAGTATTGAAAGAATAGATATACAGATCAATGGAACAGAACAGAGTTCAAAAATATGTGGTCAATTGGTTTTTAACAAAGGTGTCAAGGTAATTCAAATGAGAAAAATATTCCTTCAACATACCTATGTTTAAAAAAGAAAAGAAAAGAACCTTGACTCATACCTGTTACAATATTAACTCAAAATGGATCATAGGCCCTGGCTGGTGGCTCAGTGGATAGGTGCCAGCCTGTGAACCCAAAGGTCGCTGTTTCGATTCCCAATCAAGGCACATAACCAGTTTGCAAGCCAGGTGTCCAGCCAGGTCCCCAGCTGCAGGCAGGTGAAAGGCAACCATACATTGATGTTTCTCTCCCTTCCTTGCTTCTTCTCTGATCTTCTCTCTAAAAATATGAATAAAAATCTTTTTAAAAAGTGGATCATAAATCTAAATGGGAAACTGTAAACCTTAAAACTTCTAGATACAAACATAGGAGAAAACATGTAATTTGAATTAGGCAAAGATTTAGAAAATATGATCCAAAAGCATAAATCATAAAAGAAAAATAATAAATTGGACTATCAAAAAAAATTTTAAGGTTTTGTTTATTATTTTTAGAGAGAGGGGAAGGGAGGGAGGAAGAAAGGGAGAGAAACATCAATGTATGGTTGTCTTTCATCTGCCTCCAGCTGGGGACCTGGCTGGAGACCTGGCTGGAGACCTGGGTATGTGTCCTGACTAGGAATTGAACCAGTGACCCTTGGATTCCCAGGCCAGTGCTCAATCCACTGAACCACATCATTCAGAGCTGAACTATCAAAATTTAAAACATATGCACTTCCACAGATGCTGTTAAGAAAATGTAAACACAAGCCAAAGGAAGAGAGAAAACATTTATTATGCATATTTCTCATCAAGGATTTTTATCTAAATATATAAAGAACTCTCACAACTTGATAACAAAAAGCAAACATGAGAGCAGATACTTCACCAAAGGAGAACTGTGAGTGGCACTTAGGCACACAAAAAGATGACATCATTAGCCATTAGAGGAATGCAAATGAAAACCACAATAACGGAACACTACACATTTATTAGAGTGAATACAATTTTTAAACTGACAATACCAAGTACGGGGAAGGCCACAGAACAGTGGAAACTCTCAGACATCTCTGCTGGGTACAACGATGTTGGAAAGCAAATTGTCAGTCCCTTAAAAAGTTAAACACGGCCCTGGCTGGTGGCACAGTGGATAAGGTGCCGGCCTGCGAACCCAAAAGTTGCAGGTTCGATTCCCCAGCCAGGGCACATAATGAGGTTGCAAGCCAGGTCTCCAGCCAGGTCCATAGCTGGAGGCAGGTGAAAAGGCAACCATACATTGATTTCTGTCTCTGTCTCTCTCTGCCTCTCTCCCTTCCCCACTCTCTAAAAATAATAAATTAAAAAAAAATTAAAAAAAAAAAAAGTTAAACACGTTGCCCTAGCTGGTAGCACAGTGGATAAGGCTCCAGCTGGCGAACCCAAAGGTCGCTGGTTCGATTCCCAGCCAGGGCACATAACCAGGTTGCAAGCCAGGTCTCCAGCCAGATCCATGGCTGGAGGCAGGTAAAAGGCAGCCATACATTGATGTCTCTCTCCCTCTCTGCCTCTCTCCCTTCCTCTCTCTCTCTGGAAATAGTAAATGGAATCTTAAAAGAAAAAGAAAAAAGTTAAACGCACAGCCCTAATGGGTGTGGCTCAGTTGGTTGAACATTGTCCCGCAAAGCGGAAGGTGACCAGGTTCAGTTTCCAGTCAGGCAACCAATTAATGTTTCTCTTTCACCTGGATGCTTCTCTCCTTCTCTTTCTCCCTCCCTTCTCCCTCTCAAAAAAAGAAAAGAAAAAGAAAAAAAAAAAAGAAAATCTTTAAATACAAAAGTTAAACATACACTTGCCATAAGACCTAACAATCCCACTTCAAAGCATTTGCTCAAAGGAAATAAAATGTCGAACACAGGCTCATACAGAAATGTTTACAGCAGCTTTATTCATAGTCCCTCCAAAGTGGACGCAATCCAGAAGTCCTCCACCCTGTGATGGGATAAGCAAATAATGGTGCACAATAAAAAGATCAAACTGACACACATGCAACACAGAGGCATCTTCAAAGCATTATGCCAAGTGACAGAAGCCAGAAACAAAGACTATATACGTACTGTATGATTCCATTTACATGACATTCAGGAAAAGCCAAAACTCGAAGGACAGAAATCAGTTCACTGGTGACCAGAGGAAGTTTAAAGGGCAATGGGACTGTTCTCTGTCTTGATTATAGTAGGTTACCCAAGTGTGCGCAGCTGTCAAAATTCACAGACTAAGACACCAAAACAACAGGTTTTTCCGTATGTATTGTACACCTTCATAAACCTAACTTTACAAAATCTTGACATTATGTGCAGCAATTCTACTTTCTCTGTACCATTGGCAGTTACATTGCTTCCCAGTTATGGGCTGCAGATTTGCCACGTTAATCAACTCTCATTTTCAACGAAGGTGAGTGCAGGAGCAAGGTATCTATAAAAGAGAGGAATACCTCTTTATTTTTGAGCACCTTTCTTTTTCCTTCATATTTTTTATATCCTTTATCATGGATTTTATTATACTTGATATCAGGATTTTTCTTCCTGGTAAAATTGTGAAGTGGCAAAACAGACATTTCGCTTTTCAGTGGTCCCACCAGATAGGAATAATCCCCAAACAGACGTGTTCATGGAAGGTTAACGGTCTAGCCCTGACTGGTGTGGCTCAGTGGGTTGGTCATCGACTTGCAAAGAGAAAGGTCGCCAAGTTTGGTTCCCAGTCAGAGCACCTGCCTGGGTTGAGTTACTTCTAAAATGCTTACCTATGTTTTAAAATGTTCAAAAAATTAGATAGTGACGATAAATTCAAGTGGCCTGCTTTGTTTGTCATCCTGATGTAATGACATTGGTTAAATACGATGTCCCTCTCCTGATCACAGGATCTTGTACGATTTCGGGGATGTCAGAAATGACACCAAAATCGTCACTCAACTGTTTGACCCCCCAAAGGCTGAAGTATAGGTTAAGTAGGAGGGTTAGGCTGAGCAGAAGGCTGAAACTGCACTTCAGTGAACAATGGCATATGGCAGTTCTCATCTAGACTGGGTGTGTTCCAGAAAGTCAGTAGAGTAGCTGGCTCCCCGCCTTGTCACCCAGTCACCCAGGTCACTGGCTTACACCCAGTTCTTCAGTGAGTGAACTTTTATTGAACACCTACTATGTGCCAAGCTTTACACCTAGGCACCTGGATACAGTGTGAGGAGAGTCTGGTTGGAGAGAGGGAGAAACAGCCAGTTACACTGTAGTGTGCAGCATAGATTTGGTTGTATTTAGTGGCCCAATCATCGATCCCACCTGTACCCACACCCTTTGCCCTGTAACTTTGTAGTCTCTTCCCACCCTGATTCTAGACTCGCCTAGGGACTTGCTTGGGCCAACAGAACAAATAAGGCAAAAGTCATGTACCAATTCTGAGCTTAGATATCAAGAGGCCTTGCTACTTTTGCTCTTTCAGACTTGTACCCACCATAAGAACAAGCCCAGGCTGGACTGTTGAAGGATAAGAGACCCAATGGAAGAGAGCTCAATTATCCCAGCTGAAACCATCCTAAACTAGCTTATACATGAGGCTACCTAACATATGAGAAAGCCCAGCCAAGATCAGTTTAACAGTCCAAATGAGCCACTGCACTTGTGAACTAAATGTTGAAGAGTTTGTTACACAGCAATAGCTAACTGATACAGTTAGCACAACGATGAAGAATGTACCCAATGCCAAGAGGATATGTAGAAACCATTGAAAGAGCTGAGTAGGGGAGAGGAAAAAAGAAACACTAATAATAGATAACTACAAGACAGACACTACACAAACTTAATATATTATCGCCATTCTCTTATGTTCCAAAGAGGTTAAGTGATTGCCCATGGCCACAGAATTTAAAAGTGGGGGACCAGGACTTGAACCTAGGCCTGCCTGACTCTAGAGGATAAGGATTATAATTACTGTGCTGTACCACAAGGTACAAAAAAGGAAAAAGGTAGCAAGAGGATTCTTATTATACATTTTGGAATAAACTCAGTTCATTTCTGCATTCAGTCATTCATTTAGGTTAAACTCAGGTTCTTTATGTTTATTTCAAACCATTCCAATCCACTATTGGCAAAAAGGCCCTCAACATATCAGGGTAAGGTGTCCCATAAATCTTCTGGCCTGGACAGTGAATCCAGTAGAGAGAGAGAAGGAAGATCAAGCAGCAAGAGCATTCAGAAAAGGTTTGTTAAATTAAACCAATTTCACATTTCCAAGTATCCATGCCAACCCACCTCACCACTGCCATGTTCCCTCAGCAAAGACCCAAAGAAAGAAGCCAAACGTGACCCACACCTGCCAGCTGGCAGCCCTTCTGCAAACATCCTCGTATTTACACATCCTGGTCTACACTTCCTGCTGCCCGACCTTTTCATTTCTTCCTCTTTGCTCTTTGGAACCCCAGCGTCTGGGAAGGAGTGTGGTTGCAGTGGCTGGACCCAGTCTCTGGAATTGGCCCAATACTGCCCTGACCCCTCTTCCTGGACAGAGGGACACATCCACAGTACCGTCTAGGGTTCTCTGATTCCAAGCAAAAAATACAGACTATAGGCAACTTATGCAATAATAATAATAATAATAATAATAATAATAATGTAATTGGAACAGCCCTGGGCTGCTTAGAGAACTTGGGGAGACGTAGAACAACAAGGCTGGGAACGATTAGCGAGCAGGGCAGCTCTGGGGGTGTCTGAGAGGCAGGAAATGGTGAACGGGCATTTCTGCCACCATGAATCAGCTGTAACCAATTTCGGCGGTGGTGGCGTTTCTGCTCCAGATTCCATTTCAGGAAAAGAAGGCAATGGGCTCATTGGCTGGGCTGGTCATGTTCCCACCCCTTTGGCCAAAGGAAGACAGTCAGGAGGGGACACTCCCAAAAGGAGGTGGGGACATTCTCATTCAAGAGGGAACAGGTATCTCCTAAGCGTACTTTTCACAGCTCATCACCGAGGGGGAACAGCAGGAACGCTGCGGCATCGGGGAGAACGAATCTAATTGGGGGGTCTCCCTAAGGGAATGAGGTCTGCACTGAGTTCTGAAGGACAAGAAGTGAGCCAGGCTTAGGGGTGAATGTGGAAAAGCACTGAACGGAACCACAGAGCGAAGGAGGGAGGAGCTCCGGGCAAACTTCCACGTGCCCTATCCCCAATCCAATGGAGGCCCCTCACTGTGGACTCCGGTATTTTGCCAGTTCGGCATCCACCCCCCTTCTTCTGGCAACACCTTCTAATTTCATTTCCTGAGCTACCCGTCCCCACTCAAGCCACTTTGCCTGGGTCAGGCATGGGGCTCGCCCTGCAGGACTGAAGCCAGAGGCGGACTTTATCTGCCTGGCACAGTGATTGGTCAAAGGGGTCACATGACCTGAGCCAGACCAATCAGAGTAAACTCGACTTCTGAGTGTGACATTCCCCCCCCCCCACCAGACTTAAACTTCGTGTTTTACAGCAGTGAAAGTACTTTCTATGATACTATAATGGTGAATACATGTCACTATACAGTACATTTGCCCAAGCTCATAGAACACTAAGACCCCTAATATAAACTATGAACTCTGAGTTACAATGATGTGTCAGATAAGGTTCATCAATTCTAACAAATTACCCCTCTGGCGGGGTGTTGATAAATGGGAGAGGCTATGCATGTGTCGCGGAAGAGGGGTTATGGGGAAATCTCTGTGCCTCATAAGGGTATCAGTCATAGGATTTAGGGTCCCTCTTCACCCAGTATGAACTTTTTTTAACCTCATTATATCTGCAAAAACTATTTCCAAATAAAGTCACATGATGAATTGGGGGGAACACTATTCACCCCAATACACCTAGTATACACCAAACATCAAGCTACATGCTAGAGGGACAACACTATTACTCAGTCGCCGCAGATTAGCAACTAATCTGGAGACAAGCCAATCCTGCTTGGTGATTACTCAGAGGCCTGTCTCAGGAATTTGGGGGAGTGATGCTTTTTGCTATTCTAGATCTGAAAAAAAAGAAGGAGGAGGAGGAGAAGAAAGAAAGGCCTGTACCACCCAAGTTAGGTGCTTAACAGAAGCCATGCCAGGTCATAAGAATGGCATCTCTGGGAAATGTTATTGTTAAGGAGGAGCCAGGCCTTTGCCAATCCTCTCCAGCCTCCCCACTTTCGCCTGCAGAATCCTCTTCCCCACACTGGGACTTATTCCTTTATTAACAGGCCCCGAATTTGCCAGTCCTGTTGTTGATTCACCCACGCCTAGTCCTTGTCTGGAAAATGGCCCTGACTTTGAAGTTCTCCACCCTACCTCTAGCTCTGCAGCTTTGGTTCCTTCCCTGATAATTCCACCCCCCACATTGCTGCCTCAGACCCTGCGCCAGCCAAGGGCAGACCATCCAAGCTCTGAGGGACTCATGCTCTCTCCATGCTTCTGATCTGTCATCTTCAGCTTTCCTCCTAGTATCTTTTGTCTCATAGTTACAAAGTGGCTGCTGTTCTTCCAGACCTCGGGCCTGCATTAAACACAGAACATCTAACAAAAAGGAGCAACACGGAAGGATAAAGGCCAAGCTGCTGTAACAAAGAGCGCCCTTCATAACTACACAGGGACATAAACAACATACTTGATTTCTCTCTCACATAACTGCTGAGGTGGACAGGCCACATGGGCAGGTGGCTCTGCACCACACAATCAGGGACTCTGGCTCTTTCCATCATATTGCTCCCAGGCCCTAAGACAGCGACCTCATGTGCATGGTCACAGCTGAGTTACAGACATATTTGGGTCCCCGGTATGGGAAGAGGAGGAGAGAGCATGGAGGGGCACACCTAAAGTTTTAAGGCCCAGACTTGGAAAGTAACACACACACCAACCACCTCTCTTCGCTATCCACTAAGTCACATGTTTCACCTACCCACAAGGGAGGCTGGGAAATAGGGTCTCTGACTGGGCAACCATGTGACCACCTTTCAATTATTTGGGGCTAATGGGAGAACGAATTTTGGCAGGCAATTAATAGTGTCTACCACATGACGAGACAGTCAACATCTGTATGTTTCCAGGAGCTCTCAGGCCCTATTAATACAGGCCACTTGTCCCCGACACCTGGAAGGTTAGTTCTGCCTGGTAGAAGTCATCTTCTTCTGCCATCATTAGGGTTCCCAGCCAAGGCAAGGCAGTGGGACTATGCCTATAAAAGGCCCCACTTCCTGGCCTATTACAGCCTTCCACCTGCCACAGTGATGACCTTCTGTCCTGCCTCACACCAAGTGTACTCACTGGATAATTGCTCTGGAAAAACCTAAAACGTCGCCCTTTATGGATGGTTTAAACAATTAACATTTCTTAAGGAAAATTCAAAAGCCAACCAGACGTGCCTAGTGCACAACTCCTTTAGGCCTTCGACCCCTAGGCAACACCATCACCTACTCTTTCCTTCATAAGGAACAAAAAAGATCAAAACTTACAACTTATTGTATTGGCCTATTTACAACCTTAACGCAAACGAGTGAATTCAGCTAATGGTGAAATGTCAGGTACCATGTAAGGGAAGAAATTAGAGACAAGCATACATTTCGGTCTCCTGGTTGGCAGGGAGCCCACACTGTGCCCCCACGCATCTAGCATGGACTGCGTCTGGTGTCTCTCAGTAAAGTGCTTCTGGCCTAAATAATGCCTAAGAGGCCTGTCCCCAAAGTATCACGCCAGTGTCAATATAATTAAAAGTTTGTGCAGCCGATACTTTTGGGACAGACCTCGTAAGTGTCTTCCCTGGGGACTCAAGGTGGCAGCACATTCATCAGCTACATTAGTTGCTGTTAATATGACAAGGGTCCCTTCCAGGAAACCAGAGCCTCTCAGAGACAAGTTTCCCCTATTCCTCATTAAATTATTTGTCATGGTGAAATACTAGGCCTAAGAGAAGAGACCGGGGTAGGCATTACTCTTAACAAAACCCACAACCTTCAAAGTTTGGCCCTGGAACTAAACTATCCAGGTAAGGTTCAGATGAGCAGCTCAGTTTAAGTCTCTCCTTCCCCAAAGGGATAATTTGATCCTAAAGGTGACAAAGTGACCAGAAGGCATCCTCCACCTGCCCAAAAAGGGAAAGCAGGAAGCTGAGGGAGGGTGCGGATATCACAGAGGAGGACCAGAGGGTGGAAGAGGACGTGGCCCAGGGCAGAGCTCACACTGGCGAGTTGGTGCCTGCCCTGGGGCTGCTGAGCAGCGCTTATTTTCCGGGACCCTTTCCAGTCTCCTATGAGAAAGATGGTGCAGTTAGCCTGCCAAACTTTCAACGAACTCCATAGGTTTTACCTCTTGTGGAACTTTTACCTATGGAGCAAAACCTTTACAGGCAAAAGTAACAAGACTCCGCCAATAACCCCACAGGTACCTACACCCAGCTTCAACAGTTATCAATACAGGCAAAAGTAACAAGACTCTGCCAATAACCCCACAGGTACCTACACCCAGCTTCAACAGTTATCAATACAGGCAAAAGTAACAAGACTCCGCCAATAACCCCACAGGTACCTACACCCAACTTCAACAGTTATCAATACAGGCAAAAGTAACAAGACTCCGCCAATAACCCCACAGGTACCTACACCCCGCTTCAACAGTTATCAACCCTTTGCCTATCTCGTTATTTTTATTTTCTCATTGGTGAATATTCTGGGTATTTTAAAGCAAATCTCAGACATCGAAGCAGTAACTTAAGTGGTACTCGTTAAATGGTTTTTGAAATACACCAAACAGATGGTACTCCCTAGTTTTGAACCATACTAGCTAGAATTCTGAGTAAGGAGTTTGAGACCAAGTGGCATAGTCCAGGCCCCTAGTTTTATAATAATGAGAACTCAGCCGCCCAACGCTGGTGCTTGAGCCGGAACCTGGAAGGGAGGTCAGCCCTGGAGCCTGCCTGGTAAGTGACGGTCCTGTGCTGGTGACTGACTTCCCAGGCCGGGTCCCTGGGAGTGGGGCGCGGCGGTGGGGTGGGGAGGACCCTCCACTCCCTGCCGGCAGAGAGAATCCGAGCCGTTCCCCGAATGCACTTCAGGAAGCACAAGCCTTGTGGGCGACCCGCCAGGGATGCAGCCGCATCCTGGGACTTGCAAGCCGCGGTAACCGGAGCTGGGGGTGCTGGGCGGCTGACGGGGGCGAAGTCCGGGAGCTGGGGTAGCCTTGGAAAGAGGAGGGAACCTGCTCCCGCAACCAGCGGGATAACCTGGGGCCGAGGGTAGGCCGGGGCCTGGGTCGCCCCATCGTCACCCCCCAGGCCCCAAATGGGGAGCCGGCAGTGCGGCTGGCGCGGAGCCCGCGCCCGGGGCTGGCCACAGGAAGTCGTCCCCCGGGCGCGGCACTGGGTGCGGCGCTGCAGGTGAGGTCTGCAGGTGCCGCGCTGGGTGGCGCGGACTGTCAGGCAGAGCAAGGTGAGCGCGGGGTCGCTTTGGCTTCCCGGGAACGCCAGCCAAGGGGCCAGAGCTTGCAGCTGGGCCCAGCGTGAAGAGGAGGATTTTGCAAGGTGGAGAGACCCCGAGAAGAGGGTGATGCATCGGGGCTCGGATCCGACCGCCGAGGGGTCTAGAATTGGGGGTACCGGGCCCACAGATTGAGGTTCTGCAGGGGCGGTCTGGCCCCCGGCGTCTGGGTACGCTGCTAGGAATCTGGGTTTGGGAGAGGGCTGGAGCGGTGGAAGTGGGGGGGAAGGAGCGAACTGTTAAAGGGATTTGGGAAGACTGAGCTGGGACTAGACAGAAACACGCGGGGTCTGGTGGGAGTGATGGTGTCTGGACGCAGAGGGACGCGGGATGGTGCCAAGAATGGGGAACTCCGGGAGCGCAGTCCCGCGGCGGGGGTGTGGGGGGGTCGGGGACGGATGCACCTTCCGATAAGCCGAGAAGAGGGAGTTAGCCTCTGGAAAAGACGGAGTAGGCCGGGCTTGCAGGAAGGAAGCCGGGGCCCAAACACCCAAAGGAACCTTCCTTGGCTGCCGAGATTCCCCCCGGGGAGCGGGCAGGGCCGCGCCGCATGCGGATCCCGCAGGCGGTCTCTTCCGCGCTGCGGCTTTAAGAGAGCGCGGCGGGAGCGGGCCCTTTAAGAGCGCGGCGGGGGCGTGTCCGGAAATGCGTCCCAGGCCCGCCCAGCCCGAGCGGCCGGGCACTAATGGGGGCCTAGGAGCTGCTCCCGAGTCGGCACCCGCGAAAACGGCGCGCGGCGCCGGCCGGCCTCCTTCCTCGTCCTTCCTACCGCCGCCCTGCGCCCCTCTGAGCTGCTCTGCACCCCTCTTTCCAGACGCTCCACCCCGCACGCCCCTCCCGCCATTCAGCTTCCTACAGGCGCCCCCTTCCCTGCAATCGCGTTTCTGCCACGGCAGCCCCGGCCTCCCCTTCTCCGCCCCTCTTCCCCATCCTGCCCTCGCAGTTTTCTGGCACCTCGGCCTCGCACTCCTCCTCCCACTTTTCCTTCCACTCCTCTCCCCTGGGCCCCAGCCCCTTCTTCCCTGACAGATCACCTGCCCTTCCACGTGTCTCGTCTCATGAGGCCCCTGGGGTGGGAGCAGGCGGTGAGGCGCACCCCAAGACCGAACCTCCCCATCCAGGGGGACGGTGGGAAGACCTCTAGGCCACCCGCCCTGGGACAGCCGAGGGCTGCGGCCTGCAGAAAGCAGATCTGAGCTCACGGCCCTGCCCTCCAGGAAATCAGTTCTGGCTGTGGGGTGACCCGGCTCCTCTGCTACCATGAACAGGGCCCCTTTGAAGCGCTCCAGGATCCTGCACATGGCACTGATGGGGGCTCCCGACCCCTACAGCGAGACGGAGGCCAGCCAGGAGAAGCCCTTTCTGCTTCGGGCTTTGCAGATCGCCCTGGTGGTCTCTCTCTACTGGGTCACCTCCATCTCCATGGTGTTTCTCAACAAGTACCTGCTGGACAGCCCCTCCCTGCAGCTGGACACCCCCATCTTCGTCACCTTTTACCAGTGCCTGGTGACCACACTGCTGTGCAAGGGTCTCAGCGCCCTGGCCACCTGCTGTCCTGGTGTATTGGACTTCCCCACTCTGCGCCTGGATCTCAGGGTGGCCCGTAGTATCCTGCCCCTGTCGGTGGTCTTTATTGGCATGATCACCTTCAATAACCTCTGCCTGAAGTATGTAGGTGTGGCCTTTTACAACGTGGGCCGCTCCCTCACCACCGTCTTCAACGTGCTGCTCTCCTACCTGCTGCTCAAGCAGACCACCTCCATCTATGCCTTGCTCACCTGCAGCATCATCATTGGTGAGTGGCCAGCCAGGGCCAGGGGAAATAGGGGAGGCATGGCAGCCGAAAACCTAAGGAATAACCTTGTCAAGCATCTTTGAACTTTATCTGTCATAGCTCCCATAATGCTACCTTAAGATGAGGAAGAGCCTGGGGTCCAGAGAGACCAAATAACCTGCTTGAGGTCATCCAGCAAGTTACAGGCACAAGCAGGGCCCCTCATACAGGGTGAAATTACAATCTACATTTCACTGAGGGAAAACCAAGGCACAGAGAGGTTAATTAACTTGTCCAAGATCACACAGCTAATAAATGGCAGAGCTGGGATTGGATCTTAAGCAATCAGGCCGCTATGCTCACTATGCTCTATTGCAACTCAAGAGCTCAAGTGTCTTGACTACCCATCAAGTGTTCTTTGTAGAATACAACGCATCTTTTAATAAATATGCTGTCACCCTGACCTTGCAGGCCCATAGTAACACCTGAGACAGTGGCAAGGTATATGCTTTGAGACATTAGCTGTCTTCCCAGACTTACCCTAAAAAAGAATCACCATTGTTGATGGGGACACTGTGCTAATCATTTCATGTATAGCATCTTCTTTGTTCCCCAGAGGTCCCTGGGTGGTAGCATCATGATAATCATCTCCATCCAAACAAGGAAACTGAAGCTCAGAGAGGTTAAGTTACTTGCCCAGGGCCACACAGCTAGGAAGTAGCCAGGCTTTGATGCAGACACAGATGAGCCAGACTACCAGGCCTATGCTTCTAACCACTTTATTCTGTTCTTATTCCCCAGAAGGTAAAGTTGCCCTATCCAATATAGTAATCACTGGCCACATGTCTACTTCAATTTAAATTACAGCAGGTCCTCAATTAGCATTGTTTCATTACAACAATGATGAGATGCACAGGAACATAACTCTTGTTTATATCAATTAGCCTATGGTAAAACTGATTTAGTTGTATGTTTAGTTGCAAAACCTATGGATGACATTAAGTGATGACTTACTGTAATTCAAAGTAAATGAAATTTTGAAAATTTAGTTTCTCCCCCACTTCCCGATCTGCCTCAGGGATCTCCACTTCAGTCCTGCAGACCTTGTGTGTGTGGGGGGGGGTGCCCTCAGTAGGAGAATTTGCACGCAGGAAGGTAATGTCAATGGGGAAACTGGGCCCAAATCCGAAAAACAATAAGAGTAGCTGATGGTGAGATTGCTTCTGAGAGGTGCATCCACTGGCCAGCCTGATGGGGCAGGAGCCCAGGAGGCTGGTGCTGTCTGTTGGCCTAGGACCTGTCCCTGCTCTGTGGTGTTTCCCCTTCCTTCCTCCTTGCTGGGGAAGATGGATCAGAGGCCACTACTCCATCTGTCTCCTCCTCCCTGCCCCCAGGTACCCAGTGCCTTTCAGAGCTCCTTCTAGCTGAGAGTCCCTCTGAGGCCTGGAACCTTGAGCTGGCAGACCCTTCTGGACTGAGAAGGTAGCCAGCAGGAGGGCTGAGGTGCTCTCCTCCACCCACCCAGAGCAGGTTTGCAAAGGCTCTGCCAGGTGTGTGCCTGGGATCCCACAGTTGCCTCCTTCCGTCCTTGCCACCACCTCCAGGACAACTTCCACTTCCTCATTCAGCAAATATCCTTTGAGACCAGGCATGTGCCAGGGACCATGCCAAGCTTCAAAGAGACAAATTTGGAAAAGGCAGACTCAGTTTCTTTGCTCCTAGAAGCCATGGTCATGGTGCATGGCAGTCAGTGAGTTAAGATGGAGCATAAGAGCAACGATGGGGACTGTGGAAATCCCGGCTAGAGCAGGAAGGGAGAGGCCGAGGAGGCACGGGGAGCTTTAAGCCAGGGAGCAAGTCTGGACTGTAGGCAGGTCATTCTGGTCGCCAGGTGCAGAGTAGATTGGGGTGGGAGGGGGTGTCAAGAGAGGACCCTGCTCTCTACAGCTAAAGGAAACAGGGTCTCAGAGAAGTTAAGTGAACCTTTCCCAGGCCACCCAGCCTCCAAATGCTAGAGCCTAAATCTCTCTGACACCAAAACTTTTCTTCCTCCCCCAGGCAGATGCTGTAACTGGGGATACAGCCCATGTAAGGTTCACCCCTGCCTCTGGGAGGGTGGGGTCTAGCTGAAGAGACCGCACTGTCCCTGTGGGCAGGTGTCTCGCAGCCAGGTTAGGCCAGGGGTCTTACAGGGAACTGCAGGCAGGAAGGGGGCTGGGGGCTGGGAGGCATCAGGAAAGACTTCCCCTCCCCCTGGCAAGGCTGACTTTGACCTTGAAAAATGAGTTGAAACTCTGAGAAAGAGGAGGTTGTTCCTGGTGCAGGAGATAAACAAGGACACTGAGCCCCAGTACCAGAAACAGGGAGATAAGAGGCCTGACTGCGAGTGACCACAGGGCAGACAGCTGGCAAAGGTACCGGAAGCCTAGGGGCCAGGCCGAGTGAGCATAGAGTTGACGTGGGTCATGGGGAACCAGGGAGGCTCTGTAAGTGGAAAGTGGCACAGGATAAGAGTCTAAGACCTCAGGCCACAAGTGATTCTAACTCAACTGTAGGTCCATTTTAGAGACCTGGAGCCCTGCCTCAGACCTTAAGTCACATGGCCAAGGTCACTGCAACCATTAATTACTCTTCCCACAGAACTCCATTCAAGTGTTACTTTCCAGATGCCCCAGGCCAGCACAGTCACCCCATTATGGGTTCTCACGGCATCCTGTTCTGTTTCATGGACTTCATTACAATTGTAATTAAAGAATTAATGGGGCAATGAATTGTTTTAATGTCTTTCTCCTTTGCTAGAACGCATGCTCTGCACAGAAGGGTTCTTGTCCTGGGCCATGTCCCCAGCTCTAGCCTGGTGCTTTGCACACAGCCAAGACTTTGGAGATATTTATCCCAAGGAGGGTGGGAAGGATGATATGGCCAAGGCATTACTGTCTGAATTTGGGGGACAAAATTCTCTGTCCTTCGTCCTCCCATCCTCATCTCCCAGCATTCTCCTCTCCCCTCTGCAGGTGGCTTCTGGCTCGGTGTGGACCAGGAGGGGGCAGAGGGCACCCTGTCCTGGACGGGCACCCTCTTTGGCGTGCTAGCCAGCCTCTGCGTCTCACTCAATGCCATCTACACCAAGAAGGTGCTCCCGGCGGTGGACGGCAGCATCTGGCGCCTGACCTTCTATAACAACGTGAATGCCTGCGTCCTCTTCCTGCCCCTGCTCCTACTGCTGGGGGAGCTTCAGGCCCTCTACCGCTTTGCCCAGCTGGGCAGCACCCACTTCTGGGGCATGATGACGCTGGGAGGACTGTTTGGCTTTGCCATTGGCTACGTGACAGGACTTCAGATCAAGTTCACCAGTCCCCTGACCCACAACGTGTCGGGCACAGCCAAGGCCTGTGCCCAGACGGTGCTGGCCGTCCTGTACTACGAGGAGACCAAGAGCTTCCTCTGGTGGACGAGCAACATGATGGTGTTGGGGGGCTCCTCCGCCTACACCTGGGTCAGGGGCTGGGAGATGAAGAAGGTGCAGGAGGAGCCCAGCCACCAGGAGGGCGAGAAGAGCAGCGTTGGGGTGTGAGCTCCCTCGGGGACCTGAGGATGGCCCGCCCAGGAGAACAGAACTCGGGAACGCAGTGACGCCCTCTCTCACCCAGGGAGGGCGGCCTCAAGCCACTGTTGTTTACAGACAGATCAGAATCTGGTGGTCAACATGGAACCAGTGTTTTCAAGTAATGTCAGAAAGTTGCCCATCCTCTCTTGAACCCCTTTTTTATTTGGAGGGTTTTGTCTTCCCCTCGGGAGGAGGGGCCCCTACAGAAAGAGCACACTAGCCCTAGGGGAGTAGGAAAGTGATGCACATGTTCCTGCCCCCTCCCGGGGTCTTTTACCTCCAGGTGACCTTTGGGGTGGAGGACAGGCCACAACCTCGAAGGCACAGTGTGGCGAAGTACTCAGGGAGATGTGGGTGACCACCACAGGCCAAGCGAAGGGGTTAGAAAACCTCTCACGCATCTAGGATCCAGGACAGGCGGTGCAGCCTTGACCCCACAAAACCAGCTTCCTGGGAGGAAAGTGGGGGCTGGGCTGGGGGGGATGGGGCAGGGTAGCTTCTCTGCAGAGACTGCTGGGCCCTGTGGAAGAGGCAAAGGATCGGTTGTACCCGTGCCTGGCACTGGCACCCCCAGAGGCCACAGGGACATGGCCTGGGAACGGGTACATCATGGGAAAGCACCCTTTCCCCAACATCTGCGCCCCATGTTTCCGGCCCTTGACCATGGGAACCACAAACCTGTTACAGGTTAAGCAGGGTCATCAGCACCCTCCCCAGTCCCTGACACCGGCGTTAGCTGCCTCACGATATGTCCCAGCACTGGGCGCTGCTGCCTGGCTTAGGGGACGAAGTGGGGCCAGGAGCCACTTCTGCTTCTCCCAGCTCTGCCGCCCCCAGAGCAGCTCCCCAGGGCGTTGATGGAGCCTCTTCCCTTGATCAGTGAACTGCATTTTCCCCCGGGGTTGAGGCTGAAACAACCTGATGGTCCCCTCACCATAGCCCCCATCTCTTCTGTCGGGTGTTCCACCCACCTCCTTGAGGTAATTCCTGATGGGTTTGGTCCCGATAGGGAAAGGCAGGGGAGTGCATCTTCTCACCAACCCCTTTTCCAGTCCCCCTGCTCCACAATCCCAGGTGGCTTCTAATGACATGAGTGGGGCCTAATGCCCTGAATTGCGTGTGAATCAATTAAAATCAGAGTAAGACATCCTGTGTGTTGGGTGGGGGAAGGGGGTGTGAGTGCAGGAAGGGGCCCGGCAGCCCGGGACTGGATTTATAAACAAGGCTCACCCTGCCCTTACCAAGCCCAGGAATTATAATTAGCAGGGTAGCCCTGCTAAGAAGACCTGCTCGCTCAGACCAGGCCTCCCTCCTGGGAGGTGGGTGGCCAGACCTCGGGTTTCCTACTAGCAATGGCCGCCCTTCCCTGGGCACTTGCTGGAGGATAGGCGGCACTGAGGGCTCTGCATCCATCATTCATCTTCGCAACCCCCCACCCCCACACACACCCTGAGGGTGGGCGACATCACAGGCCCTCGTTTGATATGTGAGGATATGGAGGCTCAGAGAGGAGCACAGGGAGGGAGAAGCAGCAACAGTAGGATGCAAACGGAGGTTTCTACCTTCAGAACACAGGCCCTTAACGGGAGTGACCTTAACTACACGTGCATCTTTTGAGTGCTTAAGATGGGCCAGGCACTGTGATAGGTCACGTTAATGTAACCGCCCTAATCTGTTTCAAAAGGCCTCAGTGTAAACATATGTCATAGCCCCCCAACAAGTGCAATAGTGGAAATGGTAACGTGTTGTCCTGAGAACCCGGGAGACAGACCAAGTCTAGCAAGGATCAGCCAAGGCTTCACCAGGGCCAGGATGTTTGAACTGTTTCCCACATAGGGGCCCCAGGAGGAAGGCCAGACCGCTGAGTGAACAAGGTTAAGCCAGGGGAGAAGCACATTTGGGGAGCGGTGAGAGGTTTGGGGGTGAGGGTTAGAATAGGAGGGTGGGCCCTGCTGTGAAGGGTTGTGAATGCAGCGGTCAGTCCAGACTCGGTCCTACCCATTCTCACGCCATCGCCAAGTTCCTCAAACAGAGGAGACACGGTCAATGCTGCATCCTTTGATCAGAAAACTGAGACAACATTCTTAGTGTGACTTGGACAAGAGTTAAGAAAAACCTCAATTTTAACTTTTTACAAAAATTTTTAAATGCAGACAAAGACATATGTGCCTGGCTTCATTTCAAATATCCAACTAATACATACGTTTCTAAAAATCTCAGGGTCCCAACTCTTAGAACACAACTGAACAGCCCACCTCGTGGTGCAACACCCGCCACTACCCCCACCCCGTAACACGCATGCAGAAATATGTGCTGTGTGTTTCCATGGGCTGCCTGCCCACCTCAAGGCTGATGCAGATGAGCCCCAGGGGCAGCCTGCCAGCCTCCGGGGCTGCTGCTGGAGTCGGTACCACCGCCCCCATCTCTGCTATTTAAAGGGGGTGAGACCACCTCCAAGAATGTTTTCCCTGCACAAAGGCCTAAGTGGTGCTCCTTCCTCTGAGAGCTCCAACCCTACCCCGCTTTTCTAGTATCCCCTTCTGAAGGCAGGAATATGGGAGTCAGTCTTCCCAGTAAAAGATTGGTGGGTGAAGAGGGACAATTTAGGGACAGGTGCCTGGCCTGGGGCTGCCACGCGCCTGTCTCATGCGTTGCTCTTCTCGAAAAGCCCTCACCCAGAAGTCAGCAGACCTGGGTTCTACCTCTTAGGAGTGAGGTGGCCTCAGCCAGCTCCCCTAACCTTTCCGGGTCCCACTTTTCCTATTTGAGATCATGGAGATAACCCTCACCCTTCCTGCCTCACAACGTGGTTGTGAATTAATGCTCAGTATAGTTCCAGGAATACCGTGCATGATTGCTATTATCCACATCAGCAGACAACAGTCTCTTTATTGGGTGCTAACCACGCACCAGGACTAGGCACAAAAACTAAAATCCAGTAAACAAATAAATGCAGGGACAAGGACAACGAAGAAAAGCTGAAGTGGAGACTCTCAGAGGGAAGCTGCCCTAGACGGAGTAGCAAAGGCACCTCCGAGCACAATGTTTAACCTCAGACTCCGGTGATGGGGAGGAGCGGCCACTTGACCTGCAGACAGGGCACTCCAGACAGCAGTGCAGCCCTGTGAAGGCCCCGAGGCGGTGAAGGAGTTGGTGTAGCGAAGGGCCAGAGAGAAGGCCAGGGCAGCAGAAGCAGAGTTCAGGGCCTCCTTCCTGGGGGGAGGGCAAAACCCCAGAAATAGGAAAGGGGTGGAGACAGACATGGCAGCTTTCTGACGGTACCTGGAAACGCTGGTTCCTTTTGGTTCCACTCACCATGGAGAAGAGTGGAAAGAAAGGAGTCAGAGATCAAGTTCAAGCCAGGGAGCACTACACAGCAGTGTCTCATTCATTACCCATGGGGGCTCCGTTCCAAGAGCCCCAGTGGATGTCTGAATCTGTGGTTAATACTGAACCCTCAAATACTACTTTTCTTATACAGGCGTATACTTTCAGCTTCTCTTTGGCATATCTGAGTTCCCAGCCTTGTGACTTTTGCACGTTGGGCCACTGTTGAGTAAAATAACAGTTAGGTGACCACAAGTACTGCTACACAGGGACAGTTGATCTGATAACGGGGTTGGCTAATAAGGCACCAGCGGGTAGGGAGCGTCTACAGCATGGAGATGCTGGACAAAAGGTTGATTCACTTAAGGGTGGATTTCATCACGCTGCTCAGAATGGCTCACCACTTAAAACTCACAAATTGCTTGTCTCTGGAACTTTCCATTTACTATTTTCAGACCACAGTCAGCCATGGGTAACTGAAACCGCTGGTGACCGGAACCACAAAAGCACCGCCATGGTTGAGGAGGTAATGTACTGGCTGCAGCAAGGTTAGATTTATGCCCAGTGCCATTGGCAGCCACTGGCAGTGCCATGACTTGGTCTGTATCTTAAGAAAATCCTTCTGAGCCCTGGCTGGTGGCACAGTGGATAAGGCACTGGCCTGCAAACCCAAAGGTCGCTGGTCTATTCCCAGCCAGGGCACATAACCAGGTTGCAAGCCAGGTCTCCAGCCAGGTCCCCAGCTGGAGGCAGGTGACAGGCAACCATACATTGATGTTTCCCTCCCTCTCTGCTTCTCTCCCTTTCCTGCTCTCTGGAAATAATAAATTCTTTTTAAAAAATTAGCTTTAAAAAAAAAGAAAAAGAAAATCCCTCTGGCTATTGCAGGAAGAATGAATTGAGGTGAAAGGCAGGGGATGCAGGAGGCTACACAGTGGCCAGGCAGGAAACATTGGTGGCTCAAAACGGTGGTGGTGGCAGCAGAGACGGAGAGTGGACAAACTGGAGATGCATTTCGAAGCCACCATACCTTTCAAAGGCATTGGATGTAGGGCTGAGGAAAAGGAAGAATTCAAGGACAATGCCAGAATTCCTGATGACAAAACTGGGCAAGGGAGACGAAGGGGTGAGAGGTGGGCTTGGGATCAGGTTTCTTTTCGGACGCACTAGGTTTGGATGTTGGTGAGTCAGGAGAAGATATCCGCTGGTGGTGATGTCAAGGAGACTGGGACGTCAGGACCCCGGGAATCTTTGTGAAGGAGAAAGCCTATTCCTTTTACTGTTGATGCCTAACAGGTTACCCCAGCACTTGGCAGCTGAAAACAACCATTTGGCTTTGCTGGTGATTTGGTAGGTCAGGAGGAGCACAGCTGAGCTCAGAGCCCCTCAGGTGGTGGCAGTCAGACGCTGGCTGGGACTGCAGTCACCTGAAGGCTCAGCAGGGCTGAACGTCCCAGACTGCTCACTCATGTGGTGGCCGCTGGTGCTGGCTGGGCAGAGAGTATAGTCACATACATCACCCACAGAGAACCCCAAAGCATTCTGGAATAGTCTCCCCTAAAGATTCAGATAAGGATATATGGTCAAAAAAGTTTTTCTCTTGACTTATTTTTCTTCAAAAATTGCTGCTTACGCACGAACATGTTCAAGTCCCTTATTTTGCAGCCTAGGAAGGCTAAGGCACGGTAAGGCTAAAGGAAGTTTCTAAGGTCACAGAGTAAATTAGCAGTGAGCCCGAAGTAGAACCTAGTCTCCTGGTCCTAATCCAAAGTGTTCTTTTCATGGGAGGGGAACTATTTTATTAACTTAGCAAACACAAATAAATTTTACTCAGTATCAAGCGCTATTGAGAGTGCTTTACAAATTGGAGTTCATTTAATCCTCATAACAACTCTACGGGGGGTACAATTATCATCTCTCACCTGAAAGATGAGGAAACCTGAGGCACAGAGAGGGTAAGTAATTTGTCTGAGATCACACAGCTAATAAGTGATATAACTAGGATTTGAACCCAGGCAGTCTGCTTCTCAGTCATAAAACTATGGTTTTTACCTTTTGTCTAAAGATAAGAGAAGACTTTGCCTTGGGGTAAAAAGATGACTCAAATCACACACTAGCTGTGTGGGCTCAGCTAAATCCCTTAATCCTTCTGATCCTTTGACTGGCTGAGAAAACTGAGGCCCTGAAGGGTCAAATGATTTGCCCAATATGCCAATGACCGGACAGTCCAATACCCAGCTTCCTAGCTCTCCTGACCCTCCTGTCTGATATGTTTTCCACAGTAGCACTTTGGTGGGGAAGCTGCCTCACCAGATACAGGCAGCCCAGGCCCTGCCCTCCCCCTTCCCCCACCACAAGTCTTAGTTCCTGTGAAGGGGCTAAATTTAGGACCTGAAATCAGCTGAAATGGGGACCTCAAAGCCTGCTGCACTGGAGCACTTGGTCTTGGTGCGCTGAGAGCTCAGATGGAGGAAGTGTGTGTGAAGAGGGGGTAGTGTGCAGCTGCACCCATGGGGGAATTTATAACGTTAGAGCTGGGAACGAGTTTGGAAATCAGACAAACCTGAGACCTCGAGATTATGACTGACTTGCACAAGGTCACAATGTGATGGGACAGAACCCAGAACCCTGCTCCTAGGCCAGTGCCCCTTCCACTGAGAATCATCATCGACAACATCATCATCATCATCATTTAAAAAATTATTAATATTATCATTTTATTATAATAGATTGTGTATAATTATACATCTACAGGGCGCACATGATAAATTGGCAATAATGTTACATCTCCTTATTTCATGTGTTTCTTATTAATTTTGAGAAACTATGTTTCTAAGGTTATGATTTAACATCATTGTTTCAGATGCAAAGCATTAAATTCTGAGAGCAACCGTCATGTCGAAGGAATATGATGTTACAGCAACCATAATTTCTGGACTGTGTGCAGGGGAAACTGCTAAGAAAATTGTGGACCTCAATAACATCCCTTTACATATACTTTACAATGTGAACGAGGTATTATGATGCTGATCCTTTGTTGCCACACCAACAAGGAAAATGCGTAGTAAGGTATACAAGGATCACACAAGTTCAGATGTTGTACACAGAACCCAGGAGATCATCAATGAAGATGCAGGAAAGTCAATGTGCTCCACAGCAAGAGAACTGCAGATGTCAATGCAACGGTTTTCAAGATTATTGCTGAAGAATCAGATACAGATCGTATGTTCTCAGAAGAGGCCAGTTTAGGACACAGCAGACAAAGGAAAGGCGCTTTGAAAAAGCATGGGCACTGCTAACAAAATGGAAACATCCCCAAAGAACAAGCCCTCTGGTTTTCTTCTCTGATGAAAAGAATTTTCAGCAGGACCAAATAGTCAACAGAGGAAACAACAGATAGCTCTGTGAGAATCTTAATGAAGTCCCAATTGCCATGAAAACAAAATTCCCTGCTACAGTGATGGTGTTAGGTGTTGTCAGCCATGAAGGAGATACCATGACCCCACATTTGTTTCCACAAGACTTGACAGTGACTGCTGATATTTACCTTGACGTTTTGAGAGAAGTAGTGGTACCCTGGATGAAGCAAGTCACAAAAGGACATCATTTTATCTTCCAACAAGATGGTGCAGCAGCTCATAATGTCAAAAAGGTGCAAAAAGGTGTCAATGTGTCTGAATTCTGGTCAAAGGAAATCTGGCTGCCTAGTTTACCAGATGCAAATCCTTTAGACTATTATGTATGGAGCATTTGTGAGAGAGAAGTTAATAAACAGCCTCATTCCAATAAAGAGGCTGTTAAAGCTAAGATTGAAAACATTATGATGTCCATGGATAAAGAAAAGTTAATTAAAGCATGCTCAAGATTCTAAAGTCAAATCAAGTCTATAATCAAGTCTGCTGCAATAATAATTGCAGCAAATGGAGAGTTTTGTTTTGTTTTGTTTTCCAATGTATGGTTGCTTTTCACCTGCCTCTAGCCACAGACCTGACTGGAGACCTGGTTTGCAACCTTGTTATGTGCCCTGGCTGGGGAATCAAACCTGCAACCTTTGGGTTTGCAGGCCGGCGCCTTATCCGTTGTGCTACCAGCCAGGGTGCAAATGGAGACTTTTTAAAACAATTTTTAAAATAATGACTATGTTTATGTATTTACATATAAGAATAAATTTATTTCAAAATATAACACTTGTAATATGTTGTTTATTTTACTAAAATTTTGCCACTTTATTGCATGCACCCTGTATTTACATTATTAAATGTTAAATAATAATATTATCTTTATTAACATCTGTTGGCTACTCACCACACACAATTTATGGATTTTTTTAAAAAGAATTTTAATTTATTATTTTTAGAGAGGGGAAGGGAGAGAAACAGAGAGGGAGAGAAACATCAATGTATGGTTGCCTTTCACCTGCCTCCAGCCACAGACCTGGCTGGAGACCTGGCTTGCAACCTGGTTATGTGCCCTGGCTGGGAATAGACCAGTGACCTTTGGGTTTGAAGGCCGGCACCTTATCCATTGTGCCACCAGCCAGAGCTCAATTTCTGGATTTTTAAACAATGGCTCAAATGTCTAAAACACTGTGTGGGCTGTTAGGCAGCTACCTGCCTCTGATTCAGCCTTGGGCCACCATTTCACAATGTCTTTCTTAGTATACAACTTCTTTGGCAGTCCTATCTGATCTGTGAGAGGCTGAGTAGGACACGGAAGCCCTAGGGCAAAGAAGACAGCTTTTCTAGGAGCAGAGCTCATGGGGTGGCCTCTGTTGCTGGTCCAGGTTAAAAAGGGCCCTTCTCTTCCCACCTGCCCAGAAGAGAAGATTCCTAAAGGTGATCGCTCTGGCTGTTTCCACCATTTTCCAGATTATGATACACATTACAGGCCCTGAGAGTGTGTGGGCAGCCTACTGCCCTTCTTGACTGTGTTCTTGCTGGTGGATTGGGAAACAGGACAGGAGCTAGAAAGCTTCTGTTGCTGCTTTTGCTACTGAGCATTACACAAATAGCTAACAGTAACCATAATTACAGAACCCTGGCTAGGAAGTCCCTTGCCATGGAGTGGAGCACAGGAACTTTGAATGATGACTAAGCATTGTCATTGTCCTTGACATTTTTTTTTTTTTAGGATTTTATTTCATTATTTTTAGGAAGAGGGGAAGGGAAAGAGGCAGAGAGGGAGAGACATCAATGTATGGTTGCGTTTCACCTGCCTCCAGCCACAGACCTGACTGGAGACCTGGTTTGCAACCTGGTTATGTGCCCTGGCTGGGGATTCGAACCTGCAATCTTTGGGTTCTCGCAGGCCAGTGCCTTATCCACTGTGCTACCAGCCAGGGCCCGTCCTTGACATTTTTTAAAGTTAGTTTGTTAACCTAATATTGTTTGAAGAAATTTACTAATTAAACATAAATTGCACAGCACATATTTAATTTTTTTTTTTTTTTTTTTGTCATTATGTTTTAGAGAGAAAGGCAGGGAACACAGGAACCCAGAGAAAGAGGAAAACAGAGGGATGATGGCCATCCTGTATCCAGTGGCTCTAGGATTCCTGGCTTCAGTTCCGGTGAAATAGGACCCACATTATACTCTTGGGTCCCACCAGTGCTCTGCGTCTTCCAACGTATGCTTGCTTTTCGCTTAAGCTAGCCTGGAAAAGGTTTGGTTACCTGGCACCAGAAAGAACCTTAACCAAGGTCATAAGCTCAGTTTCCCATTTTGTCTCATGGGTCTGAGGGGTCTGGGACACAGGGGTGGCAGCAATTTGCAGCTCCTTCCACTGCCCTGCACCCCACCTGCTCTGGAAAGCGCTCTCTCTCTCTCTCTCTCTCTCTCACACGCACACACACACACACACACACCCCGAAAGCATTCGCAGGATAGAATTCCCTTCATGAAAGAGAGCCAACCTCCAAAGTCCTTGAGCAGGAAACTAACATTTTCTAGCACTTCAGTCTTTAAACTAAAAGATCCATTTGCCAGAGTGGAAGGGAAAATGAAAAGAATAATAATAGTTCAGAGAAGACTACGATTCTACATTAGTGGCCCAAAGCCCACTCTTGGGGGTGGCAGTGGAGAGGGCTCCACTCCTCCAACATCGGTTTGTAATGGAGGGCCAGCTGAGCCAAGTCCCTGGGCCATCTGTCACCTCTGATACATCATCTCTCCCAGGGCCTTGGCTTAGCAGAGAATGGCTCAGCGATGAGGCCCCTTTTCCTGTGGCTGAGAGGCATATGTTGTGTGCACTCTTTGTCCCTCCCACCAGCTGGCTCCTGCCACCCGAAGACCTGCAAACACACAGTCCACACTTCTCTCCCTGGAGCTTAAAGAATACTTGCTGTTTTCTTGGGAAAGAACCTATGAAATTTCAGCTCTGAAATTGAACACGGTTATACACCTTCCCCCAGTTTTGCTTTCACACGTTTGCTCTTCATTACTTACTATGCAGTCTAAGCTAAGCCTTCACCTCCCAGGGGAGAACTGAGCCCAGCTTTCCCATGTGATAGAAGTGGCCTAGGCCACTATCCCAGGGCATCTGGGCATAGCCACCCACCCGCCTCTCACCAGCCATGGGCCCGCAGTCCTATGGCCACACTTGGTCTGCAAAGTAGCATCCTACACACTCTCATTCTGCTGTGGCAAACGTTAAGAAAGCACTCACTTGCCCATTTCTCAAGGCTACCAGAGTCCTGCTGTTGACACATGATGCAAGCCCCAGCAGGGCTTAGCAAAAGTATGATACTCTTTACTTCCTGCCTCAGAGGAAGATTCAGGAGTATCTGTAAAGGCTCCTGTCCCACAGGTCAAGTTTCCTCAAATTCTTTGAGCAGCAGAGCAGTCTGAAGTTCCTACGGCAACCCTCAGAGAGCCACCACCCCTCTGAGGAGCTGGGTGGCCAGGGGATATCCCACAGAACCCTGAAGTGTGCGGGGGCGCTTTTGAGCAAACACTCTGACGAAAACACAGCCAGAGAGGCCAGAGACAAATGGGTGGGGTTCTGGCTCCCGCAGCACAATAGAGCAAACTGAAGCCACCACCTTATTATCCTAAACTTCTAAATCAAAGTGTGGCATGTGTGCAAACAAGGAGATGAATCAGAAAAGGGTACAGCCCAATGGATTACCACAAAACGAACACCTCTGTGTATGCGTTGCCCAAGTCAAGAAATAGAACATTACTAGCACCGCCAGAAACTCCGAGTTGCTCCCATCACACCCTATTCCTCTTAGTCAATAGTCACACCATCCTAACATCTGAAGTCTAACACCATAGGTTAGTTGTTGTCATTGTTTTAATTTATGAACTTAAGATCTTTTTAATATAATCACCAATAAATTCATCTGTCCCGTGAACATATCAGGTAAATAAAGGACCCATAATATCAATAAAAAATAGCATCATATGTACAAATTTGATATAAACAATGCTTTTTAACTATGGAATTTCTTAGTGAAATACCTCTTTTAAAAGTCCTGCTTTGTTGCTAAGGTTTATTTTACTTTTTATTAACAAGGCTTTATAATTAAAGTAATTTTCTATAAGAGACCTTATTGATTATCTTTAGAGGGAGGAAGAGAGGCAGAGAGAAAGAGAAATATCCATGTATGGTTGCCTTTCACCTGCCTCCAGCTACAGACCTGGAGTGAGACCTGGCTTGCAACCTGGTTATGTGCCCTGGCTGGGAATTGAACCAGTGACCTTTGGGTTCACAGGCCAGCGCCTTATCCACTGTGCCACCAGCCAGAGCTCATTTTTTTTTTTTTAACTTAAGGCTTTGTTGAGATATAATTCATTTGTCATACAACTCACTCATTAAAAATGTACAACTCAATGGCTTTTAGTGCATGTGCAGTGTGCCACTAGCATCACAGTGAGTTTGAGGTTCGTGTGCCCAGTGCTTCAAAAGCCAATATCCAAAACATCAGAGTTTGCAGTAAGAATAAGTTTATTGATTAAGAAGGTGCCAGCTGGAAAAGATGGGAGTTGCCTTAAATCTGCAAATCCATCTGAAGAGAGCCCAGAATTCAGGTATCTTTTATGTCAAAGAGAGGAAGGAGGGGCAGGGGAGAGGTGAGTAAAAACCGCAGACTTCTAGGCTCCTTACAAAGATCTCAAGAAGAGCAGGAAATCTCTAAAACTCTTTGTTCCTGCTTGGTCCTTTGATCCCTGCAGATCTGAGCCTGATCTTGAGACTCCTGTAAATCTTTGATAAACAGTCATTATTTTGTACACATTTCCCCACCTCTTTGGGAAAGGCACTTTGGACATGGGGCTCTTCCTGCTGAGACTCAAACCTCCCGCAGGCCTTGGGGGAAAAGCAGGCTAGAATTTAGATGGAGTCTGAGAGTGAGCATTTCACTCTGTTGCACAAGAAGAAGCCCATTCCCATTAGCTGTCGTTACTCCTCAACCCCCTGCCCTCCCAGTCCAATTTCTACTTATTTGCCTATTCTGGACATTCCATACTCATGGAATTCTGCAATATGGGCACTTTGTCACTTAGCATAATATTTTCAAGTTTCATCACCCTTGAAGCATACGAAAGGGTCCAGTTATTGCTAATATAATGAGAACGGTTTGTGTGACATCAGTGTAACCTGGCAGCCAAGGGGAGTAGACTGGAATTCACGTGTATGAACAACAGCTCACTGTACCTGTCAATGGGAACGGTAAACACTGTTGAGTGAGCCTGGGGTACCGTGTGGCCATCACATTCAAAATGACTGAGTAAAACTACAAATCTGCATCAATATTTGCATTAAGCTTGAACATTCCCCCAGGGAAACAACCCGGATGATCAGAAGGCCGAGCTGTGGGCAACTGGAGATTGGCAGCTTCATTATGACAAGGCGCCCGCTCATGCATCCCATCTTGTGCTGTTTTTTGGTGAAACATCAAATCAACCAGTTGACTCAGCTCCCCTTCAGCTCAGATTTGGCTCCCTGAAGCTTCTGGCTTTTCCCAAATCACCCTTGAAAGGGAAGAGGTTTCAGAACATTGATAAGATTCAGGAAAATATGACAGGGCAGCTGATGGTGGTTGGGAGAACTGTGTGAGGTCACAAGGTGCCTACTTTGAAGGAGACTGAGGCACCATTGTCCTATGTATGACATTCCCTATATCTTGTTTCTTCTTCAGTAAATGTCTCTGCTTTTCATATTATATGGCTGGATACCTTCTGGACAGCCTTCATGCATCAGAACTTCCTTCTTTATTATTGCTAAATGATATCCCACTATAAGAATATACCACATTTTATTTATTTTTTTTATCAGCTGATGAACATTTGAGCTATTTCTACTTCTTTGGCTTTTATCACTATACATTAGTTTTGCCTGGCTGTGAACTTTATGTAGTAGACATATACATACATAAAAAAATAACTTGTTGGGGAGGAGGACAGAGGGGAACAAAAAGGGGATGGATGTAATACAACAATAAAATTTAAAAAAAAGGAAAAAAAATAATAACTTTTGTGTGTCTGGCTTCTTTTGTTCAATATTACATTTGCGACATTCACCCACATTGTTGAATGCATCTATGGTTTGTTCATTTTTATTGTTATATAGTATTCCTTTGTTTGAATACACCACAATTTATTTATCCAGTCTATTGCTTATGGACACCTAGGACTATTATTAATAATACTATTATGAATATTTCTGTACATGTATTTTTGGTATATACATGAACAGATTTCTGTTAAGCATGTGGTAGGGATAAAATTACACCATCATTCACGATGTGTAGGGTATTTGTTTTTTCAAATTTAGTATATAACACCAGAGAGTTTTCTAAAGTAGCTGTATCAATTTATACTCCTAACAACAGTGTATGAGTGTTTCAATTGCTCACAACTTCCCCATCACTTGCTTCTGTCCGTTCTTTAACTTTATCCATTCTGGTGAATCTACAAGTGAGCACCTTTGTGTGTGTTCATTGGCTATTTGCATATCCTCTGTGGGGGAGGGGATAGAAAGTGTTTATTCTTGTCTGACCTTTAACAAGTTTCATGTTGGGTGCCTGTCTTCCTTTTTCCAGTTTGCTTGTGAAGGTTCTTTAAATATTCTATTTTTGAGCTCTTTCAGAATTATGTGCTACACCTATCTTCTTCCATTCCATGGTTTTAATGTAGTTCAGTTTATCATCCCTTTGTTTTATGGTTAGCCCTTTTTATGTTTTATTTAAGATTTTTTTTTTTTTCTACACCAAGGGCATAAGGGTATTCTCCTATATAATCTTCTCAAAGCTTTACTGTTTTACCTTTTACATATAATCTACCTGGAATCGATTAGTATGTTCCCAGATATCTGATTGACCTCTTTCCATTATGGGAAAAAATAGCACCTGTACCCGACTTCTTTACATAGGTATTTTCGTCATGAATTGAATGCCAGGTCTGTGCTCTTGACCCTGCCTGAAAACTCAGCTGCCGCTTCTTCCCAAGTTCCACCACTAGGGGGGGCGCAGGTAACTTAGACTTATTAGGGACGTCCCACCCACCAGGTTACCTTTCAACCAATCATCAAGTGCTTACCCAAAACGCAGTTCAAAGGGAATGTAAAAAATTACCCAGTCCAGTCATTTTGGAGGACTGCAACAAAAAGGCGAACAGAAATGATCGTTGTCTTCTTAAACATCTTCAGCCTGGGAAGAAACCTCTCACTACCTGGCCAATTTGTCTCCTTCCTACACTTTACACTAAGCCCCTCTTTCAATCTTTTGCTCTTTCCAGCATAAACTAGATTCTTTGTCTCCCCTCATCGGAAACAGGGAGCAACTAACTGTGTTTGGCACCCTCAAAGCAAACACTCCTCAGCGATGCTTGTCAATAGTGAGGTGTATAGCCATGAAGTCAAACCTAGTTTTCATTTCTCGCAAAGATGTAATGGCTCTAGATCACATTTTACCTCCTTAGCCATTTACATGTTTCTTCGGGCTCTCCAATTTCTCCATGTTTCTTTTAAAGTGGAAAGTCCAAAAGTTGAGGTTGCACTCCACTATTCTACCCAGGGCCAGATTTATTTCCCGCTTCTTAAATGTTACCCGTTAATATACCCAAGCAATACTCAATTATTCAATAAAATAATTCATCTTTATTAACTTGATGAAGAAGTATGTAGTCATTAAAATAACAAACAGGAATACAATGACACAACAATATAGAACGTGCTCAACATTTTGTTTAAAAATGCATACAATACTGCATCTATGATTAAAACTATAAAAAGGTGTTTGTGAACAAAGTCTAGGAGGCAACGTAAAGATTAAAAAAATAATTGATTTGTTCTCCAGCCAGGGCACATGACCAGGTTGCAAGCCAGGTCTCCAGTCAGTTCTGTGGCTGGAGGCAGGTGAAACACAACCATACATTGATGTCTCTCTCCCTCTCTGGCTCTCTCCCTTCCCCTCTTTCTAAAAATAATGAAATAAAAAAATCTTAAAAAAATAATTGATTTGTTTGGTTTTGGGGATTGATGGTGATATTTCTCTTTATTTTTCATTATTGGTATAATTTTGAGGGCTTCTTAAAAATGAGTAAAATCGTTCATTCACTCCCCAACTTATGGGGCACTCCTTATGTAGAAGACAGGGGGTGAGGCATTGCAAGGAAGATGAAAGCAGACACAGGTTCTGCTCTTTAGAATATTAATAGCTGATTATTATCAAATTCTTACTACATTCCAAGCTGCTAATATCCCTATTTATAGATTAAGAAAGAGGGGACCAGAGAAGTTAACTAGCTTACCAAAGTTGGACAAAGTCAAAGTAGCACCAGAATTTTTTAACACAGCCATTCCAAATGTGCAGATCCTTGAGCTTAACCACCATACATCATTGCCTCTCACAACAGTCTAATAAAATAGGGATAAATGACATTCACCAAATATCTGATGAGTACCTACTACCTGTCAAGTACCAAACTAGTTGTTGGGGAACACACTGATGTGCAAACTAAGCACAGTGCCTGCCTTCATGGAGCTCACAGTCTATAGAGAAAGCATTATGGGAGTTCAGAAGAGAAACAGATAAGAGCACCCATCTTTGAGGTTTTAGGGAATAACCATCTCCTTAAACTCTCTATTCTATTTTTAAAAATATTTTATTTATTATTTTCAGAGAGAGGGGAAGGGAGCAAGGCAGAGGGGGAGAGAGAGACATCAATGTGTGGTTGCTTTTCATTTGCCTCCTGCTATGGACTTGGCTGGAGACCTGGCTTGCAACCTGGTTATGTGCCCTGGCTGGGATTCAAACCAGCGACCTTTGGGTTCGCAGGCTGGCACCTTATCTACTGTGCCACCAGCCAGGGCTTCTGATCCATTTTTACAAGACATCAACCTTGTGGAGAAAAAAAGGATAGGAGAGGGGGAACAGAAAACCTCGAAAGAAAAGTGACAAGAGATTTGCATCCATTTATTCAGCAAGCATTTAGACAGAGCATCCAAAAATAAGAACAAGGTCAAGACTAGGATAGACCCTAAGGGTTCCTGCCAACCTGAGGCTCTAACCCCTATTCAACTTTTACTCTTTTAAGTGCCAAACACTGAGCTAGACCCTGAAAATAAAACTGTAAATAAGCCACAGCCCCTGCCCTCCAGGAGTTTATAGTCTAATGGGGCAGACAGACAAGTAAGAAAGTCTAATACCGTGTACTAAGGTCAGTGATAAGAAGAAGCAAAGAACAAGATGATGCACTATCCAGGCTAAGACAAGACAATAAGGTGACATTTATACTGAGCAGCGACACAGGGCAAACTGGAATTAGAAAGGGGATGGGGAGGGGAGTGTGATCCAGGTTGGAGCAAACAGCTTGTACAAAACCCTGGAAATGAGAAAGTGCCTAGAATTACAACGATATCCTGATTTGTAGAGTGGTGCCAATTAATACCACTGAATTGCTTAATTCCCAGGTTCAGGAGGGGTTCCAAGCATGGATACAGCCCAGTGCCAAACTGAAACAGACTGTTCTCCACTTGTCAATCCCAGAACTCCAACATGACCAAACCATTTTAGACTATCATGAACGCTTCATTGCAGGTGTTCATAGGCTTCTCTTGCCATTCAGTCAGTCAATCAGAAAGCCAAGTTCTAGACTCCAGAAGAATAAGAAGTCTCCATCTGACTCCTGAGGTCAGGGGAGAACAGCATCCTTCACATCTCTAAGTCCCATAGGGATTTCCAGTAGTCTTTGTGCACAGTGGTACTGTTGGATCTACTAAACATAGGACTAGAAGAGAATGAATTCATCTGATGGCATAATTACCCTTTCAATTCACATCTTCCACAACCTCAGTCTTCATTCCCAAGCCCTCTACTGCTGCGCATCAGGGCACCCTTCCCCTCCTCTGACTCTGCCACTTCCAAATGTCAAATTGCTCAGTGCAGATGGAAGTACAGCTTCCTGGATAAAACCAGATTAGGAATCACAATAATCTGGGCGGAGTCCTCTTAGGATATTGAGCAAGTTTCTCACCCTATTAGCCTCAAAAGTTTTCTCGCCTGTAAAAAGAGACTAATTACAGCTCTTTCACTCGGGTTTATTGAATGAATGCAACTGTCCTGAGAGTAGTAAATGAGACAGTACATAAGATTATCACGTTGTTTGGTATATGCAATGTGCTTAATAGTAGGTGTGGTAGAATGGTGTAGATGCGGTAATAGATTATCGTAGATGATGATGACGATGTTGATGATGTAGGACAGCTGGTTGTCAGTACTGTAGGTCATCGTCTGGAGTCACAGCAACCCTCCCCACCAACGCCCAAGCCCAGGTAACTTCTTCCGGCGGCAGGCATGGAACAAGACGCATGTAAGAGATCCGCTGTCCCTAGAGACTAGGTTCGTGCCCTGATCTCCGCCGAGAGCTCCAGACAGCGTCACCCTACCCTGCCAGCCAGCCGCTCCCTGCTAGAAGACACATGGTGGGAACGTGACGGGGCGGGGCCGGACTTGGTGCCGCTTGTCCAATCGCTCGGAGGGAGGATTCCAGCCAATCACAGAGATGCTTCGGAGTCAGGGGTGGGGCCACAGGGAGGAGCGACGGCGTCATAGGTCACTGGGGGTAAGGCGGGGCCCCTGGCACTGACAGAGGCGGGGCGGCAGTGACCCGAGCAGTCTGAGCGGTGATGGCGGCGACTGCGGTGACGGCGGCAGCAGCGGCTCCGGTACCAGCGGCCAACACGGATGGCGCCTCCTCGGTGCACTGGTTCCGCAAGGGACTTCGGCTTCACGACAACCCCGCGCTGCTGGCGGCAGTACGCGGGGCGCGCTGTGTACGCTGCGTTTACATCCTCGACCCTTGGTTCGCGGCCTCCTCCTCGGTCGGGATCAACCGATGGAGGTGAGGGGCCCCCGGGGCGGGGTTGTGGGCTGGATTAGGTGGGGTGGGAGGACGCAGCCAGGCCTCTGGGGCTCTCGGCAAAGAGCCCCCCACCCACTCCAACAAAGAAGGGGAGGTCCTGCTCCCCAGTCCCCCGAGGACCGGAATACCCTGGCCTGGGGAAAGTGGGGCAGGGAGACCGAGCCTGGTGTCCAGAGGAGAATTCATGACCAAGTAAGCAATAGTCATCGAACCAATGGCTTGGGTGGCCCAGGCCTCAACCTCTGACAGAGTACTTCCGCACTGTGTGTTCACTCTGGGCCTCAAACATTCCTGTGGGGCAGAGATCATGATCTCCGTTGTGCAGATGAAACTCTTAAAACCCCAAGGACACAAAGTTGACCTGCCCAAGGTCTGGTAGCCAGTAAATGGCAGAACAGAGACTCCTGATCTAGGGCTCCTAGGGGTGTGCTGAGGGAGGGGAGGAAAGGGAATATCATGGTGTGAAGGTAGGATCAGGTTTCTGAATCCATTCCATGGAGATGGTTTCACTCTCCGTGAATGAGCGCATTGCAGGGGTCCTGAAGGTCACTTCTAAGCCTCTGGTTTGTCTGAATCTGCCCTGTCACCCACCCTGGCTTCCCTGGCTTCCCTCCCCCAAGACTGCCCTGCCTCTGAGGATGTTTAGGGACTCTGGCTTAGCATTAAATAAGGCTAGTGCTGGTCTCTCCTTTATTATAGATAAGTGCCTTAAGGGCACGTTCAGTTGGTGGCACAGAGTGTCCTGAGCTAGAAAGCAGCATTTAACCCATTTTGGAGAATAACCTTAGCAGTTTATGAGCTTGATAAAAGACAAGAAAAGGAACCAAAGTGTCACTTCCACAACTCCTCATGAGACTGATTTTAAAGGACAGTTGAGCCAGTATAGATCAGACTTTTATCAACTGATGTGCCAAGATTAGGGAGCAGGAAAGCTGTGCTATTAAGGGACCCTCATTGATGACTCCCAGAAGATGGAGTCCAGAGGATCATGGGAAAGGAGTAACCGGTAGGTAGTTGATTATTTTCTCTGTAACCACTGTTGAACAGAACAGAATTTTGAGACATCGTGTACCCATCTCTTCATAATACTCAGCAGCCATTTGTCTTGTTTGCTTGTGGCCTTATTGCACTAATGGACAGGGTTAATTCCAGGATACATTGGCTTTCAGCACAGCATTCTTGCCTCTTCCGGGTGTGCGCTGCTGGTCCAGGAGAGTGAGTGCGCCTTGCGGTGGGTCTGTAAAATGCCCCCTTCTGCCCCATTTATGCAGAGGGGATGACTAAAGATAGTCCTGTGGAGAGCCTGCCCACACAGTTTTCAGCCTGTTCTATTGCTCTGCCTCTGCTCCAGTTTCCATACATAGGAGCTTGGGTTTGACAAACATCTTCAAATGGCCAACGCCACTGTGAACATTTAACCAAGCCTTAGACTTTGCCTCTCTAGTGGCAGTGTGCCAGTCAGAGCAGAGTCAGTGGAATCAGGCTACTGGCTTGTTACATTGTCAAAGAAGTAAAGAAGGAGTTTCTTCTTTTTGGGCCTGTGGAGGATATTGCCTAGGACTGCCTTCTCCTTTGTGGTGACAAAGATTTAAAATAGCAGCAACAAAAACTGTTGTTGATGAAACTCAGATTTGCTAGGAACAAGGTGTTTATGGATTTTTATGGGTCACCCTTTTGTGGCTGTGCCTTCCAACCAGTGAAAAGAGAAAAGGTACATGACAGCTTATGCCTGAGTCAAATCCTGATATCAGAGGCCATGTAGGAATGCAGATATTAAATGAGCAATGATTTAATGCTCTAGATCTGCTAGGGACATAGCAAGTGTAATGTCCAGAGCTCAGGAGTCTATTTTAATGGAGGGAGACAAGTAAACAACCATAATTTAGTAGATCTAAGAGTCATGAAATAAAGAAAAACGGGACGGACCAGAGCAGTGGTGCTCAATCTTGCTGCACATGGAAATCTCCAAAGGATCTTTAAATGGTGCCCAGGGTCCCTCCTCCCCCAATTCTGCTTTAATTGTCCTGGGTTATGGCCTGGGCATTAAGGTTTTTAAAGCTCGCAGGTGCAGCAAAGCCTGAGAAGCACTGGACTAGAGAACCACAGCCCTGAGCCCGATAACTTGGAAACTGTGTTGCAGTGCATTGACAGGAAGCCTAATTAGGTTTTTTTTTTTTTTTAATTTTAAAGATTTTATGTAATTATATTTAGAAAGAGGGGAAGAGAGAGAGTCAGAGAGGGAGAGAGACATCCATGTATGGTTGCTTTTCACCTGCCTCCAGCCACAGACCTGACTGGAAACCTGTTTTGCAACCTTGTTATGTGCCCTGGCTGGGGAATCGAACCTGCGACCTTTGGGTTCGCAGGCCGGTGCCTTATCCACTGTGCTACCAGCCAGGGCCACTAATTAGTTCTGACATTCAGAAGAAACAGGTGAATGATACAACACAGGGTGGATATGATAACTGCTCCTGGGTCTAGAAACATTCCTACTACACCCACATCCTCTCTGCTCCCATGATCAGATCCAGCACAGAGCTGCAGACTGTTCTGTGCACCGGGTTGGGGGTTGGGGAGCGATGGAGCCAGCAGTACCTCTGCATAACTGCAATATGTGTAATCTTCCGGGAGTGATCTGGGAGAATTGTGCTGCAGCATGACATCCTAGCTCTGCGAATGCCTCAGCTGCTGCCTCCGAGACAGACACCTCCCTAGAAAGTGTGGGCCCTGAGCCATCTGCAAGAGTTGGGGGAAAGCACGATGTGCGATCTCTATTATCCTCCTGCACATCCTACGCTGCCCCCCCCCCCACAGCATTTTTCTGCAGATGAATCAGATTCAAATAACCATGAATGGCACTTTCAAAGAGTAAAAGAGTACAGAGAAAGACAACCAAGAAATAGGTATATTTATTAGTATAGGGCTAGCATACTCCAGGCCTTGGTGGTCATGGGAAATTTATGAGCTAGTTGTACCTAGATGAGCCTCAGGATGTTTTTTGTCAAATACTAGTTGGCCAAGCCCTTTGCCATTTTCCCCAGCCCCACCTTCCCCAAATATGCTGCATGTGAAAGGAGGTACTGCAGTGAGAACAAATGAAGAGAGAGAGAGAGAGAGAGAGAGTGAGCAGGCAGCTTCTAGATTTAAAATGGGTACTCAAAATAGGCCTTTGCAGTTTTTCATTACCTTTCTTTCCCTACTGCAACTTAGATGGGTAATTGGCAAGAATTAACTTCACCATTTATTTATTGGACTGGCCAAAAAGTTCATTTGGTATTTTTTCGTACAATGGTTCTAGTCACACTTGGTTGTCTCTAAGTTCATTTGAAACAATTTGGTTAGATTGTATTATGACAGTTGTCATATCAGCATGCGTTAAAAAAAAAAACACATCAAAACTGGTTAATTTTTGTGTAGCCATCTTAATATTGAAGATGGAAGAAAATGCATAACATATGTGGCATATTATGCTTTATTATTTTAAGAAACATAAAAATGCAACTGAAATGCAAAAAAAAAAAAAAAAGATTTCTATAGTGTATATGGAGAAGCCGCTGTGACTGATTGAATGTGTCAAAAATGGTTTTCGAAGTTTTGTGCTAGAGATTTCTCACTGGATGATGTTCCACAGTCGAGCAGACCAATTGAAGTTGACAGCAATGAAATCGAGACTTTAATTGAGAGCAGTCAACATTATACCACATGAAAGACAGTAGACATACCCAAAATATCCAAGTCAATAAAATGATTGGTGAAAATGAGAAAGGTGTCTTTTATTTTATGGAAAAAAACATACAGACTTTTTGGCCAACCCAACAAATCATTTCCTCCCTGGCTCTGTGCTGCACCTGTGTTCAGGAGCTTCTAGACCAGAGCAAGTTGATAGAAATAAAATATCACCCGCATTGCTTAGAATTAATAAATGAGGCAAACTGCAAATTTTCCAGAATGCCTGGTGAGAATGAGTATGTCCCTCTTCCCAGTGCTGGGAGCTGTTGTTGGGCTGTTAGCCACCTGGGTGGTTCTTCCCTGGAACTCAGCAAGAAAGGACTTGAGAACCATAGTCTACTTGTGGGAAAATTTGGTCTTCTCTGAGCTGTTCACACTGTACCGGGCATGTCACTTTATGGTCCTGCTGCTGGGGAAATGTTTCCATTTGCCTAAAAGAGATGAAAACCTTCATCTTTATCTTTCACCTTGAAATTGGGAAAGAATGAATTTATTTTTATCGGAGTGAAACTTAGAGATCAATCTCTGCTATGGGTAATGGGTTTGAGTTATCATTTTCTAGGGGGCTTAATAAACTCTCTTACTTAGGAGAAATTAATTTCTATTTATAGTCTTTGCGCCAGACTGGGTAAGCCTGTGATGTCAGCATCATAATTAACCTTGGCTTAAAGCAGAGAAGCTTGATCAAGGTTAATCTGGACCCAAAATGAATTCACTATCATCTTCCTCCCTCCTATTAACAAATAAAATGCTCAACACAGAATCTGCCATCTCTGGAGCAGGGCTTCCCTAAAGATCTGCTTCTCTTATTCTTAGCCAAAGGATCTGCCTGACTCATCTCTAGGGGTAGCCTCATGGAGTCATGAATTACAAAGTCCTCTCTACAGCTTTGGAATCCCCATTTTGGTTTTCTCCTGTACTTTCTGCTTCTGGCACCAGAGCACTTACGTAATGTAATTCAGTGGCACATGTTGTCTGATCCAAAGGGTAAGCTTTAACTCACTCAGGACTGTGTGCTCTGAATTTTGGCCACGTGAGCTCAGCTTGAAGCTGCCAAGAGTGAGCTACCAGCCCCAAACACTGGCATCTCCAATGCCCAGGCCGGTTTGCTTTAGAACGCCCCCTCATTGAAATGAAGAGAAACTGGCTATGGGGAGAGGAGGGCTCTAAGGGACCACCATAGGCCCACGCTTCAGCACACACCTGCCCCAGCCACCATTGGTCCAGTAGCAGCACGGCTCCGCGTCCCTCTGGTGTCCTGTGGAGCTGTTATCTGGCAGGCCTGGAGGTGGGCGGGGTAAACTGAGGCTTCGCTTCCCCTGGCTGCCTAAAGGCTGGGGCTCCTAGGGGCCTGTTGCCTCCCTGTGGAGGCTGCCCTTTCTGGAGGAGCCCTGCAGGGCTTGATGAAAGAGGCAAGTTAGAAGTATCACCATTTCTAGAATGCCACTGAGGCGACAGAAACTAGGATCTCAAAGAGAAAGTTTCTAGAAACAAGTTAGAAGCAAAAACAGCTAAAAGTAAAGTTGTTTTCTAGAGCAGTGCTTCTGAAATTTTAAGGTGTAAAGGATTCACCAGGGGACCTTGCTGAAATGCGGATTCTGATTCTCCAGGCCTGGGATGGTGCTTGAGGTTCCGCATTTCCACAAGCTTCCTGGTGAGTCACGGCTGTTGATGCTCAGAGGAGCAAGGGTGTGGCAGCAAAGGTGCTCCCTGCGCCTGGGCAGCCTGGCCCCAGTGCTCGGGCAGTGAATCCTGGTCAAGAGGCAGTGGAACCTGCTGGTTAAGAATGTAGATGCTGCCCTGGCCCGGTGGCTCTGTTGGTTAAGCACCATCTTATACACCAAAAGGTTGGGGGTTTGATCCCCAGTCAGGGCATGTACCTAGGTTGTGAGTTCACTCTCCAGTCTGGAAATGTATGGGAGGCAACTCACTGATGTTTCTCTCTCATATTAATGTCTGTCTGTCTGTCTCTCTCTCTCTCTCTCTCTCCCCCTTCCTCTCTCTTTCTAAAATCTATAAACATTTTTTAAATTAAAAAATGTAGATGCTGACCCACACTGCCTGGGTCACTTATTTAGGTGCTATTGGTGCCTCAGTCTTCTCATCTGTAATATGGGAATAATATGTCGAATAGGTATTTTAGAATTAAATGAGGTAATGTATGTGAAAAATAGAATAGTGCCTCATTTATTGTAAATGCTCGTTAAATGTTCATTGTTGCTATTATTAGTAGTATCATCATCATCATCATCATCATCATTTGGTTGCTGCACTCAGAGCTGGGCCTTCTGCTCCCTGCCTCAGCTGTAGACATCCCTTGTCAAAGAAGAAAAGGCTCCCATGGCATTAACTGTTCTTAAGAGATGGTGTAAGGAATCTCCTTTTAGCACATGAGGTCTGGAAATAAAGTTCTGTAGAGGACAGCTGGAGGCTAGTTTTCAAATGTGCATGTGAGCCTATTTACAGCTCCACATAAAGTCCTGTGCAGCCTGGTGGACTGTGAGGGAAGAGGCCCCAAAGTGCATGGCAAGGACATTCCTGGGAGCTGCAGATGGAGGACCATCTGTCCTGGGATTGTGCAATTTGTCACTAGTTACTCCAAGCATTCTGTTTGGCAGGGCCCAGGTTTCAGGTGGCACGAGGCTATTTCCGTGGTTCTTATCCTCCCGAGGGGGAGTGGTGAGGTTTGGGAGGAGGCTAATGCAAGGACTAGTGCGTCACTCACCTCTTGGCTTCCCTTTTCTGAGGGTGTCAGCTTTTCGAAAACAAATTCACAGAGGGAGAGCTTTTGATTCAGGCGGTCAGTCTCCTCCCATCTAACCCCTTGGAGGTCAGCCTCCCACCCCCACCCCTTGGAGAGTCTGCAGCTTTGGGCTGGGCCTCAGCTCCTGCTGGAATGTGGGTCTGCGGCGTTCACCGCAGTGGGCGTGTCCTGCTGCGCGCGTCAGAGGCAGCGGTGGGGGCTCGTGCTAGCCGGCAGCCTGAGAACAGGGAGAAGTCGCTGCTTCTGCAGCCTCCCCTAGTCAAGGAATGTGATGTGTGGTGAGCAGGCACAGGGTTTCATGCTCGGAGTAAAATCTGGTGATTCCCCTGCTGACAGAGATGGGTAGGAGGTGCTCAGGGGTGGAGAGCAGGAGTCCGGCCCCTCAGGCTTCGTTCCTGAGACAGAGCGAGTCCAGACACACTAGGGCCTGCGGATCTCAGCCTCTCCAACAGAGTTCCTACCCCCGCCTCTTCGCTTAATTAATACATGTGATCTTAGGCAAATGAATGAGCCTGTCTGTGCCTCATTTTCCTCATCTGTAAAATGAGGATAGTTTTTCCCTTCAAAACGTGTTGAATCCTGCTGCTGTGGGTGGCTCAGTGGATTGAGCATCAGGCTGTGAACCAAAAGATTGCTGGTTTGATTCCCCGTCAGGGCACATGCCTGGGTTGCAGGCCAGGTCTCCAGTGCAAGAGGCAGCTGATCAGTGTTTGTCTCCCTTTCTTTCTCCCGTCCCCTCTCTCAAAAGAAAAATACAGTAAATAAAATCTTGTTAGGAACATGTGTTGAGAATCCTGACCTGTGTGGCTCAGTTGGTTGGACATCATCCTACAAAGCAAAGGGTCGCTGGTTTGATTCCCAGTTGAGGTACATGGTCAGGGCGTGTCAGAGAGGCAACCCATCAATGTTGCTCTAGCACATCGATTTTCTTTCCCTCTTCCCCCCTCCCTCTCTCTCTAATAAATAAATAAATAAAATGTTTTTAGAAATGTGTTGAGAAAATTAAAAATAAAACACACCAAACATGCAAAGCAGATATATGGTAACATTGATAACATAGGTTAAATTCCTGGGGACACAGGGGGAGGAGACTTTTTACTTTGTATGCTTCTATAACTTGGGCTGTGAGCTATATTAATAGTTATCTGTTTAAAATGTTAACTTTTTAAATTTTATTTATTATTTTTAGAGAAAGGGGAAGGGAGAGAGTCAGAGGGAGAGAAACATCAAGGTGTGGTTGCCTTTTTCAACTGCCTCCAGCTACGAACCTGGCTGGACACCTGGCTTGCAACCTGGTTATGTGCCTTGGCTGGGAATCGAACCAGCGACCTTTGGGTTTGCAGGCCGGCGCCTATCCACTGAGCCACCAGCCAGGGCCCTGTCAATTTTATTTTATTTAAAAATAAACCACATATCGTTAAATGTATTGACAGAATTTCTCAAAAAGGTGATTGTGCCTAACTGAACAGCCAGTAAATTTTTGTGGTCATACAAAATAAAAATTTTAAACCATGGTGATCTAGCTCTCAGGCTAGGTCACTTGAGTATCTGGAGCCCCATCCTTCCCCAACCCAACCCCCACTCCCAAAAGCATGGGAAGATATCCTACACAGAAGGACCCTCTAAGGCCTTCTTCTTGGCATGAGAATCTGGTGGCCAGAGCCCTGAAGAGGCCTGGAGAATGAGCCGCCTGCCAAACGCAGCCCTGGGGAGTGAGGACCACACTCAGGCTGTGGGCTGTGGCAGCAGGCATGCACACAGCCCAAAACATGACCACAGAAAGGCAGGGTGTTGGTTGTACAGGGGTAGGTAGGATTTCTCAGGGCTACTGCAAGTCCCTGCTAATAGGATACCAGGCTTCCATACCACACTGCTTCCCTTGTTTTCCAGATGGCTTTCTCATCTGATTCTGATACTGACCTTGTGATGGGCGGGGGGGTAGGGGGGGTGGGGGGGTATTTACACACAGGCCGAGAAGGAAGAAGTGACTTGTTTCTGATCACAGAGAAACCACCAGAGTAGGAGCAGCTCACATTTACCCTGGGTTTTCTTTATGCCAACCGCTGTCCTTAATGTCTTTCAAGCATTATTTGCTTCTGTTTCTTAGCAATACTAAAGTTGATGTTAGGTAGGCACTAATGTCCATTCCACATTGCAGATGAGAAAAGAAACTAAAGAGGTTAAGTTAACCGCCTGAAGTTATGTGGCGAAGTGGCAAACCCTGGATTTGGTACCAAAGATACTACTTGTTTGACATAATGGCAGGCCACCTTCTTCTCTTTCCTGCTTCGTGTGGAAAGAGCAACTCTTTCGTAAAAGGCGAAAGATGTATGCGACCTGAAGAGAAGCCAGAGTAGGAGAGAGAGCGACTCTTCAGGATGTTGCCACTAACATGGCCTCTGTGGGCTCCTCAGGTTCCTCCTTCAGTCTCTGGAAGATTTGGACACGAGTTTAAGGAAGCTGAACTCCCGCCTGTTTGTAGTCCGGGGACAGCCCGCTGACGTGTTCCCAAGGCTTTTCAAGGTAAGTGTGCAGAGCCTGAGAGGAGACCCTGAGGTTCTGCTCCGCAGGGTGTCCCCGCAGACTGAGTGAGATGAGAGGTAGGCTGGCCTGGCCACCCTGCTGGGGGAGTTGGGAGCAAACGCAGCTGGTCAGTCTGCCGACAGACTGAAACTGTGCTGAGGAAAATATTCCGTGAAACCAGCGTCTTGTTGGAAAGTTCTCAGTCCATGTCTCAGTCCGGACATGGGTTGTGGCAAGTTATTCCACCTTGGATGCTTCCTTAGCTGTTTCCTTGGCTCAGGCCAGCAAGACGTATTAGAGCTCTTCCCACGCCAGGAGTTTGAGGGTGAGGTTTCCTGTTTAGTAAGGGGGGTTTCCTATCTTTCTTTACTCTGCTATTTGGGGAAAAAGTCAGCCTTTGGTGCAGGAGAATCACACTGAAGGAGAAGGTCAAGGAAGGCTTTTGTGGAGAAGGTGTCATCTAACAGCATTTTGACATTCACAGGGTGACGAGTATTTAATGATGCCATCTGTGTGACCTGCTCAGCCTGGTACTTGGCTCACAGTCAGGGCTTCATGAATGTTACTGCTATTACCCTTGCATAGGCGACAGTAAGCCCTGTTCAGGACTCACCCTCGGCGGGGCTGAGTCAGGACCAGACCGGCCTGTGCATGGCCAGGACCTCTGTCCCAAGGGGTTCGGAGTTTTAAGTGACCATGACCAGAGACTTTGGTTGGAATATGATATTCATTTTGCTCGTTGCATGCTCCCGAGCTTTCTGTGGGTTATCTGTACAACCTTTCACAGAGCAGCTTTCTAGGAATCTGGAAATTTCTATCAAAAAAAAAAAAATCTCAATACTTAGAAAAGAACCCTGCCTTTTAAAAAAGTGGCCCCTTTAGTTTGATTTCTGTGACCTCTGGACTGAGGGTTGTTCCTCCTTCCCTGACTCTCTGATAGCTGGTGCTTGTTAGCTCTGTTTGTTGCCGGCCTCGGGACTGTTGCTATGGAAACCATTAGAACACTTCACATAGTACAAGGCTGCCAAGAAAACTAGGCCAGAAGTTTGCAGCACAGCCCTGGGAAGGGCTTGGCGAGCAGGAGGGAGGTGGCAATCCCGTCCCCCACTGCCTCCACTGGTGAGTCAGTGCCTCTTTCTGGAATGGGGGCTCCCCCAGAGCATTGTATTTATAGCCTTCTGCAGCACTCCCCACTTCAGGGGCACAGTAGGTTCACAGGGAGACCCCCAGCCTCGGGTTCTGATGGGGCCCTGCTGTCCCCTCACCTCAGAGGCAGGCCCTCCTCAAACCCTGTGAACCTCAGGCTATTTGTGCCCCAGGTCAAACCATTGTCCTTGGCGTGTCCTGCAGCCCCTTCTGACAGGCCTCTGGACATGCTCAGTTTCTGCCCAGGAAGGTGCTGCGGGCCCAGCTTTCCCCTCCTTCCCAAACAGTGTTTAGCATAACATCCTCTCTCCACAGGAATGGGGGGTGACCCGCTTGACCTTCGAATATGACTCTGAACCCTTTGGGAAAGAACGGGATGCTGCCATCATGAAGATGGCCAAGGAGGCTGGTGTGGAGGTGGTGACCGAGAACTCTCATACTCTCTATGACCTGGACAAGTAAGACATGGGTCCCAGGGGTCAGGTTGCCAATTAGGGAGTTGGCGCCTTCAGTCCCTACTGATAGAACTCAGGGAGGTTTATTAGTAGGGCTACCTGGCACGTAAGGTATGGAATTTTCTAGAAGCTGGAGGAGAATGGATCCAAGTTGAGCCACAGAGAGCTTTACCTGATTTGAGCCCAAAGAGGCTCATGAGGCCCAATGAATGGAAGACATGAGCACCCACTGGCGGCCTTCATAGATCTGTGCCTGTTACGCGCGGTCTTATCCACTCCTCACACTCCTACTCCTGACCTGCTCCCCAAAGGCTGCCCTCTGACCTCCGTGGACCCCAACTGTCACCCCTCCCAAAGGATCTCTGTTTCTCATAGGCCCGATGTCTGTACCTAGTATGAGTTTGCTGGGCTCCCCCGCCTATCTGGGTTTCCAGGTCACGCTTTTAGATGTTGCTCAGGAGACTCTAGCGGTCCCTGCAGGGAGCTAATAACTACAGAGTAGCAGCCCCTTCTCTGGGGACAGGCCTCCGCTCTTGCAGAGATTCTAGGAGGAAACCCTTTCCTCCTTTTCTCTGGCTGAGCCTTCACCCCTCCCGTTGCTGCTGCTGTCGCTGCCAAGCCAGCAGCCACCACTTCTCCCACACCCATCTCCCAACCCAGTGGTGGCTGCCAAGAGGCTGGGTCACACAGCTCTGCATGTGAGCTGAGCTCTCCGGAGGCCCAGGGGGCCCTGCTGGGTGTGGAACTCCTCCTCCTGCCACGTGCAGCGCTGTGCTGCGGGGAGGCCAGTGCAGGGGGAGGCCAGTGCAGGGGCGGTACTGCAGCCAGCCTCCTAACTCCCCTAGTGGAGCAGACCCCGGAGCCCCAAACCGAGAAATGAACTCACCTGGCCAGCCGGGTCGCGTAAGCGGCTTCTTGGCCAACAGCAGCTCTGGGAATCCCAACTCCTCCTTGTATAAACGGCCTCAATTCTCCACACTCCCCTGTATCTTTTCTTCTTACCTGAGTGCAGCTAAGTTTCCCTTCCTTGTTCATGAGAAAACACTGTGAATTGCCAAATACAATTCAAATATTAGCTGTTGCTATTAATAACTGCAGCCCCACCTCTGATTTAGGAAGTGTCTGCAGCCCTCATCAGAGAGCTTCTTTAAAGCTTACTTGGGGCTTGGACAGCCAGGCTGAGCACCAAGAGGCCAGTGGGGGACTTTTTGTGGTTAGAGAAACTGGTCAATCTCTGTCGTTAGGCGATTCCACATCAACACCAGGGAACCTGGAACTGAGTCCCAGATTTGGCCCTGCCTTGCTCCATTACCTGAGGCACCTGCTCCATCTCTCTGGGCTTCATTTTCCCTCTCGGTAAAATGGAGGTGTAGCTTCTCTTGCCTGTCCTCTCCACTTAGGGGTGGGACCTGTGAGCAGATAAGGAAAGGTACCCTCTAAGCCTCCGAAGTCTGGGTGGGCAGGGACCTGAAATGAAGGGCCTGGAAGTAACCTTAGCTGTGCTTTGGGATTCCCAGGATCATTGAGCTAAACGGACAGAAGCCACCCCTTACCTACAAGCGCTTTCAGGCCATCATCAGCCGCATGGAGCTGCCTAGGAAGCCTGTGGGCTCCGTGACCAGCCATCAGATGGAGTGCTGCCCAGCTGAGATCCAGGAGAACCACGACGAGACGTACGGCGTGCCCTCCCTGGAGGAGCTGGGTGGGTACTCCCGGCCCACACCTCGTAGGCCAGCACCTCCTCTTTTGTAAAATACCTTAATCGGTTTTTTCCTTCTTCGTCAAAGTAACGAATGTTATTATAGACAGTTTGGAAAGTATAAAGAAATGAAAATGGAAATAACAACCACTATTACCTACCACTCAGAGGTGACCGCTGTTCATTTTGGAATATGTCCTTCTGGTCTTTTTGTCCGTTTGTGGCCATATATATAACTTTATGTTTGTAGTTCATGCCCCTTTTCTACTTTTCTCTCTCAAATGATGTAGGTACCGACTGGCGCTGGCCCCAGTGGGCTTTTCCATAATACCAAAATAATTAATAATGCTTCTGTCGAAGCAGAGGAGGTCTCTCAGCCTCTTCGGTTATTCACTACAGTCTTCCTCCCTTTCCTCTTCCTCCTCTCGCCTCCATTTTCTGCTCTGAGCAAAGTTAGCTTCTCACCTGAAAACCAGTTGTCACCGACTAACCTGAAAGGGTGACCAGTCCAGAATTACTCTAATCTGCCTGGAGGGAAGGGGAAGTAGCTGGGATGGGAAGGCAAGGGAAAGGAGGGGAAAAAGTCACAGTGGGCAGAGAACCAGGATGACCTAGAAAACACTGGAACGTGACAGATGCCCTGAGCCCCAGCAGCACCAAGAACACTGCAGTCCGGTGCTTAAGGAACAGACGTGTGTGCCAGGACTTGCTGAGCAAGCACTGGGAAGGCCCAGCCTCCAGTCCCATGACCTGCACCTCCTCTTGCACCTTGCAGGGTTCGCCACTGAAGGGCTTGGCCCAGCTGTTTGGCAAGGAGGAGAGACAGAAGCTCTGGCCCGCCTGGATAAGCACTTGGAACGGAAGGTATGGCCCCCATACCATGCAGTTGGGGGGAGTATGGGGTCAGGTTCATGTCCCTTAGTGCCTCTTAGCTCAAAGTGGTTGAAAAATAAACATCTTCACCCTCATGGCATGTCTGAGTGGGTTGGGCATCGTCCTGCAAAACAGAAGGTCACCCATTCAATTCCTAGTCAGGGCACATTCCTGGGTTGTAGGCCAGGTCCCCAGCTGGGGGCGTGCGTGCAAGAGGCAACAAGTTGATGTTTCTCTCCCTCTCTTTCTCCTTCCCTCCCCCTATGTCTGAAAATAAGTACAATCTTTAAAAAAAAAAAAAAGAAAGAAAGAAAGAAAGAAAGAAAGAAAAATTTGCCTGATGGCCATAACAATAGTAATAATAGCAGCTACCATTTAGTGAGTGCTTACCACCTGCTGGTCACTGGGCTGAGCATTTCTGGGTTAAGTACCTGCTTGCACTATTTTCTTTAATCTTTTCAACAGCCCTACAAGGTAGGTATTCAGCTCTCCATTTTGTAGATTAGAAAATTAAGGTTTAGCGCGGTTATGAAACTTGCCTAAGGTCACGTAGTAAGTAGTAGAGTAACATCTTGCTCTATGTGATTCTGACGCTTACGTTAGATTGCTCTGTTTCCTCTATGGGCATGTTCCCCTTACGAAGAGGGTGTCTGATCAGTGAAGTCCATAAGATTCATTATTTTGTGATTATGTGTCCCCCTGCCCTTTTGCTGGGTCCCCTCCAAGGCATGGATTTCCATTGGCTTGGACACAGGGAACAAATGGCTCACTTGCTAGTGAGGTAGGAATTGGCCCCCACCACCCGGGACCAGAGGAGCAGTAAAGGCTCTCAGGACTGAGAGCAATCAGCCTCCAGTTCCCTGCCTCCTGTGGCTAGTTTATAGATCTGGTCCCTATAGTCACAACTTTTTATGACCCTGCTCAGCTGGCTAGGTGATGACAATGGAACAATGGGTCAAGGAGCTAAGGCAGGCCTACCTGGAGGGGAGTGGTTCCCAGTGCTGCAGGTGCCAAGGGCCCAGCCTCCCGGAGTCTCAGCAGCCTCGAGGCAGTCCCAGTCCGCATTTGGCTGGGCTGTGGGGGAACCAGCTATCTATGTCCATATCAGGACCTTTACCCAGAGAGTGTTGGGATGTTTGAAGACAAAGGTGGGCCACGGGAGCAGATGGGTAGAGATGACAAATGGGGTGGCAGAAGCAGAATGAGACTTGAAAGTGCAAAGACCTGAGTTATGGCCCTGTGGATTATTATCACCTTAAAAGCATTTTGTAGAGGAACACCCCATAGATCGTCAAGCCCAGGGCTCCCTTTCCACGCAGGCCTGAAACGCCTCTTCTGTTGTGGGGGTCTTACGTCAGGACCCTGTAAACCCAGTATGGCCAGAAGAGATACTATGTACTATGCATCCAGGAGAGCAAAAAGTACCTGATGGACAGGAGTTGAGCCTCATTTCAGGAGGTTTATTTTAAATTCTTCAGTTCTCCAAATCTGAAGTGAGCATCTACTCTTATCAAGATGATCTAGCTACCAGGAAGACTGCCCAACAAGCCAGGCACGGAGCCTCTCTCCAGAAGCATGGCCTCCTAGAGACGACAGACATGCGACAAGGAAGTCCAGTGTGCTGAGTGATTCAGCGGATTATGGGAGCAAAGGACAAAAGGGTTATATTAATCATTTCTTGTTTACAAGTTGGCTTTTTTAAAAGGAGCTTTTTAAACTCATGCCAGTGAGAGTCCTTCAGGCACAGCTGGACGGAGGTGTCCAAATAATGCTGCCAGGAATGCAGTCTCCATCTTTCAATTCAGCCTTCCTCTGCATGATTTCACTCTCAGACAGGCTTCCCTTGACCAGTGGCAAAGGGGTCACCAGCAGCCTATTTTCGGTCTGCTGAGTAGCGCTGGAGTAAATTGTGTGCCTCCTTTCCAAAAGCTCCAGGAAAAGTCCTGGGGTGTGTTTTTATTGGCCTGGCTTGGGTCATGTGACTATTCCTGCCGCGGTCACTCTAGCTGGGGAAGGGGTGCTTTCCCTGACCAACTCCCAGAGTTGGAAGGTGGGCTTAGCTCCACTGTACCCACTGGCGCTGAGATAAGGGAAAGCTGAGTCGTCACAAGAAAATGAGGTTAGGTGCTATTACTAGAAAGGGAAGGCAAACTGTATGATCTTTACCACTGGGTTACGCAATAGCAGATGAGAACGAGCACCTCTCTATGAAAGTAACCCATTAGTTAATGAAAAGGAATGATAGAATTAGAATACCGCCATTTTGCAGCCCCCAACAATGCCATGTTGTGCATTAATAACTTGGTAACCCCATAAAGAGAGAAAATCAGGCATTTTTTGTATTTCCCCTGTAGCCTTGCTGAAGAGATAAACCCGAGTCTAACCCAGTCTCTGGTAGCAGGCACCAATTTGCAGGTGATCACAGGGCGGAGGGACATGATCCACTGCCCCACAAGCGTGCAATGAGCATGATCCAGACTATGGCAAATGGTTTGTGTTCTTCCAAAAGAGAACTGAAAGGAAAAGAAATGGCAGGAAATACATAGAATAAAAGAAACTTAAATAACACATCAACGTTTCTTAGATGGCCAAGACTTAAGTGCCTGTGGATGCACATTTAGATGAAACACACACACATAAAAAAGCTTTATCACATAAAGCCCTCCCTTCCAAATATGTGATACTGAACCAGGTTTGGCTCCCTGCCACCCAAAAAGCCAGTGATTTGAAAGGCAAGGGCTAGTGCAAGAAAAGTCAGTTTATTCGAGAGGCCACAGCCTGAGAAGATGGCAGACTGATGTCACAAAGACCATCTTTACATCTCAGTGCAGGCAGAGGATTTTATGAACAGCAAGAGGAAAGCAGAACAGATGAAGCTGCAGGGTAAAGTGGTTGGCGGGCTCTCCACTGAGGGTGCTGTGCGCCAAGGGTGCCTGTGTGCAGGGCAGCACTGTCTGCTCCGATAACCATCTTGCAGCCAGTCAAGCAATGGCCTGGTTTTCCTCATCCTGATTTTACCGTTGGGTGAGCAGATCTCCAGGAGCTGAAGGGGCTGAAATGCCTGAGGGCTGGCGTCTGCTTGCTTTGAGATGTGAGATTAATGCCTAGAATCCTTTAAGCAAGTAGGTTTTTATCCATAGGCGCAGGTGAATTTACAAGTCATCATTTTACAGAAACAATGTTAAAAGAATGGTGGCTTACCTGTGCTTTGCAAAAATAGAAAAATGTAAACCTTTTAAATGCAAGGAAGTGATTACTGTAGAAGTTGGATGAGTGGTTATCTATGCGCCAGGAAAGGGACTATGACAGAGATGAGCATTTAGATGGGTTTCTGGGGTAGCCGGCAAAGTTCTAATTCCTGGTGGTGCTTGCCTTAGAATAGTTCAGTAAGCCACACCTCTGTGTGGTTTCTGTAACTGTGTTTGACTTAACAAAGAAAAATTTTTCAAAGCAAGGTAAGCAAGGATGTGAGTAGGTCAATATACCGCATGTCAGTCAGGGGTACATAAACTAGTATCTGAGGGGTCACCTCCTGAGGAAGTGGCCTGTAGACTGAGACTTGAAGGAAGAGTCCAGGTTAACCAAGGGCAGGCGAGTGGGAAGGAAGCCGGCACTCCAGTCCAAGGGCGCTGCATGTGCAAAGGCTAAAGAGAGTGTGGTGCTTACAGAATAGTGACTAGAGAAGAACCTAGAAAGATGGGCTCCCCCCAGACTGTGGAGGGTTTATAAGTCATGTCGAAGATTTGGGACTCGATCCTAAGAACCCCAGGAAGCCCAGTGCACTTACTATCCTAAGGGACAGGCATTCTAAATGGTCGTTCTGCTCCCGTATGGAAGACTGGATTAGGCGGGGACAAGAATAGATGCAGAGAGGTCAGCTAGGAGGCGGCCACCATTGTCCAGTGTAGACATGACCTTTGCCTGAACCAGGTTGGTATCAGTAGAGAATGGAAAGAAAAGGATGATCTAAGAACTACTTAGACAGTAGAATTAACAGGACCAGGCGAGGGAGGAAATAAAGGTGATAGGTAGCCAGGCTACTGGCTTGGGCAACGAGGTATGTTTTCAGCAATAGGGAAGGCCAGCGGAAGGGCAGTTTAAAGAAAAGAGCTCGTTACACCTGAGATTCCTGAAAGCTCTCTGGCAGGAAGTTAGATGGTATGATCTGGGAGTCCAGGCGAGCGGTCCTGGCCAGGGCACAGACATGATGGTGGTCTGCAGAGATAGTCTTAGGGGCCATGGGATTGGCTGAGCTCACCCAGGAGCACAGCGGAGTGGAGGACCTAAGACAGACCCTGGGGTGCCAAGCATCAGGAGGGGCAGTGGACGAGAGCAGCCAGCCAGCTGGAAAGTTCCAGTAGCATATGGACTCTGGAGGCCACAGAATGGAGGGTGAGGTGGTCAGCAGGGTGATGTGCTGCTGAGAGGCCCAGAAATACAAGGACAGAAAGTGCCTGCGGGATCCATGGCAAGGACATCACAGAGGACGATGGTGGGAACCCAACGGCTTCCCTTTCCGTATCACAGGAAGGGAGGTCATCTGCTGCAGGGAGGTGGGGAAGTGGCGGGCTGGGGAGGAGGTCTGGAGAAGGAGTAGCGTTTGTGGTTAGTCATCATGAAGAGGGGAGGAGCATTTTAGGAGTTTAGAGAAGGAACTTAGTTATTAGACGTAGCAGAAAAACATTGGAATCTGGATCAGGAGCTAAATTCGCCCTGCCCTCTTACCTTCTCTGTAACCCCAGAAGGGTCACATAACCCTTTAAGCTTTGTTTCGTCATTTTCAAAAGGAGGTAATGACACATGCTGCCTCAGAGGATCGTTAAGGTCAAATGGGAGAACACAGTTAGCAGGGCTTCATGAAGTAAAGCACGATGCCAGCAGCAATTGATAATAAAAAACAAGACTAGCCCTGGCGGGTGTGGCTCAGTGGACTGAATGGTGGCCTGCCAACCAAAAAGTCGCAGGTTCAGTTTGCAGTCAGGACACATGCAAATAAAATCTTAAAAAAAACAAACACAAGACCTTATATGACAAATGGCCCCAGAAGTGAATGACACCCTGGGTCCCCAGGAATGCGCTACGATTCCCTCCTTTGCAGCCACTGTTGAACAGTGGTGAGAAGCCCCTGGGTAGCTGCAGGGCAGCAGCAGCCTCATGGGCAGGTGACAAGAGTGGGGACTGAGAGGGACATTTTTTTCTGAAGTAGAAACCTTTTTTCCTTTCTTCCATGTAATCACAGACCATTCAATGCTTACAGAATTCTTTTCTGTTTGTCATTTTATTTCATCCCCCTGGATGTGGGAAATGTGTCCTTACTTAATAGATAAGTAGCTGAGAGACTAGATAGCTTGTTCACCACTGGGGTAAGTTCAATAGCAGAGTCAGGACAAGAACTCAGGCCTCAATTTTTGGTCTAATGGTGGTTCCATCAAAAATTCTGCCAGCACGAGGGAGTGAAGTGAGCACCGTGTCCTGGCCTCTGGCTTTCTGTTTGGTGACCTTTGGCAAATTCCTTAATTACCTAGTGCCTTAGTTCTTTCCTCTGCAACATCCGGGACTTTCCTTTGTCCGCCTTCTCTGTCACTGCAGGCCTGGGTTGCCAACTATGAGAGACCCCGAATGAACGCCAACTCCCTGCTGGCCAGCCCCACGGGCCTCAGCCCCTACCTGCGCTTTGGTTGCCTCTCCTGCCGCCTCTTCTACTACCGCCTGTGGGACCTGTATAAAAAGGTGAGGACACAGGTCGGTGGCACTCCCCGCCTCCAGCTCAGCAGGGTGGACTTTGCAGGCCACTTAGTCACCATGGAAAGGGGCCTTCCCCCTGGCCCTGTAGGTGGATCCTGGAGGTGCTTAATGCGCCTGTAGTCCGAGAAGGTGGGGAAGACCACATCCAGGAGCTGGTGGAGCCTAGCACAGCCCAAACTGCTGATCTACATAAAGTGCAGATTATCAGCTAGAAGAGGACAGGCAGAAAAGCCGGTCTCAGGGTGTGTCCCTAGAGGTGGCAGACCTGCCTGCGACAGGTGGATGGGGGTGGAGGGGAGGGGGCAGGGTGAGACTGGCTCCAGTCCTTGGCAGAAGAGCCCAGCAGCCCTTTGGGGTTGTGTCCAGAGCCTTAAAAGAGGGAGTCCAAGAGTAGCTGCTGCTCCCATTGGTGAAGAAGGGGTCCAGAAGGCTGCAGGCAGGGCAGGCCAAAACCAACCATAGGCAGATACCCCTGTGGTGATGCTCCAATCCCCAGGCGGAGAGAGGGCAAAAACACCTTCCTGTTCAGATTCAGATTATCCTCGCATCTGCCTTGTTTCATGTTTCCCTATCCTTGCCAATATCAGAATTCTGTGGCATGGCGTGGCTTCAATGGATTTAGTGGGTAATCTTGTGATTTTAGGAAAATCATTATTTATTTCGAAGCCTGATCTCTTAATTCCCTCATGGGTCCAGATCCAAGCTATTGGACATAATTTATGTAACTAGAATCTAGATTGCACATTTTTATATGCGTGGTGATGGGAAAAGTCCCTTTGATGTTCTAGAAAGTGAAGCCAAACAGGGCCACCCTCCAGGACAGGGATTATCACCCAGGCTGAAGAGTTTGGTTCCCAGCACAGAGTTCAGCCGTGATACCTGTCTCCTGCCCACCTCTCTACAGCCATTCTCTTTGCTCAGGCCAGCTCATAGGGTTTCAGCCTGCGAGCACGTGCTGCTGCTGCTGCTGCTGCTTAGGGGTAGTCCTTCCGCGTGTCCAGGGAGTTGAAAGCAGCCAGGCTCGTGGCAGCCCCAGAGCCTTTTGTGGGGGAGGCCTGGGCCATGGTGGTGAGAGCTGGGCGGCTGTCTGTACCCACGTGCCCTCCCACCCCCAGGTGAAGCGGAACAGCACGCCTCCCCTGTCCCTGTTCGGGCAGCTCCTGTGGCGAGAGTTCTTCTACACGGCCGCCACCAACAACCCCAGGTTTGACCGCATGGAGGGGAACCCCATCTGCATCCAGATCCCCTGGGACCGCAACCCTGAGGCCCTGGCCAAGTGGGCCGAGGGCAAGACAGGCTTCCCTTGGATTGACGCCATCATGACCCAGCTGAGGCAGGAGGGCTGGATCCACCACCTGGCCCGGCACGCCGTGGCCTGCTTCCTCACCCGCGGGGACCTCTGGGTCAGCTGGGAGAGCGGGGTCCGGGTGAGTGCTCTCGCATCGGGGAGCTGGCCTGTGCCCTCTTGTCGGGCCCAGCCCCGGGCAGCCCACCCTGTGCCGGGGGATGGGGTGGGATCTCCCTGACCCAGGGAGATCCAGCTCCTCCTTGCAGGCTCAGAAGGTGGGGATGTCCGGCAGCAGGGCTGTGGCTCTTTTCTCTATGGGGCGTGTGGTAACTTGGGGGGACGGCGGCAGTAGGTGCCCAGTAGGCTGACGTCCACCCCACCCCGTCCAGGTATTTGACGAGCTGCTCCTGGATGCAGACTTCAGCGTGAACGCGGGCAGCTGGATGTGGCTGTCCTGCAGCGCTTTTTTCCAGCAGTTCTTCCACTGCTACTGCCCTGTGGGCTTTGGCCGCCGCACCGACCCCAGTGGTGACTACATCAGGTGAGGGCGCGGACCAGGCTCTGGCTTCTGGCCGCTGTGGCCTCCTCCTGGGACGGGTTACTCCCATGCTTTGAACGGGGTCCGGTGTGCCGATGCGTTGCCCAATGTGTGTTTCAGGCGATACCTGCCCAAATTGAAAGGGTTCCCCTCTCGATACATCTACGAGCCCTGGAACGCCCCGGAGTCGATTCAGAAAGCAGCCAAGTGCATCATCGGTGTGGACTACCCGCGGCCCATCGTCAACCATGCCGAGACCAGCCGGCTCAACATTGAGCGGATGAAGCAGATTTACCAGCAGCTCTCTCGCTACCGGGGACTCTGTAAGGAGCCACGACTTGCCCGCCAGCCCTCGCTCACTAAAAGGAAGGGTGGCACCTGTGGGCTCAGGGGGCTTAGATGGGGATTTCCAGAGATGTCCAAAGGAGACTGGGTGCTGTGTCCCAGGCTGTCACGTTGACTTGCCTTCCCATGGCACAGGGTGACCCTCGGGGCTGGATCAGGGCTCCGAGTAGGTGTGGGAGGGGCTGGACCTCAGTGTCACGGCCCAGGCCCCCCCACCTTGCTTCCACCTACCCTGTACCCTCTGCAGTCCTGTGAGAGCGCGTTGATCACGCCCCTGCCTCTCTCCAGGTCTGCTGGCGTCTGTCCCTTCCTGCGTGGAAGATCTCAGCAGCCCCGTGGCGGAGCCCAGCTCGAGCCAGAGTACGAGCGGCGCAGGTGAGCAGCAGCTGGCCTGGCGGCCAGGGCCACCCTGAGGGCGCGGCCCAACCGCCACCACTTCCGTCTCTGAGGGCTGATGACAAAGGCCAGAGCAGTTTATGCCCCAGTGAAGCACAATTAATAAAGGAACCAGGCAGATCATTTCCAGTAACTGCGCTTCCGGGAAAGCAAACTGGAGGGAGCTGAGAAGAGAAGGGCTGGGGCAGGGGGGCTCCTTCAGGCTACTTCGGTCAGCGTAGTCTGAGTAGTGGGCAGAGCCACGCTTTCCAGGAACGGAGGGGGAGCATCCCCAGCCAAGGGAAAGGCAGGAAAAGCCCCAGAGGCCGGAATGAGCCGAGACCGCTCAAGGAGCAGCTGTAGGGCGGCCGGGGTGGCTGGCGCCCCCGAGTGAGGAGCTGAAGTGAGATGCTCCCGGACAAGCTAGGGCAGCAGCAGCGTCACACAGGCTCCGTGTCCACGAGGGGCCTGCAGACTCCATCACCAGTACACTGGGAAGGCACCGACAGTGGGTCAGCAGGCCTGATCTGATTTATGTTTTATTCCAGAGCGCACCCTGCCGGCTGTGTGGGGGGACAGTGTGGGCGGCAGTGAGCGCAGGGAGGCTAGAGAGGAGGCGACTGCCGTTGTCCAGGCAGGGGATGGCAGCACAGCCCAGGGGTGGCCGGTAAGAGGGAGACTTGCTCCCTCTTACCTCGGAGGTGAAGGTCCCTAAGGTGAGAGAGGCAGGGACTTCAGGGGCCCCTCTGGTCTGCTCGGCAAGTCCGGTGAGGGCCCCGCTCCCTCCTGCTTGCAGAAGCAGACCCGGGGGTGCGGACGGAATGCCTCCCCGTCAGGGCCAGGACAGCAAACAGGCAAAGCGGGTGTGCTGCTGTGAGGTTTGGGGCCCAGGAGCCGGTTCTGTGCCCAGCCGTTCCAGTGGTGCTCTCAGTGCACAGCCCGAGGCAGGGTCATCCCTGAAAGGAAGGCCGAGGGTCAGGTCCGAGGAGCAGTGTGCTGGCCTTGCATTGAGAAGTGAGCTCCCTGTTCCTAAAGAGCTGCCATTGAACAGTCTTGGGACATCTCGGCTTTGCACACAGTCTGCGTGAGTGACCTTTTGACCTGCTTCTCTGCAGGCCCCAGACCGCTGACCAGTGGCCCAGTGTCCCCCAAACGCAAGCTGGAAGCTGCCGAGGAGCCCCCTGGTGAAGAACTCAGCAAACGAGCCAGGGTGGCCAAGTCACCTGCCCCAGAGCTGCTGAGCAGGGACGTCTGAGAGTGAGTGACAGCAGCTTCGACTGGGCTTCAGGAGGGAAGGTGGGAGAGAGGTAGGGGCTGTTGGGAAACTGCCTCCTTCCTAGCCGAGGGTTAGCACCCAGCAAGCTAGATTAAACGTTGATGGGTTCCGCATGAGTTTTTAGGACTTCAGTTAAAAAATTCTACTGTTTTGACTTCCATACTTCTAAATTGGATTTAAAAGTAAACCCTTTATTTCTTTGCCAACCTAGAGGAAAAAATTAAACATGAAGCGGTGCTCTTTCTACTTACCAAAATGATTCAAATCCAGGAAAAAGAAAGCAGAGACCCTGCTGTGAAGCGGTGGAGGACATGGCCCTGTGGCAGGGTCTGAGGATGCTCACGGCCCCTCTGCCCTGTCTCCCCACACTGTCCGCCCTTCCCCTCTCTTTAGGCTGTGTTCTGCAGACTTGCCAGGGGAGGATGGCACTTGCCCTCAGAAAAGAGTCTCACTCAACCCAGCCCCACAAAAGGACTAGTAGATGGGCTTCCCATCCCCTGTGCCTCCTAACAGCCACTCCTCCATTCTCACCGTTCCTACGTCTTTGTCTTTGGTTCTGCGCCTTCCTGTTAGCCTCACCTTCCTTGGAAACCCCTTTAAAGTTGTTTTAAGAAAAAAAACACCTGACTCCTTCCCTAGAGCAAGAAGGGTCCTTTATGCCTTTCTTGGAGAGATAGAGATTGTTGTTCTCTTTGAGTCATCATCTCAGGCAGTTCTTTATGTGCCATGAATGCATCATGAGACTGGAGAGTGGTCTTCTCCATGGAGCTGATTGATGTGTTTTTTCCAAACCCTCCTGCTTCAGGGCTGGGTGGGGTCATCCGCTGGAGCATCCAGGCTGGAATGCGGTGAGACAGCAAGTGCTTGATGCTCGTGCCCTTTATCCCACTCAGCTGTTTGTCAAAGACGTCATTGCTGATGGACAGATTTGTGCTGCCTTGTTCCAGGAGCCACCTCAGATGCGGATCTCTTATCTCTTAGCTCTGTAATACTAAGCAAAGTTCATTCTGTGTTACAAATCTAGAAACTGCCAGGCTGATATTCCGACTTCCACGTGAGAATGCCAAAGAACAGAGAGGTTAAATGTCCAGGTCAAGGTTGTTCAGTAAGCTAATGGCATCTGACTCAGCATGAAACCTTTGCCAACAGGTATATGAGAAATGGGAGCATAAGGCTTACAAGACGCAGTGTGATGCTTATCCACAAGGATTTAACAGAAAAAAAAGGACAAGGATCCTATGATTCCTAGAGAATGATACAGGCTGTACAAACTTAGCACACAACAGCTATTGGTGGGCTGGAGTGACCAGGGATTACAATATAGAAGTTTACACTAGGGGGCCTGATGGGTGAATTGGATTTAGGGGCCATTTCACACAAGAAAAACAGCTTAATGACGAAGTGAGCTTGTACAAACTCCTTAACCACTTTGAGATTCAGTTTCCTTATCTATAAATTAGATGGTTGCTGCAAAGGTTATACGATTAAATCTAACTGTCAGTTAGGAATGTAGGGGCTACTGGGAATAGAGAACCTGACTGCTATTATCTAAAACCAATAGGGATTTATTTTCTTACCTAACCAGAGGCCCAAAGCCAGGTGCTGCTGGTTTTGGTTTGGTGGCTCAACAGTGCCAGAGCCAGCTTTCCTGAGAGTCTTGCTTCATGGACTCAAGGTGGCTGCCACAGCGTCAGCCATTGGTTTCTCATCCAAAGCAGGAAAGAGCAGGAACAGCAGAGGTAGCTGCACTCATTCGCTCAGTAAACATATATTAAGTGATCACAGTTTGCCAGGTGTTGGGATTATCGGCATTGGGATAGGTTGTGAACAAGACTTACAAAGGTCCTTTCTTCTTGGGTACTTGTAGTGGGAGGAGCCAGGTGATAAATAAATAGACATAATATGTCAAGAGGCCCTAAGTGTTGTAATGAAAAAGTGAAAGTTGGAGAAGAAAGAAAGTAAAAGTTAGGGCACAAGTGGAGGTTGCAGTTTTACGTTATAAGGGTTGTCAGGAGGTGCCTGTCCTCATTTTATCAAGAAAATAAAAGCTTTCCCAGAATACCCTGGCTCAGCTTTTCACATTGGTCTCAGGAGCCAGAACTGAGTCATGAAGCTGCCCCAAGAGCGGAAAGAGGGGTCCTGCTTGTCCAGATCAGTTTAGGCCATTGGTTTTCCAGCTCGAGTGAGCAACAGAACCCTCTGGAGAGTTTGTTAAGCCACAGATCGTTGGGCCCACTCACAGGACTCCCGATCCAGTAAGTCCAAGTGGGATCTAAGAATGTGCATTTCTGGCCTGGCCGGGTAGCTCAGTTGGTTAGAGCATCGGCCCCGTCCACCAAGGCTGCAGGTTTGATCCCTGGTCAGGGCTCATATGGCATCAAGCAATGACAAAATCTAGAATGTGTGGACAGCTAAGAGCGAGTGATACACAAGCACTTAGCCCAATGTCTGGGTAAATACCCAGGAAATGGTAGCTATGATGATGATGATGACAAAGATGGTGGTGATAATGGATATTGCTCTCATTATTTCGAAAGAACATATAAGGCTATATAGTGGGGCCTGATTATGGAGCACCGTCAATGCCAGGCAGATGGGTCCTTGGTATACTCTGTGGGAGCTAAGAGCTTGTGGAACAGGGGAGGGAAGTGATCAAGCCAGCACTTTCAGAAGATTAGCCAGGCATTAAGCTGAGACCTGTGGAGGAAATGGTGGCGGGAGTGGGTCAGCTAAGAGGCTGTAACAGTGATTTCAGGTGACATGACGAAGATGCAGAGGTCAGTGCCTATTTCTTGCCTTGTAGTCTAGGAGATTGTCCGTGGGCCTATTGGGACCTGAAGAACCAATTCTCAAGGTTTACTCTGACTTTAATCATGGCTAATGGGTTGGATGTAGGGGGTCAGAGGACAAGACAGACTGGAAGAACACCCGTATTCTTTGGACACCCCGAGAAAAGAGTGCATCTGTGTTCACTGTATGCTGCTGTTAGCCCCTGGGCTGGAATCTCTTCTGCATCCTCGTCCGTAAAATAGTGTCTTGCCACCTGCCATCCCCCTGAGCAAACGCGTTAGGGAAAGAAAATGAAAAAGCATATGTGAAAAGCCATCGACTAAGTAAAGTTCACCGTGCAGATGAAATCACATTGCCATCTTGCACATGCTTCTCGGGGTGTCTGTGACAGCTTCTTCAGTCAGCCAGCACTGGGCTAAGGGGATCCCAGAGCAGCGGTCCTGTGGCAGAAGTGGATACAGTGTTATATGCAGGGGCAGGAGACGTGTCCCCTTCTCCCCTCCTCTCTGTCGGTTTCAGTTGTGTGACTTGGGTTAGGATAGTGATCTCTCTGAGATGCTTCAGCTATGAGGTGTGACTATTCATTGTATACCAGCCTGAAGTCTCCATCCTGGACCTTTCGAGGCCCTGGTCAAGCTGCGCCTGCTATAGTTTTATGATTTTGTTCTTTTTTAAAAAGATTTTATTCATTATTTTCAGAGAGAAGGGCAGGGAGGGAGGAAGAAAGGGAGAGAAGCATCAATGTAAGTTTGCCTTTCACCTGCCTCCAGCTACGGACCTGGCTGGAGACCTGGCTTGCAACCTGGTTACGCGCCCTGGTTGGGAATCAAACCAGTGACCTTTGGGTTCGAAGGCCGGCGCCTATCTGCTGAGCCACCAGCCAGGGCCTGATTTTGTTATTTCTAATGCTGAGGGCATGTGGTGTATGTTTAAACTGATCTTGTGGAAAACATGCCCTCATACCAGTAGGTTCCATGCTTACCTCAGATCCACACCAGTGTCTGTTCTGTCTGTGGTTTTATTGCAAGTGTTTGCCAAACTGAAAAATAAGGCAGCCTCCAAATAACTATCATTTTAGCTGCTACCCCATGACCCCCAAAGCTGCTGATGCTCAGGATTCCATTAGCCTCAGTTGTGTACAGATTTCTCTTATTGGTCCAGTTGTTTTACCATGGAGGGAGTAGTCCCCATGACCCATTTGCCTTTTGCTGGTACACAGTGATCTGTTGAGAGAAGCCCCATGGAATACAAAAGCCGAGGATACGTTTCCCCCTCCCTTTGGGCAGTTTACCAGAGCTTAGTTGGCCCTGGGGCTTCACTGCGGGCAACCTGCCTTACGGAATCTCTTCATAGTCTTTTTGACACTTGTTAGTTGCTGATGCCTTCTTACATGACATCAAGTACGTGGAAGGCACGGGGCAGCCTGTAAAGCGGTGCACAGAAGTGGAGGCAGTGTGCTATTCGGAGAGAGCCCCGGCCTTTCCCTCCCCTTGATAGTGTCTGCATCTGGTCCTGCCGCTCAGCGCCCAGGAGCTGTGCCTCGCCCAGTATGTCGGGGAGAAGGTGACAGCTGAGACTTGGTTACAGGCTCCAAAGTTTCCTGCAGACCTTGAGCCAGTGTGGTGTCCTCTGTGGGCATAGCTCACGTGGGCACACCCCTTGGGCTTGGATGGGGGAAAGGTGCACTTAGAAATGGGTTTCTTGTTAGAATTCAATGAGCACAGGCACCCAGGGTGCCGTCCTAATGAATGACATACACTTGGAAGGAGGCAGTCATTTGTTTATTTTGTGTTCCAGCTGCTTCTCTGTTTCTTTTATTAATGACAGGGTGAGAGAGTTGGACAATCAAAAGATTGATTTTTCGGTGCATGTTTTATGAGTTGATTTTTCCCCCAGTGCCTCTCCCCGACTGCTCTTCCATTTCCCTTCGAGCTGCTGTCATCAGCTCCCAGCAAGGCCTCATTGATGTCCCAGCCCACTTTCTGCAGACCTGTCCCTTAGCTTGAAAACAAGAACATGGGGACCAGCTAGTTGTCTGCTGACCAATCGCCCTGAGTAACTCGTTGAACAGGCCTCTGTCGTCAAGGGCGAGCTGGTACTTGTGAACCACTCAGCAATCTGCACTACACTGCTGCTCATTAAGACTTTTAGAAGATATAAAAGGAAAAAATGCAACATGGTGGCCAGAAGACTAGTAGCTGAGCAACATATGAGGCCTGTCTGTAAACTATCAAGCCAATGTCAGTGTAATTAAAACCATTTGCATGGCCGATACTTTGGGGACAGACCTCATAAATGTAAGTTTGGACGTTAACGGAAAAGGAAAAATGCTGCCAAGGGTCAAAGGCATTGGACTTAGGAATTTAAAATCAGTCTTTTGACATGTGAAACCCTTTTAAGACAAATGTTAAATCTGAGTGGTGAACACATGCGTTTTGGACTCGGGCCTGAGTTTCCTGCCTTGGCTGCGCCACCTCTGCATGACGTGGTCGTGGGCAGTCTGCTTGTCCTCTGTGGCTTTGGTTTTCTCATCTGTAAAAGTGAAGGCCGTATCTTCAGGGTGAATGGGTTGTTTGGTTGGGCAGCCATAAGAAAGTACCACAGACTAGGTGACTTAACTGAAATTTACTGTCATGGTCCCAGGGACTAGACGTCTTACGTCAAGGTGACCAGCACGGCTGGTCCTTCTAAGACGTCTTTCCTTGACTTGTAGACCGCCACCACCTCCCTGTGTCTTCACCCCTCTGAGCTTTCAAGGTCCTCACCTCCTCTTTGTATAAGGGCACCTGTCCTTCTAGGATGAGGGCCACCCTTGTCACCCGATGAGGCCCCTGCCATCTGCTGTGTGATTGGCAGTGAACACAGGGCAGTGAACATAATCACTTCTTTAAAGGCCCTGCCTCCCAAATCAGCCCCATTCTGGGGTGAGGACTGGCACATACAAGTTTGGGGGAGACACACTTCAGTCGAAACATCAGTTGGAAGTGCCTGACCCGCAAGCGCCTGGCACAAATCTGCCTCGCCCGTCGCGTGAACTGACAAAGGGCGGCGGTGCCGAGAGCCGGAGCGCCGTCAGCAGGCGGCCGGCCTCACCGCTGGCTGCCCCGGCCTCTGTTCCCAGGCAGGAGGCATTCAGGGTGTTGTCCGCCTGTAAAATGAGTCACCCTCATCCTCTAGCGCGGTACCATGGTTCTCCAGATGAGGAAATCTCTAAATCCACTCAACCGTGTTCATCTTCAGAAATCACTGGTCCCGGCTGACTTCTCTTCCAGGCATTTTTTTTCTGACTTTCCATTTCTGGCAGCAGCTGCTCTGCCTCCATTCAGAAACTGCCTTCGTCACACCTGCGCAGCACCCTCCAGGCCTAGTATGAGCCCCGCAGGGCCGCCTCCCCTCCTCCCCTGCCGCCCTCAGCCCGGGCGCAGGAGGCGCAGGGGGTCTGCAGGGAAGACTTCAGGCACCCAGCAGCAGCCGGGCAACAACCTTGTCCCCAGGCACTGTGGCCCGGTGGCTCGCCCTTCCGGGTTCCCAGCCAGAGCATCCCCAGGGCAGCAGGCGGGAGCTCGTGTCCCTGGGCAACTGAGCAGCCTCCCGAACGCTCCTTTCAGCGCTTGTTTTTCTCTTTCAGAGGCAGCGCTGTGGCTCGGAGAGCAACGCCTGGGCGCCCCAGCAGCCACCGCGGCAGCAGAGAGCAGCCTGCAGGAAAGCTGATCCCCGACAGATCGAGCGAACATGTGTGTGTATGTGCGCGCGTGTGCAGAGGAAGGGGTGGCGTGCCCACCTGCGTGTGCATGCATCTGTTTACACTCTTGTGATTCTGGACGCTGCCCGGGCTGGAGAAGTACCTGTCGCAGCTTCGCCTCAGCCTTCAGACACCAGGCTAGAGGTCATGGCTCTGACTTTCCTCCACGACCTGTCCCTGTGGACCAGCTGCCTTGTCTCTGGGAGTTTGGATCTGCCCCTCCCCCAGCCCTTCCCCCTTCTCTTCTTACATCAGACTGAGGAGCAGAAAGGCGGCATTTCTGGTTCTCATCCCGAGCAGGGGATTCTAGAGGCAGCCAGAGCCCTGCTGAGTTCGTCCTGCCCTTAGAGGCTGAGCGGCTGGAGCAGACCGGTGCTGTCCAGACACAGTGACCTGGTCTGGCTTGCTGTTTTAAAATTCCCTGCCACTGGGTCCTCCAGACCCTTCCTCAGGCATCTGGAACAAAGCACAAGGCTGTGGGCAGATCCGAAAACTCCGCTGTCCCATGGACATGCAGCAGGACCTGTGTGCCCAGCATGGTAGCCTAGAGGGTAAAGACCGAGGGTCAGGACTAGTATCGCAGCTCTCACTGTTGCTTCCCCAGAAGCTGAGACCCAGCTTCAGAGCCAACTGTGGAGACCCAGTGCCTCCCCTAGGAGGAGTCCAGGTTCCTGGGTCCCCTGGCCACACTCCAGGGCACCGTGGTGCTGCCACTGAGCTCAGCTGACACCCCTCCAGGGTGTCACCCCTCTAGTCTGTGCTCTGCAGGCTTCTGGAGCCTGCCAGGACTGGTCGGCGTCCAGGCTGCCACATCAGCCCCACTAGTAGCTGGATGCCCGGGATAGTTGGGAAAGGTCCAGATAGAGAGCCCACCCATTCTAGCCCTTCCAGATTCAGCAGGTGGGAGGTTTGGCCCAGAGAAGCCAAGGCCTTACATTCCAGGAGCGGCCTGTGCCTCCCACCCCAACCCTCCCACTGTCGAAGGCCCGTGTTGGAAAACAGTGAAAAGGACTGTGGTCTGCTGCAGCAAGTCTTCCCTCCACCCTGTGGCCTGCACTTGAGCCACAAAGTGTGTGTGTGTGCGCGCGTGTGCATGTGTGTGTGTGTGTGTGTGTGCATGCACGTGAGCACCTGTGCACATAAGCATGCGTGCTCGCACACTTGTAGCTAAGAGGCTAGTTCCTTTTTGGGTTTTTGTCCTCACGTGTAACATTAAGCTGGCCTCTGGGCCTCTCCTCTCTACCTCCCTGTGTCCTTTCCTAGCCTCATAGCTGTTAACCCCCTTGGCCCCAGCCCTGTCCTCAGACCAGAACCCTGGGGTCAGGCCCCTGCCTCCTTCAGCTGTCCCTCGCATCAACCAGCTTCTTCCTGAGATGTGCTCAGGTTTTCTCAGCTAGAGAGCTGCTGTTAGAGCCCAACTGTTGTGTGTGCGTCCGTCACCCTCACTAGAAATGTCTCGTAATTACGTGGGGGGAGCAAGGCACAGGTGGTGGTGTGTATGCAAAGCCGTGGGTGGGGAGCATCCCTGTTCCCTTGGCCCCAGTCAGGAGGAAAGAGAACTGGGGACTACAGTCAGAAGGGGAAGAGAGCAAGCCTGGAAGGGCTGGTCTGAGAAACAAAGGGCCAGAGTCACTATTTACTTAGCACCTTTGGATATCAGGATGAGTCCCTTTTCCTGCCTATTTGATGATGGCTGTTTTCCCTAAGGTACAAGCTGGCCAGACCATGCCCCCCGGCTTCACCATCCCTGGCATGCTGGCCCATTCCCAGTGGAATGGAGCAGCCCATTCCCAGAGCTAGGGAGAGTGGGGGAAGGGCGCATCCAATGTCCTGGAGCTCCACGATGGCTTTGTGCCTCCCTGTCCTGGCCCAGGTGTATGTGGGGGCTACTGAAGAGCACTGCCCCAAACCCTGATCCAAGGGCCAGCATGGGGAAGAGATAGTTGCAGGCAAAATGCACTTTATACAGAGATTTTCTGTTATAGGAAAGGTGTGTTTCTCCCACAGTGTGTTTGTGAACATTCACTTATTTCATAAATGTCTGAGCAAAGTGTGTTGTCATCAATTTGTGGGAGGTCTGGGGGCTGGGAATCATAAGGCTGAGGGAGGTGGGGGAGGGGGGAGATGGAGGAAGGGGGAATCCTCCTCGGTGAGCAACTGGAGCTCCAGATCTTTGGGGGTCTATCAGCCAGGATAACACAGAGCGCTCCAGACTCAGGATGAGGTATGTTCCCGAGTGCTGTTCTGCATTCTCCCAGCCTTTGACCCACTTAACCCCTCCTGCTGGAGATCAGTCAGGCCTCAGTCCATCCTTTATCTCACCTCAGCCACTCCAGTTGCAGTGAGTGGTGCAGAAGGAATCCAGGGTCTCCGGCTTTGGTTAGATGATCAAGATATGCCCACAGCCAAGCCCAGGGCCTCGATGCTGACTTTGTCTCATGTCATCTGACCAGAGTGGCCCTCTCTGTGCTCTGTGCATGGGCTTTCCTGTGAGGGTCCACCCTTGGACCATTGGAAGTGAGAGCATTAGCCTGCACTAGGGCTTCTAATGGAAAGGAGCTCAGGCAAGGCCCAAGAATATAAGCTGTCCTGCACAGAGTGAGAAAGAGGGAAGGGAATAACTTGGCCCTGGGGCTTGTCTCATTCTTGGCTCTGCTTTGAAGCTCCTGATGGCCCCCTTCCTTCTCTTTCTTTTCCCGGCTTCTATCTAATATGGTTTTGACTTGTCCCCGGGGGGCTAAGAACAAAGGGATACCTTCATTCCTGAGCCAAAGGCCCTGAAAGATGGTGTTGTCCTACACTGAGGAGTTGTCCTACCCCTAACCTGAGGATGCTCCCTAGTTGGGACAAGCACCCATTGTAAGGAGGAATATTAGCTGCTTTGGTAAGATTGCTCTCCTGGGAGGAAAAGCCAGGTGCCTTAGCAGTAGGTGGTTACTTGTTGGGCATAGTGACGGGCCTGGGCTAAGATAGCAGGAAAGGTACAGCAGCCATTCTGCTGGGTCAGGGTAGGGAAACCAAGGCCTTTGACTCCAGGTATTGGGATAGTGTCTGCAGCTCCTTTCCAGATGCTCCATTGAAGGAAAAGGGGGTGCTAACCAGCTTTACAAATAGGGTTCCACAAGCTGTGAAACACCCCTTCTTCAGAGAGGTGGGGAGGACAGGTCCTCTGGTTCCCTCAGGTGGCTAAAGAAGCCAATGAGGTTTGGCTAGAGGCTCTATGACCCACCAAAGCTGGGGCCTCACCGTGGCCAGCAGCCTGCATGTCCAGCGTCGCATGCTTCGTGAAAGAACCTCAGACCTAGCCCTCTTAGGGGAGAGACTGGGAAGAAATCACAGCCTGAACCCAGCAGGGATAGGGGTGCCGGAGGAAACAGAACCACCAAAAGAATCCTAAGAAGGTTACTATGGGGGTTGAAGGAAAGGTCCTGAGTCTTAGAATGTGAGAAGCCAGCCATGGGGTGTCCATGGGTGCAAAAGAGGGGTGCTCCGCAGAAATTGTAATTGAGATGCTAAGTGAGAAAAAGGAACATGGGAAAAGTCCTGACATGAAAAGGGAAAAGCTGAGAGAAGCCAAGAGGAAGGGTTCAGTTCATTACTGGTCATTGTTGGGGCTAAAATGGGACTTGGGTCAATCTTTAGAGAGAAGACTTTCTAAGGAGAGTCCTTAGGAGGGTCCTCTTTAGGTCAGGGGACAGGATGGGCTGAGCCCTGGGCCCCAGCGGGAGATGGGCTGTTCTCAACCTCCGTGACAACACATTTGTCTTGCATTTCATCCTCAACCATGAGAGGGACCATTGTCCCCATTTCACAGATGAGAAAAGCAAACCTTAGGACTAAGTAATGCAAGGCCACATCACTTGGGGAGTCAACACCACCTGACTCCAAACCTGTGAGCTCTGGGAGCCCACTTGGGACCCTTCACCTTTCTTCGTCTTCCACTACCCTCCTCTCCCGTCCACCGTCTTTGTCTGCTGTAGGGGACAGACAAGGGCCTTGGGGACCAGGGCCCCTCAATTAGTTACCTGATACCTGGGCGCTAAACCCACCCCCTCCAACTACCCACCCTCTCCAACTCGCAAGGGCACGGGGTGTGGAGGAGGGACTTTGCTGGAGTTGCAGGAGGGCAGAGGCGTCTGCGGAATTTAGGAATTTAGGCGGGGACTGGGCCAAGCCGCGGGGGCGGGGCGGGGGGCGACTTCAGCACCTCGGAGAGCGCCGGGGCGGGGCTAGCGGGCCCAGGGGCGGGCGGGGCGGGGCGCAGGAGACCCCGGCCGGGGCGCGGGGCTGCGGCTGGTGGCGCTCGCGCCAGTTCCGAGAGCCGAGTGCGCGGTCGGGAGCCGCGCCCTGCCCTGCGCAGGTGCGCCCGCCGCGCAGGTCCAGCCCGCCGCGGCCCCTCGCCGCGCCCCCTTCCTCCTGCGGGCCGCCGCCTCCGCCGCCGCCTCCGCGCCGCGCTCCGCCCGGATGGCCAGGGCTGTGCGGGAGAATGGAGGAGCGAGAGAGCGGCGGCCTGGGCGGGGGGGCCGCGTCCCCGCCTGCCGCCTCCCCGTTCCTGGGGCTCCACATCGCGTCGCCGCCCAATTTCAGGTGAGCATCCCCGGCCTCCAGTCCCGCCCTTCAGCCCGGCCGGATCGGCCCCGGCTCACCCCCACCCCGCCCGCTCCGCCCCAGCGCACACCCCCCAGACCTCCGGGAACAGGAGCGCAGCCTGCGACGAGCTGTCTCCTCTGGACAGAGCCCCCGGGCTTCCCCTCAGCCTCAAGTCCAGGCTCGGGGCCGCTGCACAGCCGTGGTGCAGCCCGCTCCCTCCGCCATTCCAAGTCCTGGGCTAGGAGATTCCGAGCTGCAATTGGAGGAGGGGCGCGAAGGTTGCTTTTGCCCCCACTCTGTGGCCCGGGATCTGCTCTGAGACCCCAGAGGAGGCAGGCAGGCTCGCCTGTGCCCAGCCCGAAGGCTCTCCCATAAAGCTGGGAGCTGGCTGGAATGTCCCGCGGGCAACCGGGAGGGCGCCGGACAACCTTGGTGCTGGAAGCAGGAGTCATGGCCCCTCCCCCAGCCCTGCCTGGCCAGAGGGGCCTCGCTCCGCTCCCAGGCCTGGCAGGTCAGGACCCTCTGGAGTTGGACAAGTACTGGCCTTGTCAGGTGTGTGCAGGTGCGGAAGGCTGTCTCAGCCCAGAGACCCTAGGCCCAGCTGTGGGAGGGGGCGCCTGGATTGAATGGTTCAGGAATAGCTGGGAACATTGGGGAAGGGGAACCCCTACTGGAATAAGTACCCAGTACCCCACCTGTGCTCCCCTTCACCCCTCTCCTTGCCTCCTCTCTGGTGTTAGGCCATTGGGAGGTGGATTTCAGAGAAGTGGACCCTGGGTGTCATGGGGAAAGGGTTGATGTGCCTTCTCCACAATTCCCATGTGGAGGGGCAGATGAGGCTGTGTTAGCTGCTCCAGAGTCTAAGAGAAAAAGGCCTAGACATACCCTATTGTTTCTCCTCCTAATGAGCTGGCGCCTTCTTCTCTCTTGGGGTCCCCCAACCAGGCCCCAGCTGGGCTCTGTCACCAGCCTCTTTTCTACCAGGGGGTTGCTGGCGCCCTGGCCCTCAGATGGACAGGGACCTCTGCGGATTTCTAATGGCATGACCAGGACTAGAAACCTCCCCAGAGGCCCTGAGCTGAGCTAGGGGACCCGAGGGAGGGGACCAGATGGAAGGGGCCAAGCCTGAAGGCTCTAGGGCTGGGGCCTTTGTGATTAGTGCCTCAGAGCAAGGAGGCTGAATTCTGACACTGCCTCCACGTGGCAGGGCACCGCTGCTTCAGGGCAGGACACCGGGCTTTCCCACCAGCAGGTCCCCTGCCCTACATGGAAGAACAATGGGCATAGAGACACCTGGGTTCAAATCCTTCTCCACCAATTTCTAGCTGCAAGACCCAGGCAGGTGTTTGCCCTCTCTGAGTCTCATCTGTTAGGTGAGCTAATTAACATTGATTCCTTCATGTACATCGAGATGATCCTTAACATGGGCCAGCCCTCCCTCTGCACTAGCGGGCGTTTATATAGCTCCTCACCGCTCACAGCATTTTCCCAGCGCTGGCTCACGTAGGTCTGCCCGTGGATACACGGGAACGCGGAGAGTCAGGAAGGCGGGGAGGCTTGCCCAAGGAAGCCGGAGCCTGGGGTTCCAGCCCAGATCTGTGTGTTCAGTTCACCGCTTCCTGGCCCTGCCTCTGACCTCTCAGAGGACAGCTTTGCCTCCCCTCACTGGCCTCCTCATCCCCAGGGGACAGTGCTCTCCTCCCCGCTCTGACCCAGCAGGCGGGTGTTTGCGGAGGCTGTAGTGAGAGGAGCCTATGAGGCAGGTACCAGGCAGTGGGGGTGCCCGGTCCCTGGCCAGGCTGGGGCATGGGCCGGCCCTCCAGGGCACTGCAGCCAGGCAGTGGAGACCAGGCTGGCTTGTGGGAGTAATCCCAGCAGTGTCTCCTGCCGTGCATGGCCTATCCTGTAGGTGCCAGCCCTGGTCCAGCCCCTCAGATCCCTTAACCTAGCTTGGTCTCACTGTAGGTGGCTACTTCTCTCTGGTGGATCTTTGGAGGGGTCGTGGATTCAGCTGGACTGGGTTTGGGCCCTTGCTTAGTCTTTTAAGCTGTGTGCCCTGAGCTGGGCACCTATCTCCCCGAGCCTCCGTTTCTCCTCTATGGTGCTGAGTTTGGTCCTAAGACTTGGGTGAGACAACATGTGTTGGGGCTTTCAAGGGCTCTGTTGAGCTGCATGTGTGCAGGGCCACTGTTGCTGCTGCTGCTGCTGCTGTTGTCACTTGTAAGGGTGCAGCCCCAGCACCACCATCAACTTCCAGAGTCAGTACATAAACTCTGGTTGGCCCGATGTGCAGCACAGAGTGGGTGCTCAATAATGTCTTATTGGCTCATGATTTAATGAAGGATGACATGCAGTGCTGCCCCACTGGAGTACATTAGGTAACTCAGTGCATTGTCGGAGGGCGACAGTGGCGACCGCTGATGCCTGTGTGCCCAGATGCCATTCTGAGCATGTGCTGCCCACGGGCTTTCCCACCAGAACCATATAAACAGAGGATGGTCGTTATCCCCACTTTGCAGTTGCAGAACCTGAGGTGTAAAAGGGGTAGGTAAGTGGCAGAGCTGGGGTTTGAACCCGGATGGTCTGACGTTAAGCGTGCTGTGGAGCCTGAAGGCTGGGAGCACTTGTTTATTGGTAGCTGGTTTAAATAAATATGTGGGTTTTTCTTCTGAGTATAGGAATTCCCCAACCAGTTAGTAGGCGTTGCGTCTGGACATGGTACAGGGGGAGGGGTTCGTATTTATTGTGCACACTGCTGTCATTAATTGACTTCTTTTTTTTTTAACTTTAATTTCATTTTATTGTTGCATTACATTTATCCCATTCCCCGCCCCCACTGCTCTCCCCTGCCCCACCCTCCCCAATTCCCTCCCAAAGTCAATCCCACACGTTGTTTATGTCCATGGGTGACTTCTTATTTCTACAACAAATATAGGTCTCTTCCATCACTTACAAAATAACTTTTTAAATTTAATAGAAATTGGTACCTGTTCATGACAAGCATATCTTATATTATTGCACGTTGCAGATAGTGTTTTGGTTTTATTTACTTATTTATTTTTAACAAATTGAAGGTAAGACCCTGCAGCAGCCAAAAGATTATGACCTGATGAAGGCTGGAACTGATGGTTAGCAATTTTTAAAGATGTTATTTATTTATTTTTAGAAAGAGGGGACAGGAGGGAGAAAGAGAGGAAGGGAAACATCAATGTGTGGTTGTCTCTAGCACACCCCCAACTGGAGACCTGGCCCCCAAGCCAGACATCTGCCCTGATGGGCATCGAACCAGTGACCCTTTGGTTTGCAGACTAGCACTCCATCCACTGAGCCAGGGCTGGTTAGCATTTTTAAGCAATAAAGTATTTTTAAATTATGTACATTGGGTTTTTTAGACATAATGCTATTGCACACTCTGTAGACTTGAGTAGAGTGTCAGCATAATTTCTATTGCACTAGGAAACCAAAACAATCAGTGATGTGTTTCATTCCAATATCCACTTTATTGCGGTGGTCTGGAACCGAGCCTGCGATGTCTCTGAGGTGTGCGCGTCTCTGTAAAGAAAACTCTGGAAGAGAGTTAGGCACAGGGGCAATGCACACACTGCGCTGAGTGGATGGGAGGAAGGGGAGGGACAGGAGGGAGCCCCCGAAGTCCAGTGAGCAACCTGCCCTGGGTTTGTGGGTGAAAGGCACAGACATCAGCTCATCCAACCGGCTCCCCAGTTACTCCAGAGGAAACACGGGCGGAGTGGCTTGCCCGAGAACACACAGCAAGCTAGTGGCAGGGCTGGGGCAGAACCCCAGCCTCATGACTGCTTGGATGGTGGTCATTTAACCCCCATCACACCGCCTGAGGGACGAGATTGAGGCCCTCAAGAGGTTGAGGGACCTCCTTCCTTACCTCTTCACAAGGAGACACCCTTGGCTGGCCCTTGGTTCATTCCACAAATATTTGCGCTTTGTCTGGCTCCCCAGAGAGTCACTGCACAGGCGGACATGGTCTGGCCATTGTGCAGGTGGTGTGTCAGATGGGTAGACAAGGCCTTACTGGATAGGCTGGTAGGTACAAATGACTAAGGCCAGGGGCCTGGGGGTCAGTGGGCCCGGAAAGGTCCTCTCAGCTCAGTTCTGGTGGGCGAGTATCTCCCAGAAGGAGCAGGTGGCAAAGAGGGCGCAGCAACGTGGCAGAAGGGCGCAGATGAGAGGGAGCAGCAGGGTGTCCGCTTCCCAGCCTGGCCCGAGTGTGGAGATGGAGAGCCGGGAATGCAGAATTCGGGGGCCCTGTGGGGAGCTGGCCTGTCTGCTGACTAGCAGTGGGAACAGCAGGGGTTTGGGCAGGGACCAACCACATCCAATCTGTGTCTTGGGAGGCTCACCCGGGCTGCTAGGTAGAGGCCTTGGAGGCAGGGAGACCGGCTGTCCTGTAGGTGATGAAAATGCAGCGGATGGACCGTTGGTGAGGGAGCTGGTGTAGGGGTAGAGGCAGGAGTCCAGGATGACTCTGGGCCCCTTGGGGATGTCGTGCCCAGTGGGAGAGGCTTGGGGAGCAGGGAGGTGAAATTACTAAATGGGCCGAATTTGAGTTTGGTGGTCACTGCGGGGCCCACCTGAGGGATTTAAGTAGGCAGTTGGTTCTGAGTTTGGTCTGGAAAGGATCAGGCTGGGCCCAGGCACCGCAGGAGAAGAGGGTGGGGGGAGCAAGCTATGGACCCCCGCCTAACATCGCCACCCAGGGAGACAGCAGAGCCCAGGGAAGTGGCAGGGACCAGGCTGGGGGGTGGTCTGCCAGCTTGTTTGGGTGGGTGGAAAAGCCATAGCTGTGGAGGAGCAGCCCCAGTGCTGGGCAGGACCCCCACTGAAGTCCAGGGAGGATGACCTTCAGTGCGGGAACAGGGTTGACCAGCCTCACACGGCCCAGACATGGCTCAGGTAGGATATCCGCCCTGGTCCTGTGATGTCACAGCCTTAAATTAGGTCTCTGGGTTGTTAGAACCTGGCCAATTATGGCTTAAGGCCCCGTGGATTCCACAAATTGGGTCACTGCCATTGTCCATTCTAGAATGCCATCTCTGTCCCCTGACTCTGTCTTGTATTCATTCGAAAAGTTTCCAGGGGCATCGGCTGTGGGCCTCGCTCTGGCCCACAGTTACCTGTGGTACTGTCCCGGGGCTCCCAGGGCTGCAGCAACCGCTACTTCCTTTCCCAGGCATTTATTCGGTGCCTACGGTAGACAAGGCCTTGGGCCCCATGCACGGATGAGAGCACGGCTGGGGAGTCGGTGCACACGTGCGTGCTAGTGTTTCTTGCTGTGTGTGATTCATCACACAAAACCATAGGGTCGCAGTCCGGCCTTTGCTTGCTGCGTTAGTTGCCATTTTCCGCATTAACACGAGGACTTCATGATGTTCATGCGAAAGGCTGCATAATGCCCTGGGTGGCCACAGTCAACACCCCCCTCACCCACATGTGGGGCTTTTTCGTTGCTTTCAGTTGTTGGCTGGTCCAAGGGATACAATCCTGTGTACAAGGTTTCCTACATGTGGGATTTTCTCAGGATAGTTTCCCAAAAGTCTGATCACCCTATCCCAGAGTTCTTGCTGCCTATGGGCACTAAAGAATTTAAATGTATCAGATACATGATAACCCCAAGTAGAGGTGGTCCCTTGGATTTTGTCTCTTGGGTTGCATTCAGTTTTACAATAGAGGTGACCCAGTGTGGACATGGTCCGGAAAGCAATTCCAGACCAGAGCAACCCAGCCTGACCTGTCTCCACCCAGGGCTGGGGGAGGGGGTGGGAGGAGGTTCTGCTGACACAGCTGGGCCTGGCTCATGCCCACCCCAGCCTTTCGGCCAGCCTTTCGGCCAGCCCTGCCTTCCCAGGGGCCTGCACATCCCACCCAGACGGATGTAGGTGGGCACACAGGAAGCTGAGCTGAAAGAACAGATGAAGACATTTCCAAGGGGAAAACCTAGAAAGACGTGGGACCCCCAGTGGTTCATTTGTTCAACAACATTATTAAGTACCTGTGAGGCCCCACACATGGTTCATCAAGGAAGATGCGAGCCCATCCTGTGGACCAACTGCCTCTAAGGGGAGCCCACCATTGTTCACAGAACCCAAAGATGAAGTTACAGTGACCTGGAAGTGAGAGGGACCGCGAGGGCCAGCAGCGGGGTTGTTCGGCCCGGGCAGGGACGGGGAGGAAGCCTGTGTTGAGGGAGCCAGTGGGGCAGGAGTCTGGAGTTTGGAGGCAGAGACATGGGGGTGTCGGGGGAGGGGGTTCATGATCTGGGCTACGGGGAGGAGGGCTCCCTGCTGGGCCTTCAGGTCACAAGGGGGAATTTTGGCCCCTTTCCTGAAGGGCCAGAGGAAGCTGTCAAAGGATTCTGAACTGAGGGGCGACCAGACCTGATGTGCCCTTCAAGTGTTGGCTTTGGTTGCGCAGAAGAGTGTGAACAGCCTCGAGGGGAGCCGGAGGGAAACGGGGAGCCTGCTCCTCCACAGGTGTCCTGAGAGCCACTCAGAAGCAGAGAGGGGCCGGACCCCGGCTGCTCTCCGCCCAGAGAGGCCAGCACCCAGGGTCGGTCAGCAGGCATCCTACCTCACTCCAGGAGAGCCAGGCACAAGAACGGCCCCTGGACAACCAATGGCCCGGCTTAGTTTGGCCTCGTTCAGCCAGAGCCCCAGCCCCTTCCCACTTGACCTCACTTCGCCTGCAGTCCTAACCAGGCTGCTCTGGGCTGAAGCAGCACGTGAGAAGGGGTTGGGGCTGCTGAGGGTGGACGGCGGCTAGCAGGCTGGTGTGACTGCGGAGGAGGCCGCGAAATAAACAGCCCATCACAAAAGGCACTTTGTTCGTTCACGGAGGCTCAGTTCGCAGAGGGGTGCGGAATGCAGTGAAGAGCCGGCCGGGCCAGAAGGAAGGGGGAGGCCCTGGACTAGAGGAGATAAGGTCAAGGCAAGAAGAGGGGACCTTGAGCACAAAGATAGACTCCAAAGGGCAGGGCAGTCTCGAGAGACCACGCTCCTGACACAGCCACCAAGTGTTAATATGGATGAGACCTCAGGAACATCCCGCCCGAATGCGTGAGCAGGTCTGATTGGTGGCAGTGGCCGGAAGGGACGCTGCTGAGGTCCCCAGGTCTAGAGGGCAGGGAGAGAGACCATGTCACTCAGCTGGAGGCGGCCTCCTGGTGCTCAGGGGTCGGGGAAGGTGAATGGCATGGCGGCTGGAGAGGAGAGGAGAGGAAACCTCCCTCCCTCTTCCCTTCCTCTCCTCCTCCTTGCCCTTCTCCCTCCCTGCCCGCAGCTGCCTTCCATGAACCCAGAGGAGCCTGTTTAGTTTTCCCATCACAAAGGGTCTTCCGGGTAAGTGAAGTGAGCCAGTCAAAGAAGACAAATGCCATCTGATCTCACTTATAAGTGGACCTTAATGAGCAAAATAAACTAATGAACAAAATAGCAACAGGAGCAGGGACACATGGAACACTGACAGCTGTAGGGGTTTGGAGTGGGGGACAGGATGAAAGAGGGGGAGGGTTCAGTCAAAGGACAGGTATGCACAGCTCACAGACAGAGGACAGTGTGGTGCCGGCCTGAGGGAAGGGGGCTGGAGCTGGGTAGAGGCAGGTGGGGATGGGGACATCTGCAATAGTGTCAACAATAAAAATAAAGGAATGAAAGGGTCTTCTGGTGACCCAGTGCCTGGAGAAGCAGGAGAAAAGGGCAGGAGATGGGTGGGGCAGGGGAGGCTTGCAAAGCGGGTTCCACCCGAGACCCTTGGTCAGGACCTCCCTGCCCCTTGCCGTGGGTGGGCAGGTGTGGGTGGCCTCATCTTAACAGGGGGAAACCCAAGACCTACAACACCTCATGCCTGAGCTTTAGTGTCCCCATCTGGACAACGAGCACCGCTCCTTGCCGAGGCTGCTGTTTAGGATGGGGAGCGGCCGGGCCACGTAGGTGAAAGAGTCAGGATTTGATCTCAGGGCCCTGGCCTCCAGGCCGGACATGGCAACCATTCTACTGTCCTGCCTCGCTTGTGAGAAAAGAGAAAGATAAGGAGCTCCTTCAACCTGCCCCGCTGGGGCTGGGGGTCAAGTGCAGGCTTTTGACTCCCGCCCAGCTGACCTCAGCCCCCTAGTCTGTGCAGGAGGAAACAGCTGCCCCTGACCTGGCCCCAGACCTGTCCCCAGACCTGTCCCCAGACCCGTCCCCAGACCTGCTCTCACAGGAAGTGGAGACATCCAAGTCAAGGAGGTAGAGACGAGCTGGGAAGCATGCAAAGGATGTTGTTTGACAAACATCTAGTAGGCCTGTGCTGAGTACCTGGTGTGTGCAAGGTGACCTCGCCTGCTGTGCCATCCAGGAGCACACTGTCCAGACTGCTGCTGGGAGGGAGGGGACCTGTGTCCATCACCGGCTGGGTACAAGGTGGGGGATGGGAGCCCATCCATCTTTGGAGCAAACAGAGGTGTCTGATGGATCCCTGGTTCTGTCTGTTCCACCACACCGTCTTGAGCCCTTACCTACCACAAGCAGGCAGATGACAGGGGACCAGTGGGTGTGGCCAGGAGGGCGGTAAGCCAGTGGAACAGTGGGTGGGGACAGGGGGGCTTTCTGAGGAGCAGGCCTCACTGAGCCTTCTCCCAGCAGGCGCAGGTGAAAGCTTGCATGTGCTCCATCCAAGCTCTGGGTCAGGCCCCAGGGGTGGGGCGGCAGGTGCGGGAGACACAGGGGAGCTAGAAACCTAAGATGCCAGGCCAAGGGGTTGGCTGCCTGCAGGACCCCTGAGCAGGGAGCAGAGAGGTGGTGATTCAGGCAGTTCTGCCTGATAGTGGTAGGTGGGGTGGAGTGGTGCAGGCGTGGGGAGACTGAGGCAGGTACGCCAGTGGGCAGGTCTGCAGAGGCAGGAGCTGGGCCAGGGCTGGGCAGTGAGTGGGGAAGTGGAGACTTGGATGTGCAGTGTTACCGGCAGAGCCAGGATATCCGAGGGCACCTCTGAGTCAGATACCCAGTGGTCCTGTGGCTGAGTCCGGGGGCACCTTCCCTGTGACTGTCCAGGTGGCCAGTGTGTATTAACGGTTCACTCAGTGCCTGCCACTCGGTTCTGGTCCCAGGGCCAGAGGGACCACACCGCACTAGCCAGAATGAGCAGGGCTGCTCTGGATCCTGGGCTGGGCCATCCTCCCCAACCTACCCCACCCCACCCCTTCCTCTCGCCCTGCTGAGAGTCCCTCACTGCCGGTCCCTCCGGAGTCCTCCAGCTTCTGCCTATGTCACAGGCAGCTTATTACCTTCCAGGCCACCCTTCCAGCCCTGTGATGAGGGGTCCAGGTGCCCTTTCCCTGGCTGGGGGTCGTCCTCTGCCCACAGACACTTTCCGGGTGCTAAAAACTGGAGCCCTAGGTGGGTGGGCCAGGCAGGCAGCAGAGGTGCAGCCCCCCCGCCCCCCCAGTCTGCCGTGGCTGTGTACCGCCCGGGCCACGGAAGCCTCCCTGGTGAGGTATGGGGATGAGCATGTAGCTGTGAGCCATCCATTCATGGAGAACTTCAGAGCCTTCACCCCCACTCCCATCTGGCCATCGGGCATCCTGAGTGTGGCGCTGGCCCTTTAAAGCAGATCAGGGGCTGGCTTTTGGGGGTGATCAGCCCAGCTTTCTGCTATCTGCTCACAAGCCTGGGCAGTGGGGGGGCACCCCAGCCCCTGGCTGGGGCATTGGAAGGGCAGGTGGAGCTGTCAGCATCGATTGCAGTAACCTGATCCCACCGGGGAGGCGGCAGTGACCGCGGCAGCCGCGCACCGGGCCGGGGAGGAGGCTGCGGGCCGCTGAGGGCTCAGCGGGGACGGGCCGGGGCTGGGGCTGGGGCCCGGGTCGCCAGCCGGCAGCCGCTGCCTCCTCTCCCGGCCCATGTATTTTTAATGAGCTCCCCAGGCTTCTGCAGCAGGCAGGACGCATGAAAGGCAGGCCCAGGCAGTGGAGGCCTGTGGCCCCAGCCCTGCCCTGGGCCTGGCCCCCACCCTTCTGGGCATGAGAGGGTGGCCCTGGGGCCCCAAAGCCCCCTGGCTGGGCAGGGCTGCCCATGCAGTTCGTCCTGAAGATGGATTCAAGCCCAGACAATGACAGCTGGTTGGAGGATCAGTGGGAGCGCTGGTAGGGGTGCGGCGGCCGGTGGGAAGGGGGAAGTTTGGGGGTGGGCAGCTCCACTGAGCTCTTGGTCCCTGAGTCTGAGTGAGGTGAGCAGCAGAGGGTATGGGGTTGGTAGGCTTCTCTGGGGGCTGGGCTGCCACCTCTCCTGGGTGACCTTGGACTGGGGGGGGTCTCTCTTGTTCTAAGCCTCAGTCTCTTGGTCTTATATGGAGAAAGGCTCAGAACTGTCCCTGACTCCCCATACAGAATTCTCCCACGCACATCAAACCAGGTGGAGCCTTAGGGCTGGGCAGGCAGGCACCACACTGGGGTGAGAGAACAGGGCTGGCCTGGGGTGGGGTTCTAGAACAGCCAGTTAGTGTTCTGGTGCTGAAGGGATCCAATCTGCAACCCCCACCCGGTCCCCAAGTTCCCAGCACCTCCAGTCCCCCAGCCCAAAGCCTTCCTGGACCCCATCTGTGCAGCCTCTTGTTCAGGTCCCATATCCGGGCAAGGTGATTTGTGGTTGAAGAGATGAGAGAGACCAAGAACATAGAATGGGGGCCTAGTCTGTCCTGGAATGGGCCGCACTGACTCCAGATTCCCTTCATTGCTCTGTGGCTCAAGCAGCTGGGGCCCGGTCAGCGCCTTGGGTTTGCTGCTGCAGGGATGGGACAGGGAGCCCCCGACTCCAGGCGTCCGGGGGAGTCTCTTTGATTTTTGCATCCTCCATGGGTGAACTGGCCTTGGCACCTGCCTTGATCCTGGGAGGCATTTCCCTGGCAGAGCTGAGGTTCTGACCAGCTGAGCCTTCCAGGCACTGCCTCTTGCTTGGCAACAGGATGGACAGCTCCCAGCCAGGAGGAACCAGAGAAATGTGGAGCCCCTTCCACCACCACCCCAGGAAGACTGACTTTTGGCATGAGCCCAAAACTCTTTCCCTGCTTGTTAGTGACCCCTTGCATTGGCACAGGCGGGCTCCAAGTGCCATCCTCTGGGGGCTGTGCTCTGCCTCTTAGAAGATGGACTAGGGAGACATCAGTGGGCTGAGCCGTCCCCCTGTGTTGTAACTTCAACTTCCTGTCCCCACCAGGCTCACCCATGACATCAGCCTGGAGGAGTTTGAGGATGAAGACCTCTCAGAGATCACCGATGAGTGTGGCATCAGCCTGCAGTGCAAAGACACCCTGGCCTTACGGGTAAGGGTGGGTTCCCAGGAGCCCAAGTGGGTGGCAGGATGGGTAGGGACAGGATCAAGGGTATCCGCCAAATCTACAGAGGAGCTTTCGGGGTCTGTACGGCGATCTTATTAAATGAAATGGCATGCAGGAACTGTCCAGTACAGTGCCTGGCACATCCTGGGCCTCAATCAGGATATTTGTTTATTTTGCCAGGAGTTAAGGCAGAAGGCAGCTCTTTCAGCTGCCCACAGGAAGGGAGAGGACAGGCAGTCTTGAGGTCCTGGACAGTAGCACTTGGGGCCTTAATTAAGGGAAGGCTTGGGACTACCCCAAATCCTCTGGGGCGTGGCCTTGGCAGAGAGCCTGAGGGGAGCAGGGTGGAGTCTGGTATGATCTGCAGAGCTTGGGGACAGGAACAGAGAGCCAAGGCACTCCCTCCGCTGCCAATGCACCAAACCATGGCACGTGGCCTGAAATCCTAAAAGGCCCTTTGGAGGGTAAACACAGCGTTGCTGCTGCTTTTGCCCCCATGGCTTTGTCACAGGACAAATGGCTCTCTCCTGTCCCTGAAGGTATGAATCCTGCCAGGAGATCCTCAACATCTGGGGAGCATGGGTCAGATGGGGGACCCCGTGTTGTTTCCCAACAGAAAGGAGGAGTCATTAGTCAAGAAATGGAAGCTAAAGCATGGAGCTAGGTTGCAGAGGCCAGGGCGTCTCTCAGCTCTCAGGCGGTGGCTGGCCAACGGTGTTCTGTTCAGATAGTCATTAGCAAAGGAGTTGGGGTGCTTTGTATTGTGTTGTGATCTGTTGCCCCCAGATATTCTGAAAGCTCTGCCAGGCCAGAAGAAACCAAGGGTGTGTTGGGGACAGGATGATCCTGTAGTACCTTGTACCCCAACCCACCACCCTCTGCAGACTAGGGATGGAAGCAGAAGACCTGGGGAATGATCCCAGGGCCCTCACGGTTTTCCTAAGGCCATACACCCATTCCTCTTCCCCTACTGCCCTCTCCCCCAACATGCACAGGCAGAGCCTTGAAGAGAGTGGCCCTGCAGCCAGACAGGACCCCAAGGCCCTGGGCTGTTGGATGCCTTGTGGGGCCTTAGGCAAGCTCCAGGGGGCTTTCTCACACTCTCACCTGTGAGTCCTGCCTCTCTGGGAAACGGAGCCAATTAGCTGGGAGGGAACTGGAGGGTCAGGAGATCTGTCCAAGGTGCCAGGGAGTTAGGGGCCAGCTGGAACTAGATCGCGGCTGAGAACTCTGCAGGCTGGCCTGAGGGGAGACCTCCGGTTGGGGGGACCCAGGCCCGTGGCCAGGAGGGTAGGGGATGCTACTACAGCCTGGGCAGGTGTCCCCACTTGTCCCTCCCCTTCGGCATCTCCCTTCCGGCCCTCGCCCTGGGCCCCTGCCCACCATGTGGTCCCCCCTCGCCTCAGCTGCCTGTTTTCCCGGTGTTCCTCGCTGCGCCTTCAAATACTAACCCCACCCCGTCCCCTGTGGGGCGCAGACACCTAGGCGACCCTTCGTCCCCGTGGCAACGGCGGGGCCCTCCCTCCGGCTCCGCTGACAACTCCGGTGAGGTCACCGGCCGTTGCCTAGGGAACGGGAGGGTGCGAAGAGTCGGGGAGCGGGGACCTGCGAAGGGGAGCGGAGTGGGCTGCCGGCGCGCCGGGGGCGTGGGGGGAGGCAGCCTCGCGATCCTCGAGGGGCGGCAGGGCGCAGCCCCCTGCCGGTGGGCCCGGCGCACCGTCTCTTCCCACCCCTCTGCGGCCGCAGAATGGACTCGCCTGGGCGGGGGGCGGTGCTCGGAGGCCTCGGCCCGCCCCGGCCCCGCCCCCTGACGCCCCTCTGTCGCTGCGCAGCCCCCGCGCGCCGGGCTGCTGGCGGGGGGCGGCGGCTGCGCTGGGAGCCGGCTGCAGGCCGAGATGCTGCAGATGGACCTGATCGACGCGGCGGGGGACACTCCCGGCGCCGAGGACGAGGAGGAGGAGGACGAGGAGGACAGCGCGGCGCGGCGTCCGGGAGCCGGGCCGCCGGAGGCTGAGCCTCGCCAGGAGCCGGCGCTCCGCGGCCAGGGCGGCGGCGACACGTACCGGCCCAAGCGGCCCACCACGCTCAACCTCTTCCCGCAGGTGCCACGGTCTCAGGTGAGGGGCGAGCGGCGTGCGGGGCTGCAGGGGCGGTGCCCTGCGTCTGGCCTAGAGGCGGCCGCCAGGGTGCGGTGGCCGCTGGCCGGGCGAGGCCGACCTAGGCTTTCCAAGGGGCATGGCCTGGGGTGGTGGCCTGGCCGGCGGGGGAGGGGTGAAGGGGCGCAGGGGCGGCGCAGGGACCTGCATCACGAGAAGTGGGGCATTAAGAGAACAGGGCTTTGAGGGGTTGCCAGGTTTGGATCCGGGGACCCCAGGCCGTGTCGGGGTTTCGTTTCTAGGGGACGGGGCTCCTGGTAAGGTGGACAAGAAGCAGAGCCTGGAGAAAGGGCACCTGCAGTAGTTGGTGTGGTGGGAGGCCGTGGGCAATTGCGAACAGTGGGGATGGGGAGAGGAGAGGCAGAGGCCAGTGTGAAATGTGGGTAGCTGGGAATTCCCAGCCGGCCGGGAGGAGAAATGGGAGGGGAGCTGCGGGGCTGCGTCGGGGCCTAGGGCCCCTGGGCGGGTGGCGGGAGGCCAGGGAGGGCTGAGCAGGGTGGGCGAGAGCGGCGGTGGCCCTTTGTCTTCCCAGCCGAGCCAAGAGAGGTACCGAGGCCCAGGGAGGTTGGTAGAGGGTGCAGGGGCCGGTGGGAAGGGGTGAGTTCTTTCCCCAAGACCCTCAGGGTGGATTTTAGCAGCCAGATTCCTGAATGTGAGGCCTGTGAGGGTGGTCCCAGGGCAGGGGTCCAAGCTGGGTGTGGGAAGTCTTATGGAGAGGGTTCCAGGGGCTGAGCGCGCGGCATGGGCCGTCCAGGGGCCCAGCATGAAGGGTCTTCGACAGCTCCATCTCACTCCTCAGTCATGTACCCCTGGGGTGTGACAGAACTCTTACTGGTTCATCATTTGGATGATTCATCCCAGTCCCCAGGCCAGCTGCTGGGGACACCCTTCCTGGTGCCTTTTTCACACTCTGCAGACTGCCCCTGCCCCTTCCTCTGCTCTGAACCTTCCTGAGCTTGGGCTAGAAGGCAGAGTCCTCATGTTCACACTGGATGTCTGTGTCTGGGGGTTGCACCCTGTCCACACAGAAGGCTCCTGCTTCTTCCCCAACCTCCTTCCCGGATCACCACCACACACATTGGCCATCACCACCTTTGGGGAGGCTGCTAAGAACATGTCCCTAAGGCTTGGCCAGCTTCCCTGAGCCAGGAGGAAGGCCTGCCATCCTTCCTGCCTGCTCCAGAGGGGGTTAGGGGTGAGGCCCTGGACCAGTGGTGTGGGTGGGGAACAGCAAGTGCCCTAGGGATGGCCTGATGGGGGCAGGGCCAGGGCCTCCCTGTGCCGGGCACTGTTGGCCACTTCTGTGACAAGGGCCCTTTGTTCCCTGCACAGGATACGCTGAATAATAATTCCCTGGGCAAGAAGCACAGTTGGCAGGACCGGGTGTCACGATCATCCTCACCCCTGAAGACAGGTAAGCCTGTTGGTACCCCCTCCCAGACTCCCACCTGCGGTGCCTGGTCCCCATGCAGAGAGCAAGCTGTAGACTGCAGCTTGCCCACAGCGCCACACCGCCTGTCCCCAGCCTTGCGCAGGCCCCTCTGAGTGAGCTGCAGCCAAGCGAGAGGGCGGGCCCTGGAGCCCGCGTGGGCCTCTTGTTGCGTGGGCACATTGAGTGGACGGGGCAGGCAGCCTGGGGGTCAAGGGTGAGGGCACCCGCCTTCAGCGCTGACCTGCCTGCTCTCCAGGGGAGCAGACGCCACCACATGAACACATCTGCCTGAGTGATGAGCTGCCACCACAGGGCAGCCCTGCCCCGACCACAGACCGAGGCACTTCCACCGAGAGCCCCTGCCGCCGCAGTGCCGCCACCCAGATGGCACCTCCTGGCGGCCCTCAGGCGGCCCCAGCCGGTGGCCGGGGCCACGCGCACCGAGACCGCATCCACTACCAGGCAGACGTGCGTCTGGAGGCCACTGAGGAGATCTACCTGACACCCGTGCAGAGGCCCTCGGAGCCTGCAGAGCCGGTGTCTGCCTTCTTGCCACCTGCTGAAAGCAGGATGTCCGTCAGCTCCGATCCAGACCCTGCCACCTACCCCTCATCCGCCGGGCGGCCGCACCCCTCCATCAGCGAGGAAGATGAGGGTTTCGACTGCTTGTCCTCCCCAGAGCCGGCAGAGCCCGGGGGAGGGTGGCGGGGGAGCCTGGGGGAGCCGCCACCGCCTCCCCGGGCCTCACTGAGCTCAGACACCAGTGCGCTGTCCTATGACTCGGTCAAGTACACGCTGGTGGTAGACGAGCACGCGCAGCTGGAGCTGGTGAGCCTGAGGCCATGCTTCGGCGACTACAGCGACGAGAGTGACTCGGCCACTGTCTACGACAACTGCGCCTCTGCCTCCTCGCCCTACGAGTCCGCCATTGGGGAAGAATATGAGGAGGCACCCCGGCCGCGGCCTTCTACCTGCCTCTCTGAGGACTCCACACCTGATGAACCCGATGTCCACTTCTCCAAGAAGTTCCTGAACGTCTTCATGAGTGGCCGCTCTCGCTCGTCCAGTGAGTCTGCGGCAAGAGCTGTGGGGGCCTGGGTGGGAAGAGCTGAAACCAGGGTGCTCCTGGGAGGTGGCCTCAAGGACAGAGGGTGCTCTCCCTGCCCCTCAACCCTCACCCAGAGCTGCGCCCCCTCCTCACCCACAGGTGCAGAATCCTTTGGGCTCTTCTCCTGTGTCATCAACGGGGAGGAGCAGGAGCAGACCCACCGGGCCATATTCAGGTAAGAGCACGGGGGCTGAGCTGGCCAGGCAGCAGCTAGGGACCTGCTCCCGCCTCTGCCATCACTGATTGGCCTGAACCTGTCCCACCACTGGTGGTTATCCACCCACTCGGTCCCAGGGAACAGTGCCCACCCTCTCGGGGCTCAGAGTGGGGACAGAGCAGATGGTTTCAGCGCAGTGTGGCATTTGCTGTGCTGCCAAAGCTCGGGAGGGCGCCCAGCAGACAGGGTCCCCGACCCCACACCCAGCCCACACCCCTCGTTGTTCCCCACGTGGGAGCGCTTGCTTCCCATCACCTCTCACAGCTTTATGAGTGGTTCTGGTCACTTCCTCCGTTGAGTTCCTCCATGGCAGATGTGCAAGCTGATTGACTGGTCTGCCACAGCATCGACACACTCAGCATGCTTTGCAAATGTTTGCTGAACTAACAATGTCGATGCCTGAGTGCTGGTGCGGCTCCCAGACACGGTGTGGAGTGGATGGATGGCCCGGCCAGAGAGGCCCTGTGGCAGAAGTCCTCATGCCCTCACCCTCTTTGGGGACAGGTTTGTGCCTCGACATGAAGATGAACTTGAGCTGGAAGTGGACGACCCTCTGCTGGTGGAGCTGCAGGCTGAGGACTACTGGTATGAGGCCTACAACATGCGCACGGGGGCCCGTGGCATCTTTCCTGCCTACTACGCCATCGAGGTCACCAAGGAGCCTGAGCATATGGCAGGTAGTGTTCCTTTCCTGCTGCCTGGTGACCCTGTGCTCCGGATCCCAACCACCCAGGGAGGGGGCCGAGCCAAGGCCGAGCCCCCACCCCACCCAAGGTGACGCTGGGTCTGTTTCACAATTGATTAGTGAGGCTCAGCCAGGTTGGTGGCACCCTCTGCTGGCTCCTCCTGCCATCATGTCCTGCTTGCTTTCCAGCCCTGACCAAAAACAGCGACTGGGTGGACCAGTTTCGGGTGAAGTTCCTAGGCTCAGTCCAGGTTCCCTACCACAAAGGCAACGATGTCCTCTGTGCCGCTATGCAAAAGGTACCGGCTTCCAGCTCCCCTGCAGCGAGCGGGTGCCCCTCCAAGCCCAGACCCTGGCTGCTCCTGGGCGTGGGACACCCCTGCCTGATGTTCCTGTCCCTCACTCACAGATTGCCACCACCCGCCGGCTCACCGTGCACTTTAACCCGCCCTCCAGCTGCGTCCTGGAGATCAGCGTGAGGGGCGTGAAGATAGGCGTCAAGGCTGATGACGCCCAGGAGGCCAAGGTGACCGCCCTGGCCCCGACTGTGGGCTCTCCCACCTAATCTTCCTCCTCAGCCCCCTGCAGGCTGATGACCACCTTCTTCTCTCCCTCCTGCAGGGGAATAAATGTAGCCACTTTTTCCAGTTAAAAAACATTTCTTTCTGTGGGTACCATCCAAAGAACAACAAGTAAGTGGGGTGGGGCAGAGGATGAGGTGTGGGCTGAGGGGCTGGAGCCATTCTGGCAGGGCATGGGGCCACAAAAGTGCCCGGAGGGGTCTGAGCCCCCTTGCACCCACAGACAGACCGCGGTCCTCCCACAGGTACTTTGGGTTTATCACGAAGCATCCCGCCGACCACCGGTTTGCCTGCCACGTCTTTGTGTCTGAAGAATCCACCAAAGCCTTGGCGGAATCTGTGGGGTACGCACGCGCGTGTCCCAAGCACCCAGCCCCAGGCCCTGAAGCACAGTCCTTGTGCTCAGCGCCTGCCCCGTCCTGCCCTAGCTCTGCACGCCGCCTCCAGGTTACAGTACAGTGGCCTGGGGGGCGGCCTGGGTGGTCTTGAGGAGTAGCTTCCAGACCCTTTAGCTGTTGGCCCCTTTCTTGAATCGCAGTCAGGAAACGCAGCATGTGGGAACTGAGCAGCTCCAGCTGGAAAAAGGGGAGCCCCAACCAGGGACCCCAGGGCTCCAGCTTGAAGGTTTGGGTTAAGCTCCCGTTCCGTACCCCCCGTCAGCGTGTCTCTGCCTGCCTCCTAGGAGAGCGTTCCAGCAGTTCTACAAGCAGTTCGTGGAGTACACCTGCCCCACGGAAGACATCTACCTGGAGTAGCAGCGCCGCCCTGCCCTCTGCATCCCCGGGCCTTCGGGCCAGCGCCAGGCCAGCTGGCTGCTGACAGGACGTGGCATTGCGTGAGGAGGGGCACCTGCCACCAGAGGATGGGGACGTGGAGGCCATTGGCTGAGGGGGGAGGGGAGGGGTTATGGGGAGAGGCACATGCAGTTTATTGTAATATAAGGGGTGAGATTCATCTATGGAGGACAGAGCGAGCTGCCCAGGAATTGTGGGACAGGGCCAGGCCTCTGGCCAGGAAGGATGCCTATCCTAGGAGCAGAGGGTTCTGTCCCTTTCTGGGTCTCACTTCCTCTGCCAGGGCCTCTGGCTCTCTGGCCATTGGCTTCAGCCTTAATGAAGCCCATGCCACCCCAGAGTGCCCACCCCACCCTCAAGTCCCAACCCCCAAGCCAAGGCCCTGAGCTCAGGCTGAGCCCAGCCACCGCCCAAGGACTTTCCAGTAAGGAAACAGCAGTGGGTGGAGGCGCAGTCCCTGCTCCCAGCTGTCACTTGAGTGGCCCTGGATGGCTCCACCACTAACCTCACCGGCATGCTGGCCCCTGGCAGGTGGGGGGCCCCTCAAGGAAGGAGAGGTCCCGCCGCAGGGGCCCCCTCCGGCAGGAAAATGGGGCCTCCCGACGGCCCGGCCTCTTGGCTGCTTTGGCTGCAGCCCCATCTCGGTCCTGTCACCCTGGTCACGACTATTAAAGTGCCATTTCCTGCCCGGACCTCAGTGGTGTATCTTCTTGCACCCTTCCCACTCCCAGCTCATTTCCACCCAGAAAGCCCACAGCTTGGCCGCACAGAACAGCTTTATAAGGGGTTCTTGTCACAGGTGTGTGTCATAGTAATACTCCATGTCTGGGCCGTCCCGCTTGCGCTGCTGGGCCCGGGAGAGGAGGGGTCGAGGCCCTCGTGGCCAGGGGTGCTTGGGGCGGACCCCATAGTCTAAAGGGAGAGAAGAGGGAATGGGGGGGGCCTGGTTTTGAATCTGCTGACGTCACCCTGAACGCCCCGAGGTTGGACCTGGGTGCCCTCCCTAGGACACATCTCTCCCATCAGGGGAGGCGGGGGAGGGCAGGGAGGAGACAGTACCGTCCACCAGGCCGGACAGTGGCTGTGAGAGTTCCAGGGGGCCTGAAAGTTCCTCAGAAACAGATTGCTGAGGCCTGTGGGAGATGTTGGGGTGCTCAGCGTTGGCCCCAAAGACCACTATCACCTCCCTTTGAAGCGGGGAGCAGCCCTGAATAATGGCCCCAGCCTCTCCTGTGGAGTCAGGGGTGGAGCCCAGCCCCTGCACCCCAAGAGTTACCGCAGCGGCTGGGGATGGAGGACTGAAGCTGCCAGTATGAGGTAGAGGAGGAGGCTCAGCCCCACCCTGGGGTACAGAGCCATCCCTACTCAGGTCCTGGGCCTGGCTTCCGCTGACCCTTCCCCCGCAGGATGGAACCCGCTGCCAATTCCCAGGGCCACCTCACAAAGGACATTAGTTCCAGGGCTCTGCATCAGCACCGGCTCCCAACTAGGCCAGAAACCTCCACAGTGAGGTTTGTTTTCTGTGCGATTTTACTGCCATTGTGGGTCAGCTGGTGCCAAACCACATCTTGTGCTGGTGCCACTGCCCAAGGGTTAAGGGCGCAGCACTCAGTTCACATCCTGACCTTGCTTCATGCTAGGCAGACATGTCAGTCTCTGTGGGCCTGTTTTCTCCTGTGAGGTAAGGGACACATCATGTCTCCAAGGTCTGGTACACAGTAGGCCCTTAGCAGAGGTCACCATCACGAAATCCTCATTACCAGAGTCCCACCCATCCCCACACAGCCTCCTGCTACCACTGATACCACTGCCCCTCCAGCAGCTCCACAGCCCCAGGAGGGCTGCTGGAACGGGTCCCCAGCCCCGGCCAGCTGGGAGGTTCCCTGCACGCTGACGGTCTTCCCACCAGCCCCCCACAGCCTAGAACAGCCTGGCGCAGGGCCTCCACGGGCCCCGCCACCACTCCTGAGGCCAGACAGAGGGATTTCAGGTTGGGTGGCAAAGCCTGGGACCTGATCCCTGACCCTCGAGAGCATGAGCTTCTGGAGGACAGGGGCTACAGGACCTCCAGCACTTGACCCTTGGTGGGCGCTCAATAAACACTTGTTGAACGAGTAATGCAACATGACAGTGTACTTACTGGACAGTCTCCTCACAGGCCTGAGGAAAAGCTGAGGGGCTGGCCCGGCTCACTGCAGAAATCTCCAACCCACGGCTTTAAAAACAGACCTTGGGCCCCACCCAGACCCCCTGGGATCAGAGCCTAGGGGTTGAGCTGGGAGTCTGCACTTAGGAAACCCGTTCCTGCTCAGACAGCGATGTGTTAGCAGGCCCACCCTCCTACTCCAATGCTGAGGTGCCCCTGGCGCAGGAGGATGTCCCTTGTTTCCAACCCTGGCTCCTGGTCCATAGTAGTCCCCTGAGGCTGAGTCTCCCTCTGTGTGCGCCGACTTCTGACCATCCACCTCCCCTTCTGTGCCCTGAACACAAGTCTCCTGCCTCTGTGTCTGGTCCCCACCAAAGTTCACCCTGCTAGGAACCATGAGTTCTGGATGCTCAAACTCCAACCCCCTTGTCCAACCCACCTCTGGCCCCCAAGATGCCACCTCTTCCTCGCCACAGCCAGCCTGACGGCCTGCCTGGGTTACTTCCAAACCTCCCTACCCCTGCCATGGCCTCATGCTGCCCCATCCATGGTTCTAGGTCTCCGCCAGCTCCGTCGCTGCCTCCACCCTCCATCACCCCCTGCACAGGCCCCTCCCCTGCTGCCTCCCACAGGCAGGCTCTTTCCTGGTCTGTACGGTGGCCTGTTGGATGGCACGTGGCCCTGACCTTCCCTCCAGCCTCATCCCCCTGCTCCATCTGCCCCGGCACTGGCTTCATGGCGCTGACCCTACCCAGCTGCTTTCTGCACACAGGGCCTCTTCTCCCATCTGCCCATCAGAGGACGGGTGTTTGCCGGTTGAAAAGCCTGAACCAGAGCACGCCCACTCGCCCTCCCTAGTCGACAAACCACTCGTACCTGTGGCGCAACGCACTGCACGTTTTCTCCCAGGGACGCTCTGCTGCCGCTCCTTCCAGCCCAGCATCCACCCCAGTGCTGGGGGGTGCCTGACATTCTTTTCCCAAAGGGAAGAGCCTCTTGCTCTCCACCAGGAGGTCAGGGCCTGAGGGTGGGGCTGCCCTGAGCCGGCGCACAGGCAGGCTCCCTCACAGAAAGGCGGGCAAGCCGCAGGGCCCGGCAGGGGAGGGGCGGGCGGCTCGGGCCAGAAGCCCCACAGGCAGCTGTCTTACTGCCTGGGCTCCGCCTTGTTAACAGGAGTGGTGAGAGAGGCAGTTGACCGCAGCTGCCCCGACAAGCAGCTTCCTGTGCTTGAGGTTAAATCCCAGCTTTGTGTGGAGGAGGCACCGGGTCCCAGTCCTCGGTCCCCATCCGAGTAGAGGCTTCTTGGTCCAGTGACAAGGTACAGCTGCAGTGGCTCCATCACGGAGGGTGCCAAGTCAAAGGGTGCTGGAGGGGCTCTGGTGGCGCGCAGGACGGTGCGCTGAGCCTGGCCCGGGTGGGGGTGCCAGGCCCCCTGGGCTGTGGGCATGGAGAGGCCACAGGCTTGATTCTGCCAGAGTCAGTTTTATTAGGGCAGAGGGGCTCAGAGGACCGAAAAGCTGAGGCACCCCCGGCCCCTCCCCACGCCCCACTCCCAGGATGTCTGTCAGCCCCAACTGTAGAAATAAATTTTCTGCCAGATGGGCAAGTAATCCATGAGTGGCCCTGCAATGAGAGAGAGAGAGAGAGAATGAGAGAGAGAACACAGGAGGTTCAGGACAGGGGTGAGACTCCTGGCTCTACCCACGCGGGTGCTTGCCAGCCACTGCTGCTCACACCTGCACAGCCAGGAGCCTGACTCCTGACTCTCACCTCTTCCCCGCTAGGGAGACAGGATCGGTAGCAATCTTTGTCTCATGAACAGACAAGGATTCTCAGGCTCAGAGAAGCCACACGGCTTTCCAGCTGCAGGCACTGACAGCCTAGCCCGGTGGCTCGCTGCTGAGGTGGAATCTCCCAACAGCCCAGTGGGCTTCATCCCCACCCCAGTCAGTCTCCACCTGGAGCCTCGTATCACTTCGGGACACGGTGGCAGGGGAAAGGCTGAAGGCCTGATAAGGCCTAGCCCTTCTCCCGCCACAGGCCAGCCAGGCCCTGGTCCAGGAGCTCTCCCTGCCCCACCCAACTGGACCTCTGGCTCCCTCTCCAGTTAGGCCAAGAATCAAATGACAAGGAGACAAAGAAAACGGTCAGGAAGCCAGGGCCATGCACGAGATCCTTAACACTGTAATAATGACACTGTGCCCCATGCTTACTTGCGACCAAGCCGATGCCCGGGACATGGTCTGCCAGCAGCTGCAGCAGGAAGAGGATCCTGGCCCTACGAGGAGATAAACAGGCAGCAGGCTGAGCGAAGCATCTGGGCCCCTGGAAATGGGGGAGCTAAACTGCTTTTGCTGACCACCTGACTACAGGCAGCGCGCTGCACACCAGAAAGTAACTATAGAGCAGGCCTGGGGTGCTCCTGGCTGGAGGGCAGCCTAGCTCCAGTCTCCACGGTCTCTGTGACAGTAAGAAAAAAGGAAGCAAGCCTGGCCTGTTGTGTCCTCTAGGGAAACAAGGACTTTTTCTGGCTGGTTTCTAGACCCTTGCAGTCTGGGCCACTGCCCTGTAGGTGCCAGGCTGGGCAGGTCTATAGAGAGCGAGCCAAACTGGGAAGCAGCCTCTGCAGCCACCATCTCAAAGTCCTGCAGTTTAGTGAGATCCTGGGGCTGTCACATGCTCCCTCCAAAAAGTGCAGCTCGTGGGGTGTCAGCGTGTACACCTCTGGAGTATGAGTAGGATGTGGTTTCTGTACCCTATGAGCCTTCAAACTTATCTGAGAGCAGGAAATGCCAGAGCTTTGCTGCGGTGGTACTAAACATGACGTAAGCTTGCTTTCTAGGCAAAAACTGTTTTTGTCTCAGGCAAAAACAGAGGTGGCGTGGTGGCCATATGAAGTATAATTCCAATGAACATTCAGCACGCCAGTCTTTACGCAGCATACTCTCAAAAACCTACATGGCGGTGGGGAGGGGGGTCCTGGGAGCCTCCAGTCTCCCCAGTTACTACATGGGGACCCCTCTTCAGATCTCAGCCTGACCTTAGGTGGTCATCCTGGCAGGCCCTGGGGAAACTTGACCTTGAGCCCCCACCCCCAGCAGGCCTCTCTGTCTGGCTGAGGCCAGGCGCTCTGGACCCTCACAGGAGGCAGTGCAGGCTGGGCAAGGCAGGAGACTGGCTGAGAAAGAACATGGATGTGGGGTCTGGCCCTGTCACTGGTGAGCTGGGTGACTTTGTTCTCACTGCCCAACCTCTTTGAAACCCAATGCCTCCCATAAGAAGTGTGGATAATCCAAATTACTTGACAGTAAGGTGTAAATGAGCTCGAGAGTGGGGAAAGCCCAAACCCCCACCATCCCCGTAGCACAGCCCTGCATGCGTGTCCTGTCAACAACCGCTGGAGATCCTACATGCATGCACTGGTGGCCCCAAGAGCTCAGAGGGCACGTCTAGGCTGGATCCAATACACGAGCGAGTGGCCACACCCCAGGACAGCACGCAGCAGGTGCCCAGTGCAGCTGGGATGGGGGAAGGAGGGAGGAAGGAAGGTCCGAGGGTGACCCTGCCATTTGCCGTAGGGCCCCTACTCGGAGAAGCGGTCGTAGAACGGGGAGCGCAGCAAGTAGTAGAGCAGCAGGATGGTCCGGCGCCGTAGCTCCAGGCGCTCCCTCCGGCTCAGGCCCTTCCTGTCGCTCAGGAGGCTCAGGCTGGGGAGAGGGGGGATCTAGTTAGGGCAGCAACGGGAGAAGGGGCACCTGCCTGCCCAGGTGCGACCAGGCCTGCAGCACGAAGCTCAGCAGAGGGAGTGAGGCCCCCAGACAGGCCCAGGCTCACCTGGTCACATCCACGACACCAGAAAGGAACCAGGGTTTCCACGAGCGCTGACCCCATATGCCCAGGCTGAGCACTGAAGGCCAAGGAATCAAGGATGTATGTCTCCAGCACAGGGCCTGCCCTGCCCACTCCCGGCAGCTACCCCAGTGCCCGCAGCCCCACGCTAAGGATACAATGCAGCAGGGGCCGGGCAATATACAAGGACTCTGCAATGGTCTCCTGCAGCCCCAGTGGGGTGGGGGTGAGGCTCAGCTCCTCCTGGTGCCGCTGCTGCCGTCTTTCCTGCTGCTGGGGGGCTCCCCAGTGCCTTGAGTGCAGGGACGGTGCTAGAACACAAAGGCAGATGAGGCTGGGGCAGGGAGAGGGCAGGCGGTGATGACAGCCAGGCCCTTAGGCCCACAGTGACCTCAAAACCGAGTTGCCCAGTCCAGCTACATCCTACACTTACTGTTCTGCAGGGTTCGAACCACTCGGTTTGACCGCTTCCCCACGTATGACTGCTCCTGGCTGCCATGGCTGTGCTCATTGTCTAGCAGGGACAGACAGAGGCCACACTGTCAGAGGGACATGTTCCCAGCAGAGCCTGCACAGAGCATGTGCGCACTGAGTGAATGCTCGCGGGCTACAGGGGCAATGGATGAGCTGCACTGAAGCAACAGCTGAGTCGAGGACACTGCATCAGGGCCTGTGGCTCAACCTGGCACCTGCCTACGGTGGGCAGCATTCTGGCCTAAAGAGACACCAGTGTCACCTGTGGCACAAGAACCAGCCAAGAACCCAAGCTTCCAAGGCACTGGAACAAAGCAGGGAGGAAGGGGCCCACCCATAACTATAGAAACCCAGCGCCAGAGGGGCTGTATCTTCAGTCCTTGGCTTTCAACATGACCCTGAAGAACAGTCCCCACTGAAGGTGAGGTGAGTGAGGCTCAGAGACCAACAGGTGATGGGCCCAAAACTCTGAAGGGACACGTGTGTTGGGTGTCCTGCCTCATGAGCCTGGCCCAGAGACAAAGTTGGCATGATCCCTGTCTCCTCCTGATGCTCTGTCCCTAATTCATGCAGCCCACAAAAAAGGATGAGGGCTCTGCTGTTGGAAGCCCGAAGTTCAAAATCGGATTCTGCCCCAACCTAATCTTTTTCTTCTCTGTAAAATACAGGGTGATGAGAACAAATGAGTTGGTGGGGACTGATGAGCTCTGTAAAAGGACAATACTCATTTGGTCAGCTCTAAACCCACAATTAGTTCCATGCTCAGCTCCACTCGAGTGGGGAAGCGGCTTACCTGCGGGCTGTGCCTGGGCCTCCCTGTCCAGGGGGACGATGGGGGGTGAGGTCTGGAGGCCAGCCTTGAACCAGATGAGCAGGAGCATCCGCAGCACTGCCCTAGATTGGGAGAATGGCAGGGCTGGGGGGAAGGTGACCTGCTGGCACACGTGCAGGGGTGTTCTGCTGAACCCCCTCTGTACAATTGGCCTGGGGTACCCCCACCCAGGGCCTGCCCTCCACAGTCCCGACATACTTGGCCAGCTGGATGAGGGCAATGACGAGCCAACGGCCCACTTCACCCCACACCTTGGCGGCCCCCATCTCCATGAACACCTCCACACATTCCAGCACACTTAGCCACGTCAACAGCTTCTGCTGGGACAGCGACTGCAAGAACCCCAGGCCAAGAGGTCAGAGGGCATCCCCTCATCCCAGGCCCTCCCCCAGGGGACACCTCTGACAGGAGAGTTAGCTTTTCCCCTTTCCAAGTGTGTAGGTCTGAGTTCTTCACCTGGGACAGGCTACCCCAAGGTTCAGAAACTCAGTCTCTTCCTCTGAGGTGAAGACACTGACACTTCACCTAATGAGATGACTTGAGGCTCAAAGGATGTAGATATGTCGCATACCCCTTGAGACCATAACACGTGCTACACACAGGCCAGTTGTTACCATGTCTTTCCCGAGTCCCTATGCTTCCTGCCCTCAGTTCCCGGCCGAATTCTCACCACAGGCAGCGTTTTCCGAAGCTCCTTCCGGAGGATCCCATCATTGAGCAACACAAGTAGGTTAGAGGCGGAGTACACTGAGGGGTAGAGCGTGGCCTTGAGAGGCAGGCTCTGCAGCCTCCACCCTCTCACCTTCTCCCCAGAGCTGCAGGGCTCAGCCACCCACAGATTATGTGGAAACCAACCTGCCTCCCTGTCCACTTCTTCAGAGCTCCATACTCCCCAATATGATCTCATGGGGATGGGGGGAAAAAGAAAGGATGGTTTGATCTCAAGTGACAAACCAGCCCAAGAAGTGCCCGCTGCGCTTCAAAGAGCCACAACAGATGCGTGGTTCCACCTCCTGGCCTCTGCTTTCTCTGCAGCCTATCCCTGAACGTCTATTTCATTTCCACCTCTCAAAAGCCAGCTCATCCTTTCCAGTCACCTCCAGTGCTCACTGGGCAAACACGACAGGGCCAGGCTCATCCTTTCTGGACAATCACCTCCAATGCTCACTGGGCAAACACTGCAGAGCCAGCTACAGACTGGGGATCCTGAAATCTGGGAGACCTGGATTTGAATCCTGATTCTGAGGCCATCGGTGGCTGTTTCCTAACTTCACTAAACTTCTTTTCCCTTAAGTGGACACCGACTCCGACAGTACCCACCTTATGTGACTGTAGGGAGGATTCACGAGGCAAAGGCCGGGAAAGCCCTTGGCCCAGCCGTCTGACCAGCCGAGGCCGGCAGACTCGTTTCTCAACTTTGGGAAAATAGAGGGCCCAGGAGGGCGGACGCTGGACCTTTGTCCGATTCAGTCACAGCACAGGATGACCTAACGGGACGCCTACGACTGCAACCTGGGGTGATCCCCTTCTAGGAAGCCCTCCTGGACCCTCCCGCCCCCACCCACCCCTGAGCCCGGCTCACCTAGCTCTGACAGCTCGTGCGAATCGGCGAAACGACCTGAGGAGAAGGCACAGAAGGAGGTGTCTGTGAGCTTCCTCACCACGCGTCTTTGGATCCCTGGATGTCCCCTCCCTGCGCCCTATGGGAGCCTGGAAGGAACTTGTCAAGCACAGCGATCGCTACCCTGACTCCGGAGGGAAGGGAACCTGGGGGGTCAGAGGTCAGAGCCCCGATGGGATAGGTCAAAGGTCGGGGTGGCACCTGCCAGCAGGTAACTGAAGCCCCGCACTGCCGTCTCCAGCTGGGCCGTGGCAGCCGGGTGGCGAGTCACGTACTCCTGGTAGCGCAGGCCCAGGAGCCGCAGCTTCTCCATCCTGCCCCAGGGACCAACAGACCCACAGACCGACAGTGCGGGATTGCGGAGCCCTGCTTCCTGCGCCCTCCTTCCTGCTTCCGGTGCTAGGCCCGCCTCCCGTTGCTTCACTTCCGCGGGCCAGAGCACCCTGAAACGTAAGCCATTGAACCGGCCCCCATCACCTCCCACCTGGGTAGCGCCCAGCAACTGCGGGCTCATCGGGCCTCCCCGCCCCCTTCAGATCATTGGTGAGCGCACTCTGCGCCCGCGACTCGCTCCCCGCCCGCCGGGCCTGGCTTTTCCGCTTTCCGGGTTGGCTGCCCGTGCGCCTGCGCACTTACAGCTCCGGGGTCGCTCCCAGGCTGTCTGGGCTGCGGGGGAAGGTCGGGGAACCTCGAGTCTTTCCGGTAGAACGCCGCGAGGTTCCAACACGAGGACCGTGTTCTGGAGGCAGAGCGTGGAAGGGAGCCTCCCTCGTTCCAGCAGAGACGCCCAGGGAGTCTATAAACACTCGGAGCGTGTGTTATAGAAACGCGTGTGGCCTGTTTCGTCATTTCCCGTCCCTCGCCACAAGTGGTGCTGGAGAAACGAAGGCAGCGAGGGGTCCAGCATCCCCCGACCCCCTTGCCAGCACCTTTGTTAGCACCCCAGCTTCCGCAAGGACTTGGCGCACCAAGAGCGCGCACCTGCACTCCCACCTCCGTGGAGAAAGCGCCCGGACGTCTGCTCTCCGCTCAGGAGTTTACCTCCCGGGGCCTGGGGCTTCCCCGTCTGTAACACGGTTTCAGGGCAGACTTGGTCCTTGATTTTGGGATCAATCTCAAAGTGCTTTTCGGCTCTCGGGTGCACCTCCCGGCCCTTAGCAGCTCTGCAAGGGATGGGGTCGAGTCCTGGGGATCCCTTCCCAATCAGGGCAGCCTCCTTGGAAGAGGCAGCGACCGGACAACAGGGGCCGACCGAGGGAGCAGAGACGCTCCAGGGAGGCAGCCATTGGCTGTGGCGTAAGGGACGAAACAAGATCCGGGTAGTGCGGATCCCTACATTGTGCGAAGAAAGGTCCGTTTAAGAACCCAGTCAAGATTTAAATCCTGGTCTAGTCTGACCATAGAATCTAGGTGTTTGAAGCAACATACCTTACCAGGAAGCCACAGCCCCTCCTTGCACTTCCTATCCTGAGCCTCCTCCCCAGGGTAGTTTTCTTCTATATCCGATGGGGAATCACAGCTGTCCTGCCGCCTCAGGCCAGGAATGAAGACTGAGGAGATGTGTCCTGGGGTCCTAGGGAGACGCAAAGATTCTGGAGACGCACACAGGAGGTGGGCGGAGGCATCACCAGCACCATTTCCCACCATCTGCTGGGGGCCAGGCTCACTCACTGTCTTAGCAACTTCGCCAGGTTGCTAGGAACTCCTTGCCGCAGATAGAGAATGCATGTAAAAGGCCCGAGGAGGGGAAAGGACTAGTCTCTGGTCACACAGCATGGCGTTGCCGAAAGGACCACAGTGCAGGTTTCTCATGGCAGTGCTCTCTTCTGTCCACAGCCCAGTAAGAGCAGTGACCCATTGAAGCCATTTGGTCATGAATGAAGTTAGCAACTGGGATTAAATTAAGACCAAGACTCAGGGCATTCCGTGGGTGTGAGGCTCTTTCTCCCTTTCTCCCTGCACCTCACCATCTTAATGAACTTGTTCCCCAAACCTCACCAGTGGGCACTCCTCTATCCCTTCCTTCTATGGCTGTGGAGTCAGGAGGGAGAGTGTGCTGTGTCGCTGGCATGCGCAGGGCTGGTGATTTGTGCTTCTAGGATGGAAAGAGGCATGAAGAAGAGAGCAGCAGACTCCCCCAGGCAGAATATACGGGGCTGGTTCCTCTGCTGGAGCCTGTTTCTCTTACCTCCCTCCAGGACTGGGAGGGGATTATGGGCTCAGCCAGCTTGATTGCAGGAAGATGTCCTGTTCCTTTCCAGATTCTGGGCCTGATTAGGTCCCAGAGACAAAGAGTGTTGTGTGCAGAACGTGCCCAGGGCAGCTCCTCCCTGCTGGGCCCCTGCCTGGATTCGGTCACCTGGCTGGGCTGGAAGGGCCTCTGGGCAGGGTAGGCCCAGTGTCTCCTGCTTAACTCTACTCTGAGCCACAGGGGAAGAGAGCTAGGCCAGTCCAACAGGTACAGATGAAGACACTGAGGCACCAAGAGAGGGCCGCACTGGTTCACAGTCGCACAGCAAAGTCCTGGGCAGAGCTGGACCAAGCCAGGTCTCAGGCCTAGAAGACCAGCACCCTCCATATGTTCGTATAAATGTGAGCCCCTCTTTCTGCTCCATAGCCCAGAAGAACTTCCCAGTGGCCTAGCAGGCATCTCAACACCTCAATTTCCCCTGAATGTTAAGTTTGAACAAGGGATGAGGCTAGCACTGTGAGTGACCACAGTCCCTCTGCAGACCCAGGTGCTGACCCAGCTCCCTCCACAAACTCCCTTGCCAGGCCCTGACTGTAGGCCCTACCCTGCTCCCTCACCTTTAACCCCCACAGAGGGTCTCTGTTGAGGATCTTGCAGAGGGACTGACCAACCCCTTCCCCAGCTCCAGGCTAGAAATGAGGGTCAGTTAGTGGCTAGAGGCTCAAAGCTCCAGGTGCTTGGGTGACCCTTGAATCCCCTCATTGCCTCTCCATTTCTGGACATACAAGAAGCTGCCATCAGCCTCTGTGACAATCATTGCCCCTGGCTTCCAAAGGCTTGAAGCTCAACCTTCCTTGCAGACCTCCATCTCCCTGAGAAAGGCATCCTCAGCTCTTGGAGGAGGAGGCTTGAGGGTCCCAAGCTGGGGTGCTTTGCCACAGATTTCCAGGAGCTTGGAGACCTCTCAGGCCCTCATGTTTTATAGCTGGGTGTTGGGCTAAAAGACCCACCCAGACTGAGCCCCTTTTCAGGTCAAGGTGAGGCCCAGGGGATTCCATCCACTTTCAGCACAAACTTACTGAATGCTTGGTGTGTGCCAGGCCCTGACTGGGTGCTGGGGACCCAGTCCCATGAGCAGCCAGCCATCTGCTAGGGGGAAGACAGGTTATCAGCAAGTCAACAAAGTCGAATTTCAAAAAAGCTTGGAAGAAAATAAACCTAGGGGTGCAGAAGGAGGAGCAGACCTTGTGAGACTCCGGCAGAATTCAAGCAGAAGGAACATCCAGTGCAAGTCCTGGGACAGGAAACCCTTAGGGAGAAGCAGCAGGAAACTGCTGAAGAACCTGGGGAAGAAGCCCCCAAAGTGTCCTAACAGGTCACCTCAACTCCCTTGGGGGAGAATAATGCCTGTGTCACAGGATTGCTGTGAGGGTTAACTGCGATGAAGTTTGTGGAACCACACAGCACAGGGCCTGGCACGGAGTTTGTACATTCAATCAAGCGTGTCAGGCCTTCAAGGTCCAAAGCGTCCACCGCCCCCTCCCTGGCGGAGGCCAGGCTGGTGCCTGCAGTCGGGGGCGGGGCGGGAGAGCGGAGGGAGAGAGATCCAGGCTGGTGCGGGCACGATCTACACAGTCTAGGCAAGGGTTGGCGATCCCAGGCCCTACGCAGGTGGCGCGGGTCACCCCCACGTCCCTGAGATCTCTCGACAGTTCCTAAGCTAGAGGCAACGCTCACAAGGCCATTTGTCCCAGCCCTGCTGGGCCAGGCTGGACCACCCTGACCGAGCGGGGAGGCAGGGTGGGGAGTGGAGGGCGGAGTGGTTAGGACAGCCGGCAGGAAAGCAGAGCTCAGGTGCTGCGGGACTCCAGGGCCAGCCTCGGCCAGCCCCACCTCCTGTCCCCAGAGCAGGTGTCCCCGACCTCCGGGGTTGGAATGCCAGCCCCCTTTGGCAGTTCCTTCCCTCTGGATCCGGAGTCACGGCCCCTCCCCCAGAGGGAGGTTAAGGGAGGAGATGGGGCCCCAGAGCAATCTAGAGGGGGATGGGTTTGGAGCAGGTATGGGGGCTTGGCCCTCCCCGTTGGCGGCACCCCGCTGCCTCCAGCCAGCCTGGGGGGTTCTTGGGTTCCTCCCCCGCTGGAGGGGGGAGGTGGGATGCCCGGGCAGGGGCAGGGCCAGGCCCCAAAAGGGGGGTCTCCCCACCCCTTCGGGATCCGCCTGGCGGAGATGAAACCTGAACCCAGGTCGGGGGCGGGGCTGGCTCCTGCTGGGATGGGTTGGGCCTGCGCCTCCACCCCTCTTTCCCCGCTGCACCCCGGCTTGCTCCTGGGAGAGTGAGATCCGAGTCCCCAAGCCGCTGGGGTAGGTGAGGTGGCAGCTCAGCGTGGGAGCCGACGGACGGGGCGGCCGTCGGGCCCGCCGCCCCAAGGCTGACCCTCCTGTCTCCCTCCTGGGTCGGTAGGGCGGGCGATGGAGCCCGCAGCCCGGGGGCACGTCCCGCCCTGAGAGCTCCTGCAGGCTGCCATGCTGCCCCGAGGGCGCCCACGGGCCCTGGGAGCGGCCGCGCTGCTGCTGTTGCTGCTGCTTTTTGGATTCTTCCTGTTCCGTGGGGACCTGGAGTGTGAGCGCCGCGAGCGGGGAGGCCCGCGATCCTTCGCCTGTGCGCGAACGCCACGTGTTCCCCGAGACGGGCGGCCGCAGGAGGCTGCTGCCCTCGATGGAGGCCCGCAGGTGGAGCACCCGGGCCACAACCGCTCGGGCTGCGTCCCGCCCCAGTCGCTGCCGCCCAAGTGCGAGGTAGGTGCGTTTGCGGCCTCTGGTGGCAGGAATCCAGGGAGCACTGCGCCCCCGACCCGGTTCCATGGGCACCTATGGGAATCCTAACATCTGGTGTTGGCTCGGGCTCTGACCAGCCAGCTAGCGGCGCCTCGGGTCCACAACTTCCCTTCCCGGCCTCAGTTTCCTGGCTGTGAAGTGGTGGAGGTGGGCTGCTGCTCCCCACCACTCTCCCCTAGCTCGGAGGCCAGCGGTGGGTCCTCGCCATCCAGGGCAGGCCGTGCCCACCTCAGGGTTTCTCCCCCAGCTCTTGCATGTGGCAGTCGTGTGTGCAGGACATAACAGCAGCCGAGACGTAGTCACCCTGGTGAAATCCATGCTCTTCTACAGGTACAGCCTGGGGCCGGGGGTGGGGAGCCTGGAGTGGGGAAGGGAGCAAAGTCTGGAGCAGGATCTCAAAGTTGGTGTTTCCACTTCTGAGCCTCTTGGGGGTGGGGCTTTTCCTACATGTTCATTCCCTATCCCTCCCAAAGGAAAAACCCGTTACACCTCCATCTGGTGACTGATGCTGTGGCCCGCAACATTTTGGAGACACTCTTCCACACGTGGATGGTGCCCGCCCTCTGGGTCAGCTTCTATGATGCAGATGAGCTCAAGGCAAGAGCCCTTTGCACACCTCCGGGGCCCACCCAACCTTCCCCTCCCCCCAGGGCCTGGCAGCCAGGAAGGAGAGGTTAGGGTTGCCTGGAACCCCCAGTGCCATCACACCTGTGAAGCTCAAGTCCTTTACCTCTTTCGGGGTTCCACCCTGTCTTACCCATGTGTAACCCTGAGTGTGGTCTGGTGTCCACAAGCCCTTCTGGGCCAGGCTCATGCCCTGCCCTTCCCACCCACAGCCCCAGGTCTCCTGGATCCCCAACAAGCACTACTCTGGCCTCTACGGGCTCATGAAGCTAGTGCTGCCCAGTGCCCTGCCTCCTGACTTGGCCCGTGTTATTGTCCTAGACACAGATGTCACCTTCGCCTCCGACATTGCAGAGCTCTGGGCCCTCTTTGCTAATTTTTCTGGTGAGAGGCCTGGGACCTTGCCCCAGCCAACCCTTCTCCCTGGCCGGTCCCCAGTTCCCCTGTGGCCTAGCCCTAAGCTGAGGCCCTGTGGCAGCCTTAGGCAGCTCCCTCATGCCCTCCCCTCCTAGATGAGCAGGTGATCGGTCTCGTGGAGAACCAGAGCGACTGGTACCTGGGCAATCTTTGGAGGAACCACAAGCCGTGGCCTGCCTTGGGCCGGGGATTTAACACAGGTGGGGACAGTGGTGGTGGTGGGTGGCTCCAGGGACTGGGCTGGGCACACAGTGCTAGGAAGCCCCCCAGGAAGAATAGTGCTGTGGAAAGGACACTGGGAGAAGAGCTAGAAAGCAGTTCCAACCTTGGCTGTACATGACTTGGACCAAGTTACTTGGTCTCTCTGTGCCTCAGTCTTCTCATCCATTAAATGGGGATTTTACCAGCCCCAGGATTACCAAGTGAGAGAAGATGACTGTGGACCTGCCCTGTAGGCTGAGGTTTGAGTGTTGACAGATTTTTCCATGCTCATGTCTGATAGAAAATACACCTTCATGACCCTTGGCCCTAGGAGCTGGGTTGGCCCCAGGGGGGTGACAAGTTCTCCCCTTGGGCAGGTGTGATCCTCCTGTGGCTGGACCGGCTTCGGCAGGCTGGCTGGGAGCAGATGTGGAGGCAGACGGCTACACAGGAGCTCCTCACACTGCCAGCCACCTCGCTGGCTGACCAGGTCTGGGGGAGCCTTTCAGGGGGGTAGAGCAGGGTCAGGGCCAAGGTGAGATGGCTGTCTCTGCCCAGGACATCTTCAATGCTGTAATCAAGGGGCACCCGGGGCTGGTGCAGCCCCTGCCCTGCGTCTGGAACGTGCAGCTGTCAGACCACACACTGGCCGAAAGCTGCTACTCAGGGGCAGCAGACATCAAGGTGAGCCGGGGTGGGGAGCTGAGTGGTGGTTGTGGGCCTGGGATGGGGACTCCTGTTCCCATCCTCCCCCTCCTCTTGAGTCCCAGGTGATCCACTGGAACTCACCAAAGAAGCTGCGTGTGAAGAACAAGCACGTGGAATTCTTCCGCCACCTCTACCTGACCTTCCTGGAGTACGATGGGAACCTGCTGCGAAGGGAGCTCTTCGGGTGCCCCAGCCCACCCGCACCAGAGGCCGAGCGGGTGAGAGCGAGCCCCTCCCCTGGCGCTGGCGAGACGCGGTCCCTCTGTGCTCTGATGGGACCCAGCCTTGCATGGGGGCTTGTCCTCCTGCCCCAGCCCCCGTCCTTCTGCCCTGGACCCCCTCAGCTGCAGCGGGCCCTGGCACAACTGGATGAGGACGACGACTGCTTCGAGTTCCGGCAGCAGCAGCTCGCCGTGCGCCGGGTGCACGTCACTTTCCTGCCCCACGAGCCGCCGCCGCCCCGGCCCCACGACGTCACCCTTGTGGCCCAGCTCTCCATGGACAGGTGAGGAGGCTGAAGGCCTGGCATGGGCTGAGACTGGGCATTTTGAGAGGCAGGCTTCCTTTGGTAGAAGGAAGAGCTGTCAGTGCCTGAAGCCGGAGGAATTCCAGAAGTCGGAGGCTGTGGCTACGGCGACAAGGGCGTGGGCTGTGGGGATCATTCAGATGCGGGACACCCCCTCCCTAGTCGTGGGACCCTGGGCAAGCCTTTGTGTCTCTGGCCCTCAGTTTTCTCATCTGTCAAATGAGAAAATACCCACCTTGCGGGGTAGCTGTGAAGATGAAGAAAGACCAGCTCAGAAAGCACCTGAGGGGCGTCCGCAGCAGCTAACCCCGCTGACCATGCCCTCACCCCAGGCTGCAGGCGCTGGAAGCCCTGTGCGGGCACTGGCCGGGCCCCGTGAGCCTGGCCTTGTACCTGACGGATGCCGAGGCCCAGCAGTTCCTGCGCTTCGTGGAGGCGTCGCCCGTGCTCTCTGCCCGGAGGGATGTGGCCTACCACGTGGTGTACCGGGAGGGCCTCCTCTACCCCATCAACCAGATTCGCAACGTGGCCTTGGCCCAGGCCCTCACACCTTACGTCTTCCTCAGTGACATCGACTTCCTGCCTGCCTACTCCCTCTACGACTACCTCAGGTGGGCCAGTGTGTCCCCGCGCCTTTGGGGACCTGCAGTCCTGTAACGCGGGGCTTACTTTAGGGCAGGGCCCTCCCCTAGGCTGCCCTGGGGGAGGGGGGCCACTCCCAGGGCAGCTGCGGTCATGTCTGGCTGCTGCTGAGCGTGAGGGCGAGCTAGCTGCTGAATACAGCTAGACAACCCCTGGGTCCAGTGCTAGGTCCTCCGGTTCACGGTGCCCTCCCTCCTCAGGGCCTCCATCGAGCAGCTGCAGCTGGGCAGCGGGCGCAAGGCCGCGCTGGTGGTGCCCGCGTTCGAGACCCTGCACTACCATTTCAGCTTCCCCAGCTCCAAGGCCGACCTGTTGGCCTTGCTGGATGCGCATGCTCTGTACACCTTCCGGTAGGAGAGGCCACTGCCCGGTTCCCATTCCCCATACCAGCCCCCACCACCCAGGAGCTCTTGCCAAGCCCGGTGCCCTGCTCCTCAGGTACCACGAGTGGCCCCAGGGCCATGCACCCACAGACTATGCCCGCTGGCGGGAGGCTCAGGCCCCGTACCGCGTGCAGTGGGCGGCCAACTACGAGCCCTATGTGGTGGTGCCGCGTGACTGCCCCCGCTACGACCCCCGCTTCGTGGGCTTTGGCTGGAACAAGGTGGCCCACATCATGGAGCTGGATGCACAGGTGAGGGGGCTCCTAGCAGCCTCCAGCTTTGATTTGCATACCTCCAGGCCCGGAGAGCTCACCCTGTCTCAGCGCTGTTGGAAGCCCCCATCCTTCTGTAGAACTAAGACCATCTGCCCTTGGGCCTGGCTTTCGCTCCTAGGGGCAGTCAGTAAGCCTGTTCTCCATCCTCCAGCCCAGGCCCAGACCATTGCTCTGCCCTGCTCCTCCCCTACAGGAATATGAGCTCCTGGTGCTGCCCGAGGCCTTCACCATCCACCTGCCACACACCCCGAGCCTTGACCTCTCCCGCTTCCGCTCCAGCACCGCCTATCGGGACTGCCTGCAGGCCCTCAAGGACGAGTTCCACCAGGACTTGTCCCGCCACTACGGGGCTGCTGCCCTCAAGTACCTCACGGCCCTGCGGCAGTCCTGAGGCCCGTGTCACCTGCCAGGGCTGGGCCTGTGCTCTGAATCCTGTGCTGGGCCTTGGCTCTCACACTCTCATTATTTAAGTTATTTAAGGTATGGGGGGGGGCGGGGGGGCTGCAGCGGAGCATCTGGTGTGGGGCCTGGGACCCTCCCTTTGCTTCTGTGTCATCCTGGGGTCTCATCTCCCTCTGCCCCAGCTGGTTTGGGGCCAGTTTCCCCATCCTCAACTCAATACCCTTTTTTCATAAATAAAAGTTTTAAAAGCTCTGTTTCATGTTTTTCTTGGTTTGGGGCATGGGGTATCCGGGGGCCCAGGGAAGTGCCTAGGGGTCCCGAGTCTTTTCAGAGTTGCAGGAGGTCCCACCCAGGCCCTCCCCGCAAGGCTGGGACTGGAGTGTCTTGCCCACCCTCCCCGGCCCCAAACCTGACACCATGAGACGGAGAGACTTTATTTGGCTTTATTTAGTAAAATGTTAAAATAAATAAATACAAATTGATCAGCTGCTCTGTATCCCCCCACCCCCTCAAAACAAAAATCAAACGAACAAAAACAAAAACTTTGAAGCACAAAACTCCAAATACAAGTTCTACCAAGACTGAAATCACAAAGGGCGTGGACAAGAGACAGGTTGGGGGCTGGCTGGCTCTTCTCTGCTCAGAGCTTGCTGACCTCTGGCTGCCTGTCCTGTCCTGCCTGGCTGCAGCTTTCTCTGGGCTGAGGACCCAATGACACTGGAAGGAGGGGCAGAGGCCAAAGGCTGCAGTGGGGGACAGTGGAGTCCTCAGGGTTCAACAAGGGCCTTAGTGGCAAGGGGGAGCCAATGGGGTTTGTAAGCTCTGCAATCCTTGCTTTCGAAGGACTTGTTTTTAAGAGTTCCACCCAGGCTCTGCTGGAGTGCCTCCCAGCTTCCTCCCCTTCACATTTGTGGGAGAGTCCCAGTGATCTCAGGAGCCATCCGGTCCCTTCTTAGCAAGGCGGGGTACTGAGGATGGCTCTAAGTCAGGTGAGAACTGGCATCGTGTTTCCTGCCAAGGGCACCCAGCCAGGGGGTGGGGGTGAGGCCCACAGTCATTCACACAGAGCAAGGCTGCTTCCATCCCACAGAAGCCATGGAATCCAAAGAACCCGGGGCCTGGAAAATGGACCTGGGCCACCGCCTCTGTCCTACCACCCGAAGAGACTTTTGCCTCTGAAGGAAAAGTCTCCTATGAAGCCCTTTGAATAAGTAAGAAAGACCACACCCTAGAAGGGAGCGAAGGGAGGAAACCACTCCGGGTGCGTTGTATGAGTGGGAAGGGAGAGCCCCAGGAGGCTCTGCCAGTCCCGGACAGGAAGGACAGGAGGCGGGGGACAGGCAACACACGCAGAGACAGGTGAGCAGGAAACACGGCCACCCTCGTGGGAGAGGTGCGGGGGGGGGGGGGGGGGACAGCTGCGCCTGTCCATGCCACCTGCTGAGCCGGAGCCAAGAACGCAGCAGGGACAGAGTGGCAGTCCCTGCAGGGAACCTGGGCTCTGGCTGTGCCAGCTGCCACGGCCACCGTGCAGGCCCTCCACATGGCTCCCTGCAGGGCACAACCGGCAGGTTTCCCCCAAGAACTTCGGATGAGCTCAGCAGAAGTGAGACAAGACCCAGCAGGCTCGGCGAAAGAAAAAGGACCCACAGGCCACAAAGGCAAGAAAGTGAGCTGCGCAGGGAAGATGACAGCAACATGACCTCACTGCCTCCAGGGCACCACGCCCAGGATGGGACTGGCACCAGCCCTGATGAACAGCCAGGGCGGGCGGGCCAGCAGGTCCCAGCTGCCGAAGTGGCTACAAAGCCGGCTGGTCTCAGATGTGTCCCTCAGCAGCTAACTTCAGGTGCGGGAGGAGGAGAGGAGGAGGAGGTGGAAGCCATTCGGATGGGGCAGTCATGAGTGTGTGTCTCAGGTGGGCATAGGCACCACAGGGCTGGGGACAGAGAGGGCAGCTCCCCTGGGCAGGACAGGGAAGGAAAAGGAGTCAGTCAGAGTGACAAGGCCTTTTCTTTGCAGTAAAGGGTGCTTCGAAATTTGAGTCCAGAAGGTGGGTTTGGGGCAGGGTTCCACACTAGCTGACTCCTCAAATGGCTCCTACCTGAACTTCAGGAAAAATCTATATGCCACCCTGTACGTGGGACCGATGGCAGCAGCCGTTAGGACACTGGTCAGGTCCCAGCTCTGCCCCCACCTGAACACCCTCAGGCGGCTCCTTCCTGAGCGAAGGCCTGTAGTGATGGTTTCCCAACTGCTTTCAAGAGGGAAGGTGTTGGCCCCCGCTGCTGGGCCAGACAAGTCCAGTGGGGGAGCCCAGGCGCGGCCTACAGCCGGCCACCAGGCTCTGCACCTCTGCCAACTGTTCTGACTAGAGGCAGCTCCCTGGCTAGACACAGCACCGAGCTCCTCTCTGCCCCACGAGGCAGCCCCTCAGCCAGGGCCTGGCTCTGAGGCCTGTGCAGCCACTCCGAATCCCCTCTCGTCACCTCCCTGGGAAGGTGAATGAAAATCGCTGATTCGGGTGAGACTCATTTCACCTAAGAAGTGTTTCTCTGTTGCCTTTGCTTCTTTCAGGATCCATCTTGGTCTCTCTAGTTCTAACTGGTTGAGGGAATGGGACCTTGACTGCCCCTCCTAGACTCTGGCCACTAGGAGGCCTGGGGTGGTGGTGGGAGAGGCGCTCTGGGAGGGCTTGGGGTGCACAGCCTCCACCCCGCTCCTGCTGGCCGGGCGCACCACGGGCAAGGGGCTCCAGCGGGAGTGCACAACTGACAAAATTCATTTCCCACAAGGCAAGGTGACGGAAATGGTCTGAGCCTTTCAGACCCCTGATTTTTAAAAGAATAAGACAGGCCAAGCCAAGGTAAGCAGAGATTCTGGCCGAAGGTTACCCAGGAAGCTTGCGGGTGGGCAGGGTGGAATCAGTTCTCTGGTGCCTGGGGCCAGCAGGCGGAGAAAGGGGCTGGAAATTCAGACCTCTCTTCAAAGGCAAGACAGACACAAAGGCCACCCAGGGGCTCCCTGCTCAGAAACACCATGTAACCTTAAGAAATCTCATTCCTCTGTTTCTTCTAAGCACCAAGGGCCAAGCAGCCAGCGCGACCCCTGCACCTTCCCAGAAGGCAGGGATGCAGGGGCACCAACGAACTTCACTGGCCATATCCTTCCAAGTCGTCCCCCAGGCACTCAAAATGCTGGTGGCTGAAAGACCAAGAGCAGCACCAAAGGAAGGGATCTTATTTAGGCACCAGCCTTTTCCTTTTGCAAAATCCGAGGGGACAGCAGTTGGGCCCTGATACCATCCACACTCCATTTGGGTGTCAGACCCGGAAGGCCAGATCCCTGCACCCAGAGGAGAGGCAGTCTGTGCTGAGGAGGGGATGCAGGAGAGCTCCACCCCCGCCTGGCAGGGCTGCAGCCGTCAGAGGTCAGAAACCACGGAGACTAGCCCACCAGTCTCGAGATACAAACACAGCAAAATGTCATCATGATCAGCAGGTTCTGTGCTAAAAAATTATAACTACACAGCATTTGCTCCAGTTCTGACACCTTTTTTAATAGAAATCACTTTTTAGGAAACAAATAGCACTTTTGTAATTTTTTTTTTTTTACAATGTTTCTTACCTTGATCTTAATTTAAGTAACACTAGGAAGACCTCAATATCTTTTATTTTTCTTTTTCTTTTAATTAAAAAAAAAGTTGTTGTTGTTTTTTTTTTTTCCCCGGATACAAAGATTTTGCCCTTGCATAAAAAAACAGTGCCCCGAACGATGACACAGGACGCACACGGACTCACTGGACCTCACTGACACTATGATTCCTAGTCTACCATGCAAGGTCTCGACTACCCTTAACTGGACTGTCAGCCTGAAAAACAGCTTTGCTATTCCTTATTTTAGTTTTTGTTACCAAAAAAAAGTAAAATAAACAACAAAACAAAACTTCTTTTTTTTTAAAAAAAGGAAAAGAACAAAAACAAAAATAAAAAAAAAAAAAAGAAGAAGAAGAAAGAAATGTCTCCATTCAATTCACACACACTTGGGTCGCGCGATGCTTCGCTCAGGATCTTCTCTTCTTATAAATATAGAAAAGGGATGGAGCTTGTTTTCAAGTAAAATCACCGATCCACCTTTTTTCCTTCCTCGACACACACACCCTTCTTCCCTGCCCCTGGGCAAGGGCCGAGAGCCTGGCTCTGCGTGTTCTCCGAGAGGGAAGGGACCCGGCACCCACGGATGAGCGCCCCGATTCGCCAGGGCAGGGAAGGAACCTGGGGAGCAGTGGGGTGCCCGCGGCAGGGGTGCAGGGCGCCCTGGAGGAGGGCCGGGCGGTTGCTCTGGGCGTCCATCTCTCCGCACCCTGGGGCCCACCACAGACAATCAGAAATACTGCTCATTTGGATATACTTTCCCCACCCTCCCCTCCCCTCCCTACCCCTCCTCTGGGCACTGGGGTTGGTTCACTCTTGATTTTTCTTTTTTTGGTTTTATAGTAGTGAAAGTTTAGGAACAGGAAAAGCCCACACACTCTTTGGACTTGTCTTCTCTACCTCAGCAAAAGGCTCGGCAAATGGGGATCTGAAACCTGCTCTCCTCCCTCCGCCCCTCCCTGCTCCCCACCCAACAGAACGAAAACAAACCCGTGGTGGCTGTGGAGGCTGCTGCAGGCACACACTGGTGTATCATAGAGAGAGTAAATATATTATTTCACTTGGCATGGTGCTGGCAAAAAACCTCCAGCTGGCACTATTTCATGTAACATGGTCCAATCTTTGCATGTACACACAGAATAAGAAGGATCAATTGGCAAACCCTGGTGCCACCTGGCACAAGCATCTTCTCTCTCTCTGGAACCAAAGAACCAAAAGAATTCCGTACTTTCCAGAAGAAATCCGGCTTTGCTTTTCTAGAGTCTTCAGTGTTCTGCTCTCCTTGCCGCCGGGATCCCGTGGCTTCTCCTCCAAGGGCTCTGTTATTTAGTCTCTTCCCCCTGGGTACAGTTCGCTGTGCAGCTCTGAGAGGAGGGGGAGGGGGCCGGCGTGGAGGTGGCGGCGCTGGCAGGGGGCGTGCAGTCCGGGCCATTGGAAATGGCCCCCACGGTGGCCTCAGAGTCTACAGGTCTGGAGAGGTCGATGCCGTGGATGAGGCGGATCAGCTGTTTCACCTTCTCCAGGGAGCTGTGCATCTCTTTCTGCCGGGCCAGGATGCTGTTCTTCATTTCCATGCATTTCTGCAGCAACGAGAAGGGCGGCGCACTGAGCCCGCGGTTTGCGGGCGCCCGCCAGCCTCTCCGGGACGACGGAGGATCCTCTCCCTGGCTGCACGCAGCCCCTGAACGGGTTCCGCTCTATGCTGACTTGGGGCGTCTACTCAAGGAAGCGGGAGGCCCCACAAGCACGAGAGGGAGGGCAAGGGGATGGTTTAAAAACCAACTGTACTCGACACGAGGACTTAAAACCAAAGGTGAATTGCCACTCTAATACTACAAAATCACAGTCATTGTCACAGCCAAGCTCCCACCGCTGCACCGGAGCTGGTCTGGGCAGATAACGCTGCCACCGCTGATGGGCGGTAACAGACTCTGGACCAGGCTAGCCTGCCAGGGTGGGCACCGAGCCAGCCGCATCCGGATTCAAACGTGGAGTGGGGGGCGCTACCCGGGATCCCTGGGTCAGCAAGAACTTAAGAGGCACAGCCTGGGGCAGGACAGCAACGATTAGAATCGGACTTCAGCCAACAGTCCCTTCTGCTGGGTCACGTGTAGCCTTTTGCACTGAGCCTCTCACACCCATTGGCTTCTGTTGGAGGCGGCGGGGGAGATGGGAACCACGCATGGTGGGGCAGGAAGGCAGGTGAGTGGGGCAGCTCGACTGTCACCAAGGCCAGGACACCACCTGGTGTCTGGGAGGGCTGAGGTCACCTCACTCCAACAGGTGGCACCTACTCATTGGAAGAGACCTTGCGTGCCCCTCCCTGTTGGGAGGAGCCTCTGCTGCCCTGGTATAAATAACTCTCTCCCACCCAGCCAGGGATATTTACTCCTATACTTGTCTCTAGAAAACCCTCTTCCTCAGGCTGGTTGAGAAAACTTGGCAATGAAACAGCATGGGGTGGAAGCAAGCGGGGAGGGGAAGGGCCACGTGGAACGACCTGCAAGCTCCAGCAACCGGAAAGACTCCTGTGCGCGGGGACCTTGTCTGGATCTGCCCGGTGGCGGGCAAGGCCCCAAGATCTTCCCAAACAGGCTTGGGGTTACACCAGGGTGGTGGCCACGCTGGTGTAGCTGCTAACTTACGTCTTCAGTCTGCAGACTGCCTATCCTCCATCTCAGGCCAGAACCAAGAGGATGTTCAGGAGCTTGGCTAAGGCACCGTATCTAACTAGAGGCAAACTGCATCTGCCCAAGTTAATTGTGTTAATGAGCTCAAGAATCTGGACCAGCCCCGGGGAGCCACACAAACTGTTATTTACACGGGGCGATCTCGCTCTCCCTCTGGTCATCCCCGAAGGCGTGAGGTTTACTTACACTTATAGAATTGCTGAGCTGTTTCACCTTCTGCTCTAGCTGTTCTCTTTCTTGTTTTAAATCTGAACTCCATTTAAGTAACTTCTGTTTCTCCTCTTCTTTTGCTGGGAAAAAAAAAAAAAAGGGACACTGTTTTAAACAATGAATTCTTTGAAAAGGCCTCAGTGTTCAGCATAATTGCCAAAGAAGGTCTCTTCCGCAAAGCTCCCCTGAGCCTCTCAGCCCTCTGCCCACCTGAGCGCTCCCCTCACGTGCACAGGTGCGCTGAGAAAATGGTCAGTCGCATGGGCCTGGCTTCAGGAAAATAAGATCTACCTCTCAGCTTTCCAGCTGATTCATGAAAAGCTTTTCATTTTTAACTTGAAATTTCCTTCTGAAAACAAAGCAATACTTCCTTCAAGTAAGGTTTTTGTTTTTTGTTTTTTTTTAAACAAGGGACGATGACACAAGTTTGGGGGGAGGTCTGGGTAACTCTTTACCTGCTTTGTAGGCGATATAGGAATGAACAATTGCTAACGTTCCAGGCCATGGGATTGCTTCCTCCTTCTTCAGCATCTGGAAAGATTTTTAGAATTTTGCCTTGAGGAGGAGGTATAAACACATATCCATTGGGTAATTGCAAGCAACAGTGTCAGTAAATATTTGCAGGGACCGGCAGACAAAAACCCAGGAAGGATTGGGGTGGCAGGCTGCAAAACCCTGCTCTGTGGTTTCTGGACCGCAGAGTTCCAGGTGTTACCCTGAGAAAACGAGGTACCAGCAGGAAGAGCCAAGTCACCCGAGTCCCAGCTTAGACAGAGGCTGGGACCCAGCCAGGGACTCCCATCAGCCAGAACCACCAGCATTAAGATGCAAGACTGTACCATGTCCACAGCCACAGCAGTTTTGTCTTTGACCTGACAGGGGCTGCCTATCTCAAGTTTAGCTTTAAACATCCCCAAAGACAGCCTGACCATGGAAATAAAGTACCAGCTCCGAACACTAAAGCATAACCTAGACCCCACATGGAAAATGATCAGAGGGTCACTCAGCAGTAACCGGAAGAGAACGGTAAGAACTGCCCTACCTGCTACATCAGGGGGACGGTGGAAAGAGGACAAAGGTTAGGAGGGGAAAACCTGAGTTTTCACAAGTCAGTTCCAAAATACTGAGCAGGATCCCCATGTCTGCTGGGCTACTGAGCCTGTTTATTTATTATTTATAATTTGCCTGCTTCCAGAACAGACTTGAGACCACTTAGAATAAAAATATTCATATACATAAAGAGCTGAGAAAAAGCAATCAGGAAGCTACAGGGAGAAGGTGGGAAGAGGCTGGGACAGTAAATAACACAGTCACGGGCTGCGTAACGCTTGGTCAGTGATGGACCCTGGATTCTAATGGGGCTGAAACTTCCTATCGCCAGTGATGTCGCAGCCGCAGCCGCGGTGCCACTGTGGACACATGTTCCTCCGGTGTTTGTGGTGCTGCTGGAGTAACCAGCTTACTGTGCTGCCAGCTGTACAAAAGCGAAGCACGTACATTTACACACGTGTGTAATACTTGCTAATGGTAACGGACAACTTTGTTACTGTTCCGTGCGTCTGCAATGCTACTTATTGTTACTTTAGAGTGCACACTTCTATTTATTAAAAAAACAGTTTTACCACTGCATCGCCTTCTCCTGTGCTTGGCTCGATCTCATGTTTTGTACACTAACACGCTGTACAGGTGTGTAGCCCGGTGAGAAACAGGCTCCAGCACACGGCCTGGGGCACAGCAGGCTGCACCGCCGAGGTGTGTCAGTACACTGTAATGTTTCCATGGCAAAAATCACCTAACAGCATTTCTCAGAACGTATCCCTTCCGTTAAGCAGCACAGGATCCTACCGCCTGCCTTTCAAGTCCATGAAATATTAGGGTAGCACTTTACAGGCAGTTCTTTCATCCTAATGACAACACAGGTTAAAAGTGAAACTGCTGTGGTTTGAATGAAACAATCAGTTGAGCACTTTCATTAAAGAATTTTATTTTCAAAAGAGTTTCAAAACCATATACTGGGTTTGGATATTTCTTAAGAGAATGATGCAGAAAGTCTTACGGAGGTTTAAGGGTCAAGGTGATGAGAAGGTGAGTCATTGCAAATAAAGGGAAGCAGTTAAGAGTCTCTCCACTTGTGCACAGAGTCACAGCCTCCCAGGTGACAGAATACCTCTGAGGGGACAGATGCTGCGGGGGTGAGTGCTGTGCCATGAGCATGGCAGACACGGCCTGAGGAACTACCAGGAGAGGAAGACACTGCCCTCCCCCCAGGTCGCAGGGCACAGGCAGCCCTCCGGACCACTTCGCCTTTCTCCGCCTCAGCCCCACACCCTGTCCAGCCCCGCACTGTACCTGGTCCTGACATCTGGGACAGATCCACATGCCCTTGGGGATGGTTTTCAGGGGCGGGTCTAAGCAGTCCAGGTGATACACACGGGAACACGTGTCGCACATCAGCAACTGGCCACTTTTTCTGCACACGCTGCAAAAATCCTCATGGATATCACCCTATGAAATCGAGCAGAAAGGTAAGAGAAAGGACAAACAGGTGAAGTGTGAACGTTAACATGTACATTCCGGATACATATAAATGCAGTTCTGCCCCCTCTCACATGTTACAAGAGTGTTCAGGAAAAGTACCAATGGCACAAGTCCCCACCTGCCCCATATGGCGGGGGTTCCCTGGGGAGGGACAAGTCGTCTTAATTTTAAACTAGGCTTTACAGGACAGCTCTGCAGTCACCTAGGCCACAACGACCTTTACAGGTGACAGCTCAGCATTTATGTTTCAGTGGAGTCCAATCCACAAATGAGAAGGTTTAAAGACATTGAAATCCATTCAGCAAAGTGTTCAAAAACAATTATCCAAACAATTCTCATGATCATTTTTGGAGGAAATTAAGAAGGATTAGGAAAGACAACAGACAAGAGATGGAATTTTACTAAACCCTTTGGTTAGTCAGGGAGGAAAAATACAGTGAAAGTTCAATTGGGAAAAGATTAACTCAAGAACCAATTAAACTTATACAAGCTTTCTAACGTGAAGAATTTAAAAGCCAAAAACAACAGCTGACCATGTTCTCCCTTAAACCCAGAATTTGGTATTCGCTGTTCAACAGCCCGTTCTGTTCTGAGAGTTCTGTTCTGTAAACTACTTCCCCAGATGAGGAGAGCCCTTGGCGCACCTGCCGCCCTTCCCCCATCAGTGGGCTCTAGGACTCAGGTAGGTCCGCCGGACTTTCTGAACAGAGGGCACCATGAGGAAAAAAAAAAAGCAGATCTATTTAAAGTTTGGAGAGAACACTGAAAACAGAGAGTTATTAAAGAGGTGTTTTTAGCAAGTCAACCCCTGATCTATACTCTGAACAGAATTAATGCTGCTGAGAAAGACATGGGGGGCAGGGAAGGCTGAAGGGACAGGTCAGGGCTCCGCCAGCAACGGCAGCGCCACAGTCGGGAATGGATTCCTTCTCGCTTCCAAGGTATGGGTCTACGTTTCTAGGCTATTCTGCCGGAAGGTCTCATTCGGAAATTGTGTGCAGGAAGCAATGCTAGAGACAGCAACGCTCGATTCTTTGTTTGCATTCTTATACCTCCACCACCACCGCTGAAGGGGCGTATCTTCCCAGACCTGCGATTTCTCTCTCTAGGGGAGGAAAGGTTCTCTATTATTCACTAGGGTCTCCAGCAGCCTAGAAAACCAGCTGAAAAAGTTATAAGATAACCAGCGTGTGAAAGGATTGTAACCTTTCTGGGGAAGCAAATGTTACCTCTGGGCAGTAAAAAAGACATTCAGTACAGGTGGGATCAAGCTGCCCGGGAACGCAGCCTGGCCGCCCAACGTCCAGGCGCTGACGGAGCTCAGGCTCGGCCACGCTCGGCCGTGGCTTCCGGCTCCCGCTCCCACACCCAGGGCCAGCGCGCCTCCAGAGAGCTAGTCTTTCTTGAACCGCAGCCCCATGTTGTAAGTCTGCATCTTCCTGAAGTTTGTACAAGTTTTAGGGTGGCGGAGGGTGTTACATGAACCCCAGATGAAATCAGCTGTGATGAAGTCAATGGACAAACTGGACATTTTACTCAGAGGGGTTTGTTGGGTGAATTCTGCTCACTTTCCTGTGCTCCTGAGTACGGAGCACATCAAGAAGTGGGGGGCGGAGAGTACATGAAATAAACACTGAGTAACTTTTGTCAAGTTGGTAAAGGGAAAAACCCCTCTGTCCGCTTTATGCAGCCCACAACAGCAGGTCTTCATCTTTTGGGTGCCAGGATCCCCACTGCACTCTTAAAATAACTAAGGACCACAAGAGCTTTTGTTTATGGGAGTCACATATATTGATATTGATTGTTAGAAGTTTAAAAACTTTTAGTTTTGAAATAGAGAATCACAGCACATTATAAAAATAGGGTATTGAACCCTGGCTGGTGGCTCAGTGGATAAGGCACCAGCCTGCGAACCCAAAGGTGGCTGGTTCGATTCCCAGGCAGGGCACATAACCAGGTTGCAAGCCAGGCCTCCAGCTGGGTCTGTAGCTGGAGGCAGGTGAAAGGCAACCATCCATTGATGCTTCTCTCCCTTTCTTCTGCCCTCCCTGACCTTCTCCCTCTAAAAATAATAAATAACATTTTTTAAAAATAGGGTATTGAAAAAATCTGAAGCCCCAGCACACACGGGTGCACGTTCCCTGAGTTACCACCGGGGTCAAGTGCTATCTGGAAAACTCTACGTTCACTCTCGAGAGAATGAGAATGAAACTGAGAAAGAGTGGTTCTATATTATCATACAAGTAGTTCTGTAAGAGTCTCAGGGCCCCACAGACCACACTTGAGAACAGCTGCTGATAGAAATGAATATAAAATGATAAGATATGTATTTCATTCGCACAGAATTGGTTCTTGGCTTAAACGAAGCAGTGGAAGTCCTACAGAGGAGCTGTACCAAAAAAGCTTAGGCTTTGATGCTTGACCAACTTATGACCATAAACCAAATGGCAAGTTGAAAGATGGCTGACCCAGGATTCTTTGTGAGGAGCTGAGGACATACACTTTTTAGAAACACCCTGGTTGTATCAACTGCAATTTCATCACTTGCTAAAAAAAAAAAAAAGTTGTATAACTATGTCAACATATCTTCCCTTCTCATAAAAATGATGCTAATGGCAACAAGGTACATCCTGAGGATCAGAACCCAGCCGTGGCTTGCATTACCAAGTCCTTCTAGATGGTTATTGATCTCCAGGAAATGCCTGCCTCTCAACTGTTATTGTTTAATTAATGTTGGGGCTTATGCCGCCCAGCAGCAAATATACAGAGCCCTGCGTGTCTATTTTAGTAGCTGCCACTGTTGGGATACTGTAAAAGTAGAAGTCAATGATCTTTTTTAAAAAATATGTTGCTGGTTCAACACAGCCAGGGCACATAGCCAAGTTGCAAGCCGGATCTCCAGCCAGGTCCGAGGCTGAAGGCAGGTGAAAGGCAACAATACATTGATGTCTCTCTCCCTCTCTGCCTCTCTCCCTTCCTCTCTCTGAAAAGAATAAAGAAAATCTTTTCTAAATAAATAAATAATCCACTCCACTACATTTAACCTAGGAAGTCATCAACATATTTAGTGGTTTTAGAAAAGCTTCCATTTACCTTTAGATTTCTAAAAAGAATGGTATTTGCATTTTAAACACAAAACCCAACAGAATCTTTTAGTTTGTGATTTGATCTGAATGGATCCTTTCAAGAAAACCATTTTATAAACCCCCTCAGCCAAAAGTCACAAAAACTAAAACACACTGTTTAAGAGAGATTCACATGCAGATTCATCTGCTCCCAGAGCTGTGTGCCAGCCACCCTAGGGGAGAAGCCTGACCACGAAGCTATGAGCTGTCACTCCCTTGGCACTTTAACTGAGAAAAAGCTGGGACAATCTTTGGTGCTACCAAACAAGGGTTCTCACAGGGACGCCTGGTGCTGGTTAACAGGACAGGCAGAGAAAACCTGAATCAATTACTAATGTCAAAAGTCAGGAAAGCCGGATGAAACACCACTTCTTGAGAGCTAGGGTGTGTCTACAGCCACCAACTATGGTGGTGGAAGGAAACTTGTCTGAGAACAGAACTTATATGACCCTGGTCCTCCAAAGATGGCGCCTTTCTTTGTTGCTTCTGGAATTTTAACTGAGGATGTGCCTGTGGTATCCTTTTGCTCTTTGGAGAGGGGTGGACCTTCAGTAATACTAAGAACCTGCAAATTCAAGGGCTATTCTACCTGAGGAGGGACCCTAAAGGTAAGCTCTGCTTGAGTCACAAAAGAAATGGGACATGTCAGACCTGCTCCTCTTCATCTCCAGTAAATGGCAGCTCCAGTCATTTCTTGTTCACCCTCGACTGTTCTTTTTCTCAAACCCCATTATCTAATCCTGCTGGCTTTTCAAAACAGCTGCAGACTCGATTGTTCTTCTCCATCTCTACCTCCACCCCCAGCCAGGCCAGGCTGGCCCCAACTCTCGCCTCTTGCTTGGACGGTTGTGAAGCTCCTGGCCGACCTCCCTGCTTCCATCCCATCCTCCCCACAGCCTCTCCTCCACGGGTCACACAGCGATCCTTTAAAAATCCAAATCACCTGGCTGGTAGCACAGCGGATAAGGCGCCGGCCTGTGAACCCAAAGGTCACAGGTTCGATTCCCCAGCCAGGGCACATAACCAGGTTGCAAACCAGGTCTCCAATCAGCTCTGTGGCTGGAGGCAGGTAAAATGCAACCATATGTTGATGTCTCTCTCCCTCTCTGCCTCTCTCCCTTCCCCTCTTTCTAAAAATAATGAAATGGAATCTTAAAAAAAAAAAAATCCAAATCAATTTTGCAAACACCTTAACATAACAAATGCAGGCCAAAACTATCAAAGGATGCTAAAACCACTGGGTACCAGTTTGTTGGGGACTGAGACAGTTACCTAGACTCAGAGCTGTCTCCACCAGGTAAACTGGAGCCTTTACAAGCAGAGAAATGTAAAGGATTCTATTTTAGGGGATGAAACGTTAACATCACCAACAACAGGACAGCCTGACAACATGTACCTCCTGCTGTCATGCACTGCGAAGGACTCATCACCACATTTTTAGTGTTCCTACAAAAATGTATACGTCGGATCTACTCTTGAGGGAACATCCAAATGGAAGGACACTGTCCTATCTTTTTAAAAAGTATCAATGTCACCAAAGACAAAGGAAGGCTGAGATACTATTCCAGAGTAAGGAGACAAAAGAGATGATAAATATCAAGTGTGATCTTGGATTGGATCTTGGAGCAGAAAAAAAAAAAAAAAAAAAAAAGGGCTATTAAGGCAATAATTGAAATAATTGAGCCAAATGGAGAGATCTGAATATGAACTGTATATTTTGTTAATAATATTTTATCAATATTAAAGTTTCCCAATTTGATAACTATATGTGGCTACATCAGAGAGTATCTTTATTCTTAGGAGATATGAACTCAAGTATTTTGGGTGAAGATTCACGATGTCTACAAGTTCTTCTTAACTAGTTCAAAAAAAGCATGCATGTGTGTACCTGTGTGTATATATGTTTATGTGTGTATATGGTGTGTGTGTGTACATGTGCGTTATGTGGTGGGGAGAAGCATATGTGGCAAAATGGCGATAACTGGTCAATCTAAGTGAAGGGTACACATTGGCTTCTTGTATTATTACTGCAACTCTTTTATAGGCTTGAAGACTTAAAAAGCAAAGTTAAAAACATTACTTTTACTCAGAACCCTCTAGTGATGGATTTCATTGACAGTAACAACCAGAAGGCCCTGCCCAGCTGGGTCTCATCTCCCACTGCTTCCGCCTGCCCAGTGCCCCAGCTCTCCCGGCCTCTGTGCTCCCACGTACAGGTCTACCTCAGGGCTCCTGCAGTGCTGTTCCCTCTGCATGAAATGCTCTTCTCCTCGTGTACTCCCCTTCCTATCAGAGAGATTTCTCAGCACTCTTCATAAAAGAGCAACCCCTTGCCATAGCTCCTCCTGCCCCTGCTCGGTCCCATTTTTTCCACAGAACATATCACTCCCCAACATATATGTTTATTTGCTTATCCCCTGCCTCTGGCCACGAAACACGAGCTCCTTGAGGGCAGGGAGCTGGTTTTGTTCTCTCCTCTCTCCCCACTCCCAAGAATAATGCTTTCTCGAGAGAGTAATGCTCGGTGAGTATTTGTTGAATGAACTCACTGCTTTATAGTTGCTCCTTCAAAAACTTAGGGCCCTAGTTGACATTCCTGCAGTTTCCGGGTTAGAAACTACTACGTATCTGACACTTTTTGGGGAATCTGCTTCTAACCAACTCTGTTGGAGACAGCTGCTTTAGAGAAAAGTTTTCCATTTCTTGAATTGTACTGGAAGCGGGGCCTGTCCGGCCCGTTCATTTTCCCACCTCCGAAACCCGGACGATAGCGACCTGTACACCTTTTGATGGTGACTTCCCACCCCATCCTCCTTCCTGGGAACTCATTCACAGCACATGAAATCCAGACCCTGAGAACTCTGCCTGGGCCTCCTGACGTTGGATTTCACGTGGGTCTCAAGGACACAGCAGGGCCTAGGGCCCGGCAGTAGCCGCCTGGCTGGCACAGTGTCCCGCAGGGATTACTGCTGTTCCGGGGTTAGTCGAGGAGATGCGGCTGGTAAGGAGACAACACAGGACAACGGATTTCCCGACTGAAGCTCTCAGAAAGACAGTGAGCTTTTCCCGAGTTACTTACGTCTGTGGAGGTGGGGCTGGGCAGGGACACAGGCTGAACAGATGCAGGGAAAGTGAATGTGGTCTCTGTCTTTTCATGTTCAGGGGAGTCAGGATGACTGGATGGGGGGGATGTTGGGGTAAGGGCTCCAAACCCCAGCACTGCATTGTATTTTGGAGGACGACCTATATACCAAGAGAAGGGAACAAAAGGGGAAAAGGGGGAGGGAAAGAAAGGGGGAAATATGATCTTACATACCTTTGGCCAGTGTTCCTCATTGGCTAGCATGGAAAAGGAAGTGAGGTAGCAGACAGAGGTTAATACAACAGTCCCAAGGACAGGAAGAGAAGCAGAGATTTAAACGTCATTAGAAACAACGGCACGAGTCTCAAAAGAAGGGAGGGCAAGAGAGAGCGTGGAGAACGACAGGGGGTGCGGGGTCATGCTGGAGGGCCCTGCCTTGGGCAGAGAGCAGCGACATTCCCGCACTGTCACAGCCGGAGGTTTCTCAGGCGAGAACCAAAGCTGCCCGGGAGCCAAGGCCAGGAACGGCACTTTCCTGGATGTTTTTCATGTTGTTCTCTAATGTTTCTCTGCAACCACCAGTCTTAGGAGAATCATAACTCTCAGTTCCCACAAATGAATTTATCTAGGATTTCTGTTTTCCTTTTCTCTCCTGCCTATATTTTAGTCATTTCACTGCTTATAAAGATGGAGAAAGGTGAGGCAGGGAGACAAAAATCAAATGAACTATTCTTACCCCTCGCTGGTAGCGCCGGTGAAAGGCATGTTCTAGGAGTAGCTAAAACCTAAGGGCTAAAAGGATGTCCTGAGCCTAAACATGAAGCTGGGGAGGACTCAGGTGTCTTCCCCAGTTGTCAGGAACTGTCTTCCCGCTTTCTACCACATGCTGGTGAATGATGTGTCTGAGAACTGGGGCTACTTCAGGTCTCAGGACAGGCTGCCACCAGCAACACTAGTTGCTGACGGAGAGGCCTGATTTGAGCAACAGTATCTTGAATCAAACTTCATGGCTACAGCATATCAACAAATGAGCCCTAATCGGTGTGGAGAGTCCAGGCCAACCATGCTTGCCTGATGGGGTTCTATTTTCTAGGGCCAGAGCCATGGCTTGTAAGCTGTGGTGAATAGAAGTGTCTTTCTGGGACACCAAAGGGGAGAAAAAAAGGAGCCAGAGAAGCATACAACCCCCTGAGAGCACTGGTGGATGGTACGTAGGATCATGACTTTGCCAACAGTGATGATTTATACCAAAATTATGCACAGGAATCCTGATTCTGTCAGACACAGCACAAACGTGACCTATCTGTGTTGAACTGGGAACGTCTGCAGCACAAAGACAGATTGTACTGGTTTGCCTTCGTGGGGACTTTCAGGCTGCAAGAAGATGAGTGCGCTTTGTTTACCCACAGAAGGCACATCCTAGACACGGGGAATGCAGGCTTTTATCCTCCGACCTTGGCAAGAGGTGCCAAGGTCTTTCTGGCTTATTAAACCCCTATCCTTCTAGCAGGTACAGCCCACCAGCAGGCCAATGCACTGTGGTCTCCGGCTGGGGTTTCCTGTCTGAGAACTGAGTCAGAGGTCACTGAAAATTGCTCCAAACAAAACAAAATAACACAAACTAACCTATGACACTGATTATGGCAGCCCAGGAATTGATATGAAGCAATGGCTTAGGGTTTCTCATCCAAATATTCGGGTGCGACATGAGAATGGGTCACCGAGGGTGGGGATGCTGTCTCTCTGGGGCGGGGGCGGCAGCAGTGGAAAGCTGCAGCCCTCCCCAAGGCAGGCAAAGGGTCGGGATGACCTCCTCAGCTTCCGGTAGCTCTGACATTGTGTGTGCACATGCAAAAATTAGTATGCTACTCCACTCCCTCTGCAACCTTTCGAGCTTGAAACTGTAATTCAGGGACACATTATCATGTGGAGAAAGGGACCTTGGGATGTATTACTGACATCAAAGAACAATTTCGGAACCTTGTCAATGAGCTCAAATGCTGAGCTATTAAGACCGATTTAGACCTGCACAGAGAGAGCCACAGAGGCTGTCGTCCCTGCCCGAGGTGTGAGGGCAAGAACGGGGTGGAGCGCTTTAAGAGTCTCTGCTTTTGGAAGCCTGTTTTGACAGTGACCTTTTCTTCTCATAGATTCAAAGTTTTCCGTGTGGCTGACTTGCTTCTTTCTGGAAAGCCTGCAGCTCAAGGAAACGTGAGAGTGGTGATGCTCCGGCATCTCTGGAAACAGGATGGCTTAGACACCACTTAGAGATCTCTGGCAACAACAGTTCTGCTCAATGACGCCCAAATGCTTCCTTCTATGTGGCATTGTGTTCACTGCGCTGTGTTCATGCAGGGCCTGGTGGACTTGGGGTAGGAATGCTGCATGAAGCCATTCCCCTGAGTCAGCTTTGCTACCAGGAAAAGCAGCTTTTGATTCAGTATACAGAACTCTAATAAGAAATCTCACTCTCCTTTCCCCCCATTCTCAGAGAAGAGCAACAACAAATCTGTTCTCCAGGGGAGAGGGAAGAAACACAACACAGAAAGCAAAGACAACGGCAGGGGCAGGCCACGCGCAGGCACTCACCTCTCTTCCGGGTCCCGGGATGCATTGTACTATTCAGGTATGTGACTGCGCTCTTCTTACGCTTTGAGGATTGAAGAAGGAAACATGACTGGTTGAATAGCATGGTTCCTACTAATACTGGCAAAAAAGCTAAAGACCAAGCACAGCATGCCTGTCCACATGCCAACCAGTTAGTGCCAATCATCCCAAGGTGTCAGTGCTGATGTATTTCATGATGTACACGTGGCTCTGAGATTATATTCAGGGAGGCCTGCCCTGCTTCGGAGGACATCTGAGTTGGAGCCAGCAGGAGTTAAGATTTTTAAGGAAGGTTTACATCTGTTTGAACTTAGGAAAAAACTACGGGGAAAGCAGAGCCACGAATACCAAAAATGAAATAATGGGATCTATCAGAGAAAAACCCATCACTTGAGAAAGGTGGGCAAGTACAGTCGGGGTACTGCTTTAGAGCAGGTTTTCAGACGGGAGGCGGACAAGCCGTAAACACAACGGCCCCGGGCGGGCAGGGCCGGGCGCGGCCGGAGTACCTCTGGCTCAAAGACGGCTCCGCTGTACACCGGGTTAGCCGTAGTTCTTCTTTTTCGCTCTTGCCTCTTGCTTTGGATTTCTTGGGAAAGCAAAACGTCTGCATTAGAAGAGCTTAATCTCACTGTTCTAACCCCTGGTTTTCCCATGACAAATTAGAAATGGGGGGTAATCTCTGTTTCGCAGCTGCCTCAGCAGAGGCAAGCACACTGCTGGGAGCAAATACACAGGTGCACCACTGTCACCCGGGGAGCAGGGCCACACGGGCCTACAGTGAGGCTCTTCTGTGAGTGAGAGCTGCATGGCAGACAGCACTTGCAAACAAGCCGTCTTGATTTATTCTAGGTCGCTGTAATAGAGGTGTGAATGAGTTTTATCCACAGACCTCGATTGGATTAACCATAGTTCACCATTCGCCAATTTAAAAACCAAGACAGGTATAGCTTTGTAACTGTTCTCAAGATTCTGCTAATCAAGAATGACTGAAAAAATACTGAGTCAGAGGGGCATTTGCTACTTCATGCTGTCAGGGAGAAAACGCTCCCCTAAGTGAACAGAAGTCACCTAATCCAGGCACCTGAGTGGTTTGCCCAGCAACAGTAGTGTGGATACATAACAATGGGGGTGGGGGGGAGGCGGATCAACAGCAACGTTTACTTTAAAGCAAATCAAGGCCATAATGCTTGAATGACGCTCTATCTGTGTTTCAGTTTTCCATGCCAGCAATACAATCAAACACCAGTTTCAAGAACACAGCTCTGGACTAGAAGCAAGGCAACATCATGAATATCTTCTCTTACCTTCTAGATGGTCATGTGTTACCAACCCTAGAGACACCATGAAGGCAAGTTTCTGTGCCAGAGAAACAAAAGATGAACATGCTTCAGTGTGGGTTCTCGCAAAGCAACCGCATGCTCCTGGATAGAATCCTAGGGAAAGCCAGCCCGAAGGGCCGGTGGCTAAAGGAGGCCAAGTGCAGGTGAATGAGGAGCGGGAGGCCTCCACTCTGAACAGTTACAGAGCAGCCCTGCAGCATCCTTGTCTTACAGGGACCAAAAAAAGGATGAAGGCCTACGTATACTTTCTCAATGACAGAAATCAGCATCCTGGGTGATCCAAGTTTTTTTCTCCCCACAAAAAATCCTCTTAGAAGCTCTGGCTGGTGGCTTAGTAGATAGGCGTCAGCCTGTGAACCCAAAGGTCACTGGTCTGATTCCCCAGCCAGGGCACATAACCAGGTGGCAAGCCAGGTCTCCAGCCAGGTCTGTAGCTGGAGGCAGGTGAAAGGCAACCACACATTGATGTTTCTCTCCCTTTTTGCCTCTCTCCTTTGCCCTCTCTCTAAAAATAATAAATAAAATCTTTAAAAAAAATCCTCTTAGAAGAGGATTTCATATTTGAAAACATGCAGAGCCTCTCACACAACAAGGTCAAGTTCTAAGTAGTTCACTTGTGATGATAAGTCAGTGTTTCTTAAGTTTTTATTACCATAGACTGGACAAGGCTAACTCAAAGCTAAATGAGTTTTAGGAATGTTAGCCGGTGGTTCTGCTTAATACTTCGATTTTTTATTCAAATGCAGGCCTAAAAATTATAGAGCGATTTTTCTCTGACTAGACTGATTAGATGCCCAAATGCTGGAACATTTGGTGCCTAAAGGTGGAGGTAGCAACAGGCTGATGCCCATTTTGCTCTTTGGTGGCACGTGATCTGGAAAATACGCCTTCATCTTCTGCTGCATTGGCTACATGTGGTTCCTACACATGCCGAATAGTACGTCACTAATTTTTTATGCCACCGAATAAAGAATATCATTAATTGCTAGGAGACATACTCCTACAGAATTATTTACCCCACAGTTCCGTCTTAAAAAACCCTAACATGTCATTCTCACCATTAGACATCATGATATTTTGGCCTGACATGAGAGGTTCAGGCTACTCTAGATAGTTTTACAGAGACACCGTCCTTGAGGAAGTCACTGGAGAACACAGAAATGTCCTTCCCTGCTATCTTCAGAATCCTGAAGGAATGTTTTCATTTTATTTCTTATTCTACGGGCACCTCTCCCCTGAGAGCCAGAGCTTTTTTGGCAAGAACAGCAGGCTTGGGCCCTGCCCATTTTCTGCTCTGTACATTGGAATGGCACACATTTTATGGCTGCCAAATGACGACATTCCTAGTTTTCACTCTTCATTCAAAATTTAAGATTAAAAGGCTGTCTACCAGCAGCTGTTACTGAAGCAGGATGAAGACTGACACTGAGTGATGGCGACCTTCTTGACCACTCACAGCCAGCTCATCTCTGCCAGTCTAGACCAGGAGCTCATGGAGAACAGGAGATGAAAAGGAGCCTTCTCTCATGGAACAGATTTTCAGTGATCAACAAAATAAAAGGTTGTCAGAACTCTGGCCTCACCTATGTATTACACGTGTGCCAACAACGAGTTTATTCTCATTAAGGTGGTGATTCTGTCTGACTAGAAGGGGAAATACCTGCTACTATACATGGTGGGCACCTGCTTGCCCCTGTGCTGCTGACAGAAGATCTCTTTCCATTTCTCCTAATAAGGAAAGTTTGCTCATTGCTTGCTCTACTGTTTTCCTCCAAGCATAGTACTTATTATTAATTTTATGCATGATTGTACAAGTTTCTTAGCAATTTGCGTAATTTACATGACTAGTACTTCTTTTTGGTTAAAGTTTTGGTCCCTCCTTTAAGGTAGATTAAAAACGAATCCATTTCATATCAGAATAAATTGTAATTTGTATTTGTTATAGAAAAACCTTCACTGGCTTTATAAATCACTATTTTGTTTTCTAAAAATGACATGAAGCTTTCATGGCCTTATGCCACGATATGACACGGTTTCATTACAAAAAAATCCATACAGGGAAATGGGGTACTAGCCTAATAAAATATAGCTACTCGATATTCATCATTGTGTTACCTGTCTAATTTTTGTTTTATAGCTGCTTGTGCAAAACTATCAAACTTAAAAATGCTCTTGCCTAACGACATATGAATTTGCAGTCTACATTTGTACCAAGGTCTTGTTTGCTATTTAAGTTTATTATTCTATCCTAAGTTGTGGTACAGATGTTATGATTTTCACCCCCACTTTTATGCTTCAATGAACTACTTTTCAGCTACAGGTTCATCAGGGATTTGGGGATCTAGTGCAATACAGTAGTAATAACAAAAATCACATGTAACAGCTGTAATTGATAACGTAAACAGACCTTTGCTGAGTGAGCTGAACATCTTACAAATGTTGGCTGGGACAGACAAAACATAATCCTCATTAGAAATGCAATGGGATATCTGGGAACAGAACCACTAATCTTAACATCTCAAATCTGTAACTTGTGTATGAAATACCCAAAACAGATCATAGATACTCAAGGCTATACTCTTGGTCTGCCCTAGGTCTATCTGACTTGGCAATTACTGAAGAGTGAGGAAGACAAATAAAGTGATTCAGAAGCAAGTGTCCCTCCTGGTGCGTGTGAAGAAGCCACGCCTCCTGGGCCTAATGTGCCTTTGGAGGGCTGGGCCTACCTGAGGGTTCTCCTCCCGTTTTGGTTTGGGTGCGGCAGGTGGGGTGATGGTGCGACTCTCTGTTTGCTTCTCATCTACTTCTGCGTGAGATTTAATTGTCTAGGAGAGGAAAAGTAAATGAAAATTCAGAATTCACTCTTCATTCAAAGAAGACAAGTAAACAGTTTGACTGTAGTCAACAAGAAAGAAACGAACATACTCAAAATGAAAACACAGTAAAGCCCTGTAAAATGCAAGGCCCCAGTTGAATGGTTCAATTGTGTAGCTAGAGTAAATATGAATCTATAAATTAATAGTTTAAATGACTTAACCAAGCAAAATCCATGGTTTAACTCCCACGTAGAAAAATAAAGTACAGGCCCCTCTGATTTTAATGCATTTTAGAACGTAGGGGCAAGTCTTCCAAAAGCAAGCCCAGCCTGCTCGTTACGTACGGGTCCAGCTCTAGGCCACAGTGTGTTTAAGACGTGAATAATGTAAAAAAATCTTATATACACACTCTTTCTTAAAAAAAGATTTTTATTTATTATTTTTAGAGCGAGGGGAAGGGAGAGGGACAGAGAGGGAGAGGGACAGAGACATCAGTGTATGGTTGCCTTTCACCTGCCTCCAGCTACGGACCTGGCTAGAGACCTGGCTGGAGACCTGGTTATGCTCCCTGGCTGGGAATCGAACCAGCAACTTTTGGGTTCGCAGGCTGGCACCTTATCCACTGAGCCACCAGCCAGGGCTATACACACTCTTCTATGCCAGTACATTCCCAATCATAATCATAATCATAAAGAGGTTGCAGGACTACCCTCACTTGGGGTGTTTAAAACCTGCCTGCATCATCCATTAGAGATATGTAATAGCCAAGGGAAGGTCATCTCGCAAGAGGTTGACATCCTGATTACCTGCAACCTCGTCTTCCAGTCAAACAAAAGAAATGCCAGTAGCATTATCATCTTCCAACACAAATGACAGCTAGCAAATTGGTAGACTGGGCTTGCATTGCTATTCTTATCATGACCCAATGGATACTTCATTTTATGAAGCCCTCTGTAAGTAATGAAATGATGCTGGAACAGTGGATATAAAACCAAACATGAATCTAATTTACTTTTTCAAAATTAAAAAAGCAGATGCCAATGGTCTCTTTGTATGGCAACAACAAGTAATTAAGTAAGTGAGAATGAAAATGGATTCTTGACAAGCAGGAGCCAAATAAAAAGACTTTGGTCCTACAGGCAGGACATCAAAAGGTCTCAAAAACCGTTATGCTGTGAACTATTTCACTAGATCTGAAAAACTACCTCGATCACAAAGATCTTTCACGTTCTTTCCTGGCTGCCTCCATATTTTCCTTGTTAATCCTGTTCCTTTAGGAAAGGGTAAATTTCTGTGCCAGGGTACAAATGCTGCTGTGTGCTTTTTCACCCCGTGCCCTGTCCTCTTTCCCCCTCTACACTGTAAGCTGCGTGACAGCAGGGATTGTTTCATGCGCTTCCATGCTCCTTTGTGCCTAGCACAGTGCCTTGCACGGAGCAGGTACGCTGCAAATAGCAGGACGCACTGGTCTTCTGAGTGGGGAAAACCACCTACCAGAAGGATCACTTGTGTCTCCCCTCTCTCACACCACACACATTTTTGAACTAAAAAGGACACGTTTACTCCATAAAACCACCAAACGCACCTATGAGGGAACACATGGGAAAGTAGTTTATGACATTTTTAAGATCTTGGGTGTCCAGAAAGCTTACTTTCCCAGCTCTCTAAATGTGGAAGGATAGGAATGTGAGGGAGGGAGGAGAGAGAGGAGGTCACCAGTCAGGGCTTGCCACCCCACTCCAAGGCTGTATGAAGTTCCTTGAAGTCGCTTCAATCTTCAAGGCTGAGTAGGCAGAGTGGTGAGGCCTCCAGGGAAGGCCAAACCAATTCCTCTCCACTAAGGAATTATCCAGGGTTCAAATGTTCTCTTTCATGTAGAAGAATACAATTGTCCCAGGGTTGGGTTAAAAAAACTTCAAAAGCATTTAAAAAATAATAAAGCCAACACTGGGGAGGTATTTTTCTCTCATGGGCCTTTCATTCTGGCAGAGCCCAGCTGCCATGCCGTGACCTGCGCTATGGAGAGGCCTGTGGGGCGAGGAATTGTGCAACCTGCCCATGGCCCCCGAGAAGCAAGGCCTGCCAACAACCACGTGGCTGAGATCGAAGTGGATAGACCAGCTCCAGTTGAGCCTTTGGGATGCCCACAGCCCAGGCCCGGCCAACGAGTTCAAATGCAAACTTTCAAGGGGCCTGAGGTGGAACCACCCACTTAAGATGCAACCTGATTCCTGACCCCCCAGAAACTGCGACAGAGTGAATGTTTGTTGTTTTAAGCTGTTTAAAACAAACCAACAACAAAAGCCATTACTGCCAGGGAGTGACATCACAGAAATGAATGATAGAACAGGGAACTCTCAGGGGACTTTAAGAACCAAAATCTTTACTGAAGCAACCATTAAGCTGGCAAAACCAGAATCAACTCTTCAGAGCTCTGGAATCTAATAAAAAACTTACTGCAATTAGAGGGGCACTTAAGAAAGATGCTGCTAAATTTTATTAATACTTTTTCCTTACCTACCTACGAAAGCCCATTCCCTAGCTGGGCAGAGGCCATGGGGGTGGCAATCTGTGTTCCTGGTATGACTTGCCGGTGCCAGGGGGAGCAATGCAAACCTTGTCCTCAAAACTTATGGCTGAAGCCCTGGCTGGTAGCACAGGGGATAAGGTGCCAGCCTGCAAACCCAAAGGTCGCAGGTTCGATTCCCCAGCCAGGGCACATAACCAGGTTGCAAGCCAGGTCTCCAGTCAGGTCTGTGCCTGGAGGCAGGTGAAAGGCAACCATACATTGATGTCTGTCTCCCTCTCTGACTCTCCCCCTTCCCCTCTTTCTAAAAATAATGAAATAAAATCTTTAAACAAAAACAAAACTTGTGGCTGCGCATTCTGCCCCACCTGGTGATTCCCTGCGGACAGGTGCAGAGACTGACCTTTGTCCTGCCTCCCTTAGGCTGGAGTGACTGATGGCGTCTGATAAAAGCATCCAAATGCGTACGGTAAGGCTTCATTTCATGTCACTAATAGGTGCCTGAAAACCGTCACTTTAACCAATTTTACTACAGGCTAATAGATAAAAACAAGTTCCTCTGCTATATTATTATCAAGTAGCCTGTGGTAAAATTGGTTTCACTGTCTATCGTTTTGCTTAAAATTATTCACTTCAACATGGTTAATTTTATGTGATGTGAATTTCACCCCAATTTAAGAATACTAAGTTGGGAAATAAACAAACAAAAAATGGACAAAGCTACAGTTTGGTCTCTGTCAGAGATTATAAACCCTTATCCAGAGGTGAAGCTTCCCTGCAGGTATATTTTGCTTACGTAGCGTGGTATTTAAACAGTTACTAGTATTTTTAAAATTAGGTGATTTCTCAAAATATCTGGATTTCTGACTTTTTGAATGTTTCCTCATGATAAAAATTGGCTATTGTCAAGAAGTAGCTACTTCCTGGAGATAGTGCCTATTCCTCTGCGGTCACCCTAGTCTCTTCACCTTCTACTTCTTGATGGTCCATTTTATCATGCTTATCTTACTGTTTCAGAGAGGAATTAAGAATAAAGTGGACTATCTCTTGTACTCATACTCCCATTAAAAATGGAAAACCAGCTTCCTGTCTGTAACAGAATTACCATGATTCTTCAGAACAATCACCATGATTGTTCAGGTTCTCCTCTGTCACTCAATCGGCAATCTCAGCCCATTTGAGGGGGAATATTGCTGTTACAGCAGTGGCATTTAATAAGGAACCTGTACAGAAACCCTTTGTGGACAAGATTAGAAAATACAGAATGAAGTGACAGTCATCTGGAGGACCCATTGATACTGGCCCAGGGTATTAGCAAGAGTTGGAGAGGGAGCCTCTTTTTAAAAATCTTTGTTGGGGACTAGTCTTTTTGTTTTTAATCCTCAACCAAGGACATTTTTTTTTTTTTTTTCCTTTGCTTTTCAAGAGAGAGGAAGGGGGAGGGGAGAGGGAAGAGAGAGAGAGAGGGAGATCGGTTGCCTCCAGAATGCACCAGGACTGGGGATTGAACCTGCAACCTCTCAGCTACAGGATAAATACGCATTTCAACAACAACAAAAAAAGGGAAAATAAAAATTCCAGCCTGATTTATTCATTTATATTTCTTATTTTACACCATGGCTATTTAAATTTGTAAATCCTGTTCTTTCTGGTATTATGAAGATAGAAATCAAAAACTCTGGATTAGATTAGAACTAAGTTAACCACCTTATAGCCTTAATTCCAAATTCACCTCCTGAGACTTGGCTGCATGAATCATCAAAGCCAGGAACTAGCAAATAAATAAATGTCCAAATAGTTCCATCAATTAAGGTTAAATAAAGTAGAATTGAAGGCAAAGCCAAAACCGCGGTTTGATCACTTGGGTCTGGTTTTCCCTACAATAGTACTAAAATGGAAGTCAGAGTCACCAGCTCAAGTTTCCAAGGAGGGCAAGACTGAGATTTGAAAATAAAATTTCAGATAAGATTCTCATCTTGAAAGTATTCCTTTTTATAATTGAAATGGTATAGGTTCTTATGTAAGACATGTGAGGTCTGTCCAGAAAAAGTCCAGCCCTTGTTAATATAACAAGAACAGTCTGTGTGGCATTGATGTAAGGTGACAGCCAAGGGGAGTGAACTGCAATGTCCTGTGCACTGTGGGGCCACCTCAATTCAAAATGACTGAGCAAGCAAAGTAACGAATCTGCATCAAACTTGGTGTTAAGCTTGCACATTCCTCCGGATGACACAGAAGGACGCAGCTATGGGCAACTGGTGATTGGCAGCTTCGTCACGACAACGCACCTGCTCATGTGTCCCATCTCATGCAGTTTTTTTTAGCAAAACATCAAATCACCCAGGTGACGTGGTTCCCCTACAGCCTAGATGGGTGCCCTGTAACTCCTGGCTTTTCCCAAAACTGAAATCACTTTTGAAAGGGAAGAGATTTCATACTGTCAATGAGATTCAGGAAAATATGATGGGGAAACTGACGGCAATTGGGAGAACTGTATGAGGTCCCAAGGTGCCTACTTTGAAGGGGACTGAGACAACATTGCCCTATGTACAACCTTTCCTGTACCATCTTCTCTATTTTCATATTACGTGGTTGGATTCCTTCTGGACAGACCTTGTATGGAAGTAGGGGAACAGTGGCAAGCTGGCAGCTTTTGCCGTTAAAACCTAGGGTTTTTCTCAGTAGCTGAGCCTTCAAGCATATACACATAGAGGTCTTTGTTGTAGAGGGTGTGGTGAATAAGAAATGAACGTAATTTCTGCCAACTGTGTCAGACATAGTCTAACGGACTTGCAACACTTTATCTCATTCCATCATCAATGGGTGTTTAGCCCCATTTCCTAGGTGCTGGAAAGGACAAGGATATAAAAAGTAGTACTGCAGGGCCTATGATATGTTTCGATTTATCCACTTTTCCGCCTAAAGTATATTTCTAGCTTCAAAGCTCTTTAAACTCTACCACTCATTTTTTTTCAGAGCCATGATGGGAACATGGCTTCTAATAAGGCCTAAGACAGGGTGATAAGGAAGCTGAGGATGCCTGGCAGAGGAAGAAGTGAGACCACCATCAGCACGGCAAACATTGCCTTCTCTCTTTCCTAGGCCAAGGCGGGGGTCTCCGACTCTGTACGACTCGCCAGGCTTCCTCCTCTGGGGCAGATCCTCGATGCTTGCCCCTAATGCACTAGAAATGAAGCTCTGTGAGGCTCTGATTCATCTGCCTTTGTATTGGGACACCACGTGTGGCAGAGCAGCTGGCACACACCCATATTTTTATGAAATGATTGTTATCACCCTAAAGGAACATAAGGCAGAAAGGAATCCACCTTCCTCACACAGAGATTGTTGGGAACAGGTTTTTATATCTCTATGAAGCAGGCTGGAAGTGGTACTTCAGGGTGGGGCAAAAGTAGGTTTATAGTTGTCTATATGGAAAATAATACAATAATAAATAAATGTAAAAGAATAAAGTTTCACATACACACACACACACACACAGCTGTAAACCTACTTTTGCCCACCCTATATTTACATTGCTTTGCTCTTAGCTCACCTGAGATTTCTTAATGGCTACACATGTGATGTTGGAAATAGAACATGAAGGACAAAAGGAGGATAGTGGAAAACTCCGAAGGGAATTCTGAGAATGGAGTCTGGTCTAAAGAGAATCCTTACTGGTAATGAGCTTGGTCATCTAACCTGTAGCTGTTATGCCAGGAAGGCCACTAAAGTAAAATAGCAATGACTGGGTTCCTCTATTAGGTCAATGAGATGGAATTTACCACTAGAAAGTATTATTTTTAAGAATTCATGGGTACTTTTCTATGTTAAAATTAAAAGTTCTATCAATGTGTAAGGCCAGGACATAAAAGACATTCAAGCTCTAATAAGAAAAAGAGTAAGTTACAAAATAACATTTATTTATTTTTGCTTTAAAAATCATAGTGTGTGCAATAGCAAGTATGTGGGAATTTTACTCTCTTCATGCTTGTAGATTATGGGCAGATGCATTTTCTCTGAAATGTATTTCTGTAATGTTTCAATTTTTCTTTTACAATCAATATGTATTATCGTTGTAATCAGAAAAATAACAAGAAATGTCAAAATAAGATAAAATTGAAAAAAATTCTTGTCTCCTAAAAATATCTTTATCAAAAAACAGGCCAAAAGAGAAATAGCATTTAGTGATCTAAGATAGTCTTTTGAAACTACATTCTTTATCATGGTAAGGGTTGTTCTGTAAGCATGTAAGCAGTGTTCTGACAGCCATCCCAAGCACAAGGTCTTCAAACATGCCTCTACCCGCACTCCTAAGCTGGAGCATTCTCCATTTAGTATGTTAATACTAAAGTTCTGCTGGTGAGCTTGACAACTCCAGACCTAAAATATGTGCAAGTAATTTATTTCTGAATGTTCCCCAAAGCACTGCCGGGGGTTTGAGTCAGCTCCTTAGGAATAGTGATGCATTCTCTCTTGTGTTGTCTGAGCACAAGATTTTGGTATCCGGCTTCTTAGTCAAAGGTCTGCTGCATTCATGAGCTGCCTGGGTAGAAAGCCAGGTGCTCTATGCATAAGGTTCCTCTGTTCAAGAGGGCCAAGGCGGCAGAAAGCCTTCTTATTCCCCACCATCTGGCCAGCCCCTCTGAATCAAAGCCAGCGGTCCAGAAGCAGAAGATTCAGGATACCAGACTATTTTCAGATGAATGAGAACTCAAGCCTGAGCAATTACAAGTAGGTCAATGACTTTTTAAAGCAACTCTCTGAAAAGAGGATGTTTTTCTTTGCAAAATCCTTCTTTTTCATCACTGTTTTTCCTTTAAGTAGAATATATGGTGACTACCTATACATTCTTTTTTATGTTTTTAGAAGTGTTTCTGTCATAGAATCCTTAAATATTTTGGGAGATTACCTGTATTTCTCTAGCCTCATGTTTCTAAAGGAACATCTGCTTTTAGAAATATAAGTAAAAGGCTTCAATATTTGAGCTAAAATGTTTGTATCGGCTCAAGTTAAAAGAATGCTTTTTAGAAGTTTTCATGTTTTTCAGTTGGCTCTTCATGATTCGTAATAACCAGGGAAAGTCTCTGAGGTGAAAACCTTTTCCTTCTTTTGTTTATTCTTCCTGACTTTCAGGGTTCTATCCTCACTGGATTCTTACTGGGCTGAACCTAATTTGGCATTTTCTGTTTACTACCTCATCTGTGCCTCCAGGCAGTGGGTGGCAGAACCCACCTGTGAATTTCTGCTTCAGAACCAGCAGGGGGAGCTCACTCACACAGGACTCTGAGTCCATCTAGGCCTAAGGGGATCATGGAACAAGCAACCCAACTTTCAGTAAGAATGGCCCTTTTGCATTTTGAATAAATTATCACGCTATAAGCAACAGGCAGTTGATAACGGTACTGAGACAAAGAGCCCTTGGGAAGATGTATTTAGAGACAGCGCAGCCGCAATGGCAAGGCTATTGCTCAAAGCAGGTGCATACTCTTGCCTGTACCTGTTTTTCAAGGCTTGGCTTGCTAAGCTGTACAGTTTGAGGTCCAGCGAGTCTGGTCCCTGGAGTAGCTATCACAATGCTGGTGAGCTGGGCCATGGGGAACGTTTTGGCTATGGTTGCAGTCTGCCCATTGACGACACGGACGGGGTGGATGGAATTCTGGGAGGTAGGGAGGGTCGTGGGGGTAAACTTGGTCAGCATAACAGGCCTCTGGATAAGTTGAGGAGCTGCAAGCATGGGAGGAGGTGCTGGGGCAATAGGAATGTTATTCTGGGCCACAGGCTTGGGTCGAACCTATGGGGAAAGAGAGAACAATTATCGTATTACTTAAAGAAACTTCCTGCAAGTCTAAGTTATTGTCAGAGCTTCCACACTATGTGTGTGAAATGTTTAGTACAAATATTAATATTCACTTTGGTTTTATTATTTCTACAGATCTCAAGATAGATAATTTTATAAAAGATTCATCAGCTCTTAGGAGGGTCCAAACACTACCCTAGAATGCAGTTCTGATTCTAAGCCTAACTCCCTCTAAGGTATCATGCCGCCTCTTTCAGGCTGAGGTCAAATACCCAATCCAGAGGCTGGTCCCACCCACAACTTGTGCCCAGAGTAATAATGCTGTCAGTGGCCTTAATTCACATGCTACATTTCTTTCTGTCCATAGCCTCAGTTCACCGCCATCTGTGGCCCTTGAGCTCCCCATCTTGGCCACTCCTCTCAATCTCCTTTGTGGGCTTCCTCTTCCTCTGTCCAACACTAAACGTAAATATTTCTCAGGATTCTGCCCTGGGACCCCTTTTCTTCCCAGCGTCCTCACTCCTTCTGGGAGCTCTTACCCACCTATGGCTTCAGTTACCACCTATGTACCGAAGACTTCCACACTTGTATTTTAGGACCAGACATTTCCTGTTTCAGAATCATATTCAACGGCCTGTGAGATGTCTCCACTTGGCAATCTCACACTAAGTTCAAAAAATCAACATGTCTAAAACTCAGTCATTTCTTCTTCCAACCTTTTCTTCCTATAATCATCACCTCAGTGAATGGTCTTTCTTCTCCTAAAAAATTCAGAGTAATTCTTGATGCTTCCTACTCTACCTCTACTTTCTAAATCCTCCTCAAATATGTCCTACTTCCTGTCTGCACAGCCACTACTTGACCCTGTGTTTGTTGGGATCTCTGAAGCAATGGCAGAAAACTGTGATTGAAAACATGGGGTCAGCCCTGCCCGAGTTCAAAGCCTAATTCTACCACCTACTAGCTGTATAACCTTAGGCAACATACCTGATCTCTCTCAGCAGGCATTTTTTCCAAACTTGCTAAACTGTGATTGTGTGGGCAAAATCCTTTCGGGTGATGCATTAGAGCCCACCCTCCAGTTAACTATCTGGCTCTGTTCTCCGGGAAACGTGATAAAGGTAACAATGTTAACTATGTTACCAGGCAACATTGCCTATTGCAAAAGACCCTTTATCATGAATGGGGAGATTTATAAATACCTGATGGGATACCAAACTTTGGGTTTCCTGAGGGGGGTGGCTCCTAAATGGGCATGTCCATTGCGAGCACCTTGAAAGCCGTGCCTATGGATCTGTTACAGGGAACACTGGCTTCTGTGAGGTGTCAGGCTTCTACGCCCGAGTGGCTCTCCCCCTGTCCTATGTCCCTGCACCCAGCTGTCCCTGGACAGCTGTAGAGACTGCTATGTGGGCTACTATAGGGACTCCCACTCGGGAAAAATGTCTGATGCTGAGCAAAACCTGGCAAGTTCTGGTTTCTGTCCTGTACCAGTCTAAGTAGACTAATGCCAAATGTGAATCTCCATGTTTGCCTAAATGTAAGGTGATCCTGCGGTGGGTCCTGCAGACACACAGCAGGAAATACATTTCACACCGTAACCAGTACACACACATAGACGTATGTCTCTGTCTCTATAAATCAAAAACTTCATGAAACAATACTTATGTGCTATGAGCGCTAGTATTTCCTATGATTTTTGTTCATTTTATTAAAAAACTCTGCTTATAACACACTAAATTGATTTCACAGCTGACTAATGAGTCGTGACCCACCACTTAAAAAAAGAGCAATACCTACCTTAGTAGGATTGTTGTGAGAATTAAAACAGATAACCCATGTGAAGCGCCTACAGAGCAAGTAGCGTGTAGCAACAAGATTCTCTATACAGCAGCTATTATTATTGTCGACAATATCTTAACTGTCCTTCCTCTCCACAGTCTTGACAACCTCTAATCTATTCTGCCACACGGTGGCAAGAAGGAATTTTCTAAAATAAAAACCTGATCATGCCAAGTACTTGTCTGAGAATGCCGGAATGGCTCCCCGTTCCCGGGACATGGCCCCAATTCCCATACAGCCCATCCTGTCCCACGGGCTCCGGCCCGACGGGCTTCTCCAGCCTCACCTCCTCCTCTGGCTGAGTCAGTCACAAGGCCCACTGGGTTCAGCCACACCACAGCTCGTTTGGTTCCTCAGGCTTACATACATTTCTCCATCCCTGACCTGAGTGTATGCTTTGCCCTCTGCCTGGAACATGTTTATTCTTCCCCTAAAACTTAGTCAGGCAACCTTTACCAGGATTTTAGGTCTCAGAATGTCAACTCTTCAACACTCTTACGGATGAGCTGGGAGTCCCCCCTCCCATGTGTTCGCAGACTACCCCGTACTTCCCAGGGCGGACCGTGCAACTGCCTGTACACGTGTCTGAAGCAGTCTGAAGGCAGGGAACGGCCTCTCTTGAAAACTGGCAGATCCGTAGTGCTTAGTGCCTTTTTTGAAGCACAAGGCATTTATTAAGAATGTATCTGATAAATGATTAAAATCATACAGGCAGTTCAGAAATCACTTCTCGCTACCAACCACAAATTTTCTTTCTCTTCTTTTTTTGCCTGAAACCTGAGGCCTCGGATAGGAATTAGTAGCCTTTCTACCACGTGAATCAACTCCCCTCCAGATCCAAACTAGGACAGGCGATGCTGACATTCTGCCAGGAGAATGGTGAACTCCGCTCAACTGCTGGAAAAATACTCTCAGTGGAACATGGGCAAAGTGAGTTGCGTGGGATCTACAGAGAAAGTTCCCAGTGTAGACCCCGAGTCTAAATCTCAATAAGCCGGGCTTTGTGTTTAAGTATGATGCTCAACGCCGCCACTTTCCAGGGTAGAACTGAATGCTTTGAGTTAGTTTGGCTGTTGCTTCTTTCCCTGCTCTCTGGCTTATAGGAAAAACAAAAGTGGTATTTCTATTACTTCCCCACTGGCAGGCAGGTTTTGGCTAACCTTCTTCCAGTAAGTTAACATAACAAGGTTTAAAATGGTGTTATCTCAATTATTTTAATTTAGGAAATTTTTCTGTCCTTACCTCCTCCTGCTACTGCCATTGGTCATTATAGGAAACCCTGATGATAAAACAAGCTTCTTCACGGTACAGAAATCAGCAGCTGGAATCGTTAGCTAGGTGGGATGTGCCCACGGCTGAGCTGACAGGCGTGTCACAGGCTGCGCAGAAAGGGCCCGCGAGGAGTTGGGTCCCACCTACCCCTCACGGGGCCTGTCACTGGCTTACCTACCTGTGGAAGAAAGTTCGGACGTGGAGTGAGTCTAGGAGGAGGGATAAACTGTGGTACTTTGATGGGTTGAGGAGGTGTTGCCTGAACCTGCTAAAAAAGGAGAAAGACAAATAAACCAGAGGGGACAATACATGTTCAACATCAAAGCTAGACAGTCTTCAAGTATGCTCGGCATCGCTATTCTCTGGATCAGACAATATTTCCTACAAGCTTTCACTACGGAATTAACCGTCTGAATTAACGCTGCCTTCAGAAACTGTTTTCCGCTCCCACCTGCACTGCTTTACCCCACAGAGCGAACAAATCACTTTTGTTTCCTCACAAACCTGCAGGCTCAGCAATCTCAGACAATTTCCTTTGACACTCAGGAACTCGAGCACTTAAGTATTTTAAAAGGCAAGGCTGGATCCAAAGTAGAATCAAACTTGCTGCCTGGCCAGATGGGCCCTTTCCTGACCTTAGAGCTAATCTTAACGGTGAATGGCTTTGTTCCTACGAGGATTTTCTACCTCTCAGCACCGGGCTGAATTATCTGGTTGCTTCTCCACTGAGGCCTGGGTTTACTTCAGTGTTGAAATGTCCCTTCCTTGCGCTCCAGTTTTACTCAACACCGGTCATCTTTAAAAGCCACCGATAGCTCTTAGCTGCCATTTTAGAAGCAAACTCTTAAACCATCATTTGGATACCCTTCCCCAAGATTCTGAAAACATTCATTTCTAAATGGTTTGCCCTAAAAATCTCGTGAACAATTCTGTTCAAGTACTTCTTCCTTCAAGATATATATATTTTTTTGTATAAAAGACCTTGGACACCGGACACTATTAATTTGTAAGTTTCTTGATTATTTTTAAAGCACCCAACCTATTTCAGTATTTCTTGAGTGCCATCCATTTCAAGCGACAGTGAACTCCAGGAATTCAGCAGGGCATTTCCCCAGAGCAGCAAGATAGCAACAAAGGGTCTAAACACTCAGGTTTCGCGGGAAGGGCCGTGCACAGGAGGGGGGATACATGAAACAGTGCATATGCCTCTGAAGGACATTTCCCCCTCCTGAAGACAAGTCAAACTTTGGCCTCAGGTAATGAATGCACTGAACGGGCTTTGGTCTTCGGTACCAGGAATCTACAGTTACTGGAGTGAACAGTAGGAAAGCTATATTCCCTGGCCAGCCCCAAGAGGAATCTGGTGTGGTGGAGTGATGGAGACGGAAAAATCCAGCAGGAGCGTAACATGGATATACTCTACAAACGCATATCCTGAACCCTCTCATGTGGGCACACATGAGTAGCAGCTGCTGGCTTACCAGAGTGACTGTGTTTTTTGCCACAATTTGGACAGCCTCTGCCCCAGGCCCAGTGACCTTACTAGACGTCTGGAGGTTGACTGGTGTGTTCTGCACATCAGTGCTGAGCACAGCCTTCTGACTGTTGATGGCGGTCACCATAGCAATGGTAGGTCTCTGGCCCACAACAGAGGCAGGCATGGTCGCAGTTGCTGCTTTCAAGACGAGAGGTAGTGTCTTTGTGGTAATCATAGAAGCTGTAGTTACAGTCTTCTAGGAGACATGGAGAACAGGTATTAGGACACTGAAGTGTGATCCCGCCCAACAATATGTTGCTAACCCCCAGCAGAAAACCAAGCAATTAATTCCCATAATCATTCCAGTTTCTCAGCACAACAACATTTCTTTTGTGTACAGAGGGTACACGTCTAACTACAGGGAAAGACAATTTCGAGTTTGCCAGAGGTCTCAATTTAGCTTCATGCTTCCAGGAATAACTGCAACTAATATGGGTACAAGGTTTTCAATAATGAATGGGGTGGATTTTTTTTTTAATCATTGAAATTATTTTTTAATTATTTTTTTTAGAGACAGGGGAAGGGAGGGGGAAAGAGGAGAGAAACATCACTCAGTTGCCTCTTGTAGGCCCCCAGGTGGAGACCTGGTCCGCAACCCGGGCACGTGCCCTGACCAGGAACTGAACTGGCCATCTTTTGGTTTGCAGGATGGTGCTCAGTCCTCGGAGCCACACCAGCCAGGGCTGGGCTGGCCTGGGTTTATTGATACAGAATACGATCGTACTTATTTCTTCTGTTTTTCTAATTCTTAAGCTTGTTTTTAATTAATTTAAACTTTGTAGAAGTTGATAATCAAAGAGGCACACACTATCTCTATCCTTAACTACTACAACCTCATCAATAGGAAAAAAGTCATCATATAATTCTGATTATCTGCCTTTCGTGACACAAGGGTGGGGATAACGGGACAGCATCTTTTCATTCTTTTAAGTGTCATCCCGGAGAGGTGGAAGGGAACCTCGCATGAGGGTTAGTGTAACGGCCGCCTCAGAGGCAGTAAACCCTCAACAGTAGATAACAAAACCAACTAGTATAGTGAATACCGAAAAGAAAACCATAGTGATACCAAAGGGATATGCGTCACTCCCTCTAATCTTGGCTCTGGAAAACCACTGCAGGAGTGATCAAAGATCCAGTGAAACGTGACAAGGGGGAAACAAACACCTGAGTTTCTAAAAGCCTTACGGATCAGAAGATGAACCGAGGTGAGAGGCCCTCACTGATGCTCCGTAAGTTTACTGCAGCTTTGAAGCTGAGTTTTTCTGAACCTTTTACTAGAGTAAATTAAGGGGGCCAGTTTCACAGCATACCAACTATCTAGTGCTACTTGTCAGTCACTCAAGATACAGACATTTCAGGAACATGAACATTTATCCGGCCCAACTGATTAGTTTTGATTTTGATACTAACCCACCTTTTCTTGCTTGGCACTTGCACTGTCCCTGTGGGTAGCTACTAGCCATGTCTAGCTGTTTAAACTAAACTCATTCAAACAAAATAAAATTAAACATCAGTTACCACATTCCAAATGCTGACCAGCCACAGGTGGCTAGTGACTACCAGAGTGGATGGTAGAGATTTCCGACAGTGCAGGAAGTTCCACTGGACAACTCTAGACCAGTGAGAAGGACCCCACTCTCCTGGAAACAGATCTGGGCAAGTTGCCTTGTGGACTTCTAGTTCAGTGTTTACGTAAGTACTTGTGTATTGTTTGGTTATAGGCAATTCTTTATTTCCATTTTCTTCCTTAAAGCACACACATGCATGTATTACCTAATCTTTGAAAATCTTTTTTTCCTTTTAGCCAAAACTTCAATAATCTGGTTTCATCTATCCTATCATAGCCTAATCCTGATGAATGCTTGTTATTAAAACCACCTACATCTTCGTTTCCTCTGCTCTAAGTTGACAACATAGGAGTGGCTTATTCACCTTGCACTGCTTCCTCAAACGTGAAACGGGACTGAAAGGGGAACACTCATATTTATTCCAGGGGTGAGCCGGTCACCTATTCTCTAAACCAAATGAAAACTAAAGGCTATTTATCATTAGAAATGTTACTGTGGAGCAGTGGCAAGGGCTGACTTTACAGAACCAGCGAGCTATCCATAGTAAGTGTTTTTAACCCAGGGTAGTATTAGCTCTTTCTTTCCATTTAAAACAGAGTCTAAAGCTTTGAGGTAGCGAGCAAGTCACACCAGACGGCATTCACTCCTGGCACGACCACGGGTTACTGAAGTAAAGCTCTAGTCAGCGGAACTCACTGACATGAATTTTAAAAACAGTTATGCGTGTTGTTACTGCTTTAAAAGAGTTAATATGCTTTTGTTTGAAACATCCATCTCTGTGATTCTGTTCCCGTTCTGCAGGAACTAAGACGTACAAGTTGGTAGGTACAGAATAGGCAGGGCGCTGTTAAGAACGGTATAGGAAATGGAGAAGCCAAAGAACTTATATGCAGACCCTCGGACATGAACTAAGGGAGTGGATTGCAGGAGGGAAGCGGGATCCCGGGGGGAGGGGGAAAAATTGGGACAAGTGTAATAGCAAAATCAATAAAATATATTTTTTTTTTAAAAAGAAAAGAAACATCCTTGGTTTGGGTAATGTTATTTTAAATAACCCTAATAAGATTAAGTAAAACCTCAAACTCACCTGAATTAAATACTTACCATTAACGGCAACAGTTAAAAACCACAAACCTAACAAGCTTGTTCATATCTTAGGTGAACGTTTTTATTCTACTTTATAAACACTCAGTTGTGGCTAATTGTACTACATATATTCTAGTACCTATAGAACTCTTCGTATGCACAGGCACAAGATGCAGTGTTATAGGCATCGGGGGAAACTTCCTGGAGAATATATTTACTATTTATTGACACCAGGTATCAACACAGGTATCCAAATCTCTACTCCTGATCCAGTGCTTGTTCTATTCTAAGTATTAGGAACATAAATCAATCTTGCAGTGTTAAGAGTTTAGATGACAAAGAGAATTTAGAATTTTGAGATTCAAACCCAATATAAACCTCTGAACTATTCTGGCAAGAAGGGAAAAAGACACAGAGGGGAAAGGTATCCAACAACAAAGAAAAGTTTTTAATGGAACCTGTCCTTGGTTGGCTGATGCTGTTCATGTGTGACTTGCTTTCGGGGGAAGAGAGCGGTTTCCCCACAATTTTATGAAGGGGTTCTTTAATTCTGACAGAACCCAAACTGCATGAACTAGAAGTCATTACAAAAATACATGGCCAAGAAGCACTAACTGCAAAATCCTTTTCATTAGTTTTTAATGTTTTGCTAAGTTATTATTGTCGTATACCTACAAAGCATAAGGTATTGGCTGAAAACACAGACTCCAACATACAAACCAGAACTTGGAGTGATCATCACTATGGTTCTGATTAACATCCACATCATTTTAGATTATTTTCTTTAATTTTGAATGGAAGGCCACTGCTGCACACTTGAACAACTACAAATGGACCCGTTCTTTGGTGTCTATAAGGGTCCATTTTCTGTTTGGTTTTATTAACTGCATGTTTCTTTACACTTGTATTATGTTTGTGAACCTAAGTAGAAGGGTAAGACTGCATTCAACTGTTCTATTTTTTCATTGCCGTTCTGTAGATTGAAAACATTTAAAGATATACACAGAAGCAGGCGTTGAAGTTGACTAAAGGAACAGGCCCCCCCTCTCCCCTGTGCTTTGGTACATGCTAACCAGACTTAGAAGGAAAGCCTTTCTCCTCCCTGCCCAAGCTGTGATCATAACTCAACAGTTACTGCTCTCTGAACTTAGGTATTGAACGTATGCCATCTACAACTTCTCGTTTGCCCTTGACCTCACGAACCTTTAACGATGCCCTAAAAGGGCCCAAATTCCCAAGTGTTGCCAGCACTGGGGGGCTTCCCCATACTGGCCTCTTCCATCTTGACGGTTTGATCTCCCTCTCCATCCTCCCTGAAATCCATGCTTCACATCAGCCTCTTCGCTATCCCCACCATGCACTTACGCTTTTGACGCCCTACTTTTGTTCACACTGCTCTCTGCACTTGTGATGTTCTTTCCCTTCTCTGCTCATCACTGAAATCTCACACAGCTGTCAAGGCCTGGCTCAAATGCCACCTCCTTCAGAAAGTACTCTCTGATTCCTCCACTCAAGATGACCCTCTCCTCTGGTATTTTCACAGCTCTTTACTGGTACTTTCATTTAATTCTTCCTTGTTAGCTATTTACATCTCCCCCTCCTTTCCTAAAGTTTTGAATTCCTGGAGATAGAAATTCTGTCTTATCTGTGAATCTATCCTGTACACTGCCTAGCACAGTCCTCGCATATAGTAAAAATTCTATTTACAGAGTGAATGAAAATAATTATAGTATACCAGATTCTAGGCAGGGGCCATTATTATCTCTTTGTATACCAGCATCAAGCACATAGAGTACCCAATAAACACTGCTTCATTGTTTACTGCAAAAACAAAAGCCCAAAACCTAGAGGATCTTTTGGCTTTTAGCATTCAGCATTTGTATTACGTAAAACAAAATAATATAAAACAAGCTTAACCAGATCAATCAAGTATATCAGGTAGACTCCAGGTGGCAAGATGCCACACAGCACTGTTTTGGGGACAGGCCTCGGGCCCTCACCATCACTACCCCAAAGCAGCACATAATTCAGATTATATCAGGAAGGGAAAAGCTATTATGAGGATTACTGAAGCATCTTCTCTGATCAGTACAACATGAAATGTTCCTTGAACAGAAAGTTTCCAAGGGTTAAGAGAGAAAAGTCTGTGTCAGAAAGTCAGAAAGTCTACCACACTTAAGCCATATAAACACTTTCTGGTCCAAACTGTACTTCAGGAAGAGAACAACCTAACTCAACTCTGTTTAAAAGTCCAACTAAGTAATCTGGTAAACAATCTTTCAGAAGAAGTGCAAGTTTTGGTCAGGGGGTTTCAAAAGTCAGTTTGAATACCTAATTTCCAAATGGCCTCGGGGTTCTTCATTTTTCCTCCTTTGTCATTTCATATAAGGTCGGCATTTCTTTTTTTATGTTTTCTGGTATGGTATAGCAGTAGACTTTTCAGCCATCTGGGTTCAAATCTTGGCTCTACTACACACAATCTATATAATTTTAGGTAATTTTTTAATCTCTCTGTGACTTAGTTTACTTAAGAGAGTAATGCTAATAATGATGATAATGATGACAATGGCATGCCCCTCCTCGTTAGGGCTGGGGTGCAGGCTGCGTATGTGATCCACGTAGAGCACTTGGGAGAGTACCAGTCTACAGTACCCTCTATAAAGCGTTAACTATCTTTAGTGTGTTTATAAGGAATGCAGTTTTCACTTGCAAAATGTTGTTTATGAACCAGCCCAATGTCCACAAACAACAAGGAATCAAGTAAACAATAACCTTTTCCTTTACCTATAAATATACTCGTTGTCAGTGGGTCAGAGATATCCACACTTAGGTTTCAAAAGACCTGAGTCCTTAAATCACATGCAAAATGAGTGTGTTCATTGTGAATGGGGAGGGGATCCAGAGCTTTCAAGAGTCTTAAAAGGGTCTGTGACCTCCAAAGATCAAGCACCATTTTGAAACTGTCCTATTTTAATAGCTGTGCTCATGTGACATCCAAGTGTGTGGAGATCAAGTTTGAATAATTTTCTTAACTGACGGTCACTCCCAAATATGTTTTTTGTGTGTGTCTGGATTGCCTCACTATCCTTACATTATATGCTAGTTTAAATGCCCTTTGTAGGTAAATCATGTGCACAGCTACACCAAGTTAGAATGTGATTAAGCTTCTACTCCTTAGTGCTAGTATTGATCTGCAGCTTCCATTTCAGATTTCCTTCAGTGTATTAGAACAGATTCATATGATCATGAACGTGGACTTAGAAATGCATATTTTATTTCTATGAATAATGGAAATATATCACCCTTCTAAATGCCTCTTCCTGGCAGGTCCTGAGGGCACTGATCCTGTAATACCTCTATCCTTAATTGCCAAGAATTCCAGAAAAACAATTCCAGAAGAGGGGAAGTCACACAGACTTGGAGAACAAGCTCAAATAAATATTTCAAGAAATTCAAAATAAGACTTCTGGTCTTATGCAGGGAAGCAATTTTTCTTTGTCACTGATTACCTTTTCCCTCCTTTTTGAACGGGCGGTAAATCATTTAATTTTTCGCTTCTTAGTAATGTTATTTCCTTCTACAAATGAATTCATTATTATTTTATTTGATTTTACAAATGAAATTCAAGGGATTCTTATCCTAGGGACAACATAATATAAAAAACCAAAATAAGTTTTGTTTAGAGCTAGCTGGGCTTAACATCGTCTGCGTGACCAAGAACACACTGCTACCCACACACACGCAGTCTGCAGAGCTCCACCCGCACTGTACCTGGGAAGCAGTCAGACTGGGAGAGGGAGCAGCTGACTGGCCGTGGTGGTGGTGGTACTGCTGCTGTAGCTGCAGCAGAGGCTGCTGCTGTGCTGTTTGTAGTTTGTTTTCAGATGGTGGCAATGGCTGTATTTGGAACTTGTCTGGTTGTTCTTGCTTTACCATCAGGTTCTTCCGCAGCTGTTCAACTACTCGTTTCTACCAGATGAGCACAGAAAGAAAGAAAACCTGTCAGAAGGGGGGCCTACCAGCTGTATAGAAATATGCAGCAGTTATACGCCTCTGACATCTTTAACCTTAAACTCGTGATGTCTAAAATCTAGATTTGACAAATGAGGAGAATCCCATGGCATAAGAAACATTCTAGATATAAAGGGAAACTGAGGCACGCACGTGGGAGATGTTAACGGAAGTCATACAGCAGAGCTCAGAGTTCTTGACTGTGGTAGCCTAGTGTGCGCAGTACAGCCCCGCAGTGAAGACCCGACTCTGGAAACGTAGCACCTACATTCAAACTTCAGTTTTGCGACTTACCAGTTATACGACGTTGGTCAAGTTACTCAAGGTATCTGTGGCTTAATTTCCTGTCCTATAAAATGTCGGTTCTCACAAGAACCAAACCAGCTGCTAAATGTAAAGTACTCAGAACTGTGATTGGCACATTGTTGGTCACTTTTTCCCTTTGCATCTGACAGCGTAGATACCAGCCACACTAATTTTTGTCAATCAAACAAACATCTGCATCTATCCCTCCCAGGTTCAAACACGAAATAGACTGACTTTTAAATAAAGAACACTTGATCTCATAAATATGCAATATAAACAACAGACATTCTATTTATTGATGGTTTTTCAGGAGGAGAGAGACACTGATTTGTTGTTGCACTCATCTATGCATTCACAGGTTGATTCCTGCACGTGCCCTGACCGGGAATGGAACCTGCAACCCAGGCATCGCGGGACAGTGCTCCAGCCAACCGAGCTGCCCAGCCAGGGCCTGGACGCTCTATGTAACTGAAATGTGTAACTCGTGAGCCGGACTTCTTTGCTGGACTGGCATCTGTAGAAATTCATACATTTGTTTAGGCAGAGTAAGGAATTAGTTACAGGGGATGAAAATTTTAAGGTTTCCTGAATTTTCTAGACCTTGTTCAAATCCAAGAAAAAGGGTACCTGGATACCTTCTTTACTACACAACACATTTCAACAGAATGCAAGCTCCATGAAGGGAAAGGGCTTTTCCTCACAACTATAGTTGTTGCTAAGTCAGTGGCCTTCTTCTTGTTATACGATATATAAAGAGATGGAACCAAAGACCAGCAAAAGGCTCAGAGAACATACAATAACCACGTGGGGCCAGACTTGGGTGCAGACCCCCTGCGTGCTCATGGATCAGCAGCAGCGCCTCTCACACACTTTCAGGCGAGTTCACCAACTGAGGTTTGTTACTTCTGATAAAATAGACTGTCACTTCCCAATACAGATTGTAAGTAGAGGAAAAGAAGTGAACAGAGCTCTCTATAAACAGTTAAGCGAAATCAGAGAGTCTGGTTGATTTTCCAATTTCTACTCATGATTCTAACCAATTTCACAGTAACTGTTCTCTAAAGAATCCAAACCTGCAGGCTACTTGCTTAACATATTTGAATATTAAAATGCTTACAAAATAGATTTTTAAAACTTTAAGTCAAGGAGCATACATTCTTGAGAGAATTTTTAATACTGACCTTTTTTAGTCAATGAAAATATCATATAAAGGCCAATTTTGGGGGAAAGTCTGCTATACTTTATACTTTGCTAGCACTTCTTTCAGTAAACATTAAGAAGAAAAAAAGCATTCAGAGTCCAATGTCTCTACAGAAACCATCTGCAGAATAATAAAAATGCAAATTAATAAAAATATCAAATGCTTATAAAAATTAACTTTCACATCTTCAAAATCCTATTTCTCAAGTATAAATGGCAAAGTGAACTGACATCATTTAGGAGAGGGGAAAGTAATAATAGGGGTGCTATGAATTAACTCTGAGTATCACAGGTAGATTTTATTGCTTGGTGACTGCCAGACATTCAACAATTAAATAATTATTGAGAGGTGCTTTCAGTCCCCCCAAACATATTAATCAGCATCAATCAAACATAACAACAAACAAGCAAAATGTAACACAGCAGTGAGAAAAAGGGACTCCAAGGACCTTTATTAAAAAAATAAAATAAAATAAAAACAGTTCAAATCAGGAGGAGAGAAACTTGAAGGAAAACATACAACACGAACGTGACACCTGCCAAAAAACAAAACAAAAACAAACAAACAACAAAACCTTTGACTAAAGCAGCACAGGAAATTCAATAATTACTATACCAGGCACAAAAGGAAAGGGTGTTTCTCCTACAGCCATTCTTAGGAAATTTTGTGCTCTCTAACGACTGCCTAACTGGGGTGAACTACAGGCAAAAGACAAAGCCCAGAACCCACTCCCAGAAGGAACAGCAGGGGAAAGGATGAGGAAGGGACGCCGACTGGGGTCCTCTACTCTGCAGCCCGTGGCTACAGCAGGGTGACCACCAATCAGAACCAGAATCAGGAAAGTGGGAGTCAGTGAGTTGCAACTGTTCTTCCCCAAGGGCCCGAAACAAAGCCTGTGCTACTTGTGGGGGGTGCGGGTGGGGGAAAAGGGTTCAAAATGCTGGCACACTTAGAGATTAGCCCTTCACAGGAGGGGTGGGAAAGGGAAAAAGAAGAAAGAGAAGAAAGAGAGAGAGAGCTGTGCAGACTGGCCAGGGGCCAGGTGGCAGAGCTGGGTAAGGTGTTCTGTGAAAGAAGGCCCTGGGACCGTTCCGAGTCTGCTCAGACATGCATGGCCCCTTCAGGCCTTGCTGGGTTTTCCAGAAGATTCAAAGAACATCAGGTGTGTAGTTGTGTGTGTCTGTGAAATTTTTTTTTTAACTAAGGTTTGGAGGAAGCAACGATACCTTCTGGAACTTGAATTTCTACCACCGCCGTCTGAGAACCACCCATCTTGGAGTCAGGGGAGCTCCACAGTGGAGGTGCTCCTTAGGCAAACGGAGGCCCTGCACACGCTTAGGGACCGACTAATGGAGGAAAGTTGCTCAGAGAATCTGCTGGCCTTTCTAAGCCCCACAATCCAGTCTTGTTCTGGTTCATTCTTGCAGACACAACAGTCACATTAACTCCAGCAGGACCTTGGGTCAGTATCTGCTCTGGCTGGCAGGCAGCAAGAGGATAAAATGACCGTATTTCGTAAATCTTAGCTGAGGGACATCAAGCAAAGTTGTTAAGTAGCCTCTCATCTCTACAGGAAGTGATCCTATACTTTTACTATTATGTGTTTTACACGAAGAAATCAACTTCCATTGGTCATCAATGAAGGTTATGCTGGCATAAACAATTTGATATTTTCAATGCTGTTCGTATATAAAGAAGAACTTGAAACTGAAGTTTTGTCGTTCGTCATTCATAAGTTAAAGAGAGTAAAAGGGGGAAGAAAATGAAAGAGGAAAAGCTGGAAAAGAATGAAGGCAGAAGTGAGGGAGAAAAGTTAATAACTGATCAATTTCTCTCCTTAATATACTTTCTATAAACGATGGGCCAATGTGTGACGCATCTAAAATGGCAAGTACCACTCCTTCACCCCACCTGTCAAGAACCGCTCCATAAACCCAGCCTGTAATTCCAAGCCTCAGGTTCCTCCGGCATTTGCATCACTAGGGTTCATCGGGGCTTGTTCAGGCAGAAGAGTTCAATGCCTCTGACACTTCAAGTCACAGTTTCTGAGACAGGTAGTCATGGTGATCAATATCGCGGCACTCAGTGATACTATCAATATGCCCACACGACAGCAAGACAGATCCCAAAGAAAACTACAGAAGTTTATAGGTCCAATTCAACAGAAAAATCAGGCTCGTTTTCTCTTCAGTCAATCACTCAGTTCCACGGCTACAGTCAGCCCTGGTGAAAGATGGAGAGATGGAAGGGCAGCCCCTGCTTCAGGTCAAGCAGCCAGTTTCTTCCTGCCAAACTCATGCAGATTTTAGAAAGCTTTTCTCCAAAGGAAGTCCAGGTGCAAAGCCCACCCTCCTCGATGCCGGTGCTTTCAGACTCTGCTTTTCTACCTTCAGTCACTAGTCACTCCACTAGTCTGTGTTTCAGTTGGCATTACCTGTTTTGTGTTAATTACAAAAGGGCCACACCCACTCAGATATCTTACATAGTATTGCCTTAAAAATTCATTGTTCCCCTCCATGAATCAACCAACCATGCAATCTAAAAATATAACCCTCACCCTTCATACCAGAGACTGACAGAGCTTTGTAACTTCTCACCAATCCAGAAAGTCAAGAATAAATCTTCCCCATCTTTATACTTAAAATGCAGTGAAAATATTTTCAACATCTTCCAACTCACCAACTTCTCAAAGGTAACTAGGGAAACCAGAACTTTGGTGTGCAGAAAAACGAACGTGAATAAATTTACATTTGTTGACCAAATCAGAATTTATTCAAAGCCTCAGAAACTTTCTATTGTCCGACTGACATTCAATTACTGCATTTATAAAATAACGCCAATATTCATCAACAATGAAGATGCAGAAGGAGACGGGATGAGTCTTCAGAATGCTGCACATAATTATCTTCCTCTAAAGGACAGGGTATGTGTTACCAGCATGACAATGATGAAATTACAACCCAAAGTAAAAGGGATGTGCTAGTAAATTAAGTGGAGACTCTACCATTTTAAGAAGTAAAATACAGGGAAGAGCAATAAACTCAGAATAAGCTCCTTCTTAATGCAGTAAGTGAAATTCAATGAGAGAATATGCACTGAAGTTACTAAAGGGAAATGTTCCAATGGAGACACACAGGCTAGGGTTCTGACAGGAGAGGAGGAGGAATATTGGTGGCAGCAGCTATAAAAATATACTTAGCTAAAAATAATTGTGCTGTATTCATTTGTAAGGCTTTAGAAGGTTTTTCCGAAAACTCTCTAATATTCCGTTTCGGGGTGAGAATGACCAAATAGCTTCTAACCTTTTAAAACCTTTTTAAAAGAAATACACCTTCTTAAAAAGCCACCTGTATGACAGATGCGGTATCTGTGATCTCGTCTTATACACTGAACTGGGCCCATTGTTTACTAAAGAGGATTTGTTTAGTAGTCTTGGAAAGTTGGGAACATCATGATTTTATGGCTCTGCAAGGTGTCGTAGAATTTGTACCATACAGCATAAATGAATTCAGGAACAGCAACAGTTGGAATTATCGGAGTTTATTTTTGATAAAGTGCAGAATTCTCTACATGGATGCTTAACAGATGGTGGAGAATGCGTCTGTCGTGGTACTGATTAGACTTTGGCTTACTTTTTTACTTTTTTAATTAAAAAATATTCTTTAGGGCTTACTCTTTGAAACACACACACACATACACACAGATATTTATAGGACTAGGCCCTACATCCCATCTCTGAAAGAAAATAGACCTTTTATCCATATGAATGGGATTTATATCCCATTTCCATAGGGGATTAGCCCCTTTATTTGATGGCTTGATTGAAATGCAGTTTACATTCTTCTTATTTAGTTCATTCAGGCTCTAACAGGTAAACTCCGCCCACCTTCCCCTAACTCCCATGCATGACTATAAAAGATTGCACAACTGCTAAATTTAGAGCCCCTTCTAAGAAACTGGGGTTGCCTTTAACAAGAAAGGGTACAGCTGTTGTATACCAGAGAACATCTAATTTGTAACATGCTAGAACAGAAGAGGAAAAACACACAGATAGACTAAAAAAGAGCACTGCATGCTAGAATGCTAGTTGCCATTTACTTCTAATAAAAGAAATAAAAGACCAAGGAAGCCAGAAGCAGAAACCAGCTGGTGTACCTTTAAGTTCTCTGCAACTCTTTGAAGGATTAACCTATAGTACTGTCCTGCTTGCTTCAAAACAATTCTGAGGATCAAGTGATTGAATGGCGAAGAAAGCTCAGGAAACTGTTGAAAATAGTGAAAGTAAGGGCTGATAACCAATTTGTCTAGTATGAATTTTTAGCTCAGAGCAACAGCTAATTATAGTCAACTTTCATTTCTAATGTCAATTACATTTCAATCACTGGATTTTTAACATCTAGTCACACATTTTTATGTTAGTTCCAATTATTTTTTAAACGAGAATTGCCCAAAGTACAGGATTAAGAAAGAATGTCACCTGTTGACTTTTTTAAAGTAAAGATTTTATTGATTATTTTTAGAGAACGGGGAAGGGAGGGAGGCAGAGAGAGAGAGAGAGACCAATGCATGGTTGCCTTTCACCTGCCTCCAGCCACCTGCTTATGTGCCCTGGCTGGGGAATCGAACCAGTGACCCTTGGGTTCCCAGGCCGGCACCTTCTCCACTGTGCCACCAGCCAGGGCAGGGCCGTATTCTGAATGCATAAAATATGTGTCCAATTTAAAATGTAACCTGACCTAGCAAAGACCCTAGATATAGTAACGAGGACAGCAGAAAAATACATAAGAATCATTTATAATTTTATAATTTGCATTCATTTAGCTACTTGCTAATATGAAATAGTGCCTGAATCACCGTGTGTGTGTAGCACGCAAAGAGATGTGACGTGGAGGCTATTAATTTGTAAATTCACCCGCAGTTCTGCAAGACGCAGGCCTGTCTGTGACTGTCTGTTGGAGACCTGCCTACCCCACCAGCTTGTCATTCATCACACCATGGCTCTGCCCCACAGCTTAAAAGGCAGCACTGCCTTGTTAATGTCAGCTGTCCCACACACTACAGAAATTCTGCTGTGGTTTTCCTCACAGAAGAATTATGGTAGGAGACGGCGGCACAGTAGCCTCTCTGACGAGTTGGACATGAAAATACAATCTAAGCGCAGTAATGATCCTGAAGTAGAGGTGAGGGAAGAGGAACAGAACTGAGGGCCCCCATCATTTTCTGGGACACTGCTCAGATAAAACATCTGGTTTTGCCTCCTCTAAGCCCTGGGTACAATTGCGATAATGAAGGAAACCCTCTTTTCATAGAAAACACAAGAAAGAATCAGATGCTGAAAAAGGCAAATGTAACAGATTATTTAACCAAGTTCTACCCAGAATATATATACTAAGACATGGCTCAGTCATTTCCAAATGTGAGGATACCTTTTAACAACCTTCAATTCTGCGGTTGTTATTAAAAGAGAGAAAAAAGACACACAATGCATCAGAACAGTATACTATTTATGTCAGGCTGGATACATCAGGGAGAAAATAGTCTATGGTGAAATGTAATACTTTTCTTACATTAAAAAAAAAGTCTGCAGTTTTTCTTAAAAGAGAAAAAAGACACACATGGTATCAGAACAATATGGTATATATATATATGTCAGGCTGGATACATCAGGGAGAAACTAGTCTATGGTGAAATGTAATATTTTTTCTCACATTTAAAAAAAATGTCAGTCTTACAAATCACTAACATTGACATTTCGAATTGGGAAGTATTCTAACATCCTGAAAAACACACTTTTGATACTTAAAACATACTTTTTATCATCTACATAAAAACAAAGATTATTTATTTATTTATTCAAGAGTTTATTTATTATTTTTAGAGAGAGGGGAAGGGAGAGAGTCAGGGAGGGAGAAAGACATCATTGTATGATTGCCATTCACCTGCCTCCAGCTATGGACCTGGCTGGAGGCCTGGCTTGCAACCTGCTTATGTGCCCTGGCTGGGAATCGAACCAGCGACTTTTGAGTTCGTGGCCAGCACCTTATCCACTGTGCTACCAGCCAGGGCTAAAAAACAGATTTTTTAAAATTCCAGAGCTACTGAATGAGTATTTCCTAATTTCACAAAGAATTCACTGTTTCAGTAGTTTAATTTATCATGGCAGTATTTGCTACAATCACTTAAAGCGAAAAATGAAACATTACAAATTTACTTTCTGACATGACCCCCCATAAAACAACATAGAGGGAGAGCAAGTCTACCACCTCCACAGGCTGCCAAGATGAGGGATGGGTAACTTCAAGGGATTAGATCTTCCAAGACATGTGACCGAAGGTGACCTGCACCACTCTGTTTATAGTCTGAATTTCCTGCATTGGGGACGGAAGAAACCTGAATTCATCTTTCAGAATTTCAGGCAGGTTTGCCTTTTTGTTTTAAATTGTCAGTACTAGAAATTTTATTGAAGAGATACAGAGAATCAGCAAAATAGAAGAAAGCATGAATAATCTTTTAATGAATAAAAAAACATTTGGTTAAAAATTTTAGTATTTCATTAAATTTCAAGTGTGAAAAAACTAATTTTTCACTATGGAAATCACTAAATAAAATCAACAAATTTCTGTATGTTCAAGTGTTTACGCCCATGCATTCGCAAGAGCATATATACTCCAACTTTAAGGAAAAAATGGAATGGCTGCAGTAAAAATGATTTGTTATTTTTATCTTCTTTTAGTTTACTTTTTGGTAGTGAAGGTGGAGCTCACTTTTTACTATACTATTTTCCAGTTCCTACATCCAACAAGATTCCTGAGGTACAGATTCTTAAGAGTGCACTGAACATAAGATCGGTCTCTTGATAATTTAAAAACAACAACAAAACTTTATTTTTTAGAGCTGTTTGAAGTTCAGAGTAAAGTTGGGTAGGAAGTTCAGAGAATTCCCATATACACCTGCTCCCTCACTCACAGCCTCCCTCAGTACCAACATTCCCACCAAAGTGGTACATTTGTTAAAGCGGATGAATCTACACTGACACATCATCATCACCCCAAGTTCATAGTTTACGCTAGGGTTCAATCTTACGATTATATATTCTATGGGTTTGGACAAATGTATAATGACATCTATCCGTCACTGTAGTGTTAAATGAAATCATTTCACTGCCCTAAAAAGTCCCTGTGCCCTGCCTATTTATCCTTCTCCTCCCCAACTCCTCGCAATCACTTATCATTTTGCTGTTTCCTAGTTCTGCCTTTTCCACAATGCTATATAGTTAGAATCATACAGTAGGTAGCCCTTTCTGATAGCCTTCTTTCACGTAGCTATACTCATTTGGAATTCCTCCCCATCTTTTCATTCCTTGATAGCTTGTTTCTTTTGTGGTGCTGAATAATATTCCATTGTCTAAATATACCACAGTAGTTCTTCTGATTTTTAGATCCAGTCTAATGTGGCAGCTGGTGAGTTCCAAAATGTTTATAATAAAAAACAATAGCAATAATATCAGATAGACACCACCGATCACCTAGGACAATGAGGCTCTGAGCATCTAAAGTGACTTGACGCAGGTCTCAGGTCAGGGGGAGAGTAAGACTTAATAGTTCTATTTTCTGATATCTAATTTCATACCTGCCACCTATATACAACATAATATAGCAAACAACAAAAGAACTTTGAGTGGAAACCCTTATTCCCATTCTGCTTTAGGAAAAATAAGAGGTAACATTATGCAGTAGAAATAATACAAAGGGTCCAGAAATATGGGTTCTGGTTTCATCCATGTTATTAAACTGGGTTTGTGACGCTGAGTAAATTATTTACCTTATCTTGGTCTCAGCCCCTTCATTCCATCTCCAACATTTTCTGCTTAAAGTTCTATGAATCTTTGAATGTCAAGAATATAATCTCTTGATATATACCTTCTACCTCTATAAAAAAGCTCTGTAAGGCCCTGGCTGGTGGCACAGTGGATAAGGCACTGGCCTGCGAACCCAAAGGTTGCTGGTTCGATTCCCAGCCAGGGCATATAACCAGGTTGCAAGCCAGGTCTCCAGCCAGCTCTGTAGCTGGAGGCAGGTAAAAGACAACCATATACTGACATCTCTCTCCCTTTCCCTCTCTCTAAAAATGATAAATAAAATAAAATCTTTAAAAGAAAAAAAAAAAGCTCCATACACAGAACACTAATACTCAAAATGATGATTCACACCATCAAAGAATGGTTGCAGTCAGGGATGGAAAATTCCCACAAACAGGGGTCAGGCTAATGTAGGTGAGTGAAGCTGCACAGCTATGAGATAGTAAGGAGTGATGGATGGGGCCTCAGGTCAACTGGAGAGGGAGTGCCCTGTCTGAAGGCACTAATGTAAAAATTGTTTTTAACATTTTGAACCAGGAAAGTATCTTTGCTGGTTAGATTAAGCCCATGGGCTATCAGTTTTCAATTCCGAGACAGTAATTACATTCACTAAACTGTAGTTCCTAGGAGAAGAATCAACCCCTACTTAGAAAAAAATTTCAACACTAACTAGATGGTGAGTCAAAAGGATTTCAGGTAACCAGAAAATTTAAATGGCCTTCTAAATGATCAAAATCTTACCACCCTAAAAAGACTGGGGAGTGACTTTTAGTGGGAAGAGGCCCAGATATAAAAAACAAGTATTCAACGAGTACTGAGGAGAACACGGGGAGACAAAACACCTGACGATACAAGGGAGACAGATAACTGTATAGAAAATAGAAAGGTAAGAATGAAAACGTCAGTAATAGCATGCCCCGCAACTGCCAACTTTATCAATCAAACAGCTTAAAGTGCTTGCAGGCCACACGTAGGCCCCTCCCCTTCGTGTGACGCTGACACAAGGGTGAGCGGGAATCAGTTTCCCTATAGCGGCACCACAGCTATCTCCAGGGTGGAAGAAAGCAGCTGTTTAAACAGCTGCATTGCACAGGTCAGAAAAACGAAAGCTACCTTGCTGAAGCTGCCCAGGGAATTCTAGTAAGCAAAAATGTAATCATCAGATTTGGAACCCAACCAGAACACTAGAAACATCTCCTGCACTTAGCTGGTTCTTGTGTCCGAGTATTCCGATTTTTCAAAATCATTGACTTTACATGATTAAGAAGAAAACAATTCATGTTGTAAACATATGGATTAGTTAATAATTTTCCAAGAATCCTTTTTTCTGAGTGAACCATCGATGAACCTTAAATGGAACTCTAAAAGGAAACAAATATTTTCCTAGTGGTGTGATTTTCCTTTTTTTAGCCCAAGTAATGACATGATTATAAAGCTCTTTATGATGATAAATTTTCACATCCTCTTGTCAAACACGATTCTCACCATTGTGTGGGGTGGATTAAGGTCGCTGTCATACTGATTCTGATGGGGAAATGAAGGCATGCGGTGCCTGCTGACCAATCGAAAGTTGCCCAGTTACCTAACAGAGAAATGGTCATTAGAATACGGACTCCCTATACTCTAGAGAACCAGTTTGAATGAAACTCTGTTCACTGAACAGAGGGCTGGAGCTCATTTGTCTGAGCCAACTCTTCTGGGGCTGACAGGAGGTTGGGTGACATCCAAGCGGACGACTGAATATAGAGTATACAGGGTGGGAGCAGGGCCAAGGGGGAGAGATACCCTTTGCTGGACACTGGTCTCTAGATATAATAAACAGCTAGGAGAGACCAGTCTGGAGCGAATCCCACCCATCGTGCCCATTCTGGGGTGAAGCCCCTATAAACTGCTCTGAGCACTTGGGAGTGCTGGGACTGTGGTCAAAGGGACTGTGAGGCGCTGGGTAACTTGCTCCAAAATGTCAGAGGCAGTATTCCTGTCATCAAAGACACTCCCTCCGGCCGCTGGGCGGGGTTACACTCCGGAGCCAGCCCAACAGAATGACGGGCTTCCTCCCCTATGAAGTATGATGGGCAATTTCAAGGTTCGGTTTCTAACCTTCCAGCCTCAAGCCAGAACTTCCATTTTGGAACAATGACTTCAATTTATAAGTGGAATAAATGCTGGCAACATGTAAACTGGTAAAATGTTGGGTTCCAGTGGGTTTTTAAAGAGGGGGGATCACAGAAAACTTTACTTCCCAGCCACGAATACGAACCCTGTCCTGAAAGTACTGAGTCACACAATGTGTTAATTATACTGACTTCGGCTCAACACTTTAGGGAGAGACCTCAACACTTTAGGGAGAGACCTCGTATAACGTAGGTTTAAAATTTTCATTCACTGACAGACTTAGCCTATTGCCATTCAAACGATACAGCTATTTTGCTCGCATATGCAGAGGGGCTGAGGAAATGACATTATAAACCACACAGGGAGGTTTTAAGACCAGCCTCCTGGCTTCGGAGCTGCTACTAGAAATCGCGGCTGCCCCTCCCCCCACATCACGCGGGACCAGGGCTCCGCCAGTAGGACTGCTGTGCGGGTGATGCAGCTGTCACTTCGGCTCAGTCCCCACAGGCCTAATGTGTGTGACGCTGAATCTACTCATCTCCGTAGGCAGCAGAGCCTCGCCAAGAGTGGTCACGTTTCAAACTTGGTAGGAACAAGATGTCAGGGGGTTTTGTTGGTGGCGTGTCACGCCGCAAACCCCGTATTTCATTCCACTCTGTGCTGAGCCACCAAAAGCACTAGATCAGCCCAGCTCTGCTTCCCCTTCAGATGTTCCAGCAGCAGGACAAGGGCTCGGTCCACTGGCAACGTGACACACCAGTGACAAGGATTTGTCTCGTCACCACACCCTTTGAATGCCTCCTTGACCCTTCGCTGTCCTTGTACCACCCAGCTGCATTTTTCTTACTATTTCCTGTGACATTTCCAACCAAAGGCCACAAGGCTCTAACTCCCCCTTGAGACCGTTAGAAACACAATCTCTCTGCTACACGCAGATGCCAAGAGACAGACCTGCCAGGCAGTGCCCGAGCATCCTAGAGTCTGCTCTGCTTAGGTGCTGGTGATGAAGAGCCGATGGTTTCCGCCCCTTTTAGAAGAACCCAGCTGATTTAAGGAGGGCTGTGGGGGCAAGCGGGCTGGACCTGCTTGGGGAAAGCAAGGATATTCGTCATCCGATGGATACCGTGGAATGGACCTACTCGTGTGCAGGCTATCAGCCTGGCCACTCATCAGGAGGGGAGAGAGCATCTTTAGGAAGAGAAAACGGAACAAATTGAGTGGAAAAGAAGTGACAGGAAACTACCATGTTTAACGAGGAGCTTTTCTTAGTGGTTGAAGGGGCTCCTTTCCCAGTGGAGGGAACAGGAGGTGTCGTTCCTGCACAGGGGTGCGGACTTACCCTTCGCAGGGTGTTTGTTTGCGTGACAGTTATACTGTCATAATTTTAGATGGTTAAACCTCTGCTCCAGGGTTTACAAAAGATCAAGGCACTTGTCACTTTTGGTGCAGGTACGTTGAAATAGAGTGGCTGAGCGGTTCATTTTTCTTTATAATTACACTCCATTAACCTTGCACGTGAGCGCTCTCCTGTGCTTTCAGAGCGGCAGCAGCAACTGGCTGCATCTGATAAGGCTCTCCAGCCTGCAGCACCAGCACACGCCACAAAAAGACCACCTGAATACTGCAGACTTAAGCAGAAGCTCGACGCAGCTCCGCCGCCCCTCTACTGACTGGCGCGCGGGTTCAGCTCAATTACACGCGTGCCGACAAAAACAAATCAGACGCATAAAGCTGGGAACCAGCAAACAGATGATGGGGACCTTATTTACACCACAAGGGCTTCGAGAATCTTCTGATTATCTTTACGATATTATTTTCTAACTTTTGATAACATAGCATCTCATAAGAAATGTCATTGAATTTCCTACAGCTTACAGGGTGATCTATATTACAATGAGGTCATCCTGATGTCTGCCAGCTGCATGTTGTGAAGGTAGTTTACTTGCTCCAGTATTTCTCCTTATGGATCTTTCAGTAACTCATATTTTTGAGGTCTGGTTAAGAACTAGCATTAAGTCTGTCTCTATCCTTCTTGACAGTGGCCACGTAAGTAATTTCTCTTTTTGAGAGAGAGAGAAGACAGAGAAACCTGGTCTGTTAATAATGCATTCTCCTGGAGTTTTGAATGCAGTGCCTGGACTGCTGCTTTCCATATGCACAAAGGTAGAATGGTGCTTTCTCCACCCTGAGCAAAAACTAGGTGCTTGAGCAGGTAAAATGGAAGCCAATTTGGGATGTAGGTGCTGGCACAATTAACCTTGAATAAGATCCCAATTATTTGGGGAACAAAAGGTGGCTATATTGACACCTCCACCTTAACCAATGGCATTCACAGCACTGACAACATCTTGGAGTAAGGTTTCCATGGTAGGTTGTGTTTCTAGGCACATCCCTAACCATAGTGACCTAAGGAAGGTCAACAGGTATTCTGACAATGCTAATCGCTACTAACTCACTTTCTTTGGCAAATGTATTCACAGAGGATGTTGGCCTATGGTAAGTGTAATCTGACAATCAGAAAACTAAAGTATAGGAACTCCAGGGGTACAGTTTTTCCTTTATGAAATGTTGTATTTAAAATACTTTTCTAGAAATATGAAACTATAGCAAATCTTGTTTTTTAAAATTAATGAGATGCTTAGTACTTCTAAAAGTGTTTGGCAGAGAAATGATTGTTTACATTTACATTTTGAAGATGGATGATTAAATCGGAATTCTACTAAACTCTTCCTTTTTTCTATGCTTTATGTAGAAAACGGAAGGATTTTTCCATTAACATCTTTCTTTTTCTCAACACCATAACACACTTAGGTTATGTCTTTATGACACCATGGTATCCTTTTAAAAAATGTTCTTCTTAATGCAAATATCAGATTTGGGCTTGCAACCAAATAACTCATAATTCTTTAAAACCCAATGTCAAACATATAACTTAGTATTTTCTTGCTGCACATTACCTGCTGAAGCATTCAGTATAATCACGTTAAATGATCACATGCCAAAAGATAAAGCCAGCCATGCCTACAGGAAGCAGGTCCTGAAGATGTTGGTTTTTCAATGTCCAGATCCAGTGACAGTCAGATTTCTCTTCTGCCTAATAATGCATATTTTTCATTTCCCAATGAATAGAATTTCCTTCACTATAAGTACTTGTTTTTCAGCTTGAAAAGTGGCGGACATTAAAATTCCGCTCTCTATAACCTTGTAAAGAGCCAGGCAAAAGCCAATCTAGCTGCTAGGGGTGTGCAGCCCCGACTCGCTGCTGGGCCATCTGTTTCCGTGTGCTGCTTGTCTCCCGGTGCAAACCAACCTGCTGCTGGGCAGGCCTGCCTCACGCCGCAAAATCGTTCTACAATTTCCACCTCCCTCCCCAGCAATATGTCCTCTTATTGGAATGTGAACCTACTGCTTCAATCAGCTAGGGTCAGCCTTTATTCTACTGCTCTTGCACACACAAAAATGACAGACCACAGGTCCACACACAAACAAGTCATCTCTGAACAGTGGGCTCATGAGGAAGATGGCAGCACAGTTTTGCTCCTGTCAAAACACTTTAGTACTGTCAGCAGCGATTAGCGGGCTACCCGGGCGTACACATGCACTACTTTGGAGAGAGGCTAAAAAACGACTGCATCCCAGAGGACAAGAGCATAAACTGTAAATACAAACCATCTGATCTTCTTCACTTTAAAGATGGGCAACTTATTCATAGATGGGTTTCTACCTATGTGATTAGCACACAAATTTAAAGTAATATTAGAAAAGGTCTTCAGGACATCCTTTGAAATCACTGGCAACTATTAATTGGCTTTTATGTATTTTGCTGATCATTCAGTCTTAGACTTGAAAGGCTATTCAGGCCATGAATAGGGTGGTGGGCAGTAAAAGGGTCGAAGACAATATTTACTGAATGTCCTTAGAGAGTATATACTATTGCCTTAGATGTGGTATAATATTAAAAAGTTAAATCCCTTAAGCAGTTCACGTAGCATTTCAGGAGATAGCATATATGTATGCAAAAGAATTATAACATTTCTTTTAGAGTATTAACAAGCAAAATTATTAGAAGATTAAAAATATGTAAACAGAGCAGAGAGCAGTAAATACAAAAAGCAGAGTCACAAAGAGGAGACAAGATCAAACCTGGAAGAGTGTGACATTTTGAGTAATGTTAAATCCAAGGAAAAAATTGAGATGAAACAAATATGGGCTATTGGTAATAATGAAAAATAATTACTCTGGAGAAGTGGAGTTAGGCAAGTTTACATGCTAAGGTCCCTTAACAGAGGAACAAATACGTGTCCAATGAAAGGCAGTATATACTTCCATGGCACTCTCTTTTACATTCAAGCCTTTTCTTTGATTCATATTAATAATATGTAAAAATTTCCACCTTGTTTCTAACAAATGTACTTGAAAATGAGCATCTAATTTTAGAAAGTAAATTTTAATATGTATGTTTAGAGGACCTAAAAAACTGTTTTAGGAGCTGCTGAATAGTTACTAGGTTGGTGGTTAGAAGAACTATATTAATAATATGCAGAAATATACCTAAAAACATATTTGAAAGACTCAAGCATTCTATTACTTTTTAGCAGCAAATAACTGGTGACAACAAAGCAGAAGGAAAAGAGGGATTGAAACCTACATGAAAATTTCTATATCTTAGTGCATGAGAAATTCATCACATTTCATTTTGCTCAATACCCTACTGTCTCCAATGTGCATAAACTTAACTTTTCTCATGAGGATGCGTCATTGCAGTGGTGAAGAGAAACGCCTGTCCTATTCCTCTACACTAAAAGCAAAGTCACAACCTTCGGGAAGCCTAGCAGTAATACAACATTTACTAAGCAACTAGCAACACCTCTAGACCATTAAATATATATATATTTATACTTTGCTTATTTATTTTTAGAGAGAGGGAAAAGGAGAAAGAGAGGGAGGGAAACATCGATGTGGAAAACACAACCTGCAACCCAGGCGTGTGCCCTGACTGGAATCAAACCAGCGACCTTTGTCTTTGTGGGGTGACATTAGTCAGGCTCTAGTCTTTTAACAGACATTGAGAAATGGAAATGATGATTTGGGAAGGTTTTAATTTTTAAACTGACTGAAGAATTGAGGGTAGGATGTTAACCCTCTAACTGCTTAATACTTGCAAAAAACAAAGACAACAAAGAGCACCAATCAAATTATTAAGAGAAGGCAGCAAACTTTAATAAAGAAAACCACCTGGTTGGCATGAAGAAACTGCTACATCATTTCCCAAACAGTTATGTACGCAAATCTCTCATTTCTACACTATATGCCAAGCTGTAATACAGTGTTATTTGGGAACTACTGTATATTCTCTTACAGCTAAATGCTACCTCTTACTTACACTCTCCTGGGAGTTGCAGAGTCTCTGTCATTAAGATATGATAATATTCATAACACTTCAGAATTCACTGCTTAAAGTGACCATTAGTTAAGATGTGGGACTAAGGAAAATACATAATCACCAGTAACTAGCTAACAAATTGTAGATGCTATTTAAAGACTAACGTTTTCCTTTGAAAAAATAATCGACCTAAAGCTGACCAAGAATTCGAGTGCAACTGCTTCATGATTTTAATCCAACCCTTCTGGCCCATTCCTACTAGGATATAAACATGTATGTCAGTTTTTTATTATTTGTTTCAGTCAGAGATCATTATTAGTACCATTTTCTAAATTCAAAATATAAGAATTTGACACTCTCAACTTTCAGCCATGCCACATGAATAGTTCAGCAAACCCTAATCATCGAACCCAGACATTTTGCTCGCACACCTGAAAGAACACAAGAGCACACTGGGACTTACTAACATGGCTGGTTTGGAGGAAGTATCACCGAAGTCATGTGTCACTCTGGTGGAGAAGCCGAGGGAGATATGGAAGTTGAAAAACCACCACGTTCAAGACAAGGATTCTGTGATTAACAGGGTGGTAGAAACGAGGCTCTGAGACATTTTAGAATCAAGGCCAATGATGGGCCATGAAAATCTCTACTCTAATAAAGTACTGCAATGTATTTACTTAGCCAACGCGCCTTTGGGTTCTCGTGAGATAAAACCACATCCACCTGACCTGAGAAATGAATAATGAAGACCACAACTGCGGTGACTGGTGTTCCTGCCACGTGTCCCACCGCTCCAACAGGCCAGCTAATAATAACACGGGAAAGAAAACAAAAACACTGCTGGCTAACACTGTGTTTTTATGTTAGAAAAGCGTAGAAAGGGAATTAAATGCATTCTTTTTTTCCCCTGATGCATACATTTTAAAGATTCCATTAGTATCTTGCCAGATTTGCAAGAGGGAAGCTGTGTGCATCAGAGTTAACTGGTACATAGGCCATAGGAGAATAAAACCAATAAGAAACCTTTCTGTTCTGCACTTCACAGGACTGTCACTCGTACTAGAAAAACGTCACTTTGAAGCCCTGTTTGCATTCCATTTTTAACTAGAGAGAAGAGGATGGAGGTCTTTGGTTTCTATGACAACCCAGATGGGCCATAATACAAGATACTTACAAATGTTCAATTGCAGGGATGCCAAATCAAATTAAGGCAGAGTTAGCACTACTTTATAAAAACTAGATGGGGGAGAAAAACAAAATACTTATGGCAAAATGATGCCATTTCTAGAAGTGATTCTGAAAATTTTCATGAAGAAATATAAGGAAAAGAGTGACTATTTTTAGTAAAAACAAATAACAGTAAAACTAATATACAAAAATAAAGATCCTATTTACATGAGTAAATGTTTTCATTACATTTGACTACTGGAAAATTACTACCTCACTTAATGTTTAAAAAACCCTCTCAAATAACATGAATTTCATTAGTGATTTCAATCATTACAGTCTGGCACACTGGCTAGATTTTAATGGTGAATTGAGCTCCTTTGAATGACTTTTTCCTTTTCTCCATCTTCAAGATTTGTTTCCATAGTTGGCTTTCATAACTAGAGTACTTAGTCCTCAAAATCATGGTGGGAAAAAAAAAAAAAAGAAATCGTGGTGGAATAGCTAATGTTTCAGAAAGGAGCTAATTTGAAATTTGTACTTACTTGTGAAATTTATTACCTTTTTAACAGAACATAAGTGTAATCTCCATATCTCTTTCCACTTATAAATTATTATTTATTTGAAACAATCCTCAGCAAACACTTCTAGTTTTCAAAATCACTATTCTGAAAAAAGGTATTCACACAAGGGAATTGATTTAGGTCATGGATCTTGCCCCTGGGGGGAGTGAGTATCACATACCCCTTTAAGAGTGAGTATCACATACCCCATAGTTCATCAATGAAGAACTATGGACCCTGCCCCCTTTCCAAAATGCTACATGTGCATGAACATATACACACATATTCTACACACATTTCAGGATGTTCAGACACGGCTCACTCCCTGCCCCCAACCAGACACCCTCCACTGAACATCTGGTTCATCTATTTATTCAGGGGCTTTCTTCCCAAACACAGGAGTTCCATATTAGTAATAAGGAAGTTACCAAAACAAAACAAAACCTTAACATTTTCAACATTAAGTAGACTGATATACTTTCTTAGTACCTCGAGTACAGCTCAAATTAAATAAATTCAAGTGAAATAGATTAGTTTAATAAATATGTATCTGCTGCAGAAATTTTACTAAAGTCTGACCACTACGTGTTTCAACCCTTTGGCACTCTCATTGTCCGTTTAAGTTTATTTCTAAACTTCTTGTTCTTGTTCAATTGGCATAAACCCATTTAATATTATGAGACAGGAGAAGGTTATAAAAACAGAACTAGAATAATATCCTTAGGAGAACCTCTTTTAAAAACCTCAGATGACCCTGGCTGGTAGCACAGTGGGTAAGGTGCTGGCCTGCGAACCCAAAGGTCGCAGGTTCAATTCCCCAGCCAGGGCACATAACCAGGTTGCAAACCAGGTCTCCAGTCAGGTCTGTGGTTGGAGGCAGGTGAAACACAACCATACGTTGATGTCTCTCTCCCTTTCTGCCTCTCTCCCTTCCCCTCTTTCTAAAAATAATGAAATAAAATCTTAAAAAACAAACAAACAAAAAAACCCTCACATGCCTCTTGTATGTGAAAGAAAGTCTGTTTGTACAGAGTGCCATTTAAACCTAAACAGAAAATACTGCACCTGTACTCGAGGGAAGAGCATGGGCCAAAGGCTGACACACTTCACAAACCAGGACACTGATTTTCTTTTTCCCCATGACCTGGGCATCATTCAGCCTCTCTTCAGTTTCCTCGGTTATACAATGGATGTTGCACCGGCCAAAAAGTCCGTTTTGTTTTCTCCATAAAATAGAAGACACTATTTTCACTTTCACCAATAACTGATTTGGGTATTTTGGGTATGCCAGTTATCGCCCACTATTGGCTTCTCGTGGGTAGAGGCCAGGGGTGCTAGCCAACTTCCAACGCGTAAGACAGCCCCACAGCAAAGAATCATTTGGCCAAAATATCCATAGGATCAAGAAAGTTTGCAAACCACTTTGACACATTTGATCAGTCACAGCACCTTCTCCATACACTGTACAAATCTTTTCTATGTGTTTCAGTTGCATTTTTAGCTTTCTTGAAATAATAAAGCATAATGTGCTAAAAATGTTGCATATTTTCTTCCATCAATATTAAAATGCACAAAAATCCATGAATTTTGCTAAGTTTTCAAAAAAAATGCACATTGATATGACAGCAGTCACAATACAATCTAACAAAATTATTTTGAATGAGGTCAAAGACAACTGAGCACGGTAAGAGCCATCTTACAGGAAAAAAAAACCAAACTTTTTAGCCAACCCAATAACTTTGTATTCCTCACCCCTGCTCAAAGAAAAAAGAAAAAAACCTTTCTATAAAATATTCAGTATTCCTAGTACTAATAACGACACTAAATAATAAACTGATAGTCTAAAAGTGCTGATGAACTTGATTTTTAAGACACCCATCAAGCTGCCCTACGGTCCATTATTATGATGCATTTTCACAAAGGGCAAAGGCAAGAAAGGGCTGCGATGCTCACGAGGGTGATGACTAGTACTTATAGAAGATGAAATATAAGAACGATGTATTATGTAAAACAGAAGCAAAGATGGAAGTATAAGCATGGCTCAGCACACTATGGCACATCCGATATTTAATTTGAGAGATGCCAGGGTGGCCTTGCACTCCGGCCCACACAAGCGCCTTTAAAAGCGTCATTAGACTGTGGATATTTGCCCTTCATCAATTGCTTCCTACGCCAAGATTTGCTTTCTGAGTGTTACAACCTAATATTCCTCCCCCAGGCAACCACAAGCCTGTTTTGGAAAGGTTCCCTGTGTCAGAAGCCTCCAATGCTATTTCCATTTGGAAATACATCTTTATGAAAATATGTTTCATCCCCCAAACTGAAATGCTTAGCTATATTGAGTTTCAGCTGTGAGTAATATTTTTAGCAAAGTGGTAATTTCAGAATTCTGCTACAAAATTACAGAGTTGGCTTTTTTTAATTGAGTCACAAAATAGAAAATTAAAAAGATATACCAATGATTAAAGTCCTTTCTTTACTTTTTCTTATTTCATTTTGCTTAAATTAAAAAAATTACTTCCTTAAAATTTTAAAATCACCAAACGATGCATAATGGCAAGAAATCTCATCAGATATTCATCTTCATAAAAATCAAATAACCCAATGCAAAAGAGCTCTTACCAGGAGTCATTCTCAGAAATGATGTGACATAGTGGATGGTGCTGCTTTAAAATGAGAACCAATCTGAGATGCCTTGGACACGGAGAAAAGGAAACTGTACTTTTGACCAAAGGAAAAGGATTTCACTTTTAATTAGGTAAAATATAAGAAATTAATATAATGTCAATTATATCTCAATAAAAAACACAAACATCAAAAAATTATGTTGCACACCTGAAACTAATATGACATTAATATATCAATTAATCCTCAACAAAAAGAAAAGAAAAAACACTGGAGGGTGGGGAAAGAGAAGAAAAGGAAGTCCCTGTTTGAAGATTATATTTAAAGCTACTTAAAATGAGTTAAGTGATCATATTTCATGAACTAAAATATCTGATCAGTGGCTATGATGGAGCATCCTATGGCCTTTTCTTCAGTGTAACAGTTTTAAAGAGGTGTGTTCACCTGACCTCTTATCCAACAGAATCTCATTTTCTTTCACATTGGTTTGCACAGAAGTGTTTATTTTGCGCTAGTACTTAGGTTTTACGGTGGATGAAGACCATATTCTGTCAGGACAGGATAGCATTCCATTAAAGTATCTATCTATTCAAGACAAAGGAATTTATCACCTAAAGATCTAATTGTAAAAGAAAGTTAACGCCTCCTGAAAAGATGAGCTCTCCCTCTCTTATTCACTATATACTCACACACCTGTATACACTCAAAATTATTCCTCTTCTTTTTTAAGTCTACTCGTAAGAAGAAACACAGGCAGGTAGATGAGCTCAAGTGCTATGCAAGAATGTTTACTTTTCTCCTTTATAAAAGTATTTCTCTGTCATCAGATATTTCTCTAAATATGGAAAGTGAAATTATGTAGTTAATTTTTTTTAACCTTACCCAAGGACATTTTCCCATTGCTTTTCAGAGAGAGAGGAGGGAAGAGAGAGAAACACCGCTGTGAGAGGGAAACATTGATTGGTTGCCTCCTGCATGTGCCTGGTGCAGGGAAGGGGGTGGGAGGGACCAAACCGGCAACCCAGGCATTTGCCCTGACCAGGAATCGAACTCATGACCTTTTGCTTTATATATAACACTTCAACCAAGCCACACTGGCCAGGATTGCACTTAGATTATAATATATGCTTATATGACAACCATAGGCAAAATATGTATATAATGTGTATTAGAATGAAGTGAACTAATTTTCATAAATCTCAAAAGAAGTGAATCACAGTAGTTATGCTTTGTATATACTAAATTACCTTAGCAGCTGCTGGGTTGTTTTTTTTTTTTTTTTGGGTGGGGAGGTGTTAGGGTTTCTAAGATCATAAGAAAAAGCAAAATCCTCATTTAAGATATTAATTTGATTAATAGGTATTAAATTTTTAGACCATCTTGTTCTGACATATAAAACAGGTTATCTTGACTCTATTGGCAAAAGCCCTGGATGCTTCTGAGCTTTTTATTACAACCAGTGAATAAAATTATCCACACTCTTTTTACTAAGAAATCTGAACTGTCTTACACTGGAATGGTTAAATAAACATTAAGGGAGCCATCAGCACCAACCACTTACTCCTCATGAGCAATGAATAAAAGAATAATGTCTGTAGTGCAGTTAGGCCAGTATGGCTCAAGACAGATCATCCCATCAATTGTGAACCAAATTTTATAGCTGTATGAATCTGATCATAAAGGAAAAAAACACTTCTAATGAAATGCAGAATGACTATTTTGCATGTAAAATGTGCTCGTCATCATTTCTTTTAAAAAATTTCACTCCAGAACTCTTAAGAACAGAAAGAAAATAAAATGTAAGTAAAGTAGCTCATTTAGAGCCTACAAATAACTATGAATAAGCACAATTTTTAAACTCTGAAAATGTATTACAAGTCTCTGCAGATAATAAATAACTCAAATTCAGACAAGAGAGAATTAAAGAATAGAGATGGTCATTTATTTTACATTTTTAACTAAAAAACCAGAATAAGCTACAAATGTATCATTGTTGACCTAATTCCTATAAATAAGAGCCAAATGATTTAAAAATCAAATCTGTTATAAACTATCTGCTTCCTATTTTCAACTGTTTTCCAATGTTTCCAGAAGCCCAAATAGGAATTATGATAATTGGGCAATAAACTACAAAAAAAAAAACAAAAACAAAAACAAAAAGCCCTGGCTGGTAGCACAGTGGGTAAGGTGCCGGCCTGCGAACCCAAAGGTCGCAGGTTCGATTCCCCAGCCAGGGCACATAACAAGGTTGCAAACCAGGTCTCCAGTCAGATTTGTGGCTGGAGTCAGGTGAAAGGCAACCATACATTGATGTCTTTCTCCCTCTCTGCCTCTCTCTTTCCCCCTCTTTCTAGAAATAATTAAATAAAATCTTTAAAAAAAAAAAAAGTTATTAAAAAAAAAAACCAGTAAGCTCAGAACCTTTCAGCTGGATAAGTCAGAGCCAGAATTAATAAGCACCTAACAAAATACAGTTTTTCAGTTTGAATAAATCAGCCTCAGTATTTTAATCTCCCTAATATTCCCAAATAACCTCCACAAATTACTCTATATAAGTAGTTGGGAGTCAGAGAATGGACTGCTGCACTGACCCTCAGAAGACACTCAGCACCAGTTCACTGCATAGGAAGCCGTCTGCTCTGAGAATGAAGTTATCACTTAATGAATTAACGCCATCTAGTGGGATCAGTGAGATTTCAGCTACAGTTTACTACAAGTTAACTACATTCTTTTCAATTGGTCAAATACTTTATTTTTACAAACATGTATTAATAAGTGAACTATCTAGAATGGCTTTTATAAGAATGTGGCAGACCTGCCTACAATAAAAATGGCACAAAGATATTTTAAGATCAGCAATCCTCACTTAGAAGGGAGTACCATTTCTATTTTTTCTTTCAAAGGAACAAAACATAAATCAGTATGTATTTACAATAAGGATTTTCAAAGATCTAAGAAAAGGCAAAGTTACAACAGTCTCTCAATAAAAAATTTAAATAGCAATAATAATACTGTTTATTAAGTACCTAGAATATACCAGGAACTTTACAAAGTTTTAATCTTTAAAGCTGTCTTGTATTTGTAGTTCTACACAGACAATTCCATCACAAAACACTCAAATTCAGAGTGACTAATAAAACAATTATCTTTCCTCCCTCCATCTATTAATATGAATGTCCCATCTATCAACACTAGCTCACCGCATATCTACCAAGTGCCCAGAAATGCGCCAAGTGATGAGGTCCTAAGAAATGAAGAGCACCCTGGCTTTTCAAGAAGCCAGGAATCAACAGCACCTCACAGAAGATATTTACAATGTTCTTTCATCATAGTTTTCTGTTCATTTTCTTCATGTTAAAAATAAACTGCTACCATGAATCTTAAATCCATCATGATTTTGATTCAGTTACATAATTTAAAGGAAAAATTGATGAGCAAAAGTGAGATGTGTACCCTTCACATGACCTAAAAATGGAAATTCTCTTTCCTTATCTTCTGTGAACAGGATTTTTTTATTTTTATTATTTGCAAGTCTTAGGATAATACACTCCTCCACTTCACTCCTAGTGGACTGTCCAATTCTCACATAAGAAACGGGATCTGTCACAGTAGTCAGTGTTGTGACCTTCTTTACTTTCCTCGCTGCCTTGTGCTTCTACTTCCCTTTGTTCTTTTGCAGATCACCATGCTCCAGGTAAGACTGGAAAGGAACCTCAAGCAAATGCTTTCACTGTTTTTCTGTTTGCCGGTGGGTGGGCACAGTGAAGTTCAGAAAAGCAACCTACAAACTATTCCATTCCCTATGTGGGAATGTTAACTTGAACATCCAGCATTTTCCTTTACACTGGATTTGTTTCTGCATACACACCCAGACACTCCAGTATGTCATATATTAGGCTAATAATATATAATAACGTTCACACGATAAGTCAATGAAATTTAGCAACATTTGTGCAATCTTCACGGATATCAAAATTTCCCTCTGTGTGTTTATAAATTTATGTGTGTGTCCTTATTAAAGAAATAATAGAGCAGAGATATATATCGTAAAGCATATTCAGGGCCCTTTCAACCATATATGACCTGGGTTCTGAAAACACTGGCTGTATTTCATCCAAACACCTCTCTTCCTTTCCTAAAGGAATCAGGAAATGGCTGGCATACAACCTCACATTGACCCAGATTTGCTTCTCTGTAGAGAAAATGGCCTGAAAGCTACTCCATGAATCAAATGGGAAAAGAGCCTACCTTGACTGGCTGGGTTGTGCCAAACCTACCTGTGTATCATGCAAAAAAAAAAAAAAAAGAGAGAGAGAGAGAGAGAGAGAAAGAGAGAGAGAGAGAAACAGCAACATTTGGAATGGGGTTGGGTGTGTAGTATGCAGGACAAGACACCCCTGAGTTTTATTTGTAAAATGAAAATAAAAATAACAATAATAATTACAATAGTATGTAGTTATCTTACATAAATATATCTGAGTAACAGAATTTAGATTTCAGAGAATAAATGTGAATGCAAAGTGCAAACTGCTATTTCCAGCCTAATAATCTTACCCACCCTATCTATTCTCATTCCACCTCCGATCTGACCAATATTTACCTCCTTAATCAGATCCTTCGGTAAGATCGATCTCTTCCCTGCCCAGTGAACTTAATAAATTGGCTCCCATTTTTAAGCTTTCGTTGATGATAGTCCCTTTCTTTCTCTCCTCCTTTTCCATTTGTCCATTCACCCTTGAAGGTCTTGGTAAATCCCACCTCCTTTGTAAAACTTTTCTTGATTCTTACCTGCCTAGAATGCTCTGTGAAACCAAATGTCTGATCCATAAAATTTAACATCTGAATATACAATAATAGCAGCTGAAACATGTATACAGTATGTATTATATGACAGGCATAGTTCTAAGTACATTAACTCTATATTATGTAATTGTCTTCAGAGCAATCCTATGAAATAGGTATCAGTACTGTTAGTACCCCATTTTACAGAGGGAGAATTGGTGCACAGAAAAGTTAAGTACCTTCCCAAGATTCCAAAGGTAGTCTATAGCAGAGCCTTAGCAGGATTCTAAGTCTGTTTGGTTCCAGAACCCACACTGATCCACCATACAGTGTGGATTCTGCCTGTTTCATGCACACCCTTTTGTTCCCCTAACCCAGAATGTATGAGCCCTGAGGATAAGGGCATTTCACCCAGTGCAACTCTTCCATCACCTTGCATTTTTCTGGGCTATATAATATACACAGATGTATATTGTTTTAAGTGTCCCCTTAAAAGTAGAGATAGGCCACCAGTCACTCTATAATTTGGGAAAAGAGGTTCAACTTAATAATGAATCATTCCAGACCAATGTTTTCATTAAGTCAATACCCCAATTTGTCCAGCTTCTAATAAAAGATTATTCCTACTTCTAGCCCATAATCAAAACACTCAGGATGTCTGAGGAACATTCATTTAGTAATTATTAAAAATTCATTTAACAATAAATTACTTTGTAAAATGGAGGGAATATGCCTACTTTGAGAATCAGTTGCAAGAATATGGATAATATTTTAAAGATAAAAATGAAAGATTTCTCCTGATTTATACCCATGAGCAGTCTCTTGAGCATTTGTAAGGAAAATTAATAAAGGAGATTTAATAATTCAATGATTAAGTCACCTGGGACCAGGTATAGTACCAGTCCAAGACATACAATTATAGTTAAGTCCCACCTAACGTTGTTGACAGGTTCTTAGAAACTGTAACTTTCCAAGTCAAATGACATAAAACAAAACCAATTTTACCATAGGCTAACTGATATAAACAAGAGTTAAGTTCTTATGGCGTAAGAAACCCCAAAAACACTTGTAATAGTAAACACTGAAATAAATGTGAGCTATACATACATTTAAGGTTAATTAAAACAAAACAAAACAAACAAACAAACAAACCCCAAGATCATTATTTTCCAAGCCACTTATCATTCCAACAGCTCAGGGCTCAGGGCCTATGTTCTGGACATGACGTCCTTACATCACAGTGCACATCATGTGATGTGCATTCAGACTGGGACAATTTAGACATGCCATTCAGCTGACCTCTAGGATATGGGAAGAAACCCGAGTACCTGGTGAAAACCCACACAGACATGGGGAGAATGTGCAAACTCCACACACACAGAGTGACAGCGGCCAGGAACCCATTTTATTTTCATCAATGTTATAATGAAACAATGTTGAACGAAGTGAAGTTATTCGAGGACCTGATACATTTTTCACATGTCAGCATTCTGTAGATATAACTGACATTACAGTTTACAAAGCCTTTGCTTTTCCATATATTACGTTAGTTGTACCTTAACAACAATCCTATGAAGATACTTATTTTAAAGAAGAATAAAGTAGAGCTCAAGGAGATTCAGTAATTTGTCTAAAATTCCAGTTATGTGGCAGAACCAAGACTCAAATCTTTGTTTTCTGATTCCTTTCTGCTTTACAACACTACTGGGAATAGTGGCGTGGATAACTCAAAATTAAATTATATTTGGCCGTGGAGTGTGTTTCTTGGGTCTCATCTTTTGGTAATTCCTAACACTGCAAGTCAGTAATAGCCATAAAACAAAAATAAAACCATTTTTGGCTGCGGAGGAAACAGCAGGCTTCCCAAGCTTGTGCACACAGCATTGGCTTATACAGAAATTGGAGAAGAACAAGTCAAAATATATGTCTCTCCCCTCTTTTCCCTTTCATTTAGAAGTTCACTGTCCCCTCTCCTCCTCTAACTAACCCCCACGCCAACCCAATGAGCTGGGGGTGATAATGATGAGTTGCTTTCTAAGGCTGAGTTGCTGGATGTACTGTAGCAAGAACAGAAACCAGTCAACAATATCTCCCTCTTACTAGCTCCTTCCCCTCCAACCGTAAACAAGCATGTTCGAGTCACCTCTGCGTATCTCCCTCTGGCTGCTGTTTTCTCTCTGCCCCTTTCCTGAATGATGAAAATGAAATGTGTATTAAGGAGACTGCCCCCCCCCCCAAATATATACATATATTTTATACTTAAGTAATATATAATCAGTCACTTAATTTTAAAATGATGCGGCCTGAACATATCCATGAAAACATGGATACTTTCATTCATTCAATAAAACATGTGAGCACCAACTTTTTAAAAAAGATTTATTTATTATTTTCAGAAAGAAGGGCAGGGAGGGAGCAGAGAGGGAGACAGACATCCATGTATGGTTGCCTTTCACCTGCCTCCAGCTATGGACCTGGCTAGAGACCTGGCTTGCAACCTGGTTATGTGCCCTGGCTGGGAATCGAACCAGCAACCTTTGGGTTCACAGGCCAGTGCCTTATCCACTGAGCCACCAGCCAGGTTCACCGATTTCTTAATGAACTTATTGGACTCTGATCTTCCCACTAGACTGTGAGCTCCCTGAAGGCAAGAATAAATGGTTTTCATTGGTAACTTCACTTTTTAGCGTGGCTGGTGGGAAGGTGTTGAAGAAGCGTTCAATGGAGTGTTGAAATGTGGAGACTGGTGGTTTCTAGGATACATCCTGGCTCTTGAAGTATAGGATTTCATGACATCTTCCACTCAGTACTTTGCTTTTGCTAAGCATTGCTTTTTATTTCTCAATTCATGAAAGAGTTTTGGCTGAGATCCTTTTTTATTCTCTGACTTCTGCAGAACAGAGATGTTATTTCAGGCAATGTTTTGAGCTAACAAAATTCCCCAAAGCAAAAAATGTGGGATGCCCATGAGTTTGGCAGAGGGGACTTTTAGAGCAGTTTTTATTTACTGACTGAATTAAACAATTACTATTAATCCTCCCTTCTTTTAATTTTAAAACTGTATACGTAACACACCAACATTTAAGAACTTTACGCACAAAAAATGGAAGCAAATTGCACATTCGGAGTCATTTGCTCTGTCTACACTTCCAGACTAGCCGCTAATCACGGCTTTGTACTGTTTATCTATCCCAGGACCCAGAGTAAACTACTTCCACTGAGCTCTCCTTCCCACTAGACCCCCTCTTCCTTTTGACCTTGACAATGCCTATTCCTGAGCTGCTCATTACTACTGGAAAGAATCCTTTAATCAGGCCACAGGCTATGATAAATTCATATCATTCACCCTCACCTTCGATTAACCCATATGTGATCATTCATCCCTCAATTTTCCCTCAAAAGCGATCCAAATCTTCTCTCTTGACCTCTTTGTGCAACTGCATAGTTGACCATGCTCTTTCTGGGACACCCTCACCTGTCATCACTTTCTTAATTCTCTTGCCCACAGCCCTGGAAGCTCCTGAGAGTTTGGATCCTCCTACATTCAGATGCTTTTTAGGTTTCTGTCCGAGGCCCTCTTCCTCCCTCTCTACACTCATTCCCTGGGTCATGACATTCAATCTCAGTGCTGCAAATACCTCCTTTATGAAGCAATGGAAGACACCTACCTTGATTAGTATTTAGGTCCGCATGACTAACTGTTTGACCTAAGGCAATTAACTTCAACTGCAGTTTAGTTCTCTTAAGTGGAAATAACAGTATCTACCTCTCAATTCAGAGGGCTTCTGGGAAGATTAAATAAAGTACCTAGCACAATGCCTGGAACACAGGAGGGCTGACTACGTTCTAGCCCTGGTTTCTCCCCAAGCCCCACACCCATCCTTCTAATTGCATGACAAACTGATCACCAGTAGTCTTTCCCCTCTTGCAGTTTCCCAGGTCAACAACACCCCAATAGCTCAAGCTGGGAGTCCTAGGGTATGTCCACTCCATCACCCCGCACACACACACTCATTACATCTAATTAGTCTTTGCACTGTCTTGTACTTCTATACCACTGCTGTTATTCAGGCCTCTTACTAGGGCAATTTATAACATCTTGATAACTGTTACCTCTTCCGCCTAGAGCACATAGATCCCTTTGCGGATAAAATAGTCTTTCTCAAAAAGGGATCTCACCATGGTCGTTTCCTTGCTTTAAATTTCCTGGGAGTTCTCCCTAGTGACTATGGTATAAAGCTTCAACTCCTGGGTGAAGCACTAGAGGCCCTTAACAATTGTACTTCATCTCCCACTATATCTATTCCTTCAACTTCTCTGAATTATCTGCTATTTCCAGAACTTGAAATGCTTTTCCTTGCCTCTGTACCTACCTTTGCTTAAATTATTCCCTCCCTCTCTCCTTCCCTCCCACCCAAGGCCCCTCCTACCTGTCTTAACCTCACTCATTCTTGAAGATCCAGAACAAACATCATTTTTTACACAAATCCTCCCCTAATCCTCTACTCAGAATTAATATCTTCCTCCTCAGTATTTGCAGAACATCCTGTTCATAAGTCCATAATGGCATGTACCATAATCTATTTTATACTTCAATCTGTAGCTTCGACATTTTCTCCCCTGCTAGGCTGCCAATGCCTTGAGAACAAGGGTAACTAGGTCTTACTCATTTTTGTCATTCGTTGCCTGGCCCTTGGTAGCCCTCACGAATGATTGCTAAATTGAACGCAATAATTATATGATTCTATCGTCTAGCATGCAGACCTATAGCACTTTAAAAACTAACGGAACAGTCAAATTTCCGTTACATTTGAACAAATGATCAAATTTAACACCACAAAAAAATGGGGCAAATGGACAGGATGTGCCCTGCTGTGATGAAGGCATAATGTACTTACTCTAAGTGGTATTCTTACCCAAACTGTTTATCGTGGATTTAATCGTGAGGAAACACTGGATTCTTAAAAAATGTCAGTAAGTGTAGCACCCTCCATGTTCTACCCCCTCCCCAAAACACAAGGCTATGAAACTGTTGCAGATTAAATATCAAAGAGGAAAGGTAACCAAATACAATGTGTGATCCCTGATTAAAAATAGAAAGCCTTCTTCTTTTAAAGAACATGAGGGTCCCCTTCTAGGGAAATGTGAATATAAGATTAATGTCACCCAAAGGTGGAGTCTGTGGGTCCCTGCAACATGTAAGCTGTGACTGATGTGGTGAGATAAGTACAAAAATTGAGAGTAAACATTTAGTAACTTTTACAGAAATGTGACAAAGTAATTTTATACCTGTTAAATCTAGTAACATACTTTGCATATATGCTGTTTATTTCATTTTTCTAGTAATTCACTTTATTTTACTTTATTAGTGTCAGCAACGGACTGGCAATTTAAAAACAGATTATTTACCACAGATAGTTTTGAGAACAATAGTGCATCCATCTTACGTTTCCCGAGTGTGATACTTATACTGTGGTTATGTGGAGAAAAATGCTAAAGTCTTGAGGGTGAAATATCATGATACCTACAAAATCCAAAAAAATTAAATTAAATAAACATCTATATGGAGAGAAAAATTAACTAGGCTTTTAAGTTCATAAAATGTGTACCTGTTAATTCGTAACAGACACACCTGCCATCTTCTCATAGCTCTGTTACAGGGAGTATGAGATTTTTATTAGCAACTCTGAATGTGCAATGTCAGAGTGCACTGAAAGCTAAGGAGGCTGCAGACCACTCCTTGCAGACAGCACTCGGTATGCTCGCTTCTTGTCCGCGGGCGTGGACTATGTGTCTGCAGACATGTGCTCCAAGAACCTATTTGGTAAGCTGAAAATCCTGACCATGAAGAGCTCCAGACTTACTAACTAACACTTCTGGATTTGCTCTTTAATAAAAGAAAAGAAAAACTGGAAAACAGGTTATTATCCTTATTCCCTACAATGTTTGCTTCCTAATTTGTACAAAATCAACAAAGAATACACAAATCAAAATGCAAATGGTTTTGTCCCTGAAAACGGTTAATTATAAATCCGCAGACTGATAGAAGAAACTAATCTTTTCCTGAAAAACAAAACAGGGTTTAACAAAAAAAAAAAAAAAAAAAAAAAAAAGATCAAACAGCAAAATACAAGGCAATCAGCTGCCCAAATTGTATGTTGTTGTCCTCCTTTTCCTTTGTCAACTCTGTAATCTCAATTGGTGCAAAAAAATTTTTTTTTGCTATTTTGGTTAAAAAAACTATTCTAAATAGTTTTTTAAAAATGTGTTTTATGCTTTAAAAGCCGCTTATAAAGGCATCAAAGTGTATGTCCCCTGCATGGCCAAATGACCTGTTAGTTGGCTATTCTGAAGGTCTGGCCACAAACTTATCAGTGCAGTCAGAAAAAATGCACGCTACTACCATTCAATCTCTGCCAGTTCAGGAATCTGTAGGGGAGAAATAAGAGACTTCCTAAAATTGAAAGAAAACTGTCTGAGGACTTCAACTCTTAATTCAGAGTAAACAGCTATCCTGAGATAGCTGTCTGCACATAATTTAATTTATGTGCCCATTCAAGTGCTTTTAAAAATCCCGCTAACCTATTTGAGTCCGTTTCTTCTGGAAGGGATTCTGTACAATTACAAGTATATATCACATGACTTGGCAAAAGACAATTTGGTAAATAGGAAGAAAATATTGAAATGGACACCAAATTTAAAAACAACACGAACAGCAATTGATATCTGCAGAAAAAATGATGATGCTGTACTGAGAATGACTGCAGGTAGGAGCAGATGGCAGTAACTGGCTTAATGGCATTGCTTACTGCATACCATGACACACTCTCACAGATGCACATCACCAGTTTCTAAAACAACATCTCAGAGTAATGCAACCCAGTGCAAGACTTTTTATGACAAAATCAATGTATCATCACTGTAAGCAGCAAGAACACACAAATCACATGGAAGGTAAAATGGTGCTTAAAGACAAACTTATTTGGTCAAAAATAAGACAAGCAAAAAAGGGATAATAAAATGAGCCTTTCCCATTCTAGAAGCTTAGTCTACTTAAAAAAATATTAATAACTTGGAGCCTTTGAAACTCGCATACTCCATTTTTGAACTTTTGTGGATACTGATTTCTCAGTTATTGGTTTTTGCTTTATCTTTTCTGAAGAGAGGATAAAAAAAAGGACTGCATTTAAATGCTTTCCAGAAGATAGGAGAAAAGACTGTCTTGGTGGTTCTTTTCTCTTTTAAACTTGGCAGCAAAGGTACTTTTTGAGGAGTTTCAAATAAAATCATATCAAAATTAAGCATCACAGCAAATATATCTTAATTTTTTCCACTTGAGACCTAGAGTAACCTAGACACTAACTTTTATTGATAAGTATGCATGCCACACCAAGAAATAAGATGGCCCTTCGTAAACTAAGGAGGGACGAAACCAGGTCCACACCGTACTTGGATATGGCTAATCCAGGCAAAGTATGCTACAAGTAGGGATCAGAGAAATGTGGTTAGAACACACTGCCACCCTCCTGCATAAGTTCTGGAGTTGGGATCACAGAGTATCATGTTGTTGCTGATGCTATAAACTACTCTCTATCAACTTGAAACAATATTTTTCAAAACCTAAATGCTTTATTATGTATTAACTTAGGCAGACTACATTCCAATTTTAGCAATGAAATTGCATCCTATCAGTCTGTTTAGATTTGACTGGCTCCTTTGTTTTTGCTTTTGAATTTCTGCTTGAGAGTTTGAACAGCAGCTCAGCTCTAGCAATGATAGCACAACATGGAAAGATAAAGGCAAATGAAATCTACTTACCCAAATACAGGTAGGAAAGGACCACATAATCATTAAAAGCAGGAAAACCAGTATGTCTCTCTGGATGCCTGATAAACTTAACCATCCTGTCAGAGCCTCCCAAATCGTTCTCCTGCAAGGGCATATCCCTGCTCTATACATTTTAACTCCCTTTTCTGGGGGGAGCGGGGGGCATCATTTTGAAGGGACTGCTTGACCTGAATGACATGCACTTAGGCCAATTCTGATACGCAAAGATACTCAAGTGAAAGCAGGTTTTCTGCTACTATTTCATTTTATTTCTCCTAGTTACTTAGGACGAGTAAATGGGCAAGTCTGCTACTCAGAAATACTCTGGGAATATGATTACTTTTTCTTGGCTTTGGTCCCTGTATTTTGGCATCAGTGGTGCCATTTCCCAATGTCTTCTTTGTTCCCTGTTGACATTCTTAGACATGGTGTTTCATTCACACACATTGCATCTGCAGAGTACGATTCTGGTACATGTCTGGGGACAACACTAGAATTCCCTGAAGTGGTTGCTGATACCCTTCAGCAAAGCAATTTTTCATTAGAACTGCCACCAAGGAACAGGCGAACAGCTATGACATTGCCGGCCGGTCTCACGTGGCAGCAAGAAGGAAGCACCTTGTACACATGTGGGGGGTGAGAACACCCACTAGGCCTACGTCTTACTGCTGCGTCTTTTAGAGCCAGCTCTCGACACAGCTGGCTTTCCACTTTCACGTCTTCTGCTCCCCTTTTCTCTAATACCATCTCATGATCTAGAATATAAAATATTATCCTCTTTGGTCCTATTTACCTCCAGAAGTTATGAAATTTCTCAAATATGAACATGATTCCTGGCTTCCTGTATCTTAAGTCATCTCTTGGGACCTGCACCAAGTATACTGACTCCGGATCCAAAAGTTAACTTATTTTGAATGCTGCTGTGCTAAACCCATGATAGTTGTAACTGAAAAACATTATCTCCAAAGTAAGTATTTCAAACACACAAAAGGGACGGTTAGGTAGATTTTTTAAAATACCTTCACCAAATTTTTGACTATTAACCAGTATATATCACCCACCACCTCTGTGAGCGTAGGGCATTTGTGAATGGTATTGGTATCATGCTGGGCTGAACATTACAGAAAGTGCCACGGAAAATAGTCAAAAGGCAGAGAGAGACCTTTATTTTCTTGGGAGTTCATATTTCAAGAATTCTTGAGGAGGGGCAGAATAATTAATTCTGGAAGGGAAAAAAAAAGAAACACTACAAAACAGAAAATGTAGGCATCAAACTAAGTGGGAATGGAAAGATCTCTTCGAGTGTGTAGTATTCTAATGAAACACAGGTAACTGTTAAGTCAATGGCATCATCTTTAAAGAGACGCAATACTATAGTGGGAGAAACAAATGGGAGAATGACATGAAACAACTGGAAGGCCACCAAATGCATATATAATTCTGTAATCTCTCCTATTAGATAACAAAACCATGTTCCTCTGGTTTCTGTTATAGAGTATGTAGGCTGAGGACTCACATCTTAAGTGACATATGGACAGTCCGGAGAAATAAAAATAATAAGAAAAAAGATTAGAAAATAAACAGGAAACACTAAAGGAATTTGCACTATTCAGTCTCAAAAAGAGAATACGTGGCTCAGAAAAGGACATAATGTAAATCCCCGCATCATTTCCCAACCTTCTTAAGCAAAGTTGGGCCAGGGGGGCGTTGATGGTAATGACTCCAGTCCCTCCCAACTTGAACGGTGGTGTATGTGCCTGTCTTGAACAAGGCTATTTTGCAAAGAGTATGAAGGCCTAAGCAGAAGGGATTCAAGCAACACACTGAAACTAGACTGACATTTGGGAAGTGCTAAAAACCATTTCCTAAAGCAGGTGAGGAAATTAAGAAGGAAGACTGCTCTCTTTCTAGAAAGGGTTAAGTCGGCATTCCCAAAACTGTACAATGAGAAATAGTGGTTGTCTCTTGAGCCATGGAAAGATGTATTCCTGAAAAAGAGGTTGAGAAGTTTGCCAAATACCAAGTACAGTACAGTTAAGTACTTTATTATAGAATTTCAATTAATTGTTAATGTGCATTAAGTAATGCGCATTAATGAGGGTAGAGAATATGTAGCATTTTTGAAACTTTTCTAAGTACAGAATGCTTTCTTCTTTTTCTTTTTTAGAGAAAAGGGAAGGGAAGGAGAAAGAAAGTTAGGAAAACATGGATGGGAGAGAAAAATATCAACTCATCTCTCATACATGCCCTGACTGAGGACTAAACCTGCAACCCAGGTATATGTCCTGACCAGGAATCGAACCCATGACCTTTCGCTTTGGAGAACTGAGCCATGCCGGTCAGGGCCCAGAATGCTTTTTTCATGGGACAACCTGTTAACACAATGATACACTAATGTTCCAAGGAACAGTTTGCAAGCTCAGCAGCAACCGACTGCGAAAGCAAGGAAAAGACCCTGGAGATGTCTCCCAACTTTACGGACTGGGCTAACTGGGATGCTGACCTGCTTTCTTTCCCCTCCCCCTCACTGATGTCTTAGCCAGGCATCAATCTACCTACCATTAAATTATTATTTCCTCTAAGTTTCCTAAGTTTTCCATTTATTTGTCTAGTCTATCAAAACCTTCCTTCCCCCATCTCTACTTTCCTTTTTCCCCTTTTCTTCTCCTTTTTATTGTTAGTAGTCCTCTTTCTTCCATAAAAGCACTTTCCTTTGCTTTCTACTTGTTAATAAATAACATTCCTTTTCTTCCATTAAAAAGGACTTGTTGCTTTTCACTTAACATTAAGTTTGTGCTGATGTAGCCATCGAGTTCAGATTGGCTTCTATTTTTTCCTCCATCCATTTCCTTGTGTAAGACTTGGGGACTTCTCTAAGACTGAACCTACCATTCTGATGGTCCTTTAATTTCCCTTTTTCCAGCATAATGATTCCCTCTCTGTAAACTAGTCTATAAATGCATCATGCCTTATTATTGAACATCCATCCCTTCCAATAAGTAATTCATCACAGGAAGCTGTTCAAAATGAGCAATACGCATTGCTGTTCCATTCTTGCTTCTTAACCTTACCATTATTAGCTACTGTTCATCAGCCATGCTGTGGCAGTCTATACACTATGACAATTGGTACATGTTGCCTACCTACAAGGAGTTTTCTCTGAAAGAATTAATACCTATCTGGATATGTTGAAGGGGAAGAATTTTCTCTAAGGCACATACATAAAGTTTCATTTTAAAAAATTTCACCATTTTTCAATAGAGTACAATATTATATCATAGATAAAAAAAGGGAGAAATCTCTTGTGTTATCACCACTAATTTTCTCCTTTGTCCAAATTCACTGTCTTGCCTTCACTTAGACATAGCCACCAGGCAGGTGAACAATTCGGTTGGTTTTAGGTAAAAGTCAAATTCTGGCTGATGAAGTCACCCTCTCATCCTGTGTGATCACTGTCTAGGCCTCCCATGGCAACAGATGAAGTTAGTGGTGATGTCACCTCCTGATAAGACAGTAATAAAATCCTGGTCATCTGTATTTCTGGGCTACAAAAAAATCCTTCTACCTGAGGAGGGATTCTCTGATATCTTGAGAACATTCTGACTTGATTAGTTATATTTTTCTTATAACCTCAATTTATTTTTCTTTAAAATTTTTCATTTTGACATATTCCTAATTTACAGAAAAGTTATAATAATGGCCCAGAGTTCCCATCTACTTTTCACCCAGATTCCTCACATGTTAACTCTGCCACATTTTATTCTCATCTTTCTTCCTATGAGTGTATGTAAACACACATGGTCTTTCTCCTAAACCATTTGAGAATAGTTGAAGAACAATATGCCTTTACCACTATTTTGTAAATCCATCCATCAATTAATCAGATGGATTCAGGAAGAGATGTACTGATAAAGTAAGTACAGGTGATGGGCATATGACTGTTTGGGTGTTTATTAAAAATTCTTACAATTTTTATTGTATGTTTGAAATTTTTAATAATAAAATATTAGGGAAAAATCAGAAAATCAACATTAATACTATTACCTATAGACCTTACTCCAATAGATTTGGCCAATATCCCAATAAGGTTCTTTACAAGAAAATCCCATATCATGCCTTGTAAGTTATTGAAGTGTATTCTGTTTTCTCTGATGTGGCATTGGAGGAAGTCTGCTTTCTAACTGCTTGTGATTAGGCGAGAGACCTGACCTATGGATAAACCAAAACACCAGAATATTTCCAAAACTCTGTTAAGTTTGGCTTTTTAATTGTCATTCCTTTTGGGGTTAGATATATCTATATAATTATATCTTAACTGAGTTTTAAAATTGTAATTCCAATAGAATATTCTGAAGACATTAAAGCTCAGGGGCACAGAAAGTGTTCCTCGGTAAGGTGCACCTTGGGGAAAGCCATCCTGGGTGGAAAATTCAGTTGCTGACTGTCCATGACGTCAATATAGGGACTAAGAATGGTATCCCAGTGCTTTATGATCCTGTGCAAAAAGAGGTGTCTGGGTTCTTTTTACTAATATACCTCTTTCTGGCCCTTTAAAACAAACCTAAGAAAAATTATTGAAGAGGGTTTTTATCCCCTCCTCAATATAAAAATGTAGAAAAGCTTTATGTACCCTGCTTGCCCCTCAAACAAGTTTATGTGGTAAACTGTCTCCATGCTGAACGGCTGACTGCCTTTTATAATCTGAATTAGGAAATGCAAAAAAAAAAAAAAAAAATCCTTTAAAGTCAAACAGTGGAATTAACATATGAGCAGCGCTCCTGTGGGCATTTAAATCCGTAATTAAAAATCCTGAGACACGTTGGCTTGGCAATGTTGTTGTCTAACGTGCACAGATAGCCAAAAGGTACCGAAATGCGGCATTGGGTCCCACATGACTCGCTCGTTCAGCAGAGGCA